>CM033799.1:22555399-23155399 GCA_019656835.1 Rhododendron ovatum
GCAGGATATATCAAATTATCCTACCCTGCAGGCACTTGTCCTAATTTGGAAGGTTCTATTGCTTTATACTCATGTATGAAGGCCAGTTTTGGTTTAAACGGGTTCCCCGGGCTAGAGTCAAAGTATGCATCCTACTATTGAGTGTACACCCAACAGTAGTACAGATGCCAGGGATGACACATCACAGTCGAGGGTTGCCGACTATTCTGGGATTCTCTGTCACTAGTAAGCCGGGCAGGATTGCCAGAACACAACAGCGAGGTTGAACAAAATATAAAAACAAGAGATAAACAATGAAACAAAATATTTTGATAATCCCACAAACATTTTTCAAGCTTGGCTCACTTGATTAATTAATACTTAAAGAAAAATACAAAAGTAACCAATCAAAAAGCCCTAGGTCATAATGGCTGGATAGAAAGCCAGTTAGAATCGCCATTTCCTTCCTTCAACGAGCATAAAGCGTCGTTGTTTTTGAAAGACTTTGCAAAGATTGCACAAATGTATATAAACTCTAAGTATTAATTAAGCAATCCCCAGCAAAGTCGCAAATGTGGGCTACCTACCCGAAAGGCTTCTGTTTTGAAAAATAGTGAGAGTCGCCACCCGGATTTGAGGTTTGCCACCCAAGAAACTATTTTGATTGGAAATGATTGTTTGAAATTGAAAATCAGAGATTGTTTTGGGTTCGAAAGTCACGTTACGAGAGGGGAAGGGTTCTACTGGACCCCTCTCGCCCAACGTGATGTTGTTCTCTACTTAATGTTTGTGGGATTTATTGAAAACATTTTGTTTCATGAAAACAGTTAGCAAGAAATTTATAGGTATGACAAGTAAAAGTGTACACTTGTGAATGGTGTATAGGATATAATAATCACGTGATATAAAATGCATGAAACATACAATGAAACAATGTTACTAGAACCTTTCCTGAGCACTCAAGAGTGGTCCCGAGCGCTTAGGACCACCTTTCCCTTGCAAAATAGAACTTAGCACTTTTGATCATAAACAGAATATTCAAACACATATATATGAATCAAAATAACATTTAGGCAGGTTTGCTCAGCATCAAACTCAAACAAACAAGAATAGGTCTTGAATATCCAAGTGTTGTTTCCTTGCAAACATAAAATAAACCTAACTAGGCTCTAGAAAGACCAGTGCACACCCAGTATCCACCAAACTCACATGCATAGCAACAAAGAAGGAGAAACAAGCTGCAACACTCCTGAGTGCTCAGAAGTGCTCTTGAGTGCTTAGGAGTGATTCCAGTGTATTGAAAAACT
Organism: Rhododendron ovatum; assembly: GCA_019656835.1. Lineage (NCBI taxonomy): Eukaryota > Viridiplantae > Streptophyta > Magnoliopsida > Ericales > Ericaceae > Rhododendron > Rhododendron ovatum. The sequence continues at coordinate 22,556,686 of CM033799.1, forward strand.
TTTTATACCCTTTTGCTCTGTTGTTAAACCAAGATCAGGTGGCTCACAACCAGTATGAGGAACTGGTGTGGGCCTTAATCCCCCTCAGACAAGGAAAAACGGTAGATTTCCAAGTATAAAAATGAGATTTTATACCTTTGTGCTTGAACAAGACTTCTTAGATGGGTATGATAGCCTGAATAAAGCCTGGAAAACAGTAGAAAAATGAAGTCTAAGACTTCAAATGCTTTTTGAGAATTTTGGTTTTGCTTTGAAAATTATTTGAAGTTGGAAAACGTTTGAGGATATTTGAGAACAAGGGTTTTTTGAAAATAGGGGAGTGAGAGAGTAAAATTTCGCCCCCTTCATATGCTGAAATGAGGGAGTATTTATAGGGGAGGGAAAAAATAGGTTTGAAATTTGAAAATAAAATGGGAAAATAGTTTTGGGGGCAAAAATGGGCTTATCAGATTCTTGCTGGCTTAGGCAGGCCTCTGGCACATGCAAGTTTGAACTGGAGGTTGAAAATATGGAAAAAAAAAAAGAAGTGGTCAAAGGTGAAGCTCATCATCCATTGGCCTGACGGAGCTCCCGAGCGCTTAAGAGTGGCGCTCTTGAGTGCTCAAGAGTGGTCCTGAGCACTCATGATTGGCTGCCCAGCTTCAGTGGGCTGCCACAAACACTTCCGAACTCGATTTTGGGTGTTTTTCAAAGCGTTGGAAAGCTCGTTAAGTCCTCTTTCTAACCCAGTAGGTTTCATTCAAAGATATTTTATACACTAAAATGTGTGACCATTTTACCCTTAGGGTGTCAAGAAAAAAATGCATTTTAGTTTTGAAAAAGACCAAGAAGCATCGTTCAAGCTTTAGCCAAGTCCTATTTTGATTCCATTTCATCATCGAGGAGCCTCGAGGGCACAATTAAGGATAATTAATAAGTCCAAATTGGAGTGTCTACACCCATTAGGTGAGCCTTGGGATCAGTAGTGCCATCAAACTTGGCAAAGTCCGGCATTTTGAACTTTTCCGGGAGTGTGGCATTTGAGAACAAGTAGAGTTTATCCATATCTACTCCAGTTGCAGCGATCTTCTCATTCTTAAGGATTGCCTCCTCAAGTTTGGTAATCTAGGCCGCGACATCAGCCATGTCACTGTTGGAGCTTCCAGCGTTTTCGTCAGATACGGGAGGGAGACGGGCATTCAGCTTCTCCATCATGTCCATTAATTGTTCTATCTGATTGGACCATCATGTCACCATTTTCTTAATATCTTCTTCAGCTTTCGGACCTACCAATTGCAAGGGTGTTTCAGAATCGAGCCAAATTAGTCTCTGTTTGGCGGGTCGAGTCCAGTGTGGATCAGTGTCCTTTTCCGCCTTCTTCCCAATGATTCAGAACTGACAATAAACCAAGGAACCGATTTAGGAGCGATTTTCTTATAGTTCTGGAGGATATTATGCTTATGCATTGCTATCTACGACTCCTTAGACCTATCTGCAGTCCTTTTGTTTCACTGAGAACCTTTTGCACCAAGGGTTACAACAACCACGGGTAGGTCATGTCAGGCAAGTTAAATTTCAATTATCGAAATCAGAGCCAATCTCCTTATCTTGACCATCCGAGGCAAAGCTTGCCATAACCTAGATACAAAGAGATCTCAAGGCTAAACAAAAGCATGGGGAAGCCGTTCAAGCACGACCAACACTGGAGGTATGCTCCATGGATTTTTGGTCTCTTAGACTCTTTGGAAATGACCCTTAAAGGTTGCCTCGACCCTCGACGCATTTTCTTTTAGAATACACCCTTCGTTGCAACAAGACTGGAGAGATGCCAAAGCGGATTACACTTTAGCCCGTTCCTTATTTAAAGTTCCAATTTTGATTTCGGGAACGACCTAGCAATAACAACATGAGACCGTAACCATGGTGGCATGGGCGGCACGACACTTTTAGCTGAACGATGATTGAACACCGTTGTTTGAGTGGTGTGGGTAGCATGGTGCTGCTTACTTGATCATTTATTTATTCTCCATTAGAACTTTTGGCCAAGAACAGACTTTGGGTGTAAAAAGGTTTTGATTCCTCTTAAGGTTTGTCGATTGAAAAAGGGGGGGTACCCTTTAAACAATATGCATATGCATGATTCTTCATTGGGCCTCGGCTGTAGGGGGATGAAAACAATTGATGCTTCGGATCACCTTGGATTGCAACGGCTAATTTGTGCCTTTTCACCGGAACCCTAATTCGTCGTCGGAACCTTAGTCTGCAAAATAGACAGGGGGTGAGTGCACCTTTGCCTCTCGTGGCAAAGGCCCTCCGATGGCAAAGTTAGTATCACTTACTAGAGAAACCCTAATTATCAGTAGGAAATATCGAATAATACAAAGTGCTGCGTATTCCGTACCTTTTGCCTCTAGGTTTACCTCATATTTATAGATTTGCGTATACTTGTTGCCCAAGCATCCCTATTGCCATAGGATTCCCATCTCGTATAGGAAACCCAGGATATTAAGGATTCTCGTTTCCTTTATCAGTTTATTTGAAAAGAGTCCCTTTTGGATTCTTTTCCATAAAGAGCCGAACATCCCATTCTCGTTGGGTGTCTATTCTAGATCCTTTATACTCGGTATCTCATTCCTTTACTGAATATCACGGTTCCGGAACCTTCTAGAACATTCTTGCCGCCTCGCGTATTAGAGCATCCTCGTTTCCTATTCGGCTTTCTTACTGCCGAACAGTCCACATGGACCAATGACCTCACATGCATCTGGTCCTTATCATTGTGTTTGGACAAAACGGCCTCACATGCCTTTTGTCTTTATTAGCCGAACAGTCTGCATGGATTAATGACTTCCCATATCATTGGTCCATATTGCCATTCACCATACTGCCCGGCGATAAGTCATGTCATACTTACCACGTGCTCCCAAATATCACATGTTCGGCATCTAAATGTATCTGTTTGGGAATACCTCCCTACAATTGCTCCCCAGCTTCATTTACATGCCACTGTTCGGGGGCAATATGTGAAGCTTTTTAGAAACGAATGTTTAGACCAAACTCGTCTGATCCTGTGCGGTCATTATTTTTTAACACTTCATTGATGCCTTTGGCGCCTCTGTCATTATACCATTTCGGGGTAATGACTCCACATGGCACGTCTCGTATGCCTATCATTAATTTCGAACTGACGTTCTACGAAACGACGTCAGAACGGTATTCGCTTTCCGTTACTTTTACTTGTAACGGAGTGAGACGAGACGCTTCATCTCCGTTCCTTTCACTTAAATCCCTAAAAGGGGTTTTCTTTGGATTTTTTATCCAAAACTCAGAGCATTGTCTTGTCTTCTTCAAGCGAAAAACTCCCTCTCTTCCGCCATAGCCGCCGCCTGCAACTCGCTCGTGTCACAGGAATCTTTTCATTTAAACTCGTAAGATCTCTATTTCTTCTGCTTAGGTTTCCCACTAAGATTTCTCCCTTGTTCCATTAGTTTCTATCTGGGATCTTATTCTCAGATTTTGGGTCACTTCTAGGGTTTCAGTCGCGCCCATTTCCAGTTTTACTTGTTCTTCGAGTATATTCATGGCGGATGAACATGATCCAAAACCCAGTAAATTTAGGAAACTCTGCGACACCCCTGCTGCCATGGCGGCATTTAGAACAGAATATGACATTCCTGATAACGTAGGACTCGAACTCGCCCCTCTTGGAGCAGATAGGGATGGTGGCTCATGGGATAGAATGTGTATCCCTATTGTGGCCATTGTCGAAGGTGGAGTCCGATTTCCCCTTCACCCACTACTCTGCCAGATCCTAAACTAGTACCATCTCACCCCTATGCAAGTATCCATAAATGTTTTTAGGCTGATAATGGGAGTAGTTGCTTTGAATAGGATTCTGGGGACCCAGCTAGGAATTTGGGACATTCAGTGGTGGTACAACATCGTACTAAACCCTGAATACAATACCTACTATTTCAAAGTTAGAAGGGCAGAAAAGCGTCTTGTGCTAAACCTACCAGACTCTGCTCAGGATCATGAGATCAATTTCCTTTATGTCACTGGAGCCTTTGAGCCACTAGGAGAGGATGGTCAGGTGGTGGGCCTCCACTGCCCCCACATATGGGGATACCCACGTATGCTCCTCATCTTTGATCTTTGCAATTTTTCTTATTGCCTTCTCGTAGCTTTTTCTATTTTTCTAAATTTGGCTTTTGATGTTTATCTTGCAGCTGAAAACGCTAGCAGGCGTCCTAGACGAGAGTTGAGCTGCGTCCGAACAGAGGACATCAACAAGATATTGAAGTATACAGGCAAACCTGGTACCCGAACAGCAGGTCAGGGTCGTGACGCTGACATTTTGCTGGGATACGACCCTTCGTACAGAGGTGTCATTGACAGGAGACTTGCCCATCCCAGCACTAGTGCCGCTTCTACTTCAACTGCTCCCCCGCCAAGGATCCTAAGAGCTAATGCTGGAGTGACGGTAGCCGAGCAGCTGGGAGAAGTTCCTATTTCAGAAGGAGTCCCACTACCACGCTTGAGACTCCGTCGATCCTTTCAAAGCCAAACTGCCCCTCAACAATAGCCCGAACGTCCTACCTCTAGTCGTGTTACTAGCCAATCTTCTTCATCAGGTTATACTCCATCTCCTCCCAACTTTGATACTATGACTTGTCAACCTCTAAACCTCAGCACCCTTCTCACCGTCTCTACTCGGGGACAAGGTGCTAACCATAGGGCGGCCTCAACTGGCCCCCCCCTGCCCACGATCTCGTCGCACTAGGGGGGATCAACACGATCATCTTCTTCTCCTCAGGAACACGATAGTTCCCTTGAGGCAATTGATGCTCATCGGGACAAACGTCCCAAGACATCCCAAGAGTGAAGAAGTCGGAGACGCCTCTACCCAAGTCGCAGCCTCACTCCAACAACCCCCTTCACCGAGCACTCAGATGCTTCCTCAGAGCTGGGCCCCCCAACTCATTAGGGGTGATCGGTCTGTCCACGTTGGAGATAGTGCCAGTTCCTCAGAAACAGCACTTGCACTCGCTCAAGGTTTGCTTCTTCTTGTTGATATGCAGAAAGAAAACGAAGCCGCACCTGATCGGCTTGTCTCCACTGGTCTCGTTAGCGGGATCAAGGTATAGTGTTCTCGTCACTTTTAAACATACTTCATGTTCCTTTTGTTTTCTCACAGTATCATCTTGTTGATTTCCTTACAGTTTATTCAAAAAATGATTACGCTGGGCCAGAAATTCCAGGACGCTGACACCGAACAGATCACGCTTTTGAACAACAACACCAGGTTGCTCCGCACTATAACTAGACTGGAGAGAGAGAGAGAGAGACAAAGCCAAGGCCGACTTTGAAGAAGCAAAAGATAAGCTCGGGGCAGCTGAAGACAACCTCCACCAAGCTGTGCTAGAAATAGAAAAAACCAAGAAAGCTGTTCATGAGGAAGGTTTTTAGAAGGGATTTGATGTTGCTACGGCCAGCTACGTGGAACAGATGCCAGCTATACAAGACCAGATCTGGGGTGCCAGCTGGGAAGCTTGCTTGACCAAGGTTGGTGTTGCTGAAGACTCTATCCTCTGGGTGGAAAACGATCTGCCGAGCAGGCAAGTTTCAGTCACTACAGATGACCTAGAAGAAGACGTGGACCAGCAGATTGAAGATTTTGCTGAGGCCAATGAGGAGACCCCTTCTGACACCCGTGGTACCGTTGCTGAACGCTCACCTGTCCATGATACAGCCGATGAACCTATCATCCTGGAGGAGAATCCAAATAGAGATGGTGCCGTGAACGGGACCAGTACTGACGTTGCACAAGAAACTCCTCCAGAGGTCCAGAATGTGGATTGATAGGTAAGTATTTATGACACAAACTGTTTTGCTTAGAGAAGTTTGGTTGGTCCTACGTGACCATAAGTATTTGGCCCTTCGTGGCACCAGTACTATTTAAATCCTTTGATGATACAGGTATTTGGCCCCTTGTGACATAATTATATCATTTGCTTGGCTTCCCTCTTTGTTGCATCTATTCGGATGCAAAATAATTTATTCTTAAGTATTTCGTACTTTGATCCTAAATGTTTTGCTTTCAATACGTGTTAAGTGTCACGTACTTAAAAAACAAGCATACAAGTGTTTGTTAAGTTTTACGTACTTAAGAACAAACATACAAGTGCTTTCATACTTGCTTAACTTTTAAGTGTCACGTACTTAAAAAAGACATACAAGTGTATTCATACTTGTTTAACTTTTAAGTGTCACGTACTTAAAAAAAGACATACAAGTGTATTCATACTTGTTAAGTTTTAAGTGTCACGTACTTAAAAAAAAAAACATACAAGTGTATTCATACTTGTTAAGTTTCACGTACTTACATGTATAAGTACCCGTTCCCTGCTCCCCAATACGAATGAGGGAAACCAAGCCCGTAGTTCGTATTTTTAAGACAAATACCAAGAACACAATATTTATACTGCAAAAAGTGATTTTATTCATAATCTGTAAAACTCAAGAGGGCGTTATTCGTACCCCTTGCAACGAAAATAACAAAATTAGAACAAGGGAGTTATATTCGTAATTCCCACACAAATACGTAGTGCAAATCTAAAATAGAACTTAATGCTTCTAAACAAAGAATTTTCGTAGATTATGGACATTCCAAGGCCTCGGAATTGGATTATCATCCAGATCTGCCGATCGATAGGCCCCTATGTCTACAATCTCGGTCACTCGATACGGACCTTTCTAGTTGGCCCCCAGCTTGCCTTCGTTGGACACCTTAGTGTTGCCGAGCACTTTTCGTAGTACGAGGTCCCCAACACCAAATTCTCGAGGATGAACATGCTTATTATAGCTCTTCATTAACTACTCCTGGTAAGAAGCCAGATGGATTAAGGCCCTTTCTCTCCTCTCCTCGGCGAGATCAAGCTCAATTTCAAGGGCCCTATCATTGCCTCCACTTTCGGCTAGTGTTGTCTTATTGGTCGGAAGACCAACTTCCAGAGGTATGACAGCCTCTGTTCCATATGCCAATGAATAGGGGGTCTCTCCCGTAGACCTCCTAGGTGTTGTTCGGTGAGCCCACAGCACTAATGGTAATTTGTCAAGTCACTTCCCTTTGGCTTTGTCCAGCCTTTTCTTGATGCCATCAAGGATAGTTTTTTTAGACGCCTCTGCCTGCCCATTACTCTGAGGGTAGGCTGGGGTGAATAATAATTTCGTATTCCATACTGGACACAAAAAGACTTGAACTTCTTCTGAAATTGGGATCTATTGTCTGTAATCAATGAATAAGGGACCCCAAAGAGAGTGATGATGCTTTTCCACATGAACCTTTCTATCATGGGTTCAGAGATTTTGGCCAGTGGTTTTGCCTCAATCCACTTAGTAAAATAGTCAGTTGCAACTAGCAGGAATTTTCGATTCCTAGTTGCTTTGTGTAATGGACCCACGATGTCCATTCCCCATTGAGCAAACGGCCAGGGACTTGTCAAAGGCACCAGATCCTCGGGGGTGTTCGAATCATTGGTGAGAATTTTTGACACTTCTCACAAATCTTCACATACACCTTTGCATCTTCATGCATGTGTGGCCACCAGTAGCCTTGGGTAATTGCTCGGTGGGCAATGGATTTGCCTCCAGCATGGCTCCCACATGTTCCCTTGTGGATTTCATGAAGAAACTTCTGCACTATCTCAGGATGTACGCATAGCAAATACAGTCCTGTAAAGGATTTTTTGTATAACTTACCCTTTGGGGATAGCCAAAACCTAGCAAATTTGATCCTTATCTTATGTGCCTTTTTGTCAGAAGGGAGTATCTCGTCTCGTAAGAACTCCACGATTGGGTCCATCCAACTTGGTCCTTGGTTCACGTCCAAGACCAAGTCACACTTCTTCCCAATGCTCGGCTCACTCAGATATTCTACTGCCACCTTCTTTTTGAACTCAGCTGGTACAGCTGCAGCCAACCAGGCTAACGAATCTGCATGAGCATTCTGTCCAGAACTTATCTATTCAATGTATACCCTTTTGAAGGTATCAAGCAAGTCTTTGGCTGCCTGTACGTAGGCCACCATCTTTTCATTTCGGGTTTCATACTTTCTGGACAGTTGATTGACCACAAGCTGTGAATCACAATACACCCTAACCCGATCTGCATTTAGGGTTTTTGCACTCCTTAATCCAGCCAAGAGTGCCTCATACTCAGCCACATTATTCGATGCACTAAAACCGAGCCGAACAGATAGTTCAATCAGTACTCCTTCAGGAGGAAAAAGGACAACCCCAATTCCTGAACCAGTATTACATGCTGATCCATCAAAATAGCTTCCATTCCATAGGATCCTGTTCGGCTGAGGTTGATCTTCATGGGTGATGTCTTGTCGCCTGTTCCTTTCTCGTAGGAGGTAGGGGAGCCACCGTAGGAGAAAACTCTGCCACAAAATCAGCCAACACTTGGCCTTTGATTGTGCGTGGCTGATAATCGAGATCGTACTGGCTTAACTCGACGGACCATGTCGAGATCCTTCCGAGAAGTCTGCTTTCGTAGCAGTGATTTAATGGAAACTCAGTATAAACCACAACCTTGTGGCTTTGGAAGTAGTGTGGCATTTCCTTGTGGCTGTCTTAAGTGCCAGGACAAGTTTTTCTAAGGGCAGATATCTCGTCTCTGCATCAGTTGCGTCTTACTAACATAATAAATAGGGATTTGTTCGATTCCCAAATCCGTCAACAGGACTGCACTTACTGCATGCTCAGAAACAGCTAAATACAAAACCAAAGACTCACCTGGCTGGGGAGTTGACAAAAGTGGGGGCTTGGCCAGATACTTCTTCAGATCCTGGAAGGCCTGCTCGCACTCTGCTCCCCATTCGAATCCCTCCCTCTTTTTCAATAATTGAAAAAAGGGTCTACACTTGTCACTTGACCTGCTGATGAATCTATTAAGCGCTGCAGCCATTCCAGTCAATCTTTGGACTTCCTTAGTGGTTTTAGGACTTTGAAGCCTTTGTAGGGCAGCAATTTGATTGGGGTTAACCTCAATCCCTCTCATGGTCACTAAATGGCTCAGGAACTTTCCTGATCCAACTCCAAACGTACATTTCGAGGCGTTGAGTTTCAATTTATACTCCCTCAGGATTTTAAAAACTTCTTTTAAATCAGCTATATGCCCCCATTTATCTTGACTTTTCACCACCATATCATCTATGTAGACTTCCATAGTCTTTCCAAGGAGCTTCTTAAACATAATGGTTGCAAGTCTTTGGTATGTTGCCCCAGCATTCTTTAGCCTGAACGACATAACACTATAGCAGTACAACCCTCGTGGTGTAATAAATGAGGTCTTCTCTTGATCAGGCCCAAACATAGCAATCTGATGATATCCTCGATATGCATCGAGAAAACTCATTCGCTCATAACCAGCAGTTGCATCAACGAACTGGTCAATCCTTGGAAAAGGAAAACTATCTTTTGGACACGCCTTGTTTAGGTCTGTGAAGTCTACGCAGACACGCCACTTCCCATTCTTTTTCTTCACCACAACGGTGTTAGATAACCATTCTGGGTAGTAGACTTCACGTATTGCTTTGGCCTCCAATAAACGATCGACATCTTCAATTACTGCATCTACGTGCCGCACGGCTGACCTCCGTTTTTTCTGAATGATCGGCTTATGCTGAGGATCAACGTTTAAATGATGACAAATCACATCTGCATCTACTCTGGGCATCTTCTCTGGTACCCATGCAAATACATCAACGTATTCCCTCAAAAATCTTATCGATTCAGCCTTTTCGTCTGCTGGTAATGATTCCCCGATTAAGAAATATCTTTCAGGATCAGTCTCGTTGATCTGAATTTTCTCCAAGCCTTCAACCACCTTTTCAGCCGGACTTCTTCCAACATCCTCGATAGTTGGTTGATTTAGTACTTCTAATGTATGAACATGGTGGGCCTTTGGGGCTCTTTTAATGATAGAACTCAGACATTGTTGTGCCACTTTCTAATTGCCTCTAAGTATCTCAACCCCATTCGATCCTGGGAACTTCACCATTTGGTGATAAGTCGAGGAGACTGCTCTCATCTTGTGCAACCATGTCCTCCCTATAATCGCGTTATAGGAAGAAGGAACATCGACTACTAAAAAATCTGTCCTCAACACCACTGATCCAGTCCGAACAGGTAGTGTTACCTTTTCAAGAGGCCAGACTGCTCCTGCACCGAATCCGATCAGAGGTGTTGTGGATTGCTCTAAGTCTGTTTGGGCCAATCCCAACTTCTTGAATGCATCGTAGTACATCACTTCTGTACAACTTCCTGAGTCCACTAGAATCCTCTCAATGTCATATTCCCCAACTCATAGGGTTATGACCAAAGCATCGTTGTGGGACATTTGAACCTCTCCCAGGTCATCATCAGTGAATGCTATGCTCTCATTGCACACATCATTCTCTCGCCCTCTCTTATTTCCCAGTCGCATCACATGCTGATTGTGCTTGACTTGCCTTTGTAATTGCCTAACCTCATTTCTCGTATAAGGTGTGGCCAACCCATGTATCATATGGATTACTCCTTTAGGGTTTTGCTCGTAACCCAGTTCCATAGCTTTCCCTTTCTCCTTTGGATCCTCCTGGATAAATTCTTTGAGATAGCCCCGAGAGACCAGATCATCAAGGTGTCTCTTGTACATCTCGCAATCCTCAGTCATATGGCCCCAATCTTTATCGTAAATGCAGTGCTGATTCATAGCATGTTTTGCATCATTGTCTTCGCCTAGACTCGGGGGCCATTTGAAATATGGCTGATTCTTTATTCGATAAAGAATCCTATAAATTGGTTCCTTCCAAACCGTAGTGATAGAAAAGAAAGATTTTCGGTCAGGAGCTTGCTTATCCTTGTACGGCTCTTTCTTAGCCTACCCATACTCCTTTCTCTCTCTATAAGTCTTGGGCTCTGGCTTATCCATCTTTTTGACAGGTACCTTAGGCTGCTCGACAACAGTCTTGCCATCCTCACGGAGTATGTCATCCTCCATTCTGGCGTGTTGCTCTATCTGTTCCATCAATTTAGCGAATGTGGCTACCGGATGTTTATTCAATGAGCGACACAGCTCTCCCCGAACAGGCAAACCAGTCTTGAAGGTGGCAATTGCATACTCCTCACTGTAGCTTTCAATCTCGTTGAAAGTTTCCCAGTACTTTTTTGCATAATCCCTGATCTGCTCGTTTTCCTCCTGTTTCATGGTGGAAAGACTTTCAAAAGTCTTTGGGGCTTTTCTGCTTGTCAAGAACCGAGCAGTGAATTCCTCGGCCAACTGTCTCCATCCTCATATGGATCGTGGGGCCAGTTTATGAAACCAGGCTAAAGCCACCTTGCCAAGACTGGAGGGGAACATCTTGCATAAGATGGCATCATCCCCCTCATGCATAAATAGAGCTTGTTGATAATGCTGTATGTGAGCCATGGGATCCATATTTGTTTCGTAAAGTACGAACGTACAATGCTTCACTCTGCTCGGCAACCTAGCCTCTTGAAGCCTCTTTGTAAAGGGGGAGGCTGCAATATTACTTAGGACCTTTCGTGCTGCTTCTCGTGTAGTTACTGTCCCATCCTCGAGCTCCTTTGACTTGTGAGCCTTAGCCTTGACCCAATCAGCATCAGGTCTCTTGTACCTATCTCGATGGTGTTTCCTTGTTTCCTCCTCTTCTAGGGTGGAACTTCGGTCTCTGCTCCTCCTTTTTCGTGAAGAAGCCCTTCTCTCTGGTGTTCAGCTTTTACTTCTGCTTCTTCTTTTTCGTGGAGAAGCTTCGTATCTCCCTTTGTTAGGACTCCTGCTCGTTTTCCTTCGTGAATGAGTCTGCTTATGGACTACCAGAGTCCGTCCATCCTTCTGGGAATTCCTAAGAGAAAGTCCAGAATCTTCTGGGTGCTCTCGTACCCGCTGTAATTCCTATATCTCGTACTCTCATTTTCTAATTAAACGAGCATACTCCTCGGTTTCCCTTCTCTTTTTATCGAGGACATCGTTATCATTGTGTATACTTCTTGAATGGGTGACTGACTCTTCTCTTCGATGAGACTTACTCCTTCTCGTGGAGCCAGTAGCAATTTTATCTCCTTTTTCTTCGAAGTTATCCCCATTTTGTCTACCAGTGGACTTTCTCGGAGCACCTGGTGGGGATTTATCTCTTCCCCCACCCAACTGGTCCTTTGGACTAAACAGAGTAACTAGATCTTCTTCCATTGTGATTACTTTTCAAAAAAGTTGGTTCGCTTCCCACAGACGGTGCCAATTGTAGGGGGATGAAAACAATTGATGCTTTGGATCACCTGGGATTGCAACGGCTAATTCGTGCCTTTTCACCGGAACCTTAATTTGTTGTCGGAACCCTAGTCTGCAAAATAAACAGGGGGTGAGTGCACTTTTGCCTCTCATGGCAAAGGCCCTCTGATGGCAAAGTTAGTATCACGTACTAGAGAACTAATTATCAGTAGGAAATGTCGAATAATACAAAGTGCTGCGTATTCCGTACCTTTTGCCTCTAGGTTTACCTCATATTTATAGATTTGCATATACTTGTTGCCCAAGCATCCCTGTTGCCATAGGATTCCCATCTCGTATAGGAAACCCAGGATATCAAGGATTCTTGTTTCCTTTATCAGTTTATTAGAAAAGAGTCCTTTTCGGATTCTTTTCCATAAATAGCCGAACATCCCATTCTCGTTGGGTGTCTATTCTAGATCCTCTATACTTGGTATCTCATTCCTTTACTGAATATCACTATTCTGGAACCTTCTAGAACATTTTTGCCGCCTCACGTATTAGAGCATCCTCGTTTCCTGTTCGGCTTTCTTATTGCCGAACAGATCACATGGACCAATGACCTCACATGCATCTGGTCCTTATCAATGTGTTTGGACAAAATGGCCTCACATGCCTTTTGTCTTTATTAGCCGAACAGTCTGCATGGATTAATGACTTCCCATATCATTGGTCCATATCGCCGTTCACCATACTGCCCGGCAAAGAGTCCTGTCATACTTACCACGTGCTCCCAAATATCACGTGTTCGACATCTAAATGTATCTGTTCGGGAAAACCTCCCTACATTGGCAACTTTTTTTGGGCTACCGGAAAAATACCCTAGAGCTAGCCTAACGCTTGAACTATGCATGTATGTACATGTAAGATGTGAAAGATGCAACACATAAGCAAAGTGTATCACATAGTCCTTGTAGACACCCCAATTTGGCCCAACGATTATTTCAAGTCCCACCTTGGGACCATCCCGATGATGATATGGATACAGTGATTGCTGATTGACTTCTCGTGAACCTTAAGACTTATGGTGAGTACTTTTAGCCACTTAGAGGACCCAATCCAGAGCCAAATAGCCTTTCAAACAAAAATACAGAATCCTATGAGAATCTTTTTATTGGCCGTAACATTGATCTCACGACCTCAACATCATTTCTTCACCCGTGAAACCTGTTGCTTGAAAATCTCCCTGAGAGATTGATTAGCCGGCCTCCAGATCCATTCCTCGGCCACAACATCATTTCCTCGGCTGCTAGATCTATTACTCGGCCGCCAGATCGTCTATTTTTCAGATTCTAGAACATTCTGTCAATCATTTGATCCGATCATAAAACCCTAGCAGCTTTTTTTCTGATGCGTTCGGGCCACGCAGCAGATTACATTTAGAGGTCTTTGAACCCTAAAATTCCTTTTTGATTCACGCCATTTGATTGGCCGAAGTGAGTCATCAATTGCCTATTGATAAGCACCCAATAATGCATATTAAGTCCTTTAGTATGTTGTGTTTATACATACCTGTTGTCGTTTTTATGCGATATTGCACGTAAGATTTGTTTGAGGATGTTTCAGGTAAAACGTGCTAATAAGGCGTGTTTGAGCACCAAGGGATGTATCAGGGTGCAGCCAAGTGTCCAAGTGCTCGCCAGTACCTATTTCTTTGCTAGCGGAACCTAACGGTACCTCAAGAAGCCCCGAAGGCCACTCGATGGTCAAGAATGGCAAGGGGCGTGCCAAAGCTTAGCAAGCAATGCAAATGCATCGAGGATGGCCCTCGAGGGTATGCAAAAGACCAAGGCCACATGGCACACCTCTGTCAAGTCCCGTTGATCGAGTATCGAAGTATCAGAGGGCCGTCTAGACATCACAAGAGCTCAAAGGCCAAGCTGCCATGTTTTGCAGTTTTGTAGACAATGGAACCGGTACCTCAAAAACATGGTACCGGTACCTTTGTGCTGAAATGGAAGACAGGTTGATTGGTACCAATATCTCATTTTTGTGGTACCGGTACCAATGCCCTTCGACCAGCACTTTTATGCTGAATTTTTCAACATTCCATATACAGAAAGTTTCTACTTTAGGCATGTTTTTTGGATATTTTGAGGGCCTTTTTGTCCATTGTAAGGCTGATTTTATAAGCCCTATAAATAGGCTTGTATGCCATTTATGGAAGGGATAGCCATTAGTTAGTTTTTAGGCCTAAGTTTTCGAGTTTTTGCCCTAGGTTTCTCCATAGCTTTGTTTTAAGCTTTTCTCACTTGTCTCTTTCAAGAACACTAGCACGCAATTGTGTTACGTTAATTTCTCAAGTATTAATGTTATAGCTTTAGTTTGGATCTTCTATAAAATCAAGTTTACTTTAGTTTTTATTGGTAAATCATGTTTTCTATGCTTAACTCTTTTTCTAGTCTTTTTGATTATGTGTGAGTAGTCGATTAGGCTCGGCCATGGGGTGAATAATACCTCGTGACTTAGGCTAATCTTGCCTTTCTCAACTCGAGACTTGAAGTTTGGCATGTAAAATGAGAAGAGTTTTTAAGTAACAAAACTTGCCGGTGTTAACCTCCGGTGATCATGTGCTACCTCACATGGTTCCGGAGTGATGTCTTAGTTTGTATTTGCCAAGAGAATGAAAGAGTTCACTCGTTTTCCATACTACACTTCTAGTCTTTAATGGTTTCATAGCTAAATCTTCCGATTGATAGCCTATGTTGTGCGATTCAACCGAGTTTTCGTTGAGAAGGGTTAGATGACTTAAGTTACCGGCGTTAGTAACTCCATTGCCTTGCCATCTTTAATTCTTAGTTCAAACTCATTTTATAGTCTTTATCATAAGGGTATTTCTCACCTTACAAAGCAAAACCAAAAGTTGGCTGTCTAAACGTTGCAAACCCTTACATCTACAATCCGAATTAGCTATAGAGATTATCTCAACGGTTAGGTTTTGGCGAAGCACCTATATAAAGGGGCCTTTTGGGTTCCGAAAATATACACAGAATACACCCTCTCTAGCCATGAAATTCTGCCAGTATATTCTCTCAACTCCCCACTACAAAAGCCCTAACCTTCCGAAGGCAGCCATTGATCTGATGATAAAACCCTGAAGTCAAACCCTAAACCTAGGGTTTGGAGGAGCAAAATTAGTCAATCCCACTCAATCCGAAGCAAATGAAGCAACTGAGAGATCAAGGTGGTGAGGCAGAGGGGCTTATGGTTTGATCTCTTTTACGTTTTTGTGCTATAATTGTAGTGTTTTGATTTTTTGCTAATCATTTAGTCTGGTGTGAGGAAGAACATCGGCTGGGGAATCAATCCCTCGGCCGATACATCGATCCAATGGGATCCTTCGGCCGTGACATTTATTCACTGGCTGAAGGATCTATTTTCCTAGGACAGTTTATATCTGTGGCTTATTTTTGATGCATGTTCTAATTATCGTTCTGGCTCACCGTATCAACTGTTAAAAGGCCAATAACCAGTTTATGTGTTTAGAATTAAATAAAGCATGCGTTAATCATATGTCGAACAACTATGGGCCAGTTTCACGACTGGGCAAAGAGGGGTGCCTAACACCTTCCCCTTATTGTACTTTTGGCTCCCGTACCCGAAATCTCTATTTGTTTTTCCTAGTTTTAATAAATTAGGTGGCGACTCTATTTTGATGATAACCACTATCCTATGGCAGTGTTCCTAGCCATGGAAATATCCACGATCTTGGTTTATGAAGTAGAAAGCAAACAAACAAACGATGATCAATCTGTATGGTGATGCCCCGCTCTGGGAGGTGTCTACAGTTTTTGGCGACTCTGCTGGGGAATGAGAGCCATAACCAGAAAATTTGACATAGGAATAATACATGCTTTATTTAATTCATTTATCATATGCATTGAGCGGGCAACCTCGTTGAGTTCACCTAATACCCCGGCATGTCACGGGCTATGTTAGGGGTTCCAGCAAACTCCACAGTCACTTGTACCTAATGGTATATCAAAAAGGAAATCACCCGATTGCCGCTTATAATGGGCTGGCGAAAGGACTGGTGCCCTTTGACAACAGAGCACCCTTGAGACTACCCAAACCTTTCATGTGTTAGAAAGCCATATAACTTATCAAAATAAGACAGGAACCCACAGGTTAAGAAATTTTCCTGCATTCTGCCTCGAATTCTTCCTCACACCCTATCGAAATTGTCGTTACATCTCTTTCTGCACAGAAGGGTTGGGATTTTCAGCCCAAATCCTAACCCTATACAACCAAGTATTGACTTGCAGGTATTTTACTTTTCAAGCAGGCACAATAGGAAAAACAAAGAAGCAACCACAACCAATTTTATACTCTTACAACACCCGAAGTCACGCCAAACAGAGGTCTTTGCAGCCATCTCGTCTGTCACCTTTGCCTATCAAAACACCTTCACCGCAACGGTCCCAATCACTTCCAGGGACTTCGTGGTCATCTTCTCAGCAAACCCGATTATCTATCAAATCCCAAGCTTCACCAAGCAATCCTCCCACTCCCATGGCAGACAATGACGCCACTATTGCCGATCTCCAAGCCCAAATCGCTACTTTTCTAGCAGAGAAAGCTGCAAGAGATGTTGAGGACGAAGAAAAATCGATGGAAGATGAGAATCCTCTTAAAGTAATAACAATAGAGAACCCTGAATTGGCCAAACAAGTCAAAGAGATCAAACACGCTCTAGCCCGTTCACAGGGGGACCAAATTCTCGACTTTGAGGGACTCTGCCTCTTCCCAGATTCTCAAATGCCTGAAAGATTCAAAATGTCAAACATTGAGAAGTTCAATGGAACAGGCAACCCTACCAGCCATGTCCGCCATGTTATCAACACCTTGAGGCCAATGGGCTTGAATGACGAGCTCATTGCTCAATTGTTTCAAAGGACTCTCACTGGAAGTGCTCTTGATTGGTTCCTGACTTTGGAATTTGTGCATTATCAAACTTGGCCTGAGATTGCCAATGCTTTTGTCAAGCAGTACGCATACAATGTCCAAATTGAGTTAACAACCCGAGATTTGGAGATGACCAAGCAGGAGTCGAACGAAGACTTTGTTACCTTTGTCACTAGATGGAGAGAAAAGGCTGCCAAGATGAAGAACCGTCCCTCCGAGGAAGATCAAGTGAGAATAGTTGTCAAGAATCTGCAGCCTAAGTATCTAAATCATATCTACACTCAAGCTATAACTGACTTCAAGCGCCTACATGCTACTGGGCTACAGATTGAAGAAAGGATCAAACTGGGACTCATTGGGAAGGAAGAAGCTTCTCGATCCAAGAAAACCTTCCCAACTCGCGCATCTCATGCCTCCGTAAAGACCCTTGATTCGGCCTTGCCATAAGACCCTTTCCAAGCCAGCCCTTCCCGAAATTCAAATCGGCCTCGCCGCAACTTTAATACTCTCTACATGACTCTCTCCCAAGCCTTACCCATTTTAAGCCATCAGGGGCATCTCAAACCTCTGAATAAACCACCTCCTCAGCCACCTTATGGCCCAAACCATGACCTCAACAAACAATGTGCCTATTATTAACACTCTGGGCATGAGACAGACAACTGCATGCATCTTCGCCATGACATTCAAGATCTCATTAATAGTCGAACCATAAAACCCTCACAGCCTGATGCACAAACCAAACCACCCCACAATACAGAACCACCTCAAAATATCAATCTCATAACTTTGTCTCACAACCTCATATACAATCCCAACCAATACATTGTCCAAAGCACCCAAGCCAAGCCAACCCTGACCTTCCCAGAGGAGGATGGATGTTTCATGATGGAGGAAGAAGAAAACAATGAGTCCGATCAATCAGAAGTGATCGATCCCAACATGTTTGACAAGAGTGATGGAGAAGAACAATCAAAGGAAGCAAAGCTAAGGAAATGGAAAGAGCATTCCTGGGCAAAACACAATTTGGAGGATCCCGACATTCCATTCATGGAGGATGATGATTGGTTGCGTAGCTGGTTTGAAAACAGGAAGAAGGAAAAGGAGAGAGTCATCATGATAAGAAGGAATGCCCGCTTCGAACCTGCTCAAATAATGGTACCCATTAATCGCCCAAGAATCCCAACACCTCGAGTTGTCTGGGAAACAATCAACCTTATAGAAGAAGTGGAGGAGTTCCAAATGCAGCCGTGGGTCAATCCATACAAACAGTGCAACTATAGTCAATGGACAGAAGAAGAAGAAGATCTAGACTTCATATACACAGATCCATACAAAACAGAAGAAAACAATTTTGACGGAATGGAAGGAGACTATGACGATCCACTTGATGGGATCTCTTTGGCATCGCTATTTGATCAAATGGAAGAGAAGTAACTTGGGCAGACATTTCCATCTGGGGACTACTCATGTCTCAAAGAGGTAGCCACCATGCAAACTTCAAAGATGGATCCAGTTTAAAGGCTCTGTTTGGCAAAGAAGAGGGCGGAAAAGAGTATAAAGTTGCAAAAGGCTAAGGAAATGGCCCTGAAATGCTGCAATAGCTGAGAAGTCATAACATGGCAAAGGACATTAAACATTGCTATTTATTTTCTAAGTCAAACTAGGACATGTTTTGGGCCCCTGTTTGGGCATTTTATTTCTGCCAAGTGAATTCCTATTTCATCTTCTAAACTATGCTTATTCAATAATCTAATTGCAATTGCCATGCGCTACAGTCTCTTTGCCAAATAAGGGAAACTTTGAGGAATCAAGTTCTTTGTGTCACCGACAAAAGGAAAGAAAAGATGAACTTTAGTTGCTTAAGAAACTAGGTTTTTTTCAAGACTTAGAAAGAAGATGCTATCTCCGTGAGAACACTTAGAATTAGCTTACCTATTACGAAGGTACAAACAAAGGAGATTCATAAAAAATATCTCCGCCAAATTCCTCTTCAAAGTACAGAAAGTCCTCTTGTGAGAAATGCTCATTGGGTAACCCAAGAAAGCCAAGCAAAAGTAAGAGCAGAGTCTGCTAGGACAAGAAACTACAAAAGCACAGCCTAGGCAAAAGTTAAGGTATTCAAAGGAAAGCTCACTAGGGACTCAACCTCCAACAGGTAACCTTGGCAAAATTTAGAGCATGTAAGAAGAAAAACCAAGAATGGAAACCCAACCTCAAAGGTGGTGATTTTGGAACTACGCAAAAGGCTTGACTCCCTAATTGGGATACGTAGGCAATCTCACACTGAGATACGACCCAAACATTTAGAGAGAAGGAAAAACATCAACAGATTTGTACTCAATGATAGGCACCGCTAACCCTGCGTATTGAGGTCGCAAAAGATGAGTATGTTTTTCTTAAGGAATTGGCAACAGCAAAAGACACAAGAATTATTGTCCACCCCTTCTAACCTGAAGGTCACTAACACAACGAGTAGGATACCTCGAAAACTCTCGAGTTTGGCAATCAGACTATGGAACATGGCAAAAGCAAAAGCCAAAAAATCAAAACCAAGCATAAGAAGGAAGAGAAAAGAGGATGCCACTTGACCAAAACAAAATCTGCCTTCCTTTGGAAATTAGAAGTAACGGCCGAAGAATTGATACATCGGCCGCAACATCAATTCCTCAGCCGAGTAATCATTTCTTTGGCCAGTATTTCATTTCACACAAATTATTGTTTATCAGCAAATACTTGTTTAAAAGCCATGTTCTGATTTTCTCATGCATATATCTCAAAACATTTAGGGGCACAAAAAGCATTTCTCATTTCATGAACAAAGGCTTGATTACAAAGTCATCGCTGTGGTTGCCTTTACAATGTAAATACAATTTATGCTTGTCTTTTACTAACTATGAACAGGAAAAAGAAAATCCTAAGGCTAGTCATGGCGGCGTCTCTGAGATGACCTTTGAGACAAGGATTGCTCACTAGCTCCTAGATCCTCCTTACCAGTAGTTGGTACTCATTCTACCTCAAGCTGAAAGAATACAAACACTCAGATTCAAGAAAAGATGCAAAGCAAATGGAGTACATGGGGAAACTCATACCTTAACGATCTGGCGATGCTGCCTTCGGACCAAAGCCTCCGCACCCTGATAAGCGTGTAGCCATTCCTGTACTTTTCTGAGCAGGCACCTATGGAAATAAACTAAGCATTTCAAACACTGGAGTGCAAGATACAACGATAAAATAGGGAAGCAAAATCAGAAATTGATACCTGTGAAACCCCAGCTAGCAATGTGTAAAGCTGGGTTGAACAAAGGGTAAGCGCCAAGCGCTCCTCCCCTCCATTATCAGAAGGAAAGGAAACGAAGGAAGGGGCTCGTGGCCCAACAGGAGCAACTGAAGGAGCAGCAGGCGGAGTCAAGAAAATATGGCAGTACTCCATGTAGTCACCTACCTGAAGGAGCAAACCCGCCCAGTCTCTAATCCGAGCATTCCTCAAGTCTTCCTTGGACATTGAGGAAGTGGATCTCATCGACAATGGAGGTGGAGGAGAGACGAATTGAAGAGCCTTAACATGTAGGTGCCACTAGCTAGCCACCAGGTTGCCCAGATACCAAGCTCGGCAAAAGGGGCCCTCAAATAAGCTATGTGTACGATCTAGAACTCTAGAACACGAAAGAACGGCGTCTTCTGGTATGCCATTCCATGGGTCGAAACGCACCTGTAACCAGGGTTGAATCAGCTATAGTAGAGGGAGATGGAAACCTAAAAGACAAGAAACAAAATAGAAGTACCTGGTCGATCCTCAACCAGTCCAAAACTCGCCGCCACTTAAGAAGGCTCAAAACTAGTGACCGTGGCTTCTGTTGGCCCACTAACCATCACTCGTAGCAAGGAACATGGTTCGCATCCTCATGCTTGGTATCCGTTGGAAACTGAAGGAGATGCTCGAAAGCCCATAGCTGAAAAATGGGTTAAACAAATAGGTTCAGTACTAGGAGAAATCAAAGTGAGAAAAGTGAAAGAAGAAAGAAGGATATACATCAAGCACTCGGTAGTGACCGCCAAGGATAAAGCTCTTATCCCGTGAATAGCTCCAAGATTGCCATACAAGTTGGCCAAAGCAGATGATACCCAATCAAACTCCCATGCAACCTCCAAATACTGCAAAGGGGCCAAAAACTGTACATGCATCGAACTATCCTTGTTGGTGAACAATGTTTGCCTAAGGAGGTAGAAGAGGAAGGCCCGTGTCAGCTGCTTAAGGCTCACCTGAGTCAAAATACCGGTCTTCATAAAAGTCTTGCTCAGCCAAGAGATGTCAAGGTGACCTCACGAGTGAAGAGGAAGCACCTTGCCCAAAAACCATTCCAAAGCCCCCTATCGTTGCCAAAGTTGAGGATCAATCCGAAGAGGGGTCCCACCTGCCCGTAAACCAGTCAAAATGGAGAAACCACCCGGCGTGATCGTCATCTCACCAGCAGAGGGGAAGCGGAATGTATTGGTGGTATCCCACCATCTCTCAACTAGTGAGGTCATCAGCGACCAATCGATCTTTGGAAGATTGAGGCCTAAAGTAAATGCCTCAAAACCAGCAGCGCATACCAGTTCTCGAGCCTGCTCTGGCAACGTCAAAAACCACTTGTGCACCTCCCGGCCACCACCACGGGCTTTCAATCTCCTATTTCTCTACAAAATTCCACCAGAAAACAAGAAGGGAGTTAATGTCACGATTGCATAAAAAGATAAGAGGCTAGGAGCACCAAGTTGACATCTAAAAAAGCATGCATTGCTTAAACAGGGGGCACGATTATTTTAGCATCTTTAAACAAAACAAATTCAACCTTACTACGGGTCCTTCTCATTCATGCTCCTAGGCAAAAGGGATTTCATCCCGCAAATAAAAGAAAATCATACAAAATTAACTACGAATTAAAAAGTAAACTTTTTGTTTCTTAGGAAATTCAGGAAGCTTACCGGAACATTGAGAACACTCAAGTGCTGCTTAGGCTCCCTATGAACTATCTCGGCCTCTGGGCCACCAATAGGAGGACGGTACTGCAAGAAACCGCTAGAACCCAACCTACGCGAAGGGAGAACGTAGGTAATAGCATCAAATGGACCAAGCTTCCCAACCGCCTCTTCATCAGAAGAAGGATCGCACCTACACAGATGGTGCGAAGAAGAACCCTCGACGAATGATGGAAAGTCGGTAGAAAAAGATGGCGGCAACTTGGAAGCCATTCGCAACGAAAAAGAGAGAATGACTAGCAGCAATGGAGCGTTGGTGGTGGTGGTCGAGAATCGTGGCAGCCAAAGAACGGTGGTCGGAAAAAACGGAAAGGAACGGAGAAACTCGGACGAGAAGAGAGGTGGAGAAGAAAAGAAAAAATGGGCCGTGAAATCAAATAAACTGAACTTAAATCGATCTTCTTACTTTCGGCTTTCTCACAGCTAAGCCATCGATTCCCCGACCGAGATATCAATTCTTCGGCCGTGAGATCGATCTCCTGGCCCCCTAATTAATCTCCTACAGCTACATCAGATTTTGCTCTGTGCATTAATTCAAGCAATTATGAAATTCTGGGTCTATGACCAACAGAGCCAGCGATGAGTAATGATAGCCTTGGGGGTATTCCCAGGCAAATACAATGTGGTCAGGACTAGCCTTGGGGGCATCCCCGAGCATATGGAACCTCAAGCACCGGTATCAAGTCCCCCCTTGGAATTCTCTAAAAGCTCTCTCACCTGATTAAAAGATCTCCAATGCTTCCGATCACCGTACTCCAGAAGTACTCAACCCTATTACCTCAACTATACTCACTTAAGTCACCTGGCAGCCTTGTGCACTCATTCACCAACCGCGTACTCAAACCGTTCACCCTTATTCGCTCCTTCAGCGACTCCATGCCCATAAGCTCACTGCTTCACACTCCTTGCACCATCAGTAGTTATGCCTACTTTAGTGGGTCTACGCCCGCATCTGTCATCCCAGCAGCTCTACACTTGCTACCTCAACAATTCCAAGCTCAATAGTTCTAAGCTCATTCAATAGCTCCAATCTAACCATCTCAATAGCTCCACCTTATGAGCTTTCCATCACATAGCAGCTCTAAGCTTGCTATCAATAGCTCACAATCAACAGCTCGCTATCTCGTGCCCTATCAAACTGCCCTGTGGCTCCACGCCTGTATTCACCATCTCAGCGGCTCTACGCCCACATTCATCACCATCAAGCTATTCAGTGGCCTTAGGCTCTACACCCATAAGCCCACTACTTCACGTCCATCAACTATTTCAACGGCTTCAAGCCCATTATCTCAGCGGCTCCAAGCCCACTACTCAGCGGCTCTACATCCACCACTTAGCGGCTCCAAGCCCACTATCTCAACTGGCTCTACACCGTAACAATTCTCAACAAGCTCTGTGCCACCTCCATCATCAAGATATTATCTATTCTCAAGCTTTCCGCTTGAATGCTCAAAATCCAACATTTTGAATGCTCGAAGCTCTTCGAATGCCCAACCACTGTGTACTGGATGCTCAAGTTCTACACTTGAATGCTCAAGCGCTACGCTTGAATGCCAAACCACTGCATACTGGATATTCAAAGCTTGTACTTTGAATGCTTAGATTCTACCCTCCGAATGCTCAAGCTCTACGCTCTGAATGCTCAAGTCCAGAATTTGAAATAAGCTCTACGCTTAAAAATCAAGCACGCACGCGGCCTGTGCACATATTGCATCAATCACATCGAGTCTGCATAACCATCATCATTAACATATCTGCCCACATCTAACAATCATCATCATCACATATACATATTTTGCATATCTCTCTCTCACTCATGAAACATGTCAATTCTGCAGTCAACTGGCTCTATGCCTTGATTCTATTGATTGGTCCAGCGCCTCGATCCTTTGGCTCTAAGCCAAAAATTTACGATGGGAAAGCTCTGTGCACAAACCTTCAGAATGCAACTGGCTCTACGCCTCGGTTCTATCTCTACAAACTCTAAGCTCCGATTTCTCAGGCTCTCGCCTTATGAATGCAATTGGCTCTACGCCTTAATTCTATCAAGCTCTGTTCATAGACCTTTAGAATGCAACCGGCTCCGCGCCTCTGTTCTATTACCTCAAACTCTAAGCTCTATTTCCTTAGGCTCTCGCCTCATGACTGCAACCGGCTCCGCACCTCAGTTCCCTCATCTCAATGCTCCGTCCTCCAGTTACTGGCCTCGTGCCCCCATATCTCAAAACCCGCATCTAACTTGTCTCCAGAAGATGGCTTGGGTTCCACCCCATTTCTCAAAACTGGTGTCCGATTCATCCCCAGCAGATGGTTTGGATTTCACCTAATTACATCAATTCCATCAAGCTCATTCGCAAGGATAAGCTACTTTACCGAGCTCCCCTCAGTCAAAGTAAGGATGATCAAGAAAAGAAAATGACTCACCCACTGTGAATTGATCTACCCCAAAATACTAAGAATGCTCTCTACAAAAATTTCCCTGGCAGCTCCACGCTCCTACAACTATTCTCTGCCAAAAATCCTGGCATTGCCTAGGTACATCACATTATGGCTTTCTTAGCCCGAAGGTACGTCTTCTGTTTCTAACCCTCTAAACTTTTTATTTATTTTTATTGCCTCCGAACTACGGTTGGTTTGAATTTTCCCTGTGGAATATGTAGGCAGCCTCCTGGCCCGACCATAACTAAAACGTTTTTGAAAAACCCTTGGAATAGTGGTTGGACAAAATTGAGTTGCTTTTATAGCTTTGACTCTTACTTAAACATGTCACACAATCCGTCTAAGTTCAGTCAAAGAGGGGCATATGTAGACACCCCAATTTGGCCTAACGATTATTTCAAGTCCCACCTTAGGACCATCTCGATGATGATATGGATACAGTGATTGGTGATTGACTTCTCATGAACCTTTGGACTTATGGTGAGTACTTTTAGCCACTTAGAGAACCCAATCAAGAGCCAAATAGCCTTTTAGACAAAAATACAGAATCTTATGAGAATCTTTCTATCGACCGTAACATTGATCTCACGGCCTCAAAATTATTTCTTCACCCGTGAAACCTGTTGCTTGAAAATCTCCTTGAGAGATTGATTAGCCAGCCGCCAGATCCATTCCTCGACCACCAGATCTATTGCTTAGTCGCGAGATCGTCTATTTTCTAGATTCTAGAATGTTCTGTCAATCGTTTGATTCGATCACAAAACCCTAGCAGCCTTTTTCTAATGCGTTCCGGCCACGCAACAGATTATGTTTAGAGGTCTTTGAACCCTAGAATTCCTTTTTGATTCACGTCATTTGACTGGCCAAAGTGAGTCATCAATTGCCTATATAAAAGGGCCTTTTGGGTTGCGAAAATATACATAGAATACACCCTCTCTAGCTGCAAAATTCTGCCATTATACTCTCTCAACTCCCCACTACAAAAGCCCTAACCTTCCGAAGGTAGCCCGCTAATCCGACGATAAAACCCTGAAGTTTAAACCCTAAACCTAGGGTTTCGAGGAGCAAAATCAGTCAATCCCACTCAATCCGAAGCAAATCAAGCAACTGAGGGATCAAGGTGGTGAGGCCCAGGGGCTTATGGTTTGATCTCTTTTACGTTTTTGTACTATAATTGTAGTGTTTTGATTTTCTGCTAATCATTTAGTCTAGTGTGAGGAAGAATATCGGCTGGGGAATCAATCCCTCGGCCGATACATCGATCCAGTGGGATCCTTCGGTCGTGACATCTATTCACCGGCTGAAGGATCTATTTTCCTGGGACAGTTTATATCTCTGGCTTATTTCTGATGCATGTTTTAATTATCATTCTGGCTCACCATAGGCTAATAACCAGTTTATGTGTTTAGAATTAAATAAAGCATGAGTTAATCAAGTGTCGAACAACCTTATTGTACTTTTGGTTCCTGTACCTGGAATCTCTATTTGTTTTTCCTAGTTTTTATAAACTAGGTGGCGACTCTATTTTGATGATAACCGCTATCATGTGGTGATGTTCCTAGCCATGGAAATATCCACGATCTTGGTTTATGAAGTAGAAAGCAAACAAACAAACGATGATCAATTTGTATGGCGATGCCCCGCTCTGGGAAGTGTCTACAGTCCTAAACCGTTACGTCCCTGCCCTTGCGAGGAAGGTTCTATGGTTATCTACAAGTGCAAAAGGCCGGGTTTTGGTTTGAGAGGGGTTCCTCGGACTCAGAGTCACAGGTATGCCTCTCACTGCTAAACGTATGCCGAGCAGTGGTCAATGGCAGTGTGACCCTTCTTCGTCGTAGATTGCTATGTATTTTGGGATTCCCTAACGTTTAACAGGATTGCCAAAATATGCCAGCGAGGCTAGTGAACTGTCCAAGTGTAAAGCAAAAGTTAAAAAAAGAACCTTTTTCTCGAAATCCCACGAATATTTTTCAAGTCTAGCTCTCAACTCCCCAACAGGTCGCCACTATGGGCTGCTAGAGATCGAGAGACCTACCCGTTTCGAAGGAGGCTCCCCGCGTGCTGCCCATTTTTTGTTGTTTGGAAATTTAGAAGAGTCACCACCCGGGTTTTTGTAAAATGGTTTGTCACCCGAGAAACCTGGAACTTGAAAATGATATTTGAGTTTGCAGATAAACCAGAGATTGTGGATTCGGAAGCCAAGTTACAAGAAGGGAAGGCTTTTGTTTGGCACCCTTCTCGCCCGATGCAAGGATCAGTCTCTACTAAATATTTGTGGGATTTCAGAAAACATGCTTATGTCTTAACCTTTAAAATACATAGCAATTTGAACATATGGTGTAGGCATGTGCTGAAGTGTACAGTATATATAGGAGTGAAACAGAAACTGGCATATTACGGATGAAATGAATGCAAACTGATGAAGATTTTTCAGAAGATGGGGGTCACTCCTTTGTTATGGACAGTTGGTGCCCAGTGCAAAGCTTCCTCTGGGACAGTTCCTTTGCGCTGGGAGATCGGTGCCCAGCGCAAAGAAGCCTTCCAAATCAGTTTTTGAAAATGCTTTATGTTTTTACCCAAACAGTGGATTAATTGGTACAATGCATCAACAATGGCTCTTAGGATTTCCATAATAAAAAGATAGTACTAGGGAGTATTGAAAATAACTGATAAATGTTAGAAGTAAACATAAAAACCCCTAGGCTCCACTGATATTGACATAATCAGCGAGTCTAGGAGCAAGTGCTTTGCGCTGGGTAGTGAATGCCCAGTGCAAGACACACGAGATCACATTCTTTTCATAACAGAAACCCATGATTATGTTAGCAGGCTAATGGCTCAGTTTTGCGTTCCTGGTTTCCTCAAATGAGCAGAAACCAGAAATGTAGGTAATATACTACCTTCGAGAGCTTGATCAGGACTTGAGAAATGGTTTTCTAGATGGATTGGAGAGTATTTTGGATGGAACAGTTATTGGAGTGGAATGTTTGGGGAATGTAAGCTTGTAGAGGAGAAATGGGGGGGGGGGAGAGGGGGAAGTTCTCTTCTTCAAATATAAGACATTTCTAAGTTTTCTTTGAAGAAAAACCAGAAAACAAATATACTCTTAGAGAGAGAAAGTATTACAGAGTGGAGGGGAGTATGTATGATGGAGTTTCAAGAGGTGTCAAAGGATCTGGGAATCTTAGCAGGTGCGTTGAAATGGCTCTAAGCACCTCTATTTATAGAGAAAAACAGAGGAGGAGCATCTTTGCAGGCTTAGAGTTGGCTAGATGCTATATAGAGTCATAATGACATTCCTAAATCAGTCAGAGCTGTCTGTAACAGAATTTGATTCCCAGTGATAGGGAGTGTGCTACACTCTTTGGCGCTAGACAAGGGATATTTTGCGCTGGGCACATGGTGCCTTGTACTAGACAGTTGATGGGTTTAGGTTACGGGAAGCCCAAAAGTCACTGGTCAAGCTCTCGAATTCATGGTTCTATCTTGTATCATCATAGGAGATCTAAGGTAGTTCGGGGAGTCTCAAGTTGGGGTGTCAATAGGCTTATTTTTGGTCCGTTGTTACCAGAATATCTTAGGTTCGGGAGCTAGGTTCCGAGAGGGGAAGGTTTTAAAGCACCCTTCTAGCCCAATCTAGAGATCAATCTCGACTCAGGCATTTGTAAAATGTTTGCGATTCTATTTCATTAATCATTTTTTAGCCAATTAGGGCAGGGAGACAGTTTAAGGGGATTAAAAAAACTGTAACATGTTTGCAGGATGTGATAAATGGCATGCTCGCTTTATTGAAACAATTAGAATAGGATAAAAGCAGACTCCTATGGGAGTTTAAATAGATTGGAGGGCCACTGTTTTGGGGTGACGTGCACAGGAAGAAACCAACTTACACTGATCAAGTCACTGTATGCAAGTCAGACTTACGCGGGCGACATCCAAACCCAATAGGTTTAAACCCACATCTCTTACTATCATCCTTCTGGGCTCTGGAAGGACTAGTGCACACCTAGGACAAACCACGCAGTTCAAATTGTAGAATAATATACAGTTATAGACAATTGAATGGGCTTCGAAGCAACTAAAAGAATAGCACACCCCATAAACAGTGTGGGGATAAAACAATGGCATAAGCCAAGCTAAGTTACCCATGCAAAGGCTACCCACTAGTCAGAGATGAACTAGCGCACGCGGGACAACAATTGTCATGCGCAAGGTTGAGCCATCTTACTAGTGCTTGGTTTTGCATGTCCTGGGTTCTGGGACATGCCCAGAAAGACCCTAGGGGTATTCCACTGATATAGAAATGAATATTGAAAAACAACTAGCAGTTTTAACATGGAAAGTGGTAGACTGGTTTTTAACATGCTTGTAGTGGTCTATATACAAATATTAGCACAAAATAATAGGATTCCCAGTCCCCACGGAAGATCTGCGCATGCAGCCACAGAGTGGCACGCGCAATCTATGGACCAGCGCGCGCTTGTCCCTGTAACACGATTTTTGAAACCATGCAAGCTTTAGGGCCAGAACTAGTATTGATTACTAGCCTTGGCCCTGCTAGCCCCCCTCAGGGATTAGAACAGAGTGCAGTAGATGTTATACATTTGATTTTTGGGGTTTGCAAAGTGGTTGAGCTTGAGCTTGAAGGGTTGATTGGATGAGTTTGAAGGGTGGATGGTGAACAAGTAGTTTGCATGTGATTGCTTCAGTTAGGAGGGTATGCTAATAACTTTTCCTTTGAATCCAAGTAATAGCAAAAGTGGTAGCAAAGTTGTAACCCTTTGGAAGAACACCATGGAGATATATATATATATAGGGGGATGGGAGAGAGAGGACTTCAACCAGCCATTAAATGGCTGGTTTACTTGCCCCCTAAGCCTTCCTCTCATTGCATGAGAGGGGAAAGTGAAAGTATTAGGATGTGGACATGTCTGGTCTGGAGACTGCTTTTCTGGCAAAGTGAAAGCTTCTTATGTGTTGTACACCCCTAATAATGGCTTCTGCATGCTGAATAAAGGTGGTTTGACCAGAGCATTAACCAGCATGCGCGAGTTTGGAACTTGCGCGCACCAATCAGTGAGAAGGGTTGCCCAGCGTGCGCAAGTTGTGAACTTGTGCGCGTGAGTCAAAGCTAACCAGCCCTAGTCAATGGTCCAACTTGACCGTTTGACCAACACCTGGCACTTTGAATCGCGCGCATTGGGTAACCAATGCACGACAGTAGAGTTCTGGTTAGGTTTGGTTAGGGTTAAAAGGGTGTCAAACACTCAAAGCTCAACCACTCAACATTCCCAAGGTGTTCTCGATCCATTTCATCATTGGGGAATCAAAAATCGAAAGTAAACTAATCTGGA
This sequence comes from Rhododendron ovatum, assembly GCA_019656835.1. Taxonomy (NCBI): domain Eukaryota; kingdom Viridiplantae; phylum Streptophyta; class Magnoliopsida; order Ericales; family Ericaceae; genus Rhododendron; species Rhododendron ovatum. The sequence continues at coordinate 22,586,721 of CM033799.1, forward strand.
AACTTAGATTGAAGTGTCTACAGTATGCATGGATGACCTATACTATGGTCTATGACCAGGTATTATGTATCAAAACAACGAAGTGTGTCGAATATAAATTCTCCTTCCCTCTAAGAATAAAACCAAGTAGCACATGCATTGGTCAAACTTGATTATCCACCATCAGCAGAGATGGAGGACCCTTTTAAGCTTCCCTTTGCCATGCAACCAGCAAAATGATTAGTCTCCCTTGGAATATCAATGACCAGGCAGCACAATTCGTTCAGAGAAAAATTAACCCAACAAATTGATATATGGACATCAAAGGTCCCCATGAGATCAAAGGCTAACTAAGAATCTGTCTCAAGGATAAAGTCTCAACAACCCAAGCCAAACACAAGGTTTAGCCCCTACCAAAATTAGCTTAAAGTTCCACTGTGATTGCATGCATCTAACCCACTCTTCTAATGAAGGCTATCAGATACTACCAGTATCTCCAACGAGACCTTAGACCTCAATCCTTGCACACCCAAGGTTCCCCTTGAGCACATCTAAGGTTTCCCAAGAGAAGCCCCATGTGTATAAACCTTCAAAGAATTTGCTAAAAGTCAGTGTTTTCCACCTCAGTAAATCTGTCACATCCAATTGATGTATGAGTACCTCTTTCCATTGCCCTCTGCTTGAATATCTGCTAGTTCAAAATTTTGAGCCACACAAACTCATCATCCCCATACCTTTACAATTAGTCACTGCACCACTCCATCCTTACCAAATCAGCTCTCAGTTTGCAACTGCTCATATGCTTATTTCACTAGAAAGTTTCCATGTGTATTTTAAAATTTATCCATTCACTCAACAAAACATTACCCGATTACATTGTTCCACAATCTAAGGAGGGAGCAAGGACCTTAAGCTCTCCCAACTCCTAATTCCACCCTTGATTTTTTTTATTTTTATTTTGCCAAAATGGTGGGAGTTGTATAATATCATAAATAACCGAGTACATCAACGATGTTGTATATCATCCTAATATCAAACAAAGAGGCCTAGCTACCTAATATCACCACTAGATCCTCACACCAGGTTTTGCCTGCGAGTCAGCCATGACCGACCTCCAACAGAGAGAGCAATAAACCCTCAATTGCAGCAAAGACCACCACACGGTCCAACACCAAAAACCCTACTCCCAGAAACTCCCATAAAAAAGGAGAGAAATCAAACCAACAAATTAACCTCAAACCAAATCAACATAACCTAAAAACAACCGAACCAAAAAAGAATAGGAAAATAAAAATCAGGCTGAGAACTCTATCGTCGAAAGCAGCTACACCAGATCCGTCAGCTTATTCACCGGATGAGCAAAGCCAAACCATCTATTCTTCAAATTTGCACTAAATTGGCCCCAGCAAGCACTAGACGTAGGGTGGTGGTGGTGGTAGTGGTGGGGTGGGGGCGGAGATGGAGGCGAATGGAGTGAAGAGTGGATGGAGGGAGGCGCGAGTGGATGGAGGGAGGCGGAAGTGGAGCACAAGGAGGCTAGGAAGTGAAAAAGAGGGAGGCCGGAGGGAGGAGGGGAGGAGAAGGTGGGAAGTGGCGGCCACCCCCCCACCCAATAAGCAACCCTAAAAGGACAAAAAGTTTAGAGAGAGAGGCTCTCAAAGTAGAAAGAGAGATGATTCCACCCCTGATCACCAACCCCATAATTAGACACTAGGCTATCCTTGCATTGTAACCATGTATCAATCCAAAATTGTACCCCCTCTCCTCCCATTACCCAGAAGCCAAAGCATTCCTTGTTGCATGACCTGTTCTCTGTAGCTACGATTACGCAAGTGTAAGACATATCTGAAGGTGTTGTAGTCCACAAGCCCCTGCCAATCTACAAGTACTTGCTATTTGGAGCCTATACTATGAGGTTATCGAGCCTTCAACCAAGCTTGGCCAAACATAGCCACAGTAGTCTTGATTCCTCGAACATTTAAACCACCATCATAGACAGCATCCCAAAAAACAAAATAAAGTTTTTCTTCCCTTCATGCCAACCCAAGGCAGTCTTTGTTACAATTATCAACTTTCCTGATCTAAGGTACTTTTAAAAAAAAGCTCGTTAAATACCAATACATGGGGTTGTAATCTTTTGCTTTGAAAAGGGTTTATCAATTTAATTTTGCGTCAATTTTGACCTTAAGCCTATTGTTACTTGGGTTCACCTTCGATTGTAGTTGTTGAAAACTCCAACCAAACTACGTCACCATGGATACAGATTAAACCCACTTAACCTAGCAAAAGTTTTCATAAGGTGTAGACACCCCAATTTGGACTTGTCGAATTTCCTTAATTTGTGGCCCTGAGGCTCCCCGATGATGAATATGGATCAGAACAAGCCATGTACCAATTGAGACGTTGCTCCTTGAAAGAAATGGTCAAAATCAATCCCAAGCGCGCTGAAGCAGTCCCAAGCGCTCAAAACTGTTTTCCAAAAACCACTGGCCTGGCTCACTCTCAAGCGCTCGAGAATGAAGTCCCCAGTGCTCGAGACTACTCCCGATCGCTCGAGACCTCCCCCAGTGCCCAATGGGTGAAGAAGATTCCCACTATCCATGCAAGCCATCATTGCACCGGCTGAGGTGAGTCAACACTCAACCTCAGTCAGAGAAGAGATCAGCTGAAGATTTCCTTCTTTAAAAAAGGGATTTATTTCAAAAATCATTTGATTTTCAAAACCATGGGTTATATCCCCTATATATATACCATGTCTTGCAGCTGAAAAAGAGAGAACTCTCTCTCTCTAAACTCCTTCTCTCATCTCTTTCTTGTTCAAAAGGAAAACACATTCAAAAACAAAAACTTCCTTCCCAATCTCAAAGGTGTTCTTCAAAACCATCAAAGAAAAAGGCAAGAAACCCAGAGTACTTTTAGTTTCTGATCTCCACATTCACCTTTCACAACCATCCAAGGAGCAAAGTGTCAAGCAAAGGTAGAAACATTTCCATCTTTGGTTCAAATCAAGAGGCTGCTCTCCTTTCTAAGGGGGGTCTCTTAGCCTGTCCCAGTCCTTAATACTGGTGCATGGTTGGGAGACCTTAGTGAAAAAGCAAGGGCAAAGTGTCCACGAATGATATTTTTCCAAAACCCTTACTGGAAACACTCTAGAGCGCTCCAGAGTGCTCCTGAGCGCTCGGGACTATTTCCAGTCTCATGCATGGCATTTTGATAAAGCAGCAGGCTGGGATGAGATGCACTCTTAAACAAAATGGTTTTATTTTGGCATGCAGACACAGAAGATCATTTTTCCTAAAACATAAATGTTCCTTACAAATTTCAAGTCAGAATAAAAGTTTTCCTAAGTTAAAAATAAGATCTTCTCTTGTTAAGAAGTTAGGTAAAGGTGTTTGCATGGTGAAGCAGTGTCATTCTCTGTCTGAGAGTAAGCTGGTATGCAGCTCACTCCTAAGCGCTTGAATCCATTCCCAAGCGCTAAGGAGTACATGCATGCCATTGCATTTCACCTACCCTGTCTTCTGTGTTTTTCGAGTTTCTGCATGCATGGATGTGTACATTTGCTCCTTTAAAATCGTAGATCCGTTCGTGTAATGGTAAGGATACATGACTTGAAAACTTGAGGTCCCACTTCAGTTTTTTTTTTTTTTTTTTTTCAAGTCCTCTGCTGAGCCAGTGGTCTGTGTAACAGTATTCCATTTTGCAGTCTTTACATTGTGTTGTGTCAGTGCTAACAGAAAGTGCAGGAGGGGGTTCAGACACTCCAAAGCGCTCGAGAATGCTCTTGAGCGCTCGAGAGTGAAGCCAGTGAGGAGTGTTTCATTCCCTGTTATTTTGTTGTCTTTCATCACACGATCATCCTCCCATACACGTGCACCAATATACACCGTTATTTGGCATCCTATTCGTGACTAACAAACTCTGTAGGATTTGGTCAGTAACACTCCCAAGCGCTCGAGAGTGCTCTCAAGCGCTCGAGAGTTGATCCAGTGGTAGTTTCCACACCTATGCCATCATGCATGTGTCCATCATCGTTTCATCACTCCTTGTACACAAGCACCGGCATACACCTTCTATTTGTTATACTTGTGGATACCTGCTACATGTTTAATGAAACAAAATCCATTCGAAAAATCCCACAAACGTTTAGTAGAGACCGACATCGCGTCGGGCGAGGGTGGGTGCCGTAAAACCCTTCCCCCCTCGTAACGTGGCTTCCGAACCCTCGAATGATCTCTGGTTTTCAATTCAAATCAATCAATTTTCAAATCAAAATCGGTTTCTCGGGTGGCGAACCACAAATCTGGGTGGCGACTCTTCAAATTTTTCAAATCGATTAGCCGGAGCGGTATGTGTTTTTCGGGCCGCCCCGATCTCACCCGGGGCTGTGATAGCCCACATAAGGCAAAACAGTTAGTAAGCCTACACCTCCATGGTATGAAATGTGTGATACAAATTGCCATCATTAAGGACTCCCCATCCCAGTATTTGATCAATATATGAGGGCACTTAAAGGGAATTAAAAAACATCATGGAATTTTTAATCTGTAGCCATCTAAGTCGAAGGCCCTACTACCTAATAAAGGCAGCAGCTGTACAATTCATGTGCCACAATCCAGTTGCCCCATTCTCCTATTTGCTACATGATACCTATAAGTAGAATGCCTTAGCGCATTCATACATCATGAACAATATGAGCACACAAGGAATATTCTACAATTTGTTCATACCAAGAAAGTGTCCACTGCATCCAGCTCTATCCACAACATGAAAAGAATCTACGACATCTCAACAGTTTTTGGACTACCCATCAAGCATTTTGCTATGATTGCATCACATACTTGTTTCACATATCTTTAATTTCAGAATCCAAAACCCAAAATAAAATTCAGACCTAAATGCGAATACCACAGTATCTGAAACTAAATCACTGAAAATAACTACCAAAACAATGACTACCTTCCAACATCAGCATCAGCAGCTTTCAAGAATGAAATCAGCGCATCGAGAGCCTTCTCCTACACCGGCGCATTCGAATCTGCAATAGTTTTTCTAAAGAATGATCCTGGAGAACAAATCAAAAGTTGTTATGCAAGAACAAGACAATAGATCCAACCATAACAAAGAAAGTGGAACAATCGGAGTAAATATACATTGCACTATGCCCAGGCTCTCCACCAACATACATTCATGTGGGTCCATCTTTTAGCCTTGAGCCCCACATGCAGTGATAGGGCCAGGGCACCACGTGGCACTGCCCCATAGAAACTGAATAATTTTCAAAAACAAGTCAAACACTATGAGGACCGAGGTTTGGAAATGTGCCTACAAACCATGGGACCAATCCACTACACAAAATAAGGATTACATCACTCAACTCTCACTTTCCAAAACCTCACCGTAAAAGGCTTTCCACAATAACCACATTGTGATTATAGTCAACACAATAAACCTCAAAACAAAAGCAATTCACCATACACAATGTCAATAACACCATGCAACTCCCCCACTACAAAACCCCCGGCATTATCGGCCAAGGCTGCCTCTGTAAAACAGTAACCAAAATAAAATTTTGGAACAAAAGCAACTATTCACTTTACAAAAAAATCTCCACCTCCACCCCACCATAAATAGCCTCTACAATAACTCTGAAATCACAACAAACACAAGACACTCACAACCTTCGTCACGTAATCCTTTTGTAGGACCATTTGCTCTTACTCTCAATCCTTGCTCTACACTCGTCCCCTCAATCCTTGCCCTAGCAAATTTTAGTACCTTTGTATATTTTTCAAAGACACTTTCGCTCTCGCACTACCCTCCCACATGTGCGCTATGTGACTTTTTTGTTTTGATAGCCTAGGTGTCCATGTAGACACCTCCCAAAAGGGGCATCGCCATACAGATATCCTCAAACACTAGTTTCCTTACCCAAAGTTGAAATCGTGGATATTCCCATGGTTAGGAATATCTCCACACGATTACAACTCACCACAAAGAGAGTCGCCACTTAGTTTATGAAAACTAGGAAAACAAGGTAGAGATTCCGGGTATGGGAGCCAAAAGTACAATAAGGGAAAAGTGTTAGGCACCCCTCTTTGCCCGATCGAGAGACCGGCCCATAATCATTCAATATACCATTATTGATTACTTCATTCATTTCTAAACAATTAATCTGGTTATTGGCCTTTAAACGGTGAGCCAAAGCAATAAGTAGAACATGCATTAGAATAAGCAATAAGCTGTCCCAACAGATGGATTCCACAGTCGGCGAATGGATTTTGCTGTCGTGGGATCCTGCTAGATAAATGTACCGACTACGGGAATGATATCCCAGCCAATGTTCTTCCTCACACCAGGAAAATGAATAGTTAAACAGAAATCAAAAATTAAAACACACTACGATTTAAACAGCAAAATATAAACAAACCACAGGCCCCTGGGCCTCACCACCTTGATCCCTTAGTGCTTGATTACTTTGGATTAGAAATGATTGAGTAACTTGCTTCTCAAAACCCTAGGATTAGGGTTTGTACTTTAGGGTTTGATCATTGGATTGCCGCTGCCTACAAGGGTTTAGGGGCTTTGTAGAAAGATTTTGAGAGATGATTTCTGTAGAATTTCATGGCTAGAGACGGTGTAGTGAACTTGTATTTTGGAACCCTAAGGGCGGGGTATATATACGCTTCAAATGACATCACTTCGGCCAATCGGAATGCACGGTTCAAATTGGAAGTGTAGGGTAACTCTAACTCTGTATGGTAATCTTTTTACGTAGCCTCGAAGTCACGCTTCGTGGCTACTAGGCACGGATCACACGAGACAAAACATTCTAGAATTCTGGCCTTAAGCAATCTGGTGGTCGCTAGATCGAGTAAACAATCTCACGGAGAGATTTCCAACACAGGCTTCCACGGGTGAAAGAAAGAAGAGGTGGTCGTGAGATCGATCTAGCGGTCGACAAATGCATTTGACTGGATCACTATATTTCTATCTAAAAGGCTATTTGGCTCTGAATTGAGTCCTCTAAATGGCTAAAAGTACTCACCAAAATCCTCAGGTTTACGAGAAGTCAATCAACAATCACTGTATCCTATTCATCATCGGGATGGTCCCCAAGATGGAACTTGAAATAATTGTTAGACCAAATTGGGGTGTCTATAAATGCCCCCCTTTGATTGAACTTGGACAGGCCGTGAGGTGCGTCAAGTAAAAATCAAAGCCATAAAATAACTCAATTTGTTCAAACAACTATATCAAGGGTTTTAAAAAATGTTTTTAGTTATGGATGGGCCGAGAGGCCGCCTACGTATTCCACAAGGGAAATTCAAACCAATTGTAGTTCGGGGCAAAATAAGAAATGCAGGGAGAACAAAATGTAACTTTGGGCTTAGAAAGCCGTAGTGTAACGTACCTTAGCTATGCCAGGATTTTGGCTAAGGGTAGTTGATGGAGCGCGAAGCTATCGGGGAAATATTTGCAGAGAACATCCTCGGGATTTTGGGGTAGATCAATACACAATAGGTTAGTCGATTGCTTTTCATGATCATCCTTACTTTGACTGAGGGGAGTTCGATTTGGTAGCCTTTCCTAGCGAATGAACTTGATGTAATTGGGGTGGATCCCAAACCATCTTCTGGACATGGTCGAACGCTAGTTTGAGAAATAACGGCACGGAGCCAGTGAGTGAAGCACAGAACTCAATTTGACAGAACCGAGGCGTGGAGCCAATTATAGTCATGGGGCGAAGAGCCAGAGGATCAGAGCACAGAGCTTGATTTTTTCCATCTTCCACTAGTTATGGCACGAGGCCGGGGTGAGTTTTCCATTTTCCACTATTTTATGGCACAGGGCCAAAATGAGTTTTCCATCTTCCATCTTCCATCTTCCACTATTTATAGCACGATGCCGAAGGATCGAGGCACAGAGCCGATTAATAAAACCGAGGCGCGGAGCCGATTGTATGTAGGAATGACCTATTTCATGAGTGAGAGATGCAAAATATAGTATGTATACGATGATGATGATGAAACAATATGCAATGAATGCTTCCTAGATGTGAGTGCTTATGTGCATGGGCCCGTGTGTGTGTGTGTGTTTTAAGCACAGAGCTTCTTTCAAGTTCTGAACTTGAGCATTCAGAGCGCGGAGCTCGAGCATTCAGAAGGTAGAGTCTGAGCATTCGAAGTACAAGCTTTGAGCATCCAGTACGCGGTGGTTGGGCATTCAGGGTGCGGAGCTCGAGCATTTAAAGTATAAACTTTAAGCATTCAAACACAGAGTTTGAGCATCCAGCACGCAGTGGTTGGCATTCAAAGTGCAGAGCTTTGAGCATTCAAGAGCAGAGCTTGAGCATCCAGTAAATAGTGGTTAGGCATTCAAAGAGCTTTGAGCATTCATAGTGCTGAACTTTGAGCATTCAAGTGCGAAGCTTGAGAATAGATGAGCGCGGAGTTCAACAAGATTGTTGCTTGTTGATTGGTGATTTGTTCCATCTTCCATCATTGCGGCGCAGAGCCAGATTTTTGGTAGACATCCATCTTCCATCATTAAGGCACTGAGCTTGTTGAGAACAAAAGCACAGAGCTTCAAAGTGATTAAGAGAATGAGCGTGGAGCTGCTAAGTAAGTGCGAGCACGGAGCCCAATGACATGTCATTCAAGTGCGGTCTTTTTCCATCTTCCACCTTCCACTTTTTATTTTTTCATCTTCCATTTTTATGCATGGAGTCTTGAACTCATAGTGCTGAGCAGCTATTTGTACTTCTGGAGCATAGTAATTAAGGCACAGAGCCTGAATGTGGGGTACCAAGGATCCTTGGGTTTTGCAAGCGAGAGCTCGGAGTTCACAATCCTCAAAGATCAAGCGACGAGCAATTGCTGCTAAAAGACCCAAAGCGGGTTTGACTCTAGTGTTTGACATTCCTCATGCTTGGGCATGCCCCCAAGGTTGTTTTTGATCATCCTCCGTCATTGGTTCTATTGGTCACGGGCCCAGAATTGCCTGATGAGTAAAATCTAATGCTGTGGTGGGAAATGGATCTACTAGCTAGCAGATTGATTAAACGGTCGAGGAATCGAAGTACCGGCCTTAGGAATGTCAAAAGTAAGGAAATTGATTTAAGTTAGGTTTAATCGATTTCACTGACCATTTCATCTTTCCTCTTTCTTCTCCTCTCTCTTCTCCGACCGAGGAGCCGATGATCTCTTCTTCCTCTCCCCCTCCGACCACTGCCGTGCATTACCACCTCCATCTCCACCGCCGTTATCCTCCCTTTTTCATTTCTACCGTCATCTCCTCTCTTCCCATGGCTTCTTCACCTCCGCCTCCTCCGATCACAACCGACGCCACCACCACACCTACACCTTTGTCCGATGCTCCCTCTTCCTCCACCGCTTCGCCAAGGAACACAGGCAAAGCTCCGGCCGTGGAGGCTATGATTCTTAGAGGGGTTTCAGGTACCCGCACTCTTTGTTCAACTTTTCGCACACCTACTGTCGAGGGGAGCTCTTCGCACCCCAATCCTCTTAAGACAGAACTCGAAACTTCCTCGGATGAAGGTGACAATGTTTTGCCGCCTTTTGATACGGTCACCTATGTCCCTCAGGTTCAATAATTGGATGTGGCAGTTCACTGCGATATTGTCCTCCTCTTAGTGACACACCGCCTGAAGTGTTATATCGAGAGCCTAAGCAACACCTCAGTCTGATTAATGCCAAGGTAAGCTTTGTTTCACCTGTCAATAATGTTTAGTTCCGAAGACTTCATAAATATTAAATATTGGAAATGAGATCCAAGAAATGCCCCCTATATGGGCGATACTTTCATTCTCCACTTTCTTCCTTCTTTAACCTTCATTTGTTTTAGGCAAATGAGAAGCTTCGCACCTGGGGTAGTTGCCCCCAGGTTTATGAATAGTATGAGAGGCTCCCACAGGGTGCTAACGATGCAGTTGCTCTAGCTAGTTTTAAGTGCTTAATCATGGGGTTCCATCTTCTGAAAGCTGAGTTGGGTTTGACCACAGCATTGGTGGAACGATGGTGGGATATTACTATTACCCTGGGGTGATTTTGTGTTACTCACAGGTTTGAGGATGGGCGGTGATCCTCTTCCACTTGATCCAAGGCTTCATGAACGACAAAGAGTATTGGGAAAGATTCCAAATATAGCTGAGAGTAGTCACATCAAATACTCTTGGCTACAGGAGCAATATGACCAAGAGGGTATTCTTTCAGAGGTTTCAGTAGAGCAACTTGTGCGGGCTTTCCTTTTCTATCTCCTTGGATAGACCTTGTTTTGCAAAAAAAAGAATTCTGTGCATATTCAGTTCCTAACGGCCTTAGTGAACCTTGAAGTCATTGCAGACTGGGGGCCTCCTGCTTTGGCTACGTTGTATGGGCACTTGAGTGCTAGCTCCTGAGGTGTCAGCTTGTCATTTGGTAGGCATCACCGTGTTGTCGAGGTATACTTTATTTTCTCCGCCGTTCATCTGATGCTTTAATTTCCACATATCATGCATGTCTTTCTTAATGCAGCTTTTGGCTTTCAAGCATCATCTTCAATTCCCTCCTCCGACCAAGCATGGTGAGCCCAAATTTGTTCCACGGGTCGTTCGCTTGCTGAGAGGGCCACGACAAACAAGGTCTCCCACTATGGATTTGTTAGCGTGGCGGTGAGTTTTGGATTGATTGACATTGGATCAAGTACAACAGAGCCACTTCCTTACTCTATTGTCACATTACCTTTTCTATTTCATCATAATGGTACCGTTCCTCTTATCACAGGTGCGATTTGATCCATGGAGTAACTTACTTGACGATGCCCCTTTAGAGTTGACCTTGGCTCGGGCTTTAGACAGCCAGCACTTCCTTCTGAAGGGGCCTTTCTCGAGGGCTTGGTACCTTGGAGAGAGAATGGCGAGTCAATACTCTCCACGTGCTGAGGCGTTGCAGTTTGTTCCTCTTCCTCCTCCAACAGGTATGAGATCGACTCACCTTTTGACGAGGGAAAACTTGCTCCTTGCTCTTGAAATCCAACTGGCCATAGACTTTCTCAAAGGGGAGATTATTCAGCTTTCCGCCTAGCCTCTCTAACTCTGCCTGCTACTACTGCTGTTGCTGCTGCTGCCCCTTTCATTTGGCCGCAGGCCCCTAATTTCATTTCTTTCCATAACGCCAATGGGGAAGAAGAGTGTTTGATGCTAGCTCCATGTGCGACCCAGCTTTACATGCTACCTGCCGGACTTTAACAGGTAGCTTTGTGAATTTTAGTTGCCTTGATCTCTTTCGGTATCCTTACTCGCCTTGCTATAAATGTCATAATTTTCTTGTAGGTCCCTGCTGACATGGTACAAGAGTGGTTGCGTGCGTTTCAGAGTGCGAAGGCTTTGGTTCGGAGGCAACGTAGCCGGATACTTGAGGTACATACTTTCCAACTTCCTTCATCATTCCATATCTTCGTGTGTATATGAATACCCACATTTATGTCTTGTAGCTTGAAGCAGAGCGAGCGCCAGCGGCATCCACTACTCAGAGTCCGGTGCCGACGAAGGCGAAAGTGCAAGGGCTAGTAGCAGAGGATTCGTATTTCAGTTCCTGAGTGCTTCCATCCTCATTCCTCTCAACATGCGTCCAAGAGAGACCGTGTGAAGTAGTTTAGGCCTCATTCCTTCCTTTTTTTGCACTATTTTTGTTCTTGCGTAGTTAGTTCCAATAGGCAAAAGTACATTTATGAAATGGAAGCAACCACAACATGTTTTGGCGAGTATTCTTGTAATTAAAACTCTTATGAGAATGCTTTTCATGCCCGAGATGCTTTGAGATTGCTTGCAACAGTTAGGACATGGCTTAAAACTATTTTGAACAGGTACTTGCTGCTTTGGATGAGCGACATTAGCCAACAAACCAAAAAATAACAATGTTACAGCAAACTACTACTGAAAAATGTAAAACGAAGCGCCGGTCATTGAATGGATCTCACGGCCAAGAAATCGATCTACTTTCATCAAAAACCTTCAGCTGAGGATTAGATTTCTCGGCTGAATAAACAATCCTTCGGCTGCTACATCTATTTTCTAAAAGAAGCCAGACCCTTTCATTTAGCCAAGTAGCATCCTCTCTTTCCATTCCTCTTTGTGCCCTTCTTTTGCCATATTTCACAGTCTCTTTGCCAAATCTAGGAATTCTGAGATGTCCTACCCCTTTATATCCACAACTTTTACAACTTTTAAGTTAGAGGGGATGAATAATAATTCTCATAACTTTTGCCATTGTCATTTCCTCAAAAAATGGCATACTCATCTTTTGCGAGTTCAATACGCAGAGTTAGCCATACCTATCATTTAGCACATACCTTTTGACATTTTTCCTTTTCTCCACAAATTTGGGCCACATCTCAATGAGAAATTGCCTACGTATACCAATCAGAGAATCAGGCCTTTTACCTAGTTCTAAGATACAACCTTTGGGGTTGGGTTTCCACTCATGGTTTTTCTCCTCACATGCTCTAAATTTTTCCTAAGTTACCTAATGGAGGTTGAGACCTTAACAAGCTTTTCTTTAAACACCTTAACTTTTGCCTAGGCTGCTTTTCCGCAATTTCTTGTCGTAGCAGGCTTTGCTCTTGCTTTTGCTTGAGTTCTTTGATAACCCAATAAGCATCTCTCAAAAAGGCTTCTGTATTTTGGGAGAGGGACTTGGCGGAGACATTTTTCTGAATCTCCTTCGTGCTTGTGCTTTCATAATGGGCAAGCTAACTCTAAGTGTTCTTGTGAAGAAAGTGCCTCCTTTCTAAGATTTTGACAAAAACTTAGTTTTAAGCAACTAAAGATCGTCCCTACTTTCCCTTCCATTAGTGATAATAAGAACTTATTCCTCAATTTTCCCTTACTTGGCAAAGAGACCAGGGTGTAAAACAATTGCAATTCAGGAGACATTATTTAATAAGCACAATTTGGAAGATAAAACAGGAATTCATTTGGCAAAGAGTAAAATGCCCAAGCAGGGGCCGAAAATATGTCCTAGCTTGATTTAGAAAATAGAAGTAATGTTTATTATTTTTGCCATGTCATGACTTTGCCACTACCGCGGCATCTCGGAGATTGCTTCTTTTTCCTTGTCTTTCACAGTTGCATACTCTTATTGTCACGCCCTCGATTTTCAACATAAATATAAATGATTTCCATAATAAAATCCTCACAATAATCCATACGATGCCCAAAAGAGTTCAACATCTTCATTCCCATAATTGTACTTCCACGTTTCCAAAAAGAAAAAATATTACATCTTTGGCTCCAAGACCCAAATAAACTTTAGTACTATATGTCAACGAGAGTTAAAGGTTACAACATTCCATAGTCAAAAGAAAAAAATAAATGAAGTTACAAATACGTCTTCCAAAAAAGTTATTTACAAAGATGGTCAAGGAACTCCTTAATGTTAGCTTTCAAAAATAATTTCCACATCCAAGCACTCCAAGCATGCAAGCTACTGTCCCGGGTCAGCACCTAAAAATGATATAAGGTTTGAGCTAAACTAACCCAGTAGAAAAGTCTACGCAAACTCTATATGCAAATGAGATGACAGGAAGAATGAAACAAGGTACAGTATCTCAAATGAGAAACAAAACTTGACTAGTAATTGTCCCATCGTCGACGACGAATGTGAAGTACATTGACTACGCACCAAGATTCTAGTATGGCCACAAGGACTTACTATCTATGTGATTTACTCATGACTACCTTTGCCCCTCATCCTATTTCGAATCACCAATCCAATATCTAGACTCCATAATAGGCATAACCACACACGCTTAAGGAAAACAAGTATACTTCTAAGATATCGTGTTACCAATCACTCCACTCATGGATTCACTACATTAACCCCTCTTTGTTTATATATCATCATTGTGAACCAACATCTCATATTATGAGCGAATTCTCTTTCCAGGCTATTCATGGAGTCCCGTTACTCGCCACTAGAACCTCTTTCATTGGTGATGCTAGTCCAGGTCACAAAGTATAGGTCTTCGTTACCACCTTCCTCTCAATACGCTTCATGACTCTACCATTCACTTTCTTCTTAATACACTTCATGACTCTACCATTCGTCTCAAACACAAATAAGAGATCTTTAAACAAAACTCTTATCGTCCTGTGTCATGAGCATAAAGCTCCTGACGGGCCAAATAAGGGATCCCGATACCCCCTGCTAGGCACCCACTCGTCGATGGGTCCTGAATGTTTGCATTTCATTTAAGTGTCCATGTGTCCCGTTCCTGCATAATTTGTATTCCATAATTTTCATCTCAAGGTTCGGTACAATTACATAAGTTCAACAACTAAGAAGCCAAGTGCCAAAGCATGAAAAAATACTCTTAAACCCAAGAACAAGCTTATAATAACCCCACAAGATGGACCATGGCCCTGAAACATGAAGTAAGAAGTTTTTCAAAAATAAGAAGGTCTACCGGTAGGGGAGAAGTCCTACCGGTACAAATCCAATCCAAAAGAGCCATCAAACTGATCACTGGAGAAACGCTGAAGTTCTACAGGTAGAAAGCAAGTTCTACTGGTACAAATGAGATCAGAAGGGATACATTTTGGACACATAAAATTCTACCGGTAGGAAGGAAGTTCTATCAGTAGAAACCTGAAAATTTCAAACAATTTTCAGACTTCGATAGACTTCGATCCAAGCTCAAATACAACATCATAAGCACGAATTTATGCACCAAACCACTCATAAACATATAAAGAAAGGTAGAAATCCCTACCTCACAGTCGAAGAACGAAACTCGAACTCGAACAAGCAAGCCCTAGCTCCTGAAGCCTTCAATCAATCGAATACTCATCTCCGAGTTAAACCCCACAAAATACGAGCTCAAGATCGCGTGCTAAAGGTAGAACAAAGGTTAATCTTCATGGGTCTCGAGTTTGGAGGTGTGATATTGAGAGAGAGAGAGAGAGAGAGAGAGAGAGAGAGAGAAGAGAGAGGGAGAGAAGAGAAAGGGAGACAAGATGTGTGTGTGTAATGGGGAAATTTACTTCTCTACACACACATACCCTTCTATATAAGTACATACAAAGGCATATTGCACTAACACCCTTAAATACTAAATCCTTGCACATTGAACCAAATTCACATATTCACATCATTTTTTCCACATAAGCAATTATACAGCATAGAAGTTATTGAAATAAAAATATGGGTCTCCACACTTCTACACCATCTTCCTTGCTAAACAGAATCTTTAGATCGAACATGTGGGCTACCACAGCCCCGGGTGGATTGGGGCGGCCCAAAAAATAGTGTTTTGATTTGAAAAATTGAAAAGTCGCCACCCGGGTTTATGGTTCACCACCCGAGAAACCATTTTTTATTGAAAATGATTGATTGAATTTGAAAACCAGAGATCGTTTTGGGTTCGAAAGCCATGTTACGATGGGGGAAGGGTTTTATGGCACCTCCCTCGCCCGATTCAAAATCGGTCTCTACTAAACATTTGAGGGATTTTCTAAAAATACTTTTTGTTGCATTTTCTATCTAATGAACAGTTAGCACGTACTAAAAAAAATCAAGTAAAATAGTGCTTGCTTGTGCTGGTGTACAATGTATATCCATCAAAATGATGCAAGATATGAAATGATGCATGCAAAGTGCAAATCTGTTTCTGAGATCACTCCCGAGCGCTTTGAACTGCGCTCCAGAGCGCTCAGGACTACCACTATATAGCCCTACAAATTTTTGTTAGACAAGAATACAACAATATGTGGAACTAATGAGGTATGAACTAATACTCGGCAAAGAGTTCAAACAGCCAAGAACTGGCCTTGGCCATCCAGACTCCGCATCATTGCATTCAAAACTTTAAAAAAAAATGAATAGACCTTTAGAGATATTAATATGTATTTTGGAAAATAACCTTCAAGGAAAATGTGACTTTACCATGTTGCCTTTAATAAATCATTTTCTTTCTGTTCTCTGAAAATTAAAAATCACTGGAAACCAATGGAGGTTTATATTACCAATAATGAAATTTGAAAGTAACAGGTACTGGATCCATTAAAATTTTTATGTTCCTTAAACATTCAACAGAAAAATGATAAACATAATCTAATTCACTCCCAAGCGCTCAGAAGTATTCCTGAGCGCTCGGAGTGCTACGAAAAAATCTTGCTTGCAATTCCTATAATATTGCTTCCATACTAAGATCATTTAGCCACACATCCAGTATAGGGGGTTGGAATGGGCTAGATGACTCCCCTCAGAAGAATAACAACCTATTTGATTAAAAAAGATAGAGAAGTTCTACCTTTTTAAATGAAACCTTGCTTCCTGACTAGATCTTGAAAATGAAGTGAAGGGAAAGAATTTTAGAAACTAAGATTATGTATGAACCTTAGTTTTCTGAATTTTCTTGAATGCTTTGGAAATTGTTTTGATTTTTGATTTGGCTTGGAAAGATGGCTTTCTTGCAAGATGAAGTTTTCTTATGAGAGAGTAAAGATGTAGTATTTCGTGGTCTTTATTCTGGTGCCTGAAATGCAGCATTAAGGCTGCTATTTATAGGCCAAGGGAAATTGAATTTGAAATTTGAAATTTAAATATAAAATAACATAAAAATATTTAAAGAGACATGATTTGATCTTTTTGAAAATTCAGGTCAAAATCACTGTAGTAATGACCAACGTGGTGGAAAACATGGCCATGTGATGGCTGAAAAAGCTGAGAACACTACAACAAATAAACCCTTTCATAGCATGCCAAAAACGCTATAGAATTATATACATAGCGTTCTGAAGAACGCCTTATTAGCCGATGTAATTAAAAGTCCTTTCTTTCAATAGTGTTCATTGTCCGCTATTGTTTACATATTCCATAGCAAGCAAAGCACGCTATGGAATCATATAGACAGCGTTCAGAGGAACGCTATATTTGCCCATGCTATTAAAAGGTTCAGACTTTCCACAGCATTTTTCGACTGCTATTGTTGACATACCTTCCATAGCAGTCTTACCACGCTATATTTGGCTTACTTTCCATAGCATTTTCAACATGTTGTGTTCGATATATACTTTTAATAGCATTTTTTGCACACTTTGTTTGAGACCATGACATTTAATAAGCACTAATATAGCATTTGTTACATGCTGCAATCTATGCCGAATACTCTAAATAACATTGAATCATTGATATGATTCCAACTAAGCTCATAGAAAAAGAACTGGATAATCTAATTAATATCCATTCAGTAGCAATATAGTCACAACATTCCATACAAAACCAAAAAGAAAATTGTACTTCATCAACTTCAGGTACTATACATGTTAACTTTAAAATGAAGGAAATTTAATTGACTTCAGGTCCACCCTTAAACATATATACCCCAAAAGTGGACTACAAAGCTTGACGGTGAGAAGACAGTAAATGTGTCAAGGAAAAGGCTTGAACAATGCCCGGCCGACATTGGCACATGATCATATCTCCATCTTCAGCAAAAGTCACAAAACACCAATCTTGTCTTTCAACCCAAAGTCAACCTACACGTACAAGATGAAAACGTTTCAATTTGAATGAACAAATTTCTAACCAATCAATTTTATAGGCAGAGAAACCGAATATATTCCTTCTCAATGATATGTGGATGTAATCAAATGAATTACCCTCATGTAGAGTCCATAATAACTTTGTCAGCCAAGCAACAGTAGCTCCAACAGATTCTTCGACATAAACTATGTCACTCACTACTCCACAAAAATACTTCAGCTTTGATTATAGCATCTACCTAAACTACCATTGCACTAGGACAGATAAGTACATGACCACGGGTATGTGCATCACTAAAAGACCAACGTCCACTTGTTGCATTTAGGGTTATTGTTAATGCTCTTTATCAAGGCACCACACACACACACAATATACCGGAAAAAAAAAAAAACAAGGTAACACACACACACACAAAACAATGTAAATGAAGTAGCAAACTTTTTGGATCAGTGAAGAAAAATAGCATATCACATGGAGGCACACTTGGAACAAGAAACATCATATCAGGACAAGGCACACTTAGAACCAAAACCATTTAGAAAAAAAAAACAACAAAAAAGCAGATAAGTTACACCAAAATGCACTTACCTTAGCTTGAATTTTTCACTTGTCTTTTCCATCCCAAAATCCTTCCTATCATGCAGTGATTTGATGAATTAAGGCTGTACTAAGTGTGCCTATACAGCAAACAACATCAGAAAGAGAAAAAAGCAGTAGAAACCAGTAGGACATGACAGCATATATAGCAAACAACAACAACTACAAAAATAGTCGCGAAAACACCAAACTTGTCACGCCCTCGATTTTCAACATAAATAATAATCATTTTCGATAAATAAAATGATAACTAAAACATCGATAATACCCAAATGACATATCTTCTCCCGTTCTCAAAGTTAAATTTAAAAGTTACAATCCTGGCTCGAGGCCCCAAGTTACAAAAATACCAAAATAGAATTACAATTTACAATAATCACTCTTTTCAAAAATTTCTTTAAGTCAAATGCAGAGAGTGTTGCCGCTTTTATACCTTCAAAACATATGATCAACAAGCACGAGATGCACGCCATGTCAATTTCCTTG
The DNA here is from genome assembly GCA_019656835.1 of Rhododendron ovatum. NCBI lineage: Eukaryota > Viridiplantae > Streptophyta > Magnoliopsida > Ericales > Ericaceae > Rhododendron > Rhododendron ovatum. The sequence goes on from CM033799.1 coordinate 22,605,329, forward strand.
CTTTGCACCTGAAAATGATAGGTTGAGCTACACTAGCCCAGTAGGAAAATTTATACTCAAGTTATATGTAAATGCGATGAAACATACAACAAGAATGATTGATTTGCAAATGATGGACAAGAGATACAAAGAGGCACCACAACGAACTGAAGGACTACCATTACGGGATGCAATACGTCCTAACGCTATTCCTAACCAATTCATACATCAAGCTAGAAGCAACATTTAACCTCGTATCAATCCAACAAATTACAACAATAGTTCAACCATCTGATAACTTTTCGAACGAACGTCACAACTACTTCCTCAACTCATACCATCCATCATGGAACCTCATTTCATAAAATTTTCCTTTTCGATTTCCAAAACAATTTAGGGAAAACTCAAGACCACTTCGGGTCAAACTCCGTTGATTCGAGCTTGAATGCCAGAGTCCGTTGATTTGTGCCCAAATACTAGATCCGTTGATTCGCTCAAGAATACCGGAGGATTTTTGATAAAAATTCTCTTGTCAAAATCCAAATTCCTTTCTTTAGTAAAACCTTGATAAAACCAACCTTTCATTCACTTTTTCGACAACCACAATCCCAATCAACAAACAATCCAAACATCAACATAGACTTCTGAAGTCAAACAAAATTCTATTCATCATGTGAGACATTCAACTGTGTTACCACCCCTTGCGTCACATTGAATTCTATCCACTTGGGTTTCCGCAATACCACCCCTTGCGTTGCGGGCCCTCTAGAGTCTCCGCATTACCACACCTTGCGTTGCAGGACCCTCAATTCAGAATTCACAACTCACGTAAACATAAAAGCATTATCAATCCGTATATAAGCAAATATCATTTTTTTCAGGTTCACATTCGATCATACATTATCCACAATGTATTGCAAACTCATAATCATACCCCATGGAACATTGGTAAATACTTTAAGTCCACGCTATTCCTCTAAATCTATCACAACGCTCTACATTACGTACCGAATCCACAACGACTCCACGATACATCACCGGCTAGGTTCTAAATAAGAATCTTATAGAACGAGTTTCAAAGGAACCTAGGGAGCTCAACAAGTTGAGGCACGAGGATACGAGTCATCAAGACACTAGCAATCACATTCGAGAGTGACTTATATACACTCTGATTATATAAGGAGTCATAACACGGAGCGAAACATTCTTAGGAATAGCCAACCGACCTTGACAGACCGACACACCTCTACTCAGATGGTTATAACTTTCTGTGTACTAAGAGTTTTCAGGTGATTCTAGTGGCGGAAGAAATCTGATTTCAAGACCTTCGAATCGATATAAAATATGTATGAAACGGACATCGGACGAAGAAGTTATGGCCGTTCGAAGTTGGGCGCAAACCCAGAAAACGAGACAGATTCGTGACCTGATTTCTAAAATCCACCATTAATTCAATTCTCAACGGTTTTGGGTGATTCCAGCGGCATTACAACGCGCTTTAAGTCTACTTTATTTCATACGAAGGAGCCAAAATTCAATTCTGAGCTTAAGAAGGCATAAAACCCCAAAAACAAAGACCCTGTTCTGCAGATTCTCAGAAATGGAAGAAACAATCTCAAACAACGAAACAATGCACGATCTAGGTACATAAACACCATATAAATGCATAACAAGAGTAAGAAATCCCTACCACAATGGGTTTTGAGCAAAACCCTAAGTCTACCATGAGCAATAATGTAACGCTCCCGAATTTTGGTCAGTAAAAATTTCGTTAAAAATTTGAATTTTATTTTAATTACTTATTTTCTCTTGAAAGGTTATATGATTTCTTATTAATTTTCGTCGAAGTTAGATTTTGGTCTTGACTAAAAACCCGACGTGACCAATTTGGTTAGTTTTCAACTGACTACTTGGAGGAACCGAGCAACCAACTCACCTAGTTACTAGATGAACCTTTTGGACCTTTTGAAACTTTTGAACCTTTTGCTTTTATCCATTGGTCCATAATGGTTAGGGTAATTTTTACCCATTAGACAATAGTCTTTCCTTTATTATATTTTGGTAAGTACAAAGATATAATATTTTAATGGGTTATAAACTCATGTGCAAGTACATTTATTCTTTGTTTATTGGGGATTCTTCCACTCCTCCATTATCCATTGGTTGATAACCACAAGGGTAATTTTTTTGTCCATTGGATAATAAAACTTTTATTATAAAAGTACATGTAGTCTTTCAAAATATTATTTTTAAAATAAAGGTAGTTGTACTCTTTTTGTCCATTGATTATTAAAGGCAAGGAGAATTATTATCCATTGGGTAGTAACCGTTAGGGAAGTTAGTGATCCTTGGGTAATAACTCTTTTAACCAAATAAAGTACCGATGTGACTAGGGAACCTTCCAATAAAGTTGATTTGACTAGTCAACCTTTTTCAACCCTATAAATTACTTATTTATTTTCTTTTATTAATTTGATTTTATTCTTTGTCCTTTAGACAATGAAAGTTAAAGGAACTATTATCCATTGGATAATAGAAACCCAATTCTTTATATTAAAAGGGTTTAATGAAAGATTTGAACAAAGTACTATTATAGACTTTTATAAAATTACTTTAAGGTACTTTTTGATTATTTTACTATAAAAATACCCTAGTAACTATTGTCCATTGGACAAAGATTGTTAGGGTAATCTTTACCCATTGGTCAATAGCCCTCCCTTTATTATATTTGGTTAAGTACATATATATAAACACATGTGTAAATTTCAAAAGGACATGTAGTCTTTTAAAAGACTTAGTTTAGTATTTAAAGTACTCGTACCTTATTATCCTTTGGTTATTAACCGTTAGGGATTTTATTATCCATTGGGTAATAGCCTTATTCTTTCAACCAAGTACATGGGCTTATTAATCTAGTCTTTTCTTAAAAACCCATGTGATAAAGTACATATGATTTTTTATAAAAGTATTTAGTAGCCTTTAAAGCCTAAGATTTTCTAGGTACCTTAATATTATTTTGTATTGGGGTTTTGTACCCAATTGGATTAATTTATTGGGGAGTTGATCTTCCTAGAGTACACTAGTTTATTTGTTTAAATCCAACATGTGCCTTATTGAATTTCTTTATTGGGTATTTGATTTTGAAAATCTTGTACTTTGTACCTTTCTTATTTTTTCTTGCTTTTGTATATATATATATATACTTGTGTGTGTGTGTACTTGAGAGAGAGAGAGAGAGAGAGAGAGAGAGAGAATGCCGAGAGAGAGAGAAAGAGAGACCCGAGAGAGAGAGGGAGAGGGAGAGAGGGAGAGAGAAGGAAGAAAGGAGGAAGATTGGTTGTACCTTGACTTGACCTTCCTCATCCTTTCAAGTCCATGGGTGAATCTTTCTCCTAACCAAACATAACTCCCCATTTGTACTTCTAGGATTGTTTAGTACGCAAATCTTGTACCCTTGTCTCCAAATCTTCCAACAAATCTCCCATAATCCCATCCAAGGACAATCTTAGCCATGCAAGCCTAGAGTTAGCCTTTGATCTTTCAAAGATTGCTTGCCATGTGTCAAAATTTGAGGTAGAGAGAGAGAGAGGGGGGCCGGCCATGAAGAGGGAGAAGGAGCCAAGGTTTTGCCTATAAATAGCACCCCATACTTCTCATTCAACTCACACCTTCTCATTGCTCTTCCTTCTCTCTAGAATTCTTTGTTTCTTTCTTTGTTCTTCATGTTCTTGAGTTCTTATTGTGTTCTTCAAGAAACTCATCCAAGACCGTCACTAGACCGCCACTCGACCACCCCTCGATCCAAAAGTAGTAGTAGTATTAGTCAAGTAGAAGTTTCGAGAGACACCTTTCTCTTTCGAAGCTACCGGAGGCATACCGTAGGACGTTACTCCGTCCGACCGCCGACTAACCTTCTGTAGCTGTTACTACAGCCAAGAAGTAAGGTAGGATTCCTTATCTTCCACCCCAAGTATAACGTAAGGAAAACCTTACTTACTCCTTACTTACTTACTTACTCTTTGCTTACTTCGTATTTACTTACTTACTTAAGTACAACGTTGTTGTTTTGATTTACTAATAAAGAACGGTAGATTCTCCCTATTTACTTACTGCCTAATTACTTACTTATTTAGAAGTATTTGTATTTTGATCTTTAAGATGATTATGAGTATGCATATATGAATTGCTTGTATTACTTGTGGTGTGATGAAGCATAAGTGATTTCACTCCAAAGACGTCCATACATGTAGCGTTGTGTTTTGAATAAAGCATAAGTGATACACTCCAAAGGCGTCCGTACATGTGGCGTTATGCTATAAGTAATGATTTAGCATGATGAGTAATATAGAATTGGATGATCTTGTTAGTGTGTTCCATGCTTACCGCGGAGTCTTTGCATGTAACGTAACACGAGAATCGAGGAAATAGAAACATGACACCTAGGGTGTGGTTAACGAAAGGAAATGTTTTCGAGAAAGAAAATATTTTTGAAACTACATAATGATCGGTTTTGGGTGGCATTATGTGAGTTGTGTGTGCGTATTTTTAAAAGGGTGAAATGATTTGGAAACCGCAATGTGGCCGGACTTGCCCATTGTGTGGTGTGTGTTTTGTGTGTGTGCCAATGGGAGCCCGGGACGGCGAAACCATTGTGAGGATACTCGGGAGACCGGAACGACGGAACCGAGGTTGGGTGTGTGCTTGGTTATCCGCATTTCAGAGCTAATGCAATGTGTGCCAATGGGAGCCCGGGACGGCGGAACCATTGTGAGGATACTCGGGAGACCGGAACGGTGGAACCAAGGTTGGGTGTGTGCTTGGTTATCCGCGTTTCGGAGCCAATGCAATGTGTGCCAATGGGAGCCCGGGACGGCAGAACCATTGTGAGGATACTCGGGAGACCGGAACGGCGGAACCGAGGTTGGGTGTGTAGCTTGGTTATCCGCGGTACGGAGCCAATGCAAATGATTTTAAAAGATTGTGTGTGTAGCTTGGTTATCCGCGGTACGGAGCCAATGCAAATGATTTTGAATACAAATGATTTACAAAGGTTGTTTTGTAAATGAAAATGTTGACACGGTCTACGATGAGTCGCGTAGGAGAAACAAAGAGAATCTTGGACACCAACGATAATTGATTAATGAATGTGGATGTGTCATTATTAACTGTGTATATACGTATCATGTGGAAATTGATGTTTTATTATAGCCTTGTTTGTAAGTTAAGGTTGGTGGGTAAGGATTTCCCTATTGAGCGTTGTAGCTCACAGTGTTGCCTTTTCGGTGACCCTGACATATTATATTGGTGGTAATGCCGGTATAATGTGTCAGACCTTGTAGATGTTCAAGACGAACAGTTCACCGTGGAAGCCTCGGAGCTGAAGAGCTGGCTAGGATGAAAGAGCAGGAGGAGCTGTAGTTAAGAACCCTAGAACCCCCCTTCATTTGTGTAAATATTGAACTCTTGTTGAGAGATTGTTGTAATAAGAGCCAGACTCTATTTTGAGGTTTTCAATGAAATTGTCCTTTTAACGTACCCAAAATTCGGGGCGTTACAAATAAGCTTAAATCTTTCAAAGATAAGCTTCACCCAAACTTGGATACAAGATCTAGAGCAAACAAAGCCCAAAAACATGAATAACAAGCAAAGATCAACCAATAATCGAGAGGAGAGAGAGAAAAACGTGATAGAGCTTCAAGAAGTGAGAACAAGAACACAAAACTCACCATTGGTTCACCAAATGCAAGAATCTTGAGTATTTGAGGTAGAAATCACTTGGATCTTGAAGATTTGAGGTGTTTGATGTGCAAATCCAAGAATTTGGGTGAGAGATTGAAGAGAGAAGGTAGAGGGGCGATTTTAGGGCTGAGTTCGTGGTCTTGGAGTGAGAAAATGACATAAGGGGTCTATTTATAGTGTCTGAAATGCGTGCTGAAATTTTAGAATTTTTTACACGATGTACCGGTATCGAGGAATACCAATACCGGTACAGGTACCCAGAAATTTTAGCATTTCACAGATTCTGGTCGCGATGTACCTGTATTAGAAAAAGCTGTACCTGTACATCGCGGACAGATTTGAAAATTTTTGCCAATATTCATCAAATCAAACTCCGATTGCTACCAACACTTCCATACTACTTCCACACGTCATTTCAACCCCGAAACTCAAAGTTTAGCTATTTACCGAACGTCTCATACATAACGACATGTCAATCTGTGCAACCACATCAACTAAATGACCAAAGTAAATCAAAACACAATTTTACTATAAAAAAAAATGAGATTATTGGACGAGTCTCCACATTCTACCCACCTTATAAAAATTTCGTCCTTAAAATTTGCCAAATCAAGTCACATATCGCACAACTATACAAAAGCCATAACACCAAACATCATGCAACAATTCCATAACCACAAAACTTCAAACTTCAAACTCTCATCAATCAAACGGAGACAAATGCGGATATTTCCTCCTAACTTCGTCCTCCTTTTCTCATGTACACTTGCATTAATGGCATCGGCTTACCTCTTGACCTTGAATTCGCAAATTTAGGATATGTATCGAACTCTCATCATAGGACATGTTGGCTTCTAACTCATGCTCGGACCTTTCTAACTCTTACGATGGATTCGGCTCATACCTCTTTATTATCCGCATATATATAACGCATCACAAATGCTCAAAAGCTTCAGCAGCACTTCCAAACGGTACGCTATTTCTAAGCTTCCCTCTATTACGAGATTTCCATATACAATCATCTATCCAAGCATAATGATCTCGCTCTAAATGTTACCCGATAGTCCAAGTGACTTCCCGAGACTTCCATCTAGAAGGAGCGGTGATCAAGCGCCTCTTTTAACTGGATTTCATCGGTTGTCGCCTGGGTATCCGAAAGACACACACGGTACCCGACACTCACTCTATCTTTCTAGCAGTGAATGCCTCCCCTTCCGCCTGAAACGAGACAAACTCCAACACGGTAACACTTTATGGGACACACGATTTTCCTTCCTAAGTGACTACGGATGACGATGGCAGTCGGCGTAACCCTTTGGTCGGCTCCGCGCGAATAGCAATCCTTAACAAATTTACCTTGCTCTGTTCGGTCACTCTCTCTCAAGCTTCCAAAAGTCATCGGTGAATAGATTTCATTGTACTCCTCGATACTAAGTCTAGTGAATCCAGAATACAAGCCAATTTCTCTAAAAATCACATCAAATTCCAGCTTTAGATTGGGTCACTCTAGATCACAAGAAGGATTCGATTGTCATCTCAAACGAAATGAGCAAGCTCCGAAACTCGAACGACGCCACTCAAGAATCCGGAAAAAAAAACGGTAACGAGATACCCGAAATTTCAAAGAACACATGGAATCCTTTAAGGAAGTTAGGCAACAAACTCAAAGTATCGTTTTATAATAACCCAAGAAATTTGAAATGGCCAATCATAACTTTCTCATTGCTCTACAAATCAACCGAGTCAGTGGACGACACTTTGGCAAAGGAAAGATTTCGACACTAAGGACAAGCACAAAGCAATGAAACGAATCCCCCGTAAACTAATTGATCCAAAATCACAATTTGTCCAATATCAGATATGAGTAAAACTTTCAACAGATTGAGGCCGAGCGTTATAATACGAATCATCATATACCTTCAAAAGTGAGGAATTACAACAGAGTTGAATGCTACCAAGAGTAGCCACAGTAGGTGAATTCGAATTGGACGGCACCAACAAATGGGTATCAATGAAGTATGTGACCATAGACTGGGTTTCATAGGTTAAAGTCGTACCATAAGAACTTACATAAGATAACAGTTACAAGCAAAAGATGAAATGGTAGTCACAACAGGGGGGAGGGGGGAACCTGAATTTGACCAATGAAAACTTATCTCAAGAAACACAACGTTAACCATAAGACTTTGAATGGGAATCGAGAAGCATTCGTCATCATTAATAGCAAATGAGTCACAGGATAATTTGTCATAAGAATTTGATTGTTCCCAAGAAATGCTAAGAACGATTTTGTGATAATTAACTCAAATGTCGAGAGCTATAATAGGTCAACATTACGACAGACTTACGAAAAAATAGATTACGACACAATTCCAATTAGATTTCAGCCAGGCCAACGGAAAAAGGGTAAATAAGGAAATTACTCTCACGGGATCACGTTCGAAGTATCACCAACTAGCACGGACATAATCAACCTCTTCCCAAATCAAATAAATCATCGATATCGAAACTAGTGGGGCTCAAGACAACATATCAATTTCGAATGACCAACGAATGAATTGAACAAGGGAAAGAAGATACCTCAAACAATGATGACATAAGTAAAACAAGATCTTTGACGCCACGGACATCGAGCATGAATGTGACCAGGCTGTCCACAACGATGACACACAAGCTGACATTTGTGGAGAACTCCTGGAATCCTAGTATGAGAAGGTGGCTTAGGCCCTGCTGGCCCTGCAAAGACTGACACAATTCCCTCTGTGTCTTCCCTCCCGTACTCTCGACACTCTTGGAAGATAATCTCGTGCTAACGACTCAAGGACTAGTTTCCCCTGCACTCATACTTCTCTGCGTCCACTAGAATTTCAATGCCCTTCGTACGCTCAATGACCTCAGGAAACATCGTTACCTCCCTAGTACACTGACTCGTCTTATCCTTTTTGTAGGCCTTGGTGATCATGATCTCCTGTCTCATCCCACCAAACTCCACGGCTCGATAACATCTTACCACGAAAGTATAAGAAACGAGATTACCAACATTAGTCACATCACTATATGATACAGGTCTCCAACATATCCAACATAGATCAACAACTCTTCGTCATTCTACTATGATTCATATCCAATGTCATATCAATGTACTGACTCTTTAATGCAAGCACACATATGATTTTGTAAAAAGATGCTGTGATTTTTGAACTCATGAGACTAAAAGTCTCCCCACGGTCTCGAGGTATTCAAAGCCTAATGCTCTAATACCAATTTGTCACGCCCTCGATTTTCAACATAAATAATAATCATTTTCGATAAATAAAATGATAACTAAAACATCGATAATACCCAAATGACATATCTTCTCTCGTTCTCAAAGTTAAATTTAAAAGTTACAATCCTGGCTCGAGGCCCCAAGTTAACAAAATACCAAAATAGAATTACAATTTACAATAATCACTCTTTTCAAAAATTTCTTTAAGTCAAATGCAGAGAGTGTTGCCGCTTTTATACCTTCAAAACATATGATCAACAAGCACGAGATGCACGCCATGTCAATTTCCTTGCTTTGCACCTGAAAATGATAGGTTGAGCTACACTAGCCCAGTAGGAAAATCTATACTCAAGTTATATGTAAATGCGATGAAACATACAATAAGAATGATTGATTTGCAAATGATGGACAAGAGATACAAAGAGGCACCACAACGAACTGAAGGACTACCATTACGGGATGCAATACGTCCTAACGCTATTCCTAACCAATTCATACATCAAGCTAGAAGCAACATTTAACCTGGTATCAATCCAACAAATTACAACAATAGTTCAACCATCTGATAACTTTTCGAACGAACGTCACAACTACTTCCTCAACTCATACCATCCATCATGGAACCTCATTTCATAAAATTTTCCTTTTCGATTTCCAAAACAATTTAGGGAAAACTCAAGACCACTTCGGGTCAAACTCCGTTGATTCGAGCTTGCATGCCGGAGTCCGTTGATTTGTGCCCAAATACCGGATCCATTGATTCGCTCAAGAATACCGGAGGATTTTTGATAAAAATCCTCTTTTCAAAATCCAAATTCCTTTCTTTAGTAAAACCTTGATAAAACCAACCTTTCATTCACTTTTTCGACAACCACAATCCCAACCAACAAACTCTCCAAACATCAACATAGACTTCTGAAGTCAAACAAAATTCTATTCATCATGTGAGACATTCAACTGTGTTACCACCCCTTGCGTCACATTGAATTCTATCCACTTGGGTTTCCGCAATACCACCCATTGCGTTGCGGGCCCTCTAGAGTCTCCGCATTACCACACCTTACGTTGCAGGACCATCAATTCAGAATTCACAACTCACGTAAACATAAAAGCATTATCAATCCGTATATAAGCAAATATCATTTTTTTCAGGTTCACATTTGATCATACATTATCCACAATGTATTGTAAACTCATAAGCATACCCCATGGAACATTGGTAAATACTTTAAGTCCACACTATTCCTCTAAATCTATCACAACGCTCTATGTCACGTACCGAACCCACAACGACTCCACAATACATCACCGCCTAGGTTCTAAATAAGAATCTTATAGAACGAGTTTCAAAGGAACCTAGGGAGCTCAACAAGTTGAGGCACGAGGATACGAGTCATCAAGACACTAGCAATCACATTCGAGAGTGACTTATATACACTCTGATTATATAAGGAGTCATAGCACAGAGCGAAACATTCTTAGGAATAGCCAACTGACCTTGACAGACCGACACACCTCTACTCAGATGGTTATAACTTTCTGTGTACTAAGATTTTTCAGGTGATTCTAGTAGCGGAAGAAAGTTGACTTCAAGACCTTCGAATCGATATAAAATATGTATGAAACGGACATCGGACGAAGAAGTTATGGCCGTTCGAAGTTGGGCGCAAACCCAGAAAACAAGACAGCGGCATTAGAACGGGCTTTAAGTCTACTTTATTTCATACGAAGGAGCCAAAATTCAATTCTGAGCTTAAGAAGGCATAAAACTCCAAAAACAAAGACCCTGTTCTGCAGATTCTCGGAAATGGAAGAAACAATCTCAAACAACGAAACAATGCACGATCTAGGTACATAAACACCGTATAAATGCATAACAAGAGTAAGAAATCCCTACCACAATGGGTTTTGAGCAAAACCCTAAGTCTACCATGAGCAATAAGCTTGAATCCTTCAAAGATAAGCTTCACCCAAACTTGGATACAAGATCTAGAGCGAACGAAGCCCAAAAACATGAATAACAAGCAAAGATCAACCAATAATCGAGAGGAGAGAGAGAAAAACGTGATAGAGCTTCAAGAAGTGAGAACAAGAACACAAAACTCACCATTGGTTCACCAAATGCAAGAATCTTAAGTATTTGAGGTAGAAATCACTTGGATCTTGAAGATTTGAGGTGTTTGATGTGCAAATCCAAGAATTTGGGTGAGAGATTGAAGAGAGAAGGTAAAGGGGCAATTTTAGGGCTGAGTTCGTGGTCTTGGAGTGAGAAAATTACATAAGGGGTCTATTTATAGTGCCTGAAATGCGTGCTGAAATTTCAGAATTTTTTACACGATGTACCGGTATCGAGGAATACCAATACCGGTATAGGTACCCAGAAATTTTAGCATTTCACAAATTCTGGTCGCGATGTACCTGTATCAGAAAAAGCTGTACCTGTACATCGCGGACAGATTTGAAAATTTTTGCCAATATTCATCAAATCAAACTCCGATTGCTACCAACACTTCCATACTACTTCCATACATCATTTCAACCCCGAAATTCAAAGTTTAGCTATTTACCGAACGTCTCATACATAACGACATGTCAATCCGTGTAACCACATCAACTAAATGACCAAAGTAAATCAAAACACAATTTTACTATAAAAAAAATGAGATTATTGGACGAGTCTCCACAAAACCAAGCTGAACATAACATTCTTTAATCTTTGAAGAGAATGAAAGAATTTTCAGGAATAAAGTGGAGTGGGATGAACAAGGTGCACATACTGAGTCTAAAGCACGAATATTACATATAATATTCACAAACACTGAATACCAATCGCAGAAACCATCACTAAACCATTCTGAAGCATTACATAATGAGTCCAAAGCACCCTTTCAATCAGTAATGGGTAGACAGGGAAGAGGACGAATTCCAAGGAAATAGATAAAGCTTTATATTAATGAAAAAAAAGAGGTTAAAAAAAGTGTATGTCGTATCTTTAGCACCGTCATCCCTAGCAGATCTTGAAAAGCACTGATAAATGACATTGGGTCAGCTTAGACGTCTGATGGAAATCTGTCATGATGGAATTGAAAGGTGTGTTCAAATGAGTAGAACATACCTCTATAGGGGAGAGTAAAATTCAAGTTAAGCCTGCCATCCTCTGCAAGCTATCACTGCACCCTCAAGCACATTCCAATCAAGCCCGCCATCCTCTGCAAGCTGAATCATAAGACTGTGAGAAAAAGATTGGAAACAAAAATTCAGGAAAAAAAAATGTTGTTAGCACCAAAAGTAGTGACTTAAGGGCACTTTTCGGCACTTCACTCCAAATCTTGCAACATACCCAATTCATGAGAGTCCCTAATACCAATAAATTCCTACAAGGTATCATATGGAGCACCAACAACTGCCAAAAGCTGATAATTTCATTCAAACAGCCAAAAGACATTAGCCGGATTTCAACAAAATACAATGAAAATCACCAACATAGCCAATCACATCCTAGACCTGAGCATCGACTATATGATTGGATCCACTTGAATCAACAGACAAATATTATACCTACTAAAGGGGTTGTTCCCTATCTTCTTCCTTTTCTATTTCAAATTAATCTTAAGATGGCTATGAGCAAGTCCACATCTTAACTAATGAACATAGTAGTCATAACGACTGTTAGGCTACAAACTAGCCTGATTAATCAGGTATAAAAATGATATGCAGAAAAAGGAGTAAGCAAATACAAGTCCTATTTAACCTATATGAACAACAAATGCAAGTTACGCGTATACAAGCTAAAATGCCTTTTCGCGCCTTGGTGCGTACATAAATCACACTAATGTACCCTCACACATAGAGCTATATCATTAATTGCACATATTCTCAAAGGTGATGATCAGTTTAATAAGCCATATACGACTTGTGTGGACGAAATGGAATATCAACTCCTACAACATGGTAAGTAAACTCCTATTGCTAAAACAATCAATCTGCCAAAACTACGACACTCCTATCACAAAAGGCAGCAAACAAGATTGTGGATAGTCACAATGTCATTCAAAGAAAAGGTGGGCAGATTATTGTGGAATGCAGCCAGCCCTGCCCCCGTGAAGCTTGAAGTGTCTTTTTAGGCTACAAATGAAAGTGTTTTATGCTACAAATGGTAGTGTTTTAGGCAGCAAATGGTAGTGTTTTTTGGGTCCACATGAATTTGGAAAAGCATAGCATGCAAAGCGTTGGGCAGTACGAATGTTAATCAGAAGACGGAACCATAGAAAACCCACAATAGTCTTCTTGCATTTTCTAGGCAAACAGTTAAGTCCCACTAGATCAAGCATAAGAGTAATGAGGTTATCAATTATCACAAAACTCAACAACATGTACACAAAGAAACAAGTTTTTCATGTATTTTGAAATTCATCATTCATCTTTGGGCACTTCGAGAGGATAGTCAACTTATTTCCCTAAAACCTTAGCAAACACTAATATCATAAGTCATAACCAAAAAAAATATAAAGATTAAGCCGAAAAAAAAGTTAGCACATTGAATGCATCGCTATTATTTCACTTCTCAGCATCAAGTCCCTTAAAAAAAAAAAGTCTTTATCTTGCACTACAAGAAATCATTACCACGTAATTAAACCTCCACTAATCAACCAAAATCAAGCAACTTAACCAATCAACAAGCACAGAGATATCTATTTTTGTAGTTTTGGGTTTTCAATTTTCAGCAAACAAATCTATGTTTTTTAACATTTAACGCCTTGCACTTCTCGCCTCAAGCCCATTGATAGCATAAAGAGGAAACCAACAATCCTAAAAACATTGTCAACTCAACAAACCCCAATGTTCTTAGATGCCTAGGAGATCAATAGCGTAATGTACATCAGATAACGGCGCACACACACATAGATATAGAGGAGGAACCATAATAGAGAAGGGAGAAACAAAAAACAAAACCAGATAAACAGAGCTTCTAGCAATCACGTTTCTAAAATAAATAACATGCTTACCGAGGGAGGAACAACTGCAAAAGAGAGGCATCCATAGAGCAAGGAGGAGCTTTGATAGAGTTTCAGGGAATACATTTCAGATCATACCAATGCCACTATCACTAATTGTAGACCTGAAACGCAATGTGGTACTGGAATTACAACCTTGAAGAGAAACCTAAGCAACAAGCAATATTCCTAACAAAATCAACCCTTTTCCCAAGTCCTGCATAGGCTGTATACGTTCCCCACCTTCCATTTAGGAGGTGTCACAATTTCATGAAGTGCTCAAGTCTTGAAGATGCTATAAAATAGTGGAAACTCACAGACTTAATAATACCAGGTTTTCAAAACGAAAGAAAAAGTCTCTGTTAACTTTAGTTGTAAATAAAATGGTAAGTCAAGGGTGGAGTTTACGGAGAGAGAGATTGTGAGGGGATTGAGTGTGGAGGTTTAATTAGCTATTGCTAGATGCTGCTAATTGAGCTGCTGCTAGAGCTTGATGTGAGATGCCCATGAGCATCTCATGTCACAAAGTCAATATCATGCTGACCGGATGTGGAGGTGGTGGTGGACCGTTCAACTTACTCATATCAATCGATGAGCCCTCTCCAGACTGGTTGTCCAAACTTACTGGACACAAACGAGCACATACAACACCCATACTCCCAGGAGCCACATCAAGGGGGCCATTGGTTATGAATGGTCGAGGGCTGCAAAACAGTAGAGTATAAGGATAGTACGATCTGTAACCCATGCAATTCTATAACCAATTTCAAAGACTGATGAGGGGTCAAAAAGACTCATGGTAGAACTTCTTCTTCTTTTTACTTGTCTGTTGGGTCAAAGGAAAATCTAAAATAAACATCAATGAAACTTTAATTGCAGAGAGTAGCACCACGTGGAAGGAAGGACTTCTTTATTTTTTGACTCCTGAGAGGTGGGCAAGGATGAGAACCCAGCACCCTTGTCTGGAACTTGATTGACTCCATTTTCCTTTTCAGAAGGATGTTTTTTGCCACCACTACCATCTGAAGAGGGATACAGTGAGAAACAAAACAACTGACATGTGCATGAGACAACTGACAGCTATGAGGAACATTGTATAGCTTGTATGTGTTAAGGCCCCTGCAAATTTATCCATAAAAAGATGTGAAAGATAGATTGCTATATAAACTTACAAAGAGATCCCCACATATAACCAAGATTCAAGGACCATTTCCCAAGGTTGATTGAAATCACACCACGATCCCACGTAGATTCATCAAACAGTAGCACCGCCATCGCCTAAACTACCAGACTGGTCCGGACATTTGAAAGCTAACACACAAAATAAGTAAGACCCGTTTGGCATTGACAGAACGTTGGGCCCTTCAATATGCCAATCTTTCCTATAGCTTCTTTAAATATATCTGAAAAAATCTTTTTGTGCGAGTTTAAATCATGTAACTTTACTTTCAATGGTCCACCAAACAGTAAATTTAGTCTTGCAACCTTAATTCTAACCATTGATAGTTTACAAGTTTCTGGTAGAAAGGTAGCATCCACAAGATCAGTCAACCCCAAACACATCTTAACCCCCATTTTAGTCTAAGCACCGCTATCTTCCAGGTTGCCCAACCCCAAAATCTTCACACGACGATATTTACCTGAACTTCCTCATATATACTGTAGGACCTAGCAAGTTCTAAGTAAAAGGTACAATGGGTAGGCAAGAACAAAAGAAATTTACTATGTCCACATATATGCAGAGCAAAAGAGGGGAGCAAGAGAGTTGTCTTACCATAGTATTTACTAATCCCCATAGACATACAAAGTGTTCTCTATTTATTAAGATAACCAAGGTGGCAACACATTGCCCTAACTTTGGAGATTTTTCTTGAAACAAACAAGTCCGAGGTGTCCATCAAAAATTGAATTTAGAAGCACAAAGGAGAGAGATCGGCTTGATTTCAGTTTACAGGGTTTAAGTGAACACTGACTAATACTTTCTGAGCATAGCTGGGGTTCAATGAGCAAGTAGCAACAACAACAACAAGAAAATGTGACATTAAGGTAGTGCATTACTGTTCGATATGTAACGAGGTGAATAGTTCCCCCGTCCACCCCTACTCCCTTGCCCCTGCATACCAGGTTTCCACCTCAATTCTGCAGACTCTTTTTTGCTCAAATTTTGTAGGAGTGCAAACACAAAGAAGCCAAAATTATTACAAAGTTCCAAAGGTGGGTTAAAAGGACATAAAGGTCATATTCACCAATCACCACATACAAGAAAAAGAGTCATAACACACAAAAATTAAGGTTTCAATTCTCTCTGTCGCATGCTAACTTAGTCACTTGCTTGCTGGGAAAAATCCGTTTAATAGCTATTGTTATCCTGCAGCTTTTACCTATTTATTTAGCATCGTAAGAGCATCCCCAATGGGGGTGTATTTTGGAACCAGATGGATAGTTATTTTAGATGAAAAAAGTGGTTAAAAGTTAGTTGGATGTAAAATAGAACCTACCCCTCTCCAATGGTGAGATGTAAAAAAGGGATGGATAATTAACTAACTTTCTCTCCTCCTTAATTTTCCCCAACTTTCTCAACCCTAATTCAAGTACTTTTCCGTTGAAAAATAATTTTGGTATCCAGTAATCGAGGACTTAAAAAAAATTTATTCCAAAAAAAAAAAAAACTTTACTTTTACGGATAAAACCCACCCAACTTTACTCTCTCTCTCTCTCTCCTTCTACAGATCACCACCACCGTTTCTCTCTCTATTCTCTGGTTCTACGACCAGCCCCTCTCTCTCGTAGAACCCATCCCCTCTGTCTCTCTATACCGAAGGAAAATCTTGGCTAGAAGGGCATAGCCGGCGAGGGTTGCAGAAGGGCACAGCCGGCGGCATGGATATTTCCGTCCATGGATCAACAAGAATCGGGGTCGGAGTTGGTGATCTCCGGATTCCGCGTCTTCTACCAGATTCCGGCTTGTTCTTCCAATTTCCGACGACTTTCCGACGAAATTAGGTAACTCCGACTGTCCAAAATTCTGGTAGAATCAATTGACTGATGACCTGTAAATTATAGTTGTAGTCAAACGGGGATGGAAATATCCATCTCCTTTTCCATCTCTGCCATTTTACATCTCCAATATTGCTATTTTACATCCCCATTGGAGCAAGTTTTTTTACATCTGGGTTGTATTATAACTATAGCACCTGGTTTACATCCCCCATTGGGGATGCTCTAATAGTCCCAACTAGCGACGCGTGATGCAATAAATTCTAAGGTTTTGGAAACATAGCACGTATCTATGAAGAATTTTTTGGACAAGATAATCTTTGTCTGGAGCCAATTTTCCATGTTGATAGACAGCACTCATTTCTCTGTTCGCAAATAGCACACTGAAGGAAAACTTTCACACTCGTCAATGTAAATTCCACCATTAAAAGATCCATTGCAAACCCACAATAGTATCTTTACCTCTTTTCTCCTGTCCTGTTTCCTTTTGACTTCATGTAATGTACCTGTAAAACCATAATACACACTTGTTATTTTGCTTCATAAGGGAGATCAAAACAAAAGATAGTAAGAGTAAATAATAACAAAAGAAGACTATCAATTACAAGGTATAATACAGAGTTCAATAAAATATCCATTCATTAGTTTAAGTGCCCAACTTCAAATTGAAACCAAAGTGCACAAGTAACAAGTTACAGTAAAATGGACTTCTTAAATCAGCTATTGTCCAAATATAGCTTTAACTCATCTCTAACTACAGAATAAAGGAGCAAAAAATGATGAAGTAGAGAGATTAGCAGGGAAATAGAGGTTAATCGATCAAATATTAGGAAAACTGGATAAAAAGGAACAGACCTGCTACTCAAGATTATTTAGAGCACATAGACCCAAAACCCCCCCTAATTTCTAATAAACAATGCAAAATCACAAACTCCCAAAATCCAACCCTAAAATTGCTTAACCGTACATATGTCTGCTAAATATTTGAGATAATCCTTGTAGAAGTGGTTGGGTTTGTGCATGTTCGAAACCTTCTCACTCTACAACTAGGGTTTGTGGCTGGGTTTGCTTAATCGTACATGATTGTACACTCTAATTGTGAAGTGGCTGAGTTTTCTGCTGTTTGATGGCAGATCGATGTTGAAAGGGAGAGAGAGAGGAACAAACCCATTTAGATCAGATTTTTTGACAAATAGAGGAGAAAGACCAAACCTTTGGGTGGAACACAGAACAAAAATGGCGATGTCCCTTCTACGGTGTAGATTTTTCGGCGACGACAGCGTGGAATTTCAGCGCTTGTCCATCTGCTCATATAGATAGACCGATCGGTTGTCCATCTTTTGCTACGACATGCGTGTGTTGCTGTTGAAATTACAGAAACTAAGTTCAGAGAGAGAGAGTGAGAGAGTTTAAGGCTTGAACAAGGAAGAGAGAAAAAAGGGATTTCCCGTGATTTTGGCTCTAAATATTTGGGAGAATGGCGCCTTTCCCTCTGTGAACGTTGTAATCAAGTTAAATGAAACTTCTTTTCCTCCGCTACAGTACAGTGAACGCTATGGTAACCTAATATACAACTCTATTATAGCATTTTGAAAAAAAATGCTATAAGATTATGCAATTAAAAGTCATATGTGTTGTAGTGGAAATTCAAATTACCGTGGAAAATCTATTGACCTGAGCACTCAGGAGTGAATCCGAGCGCTCAGGAGTGAGCCAAAACCTGGGGATTTTGAAAGTAAGTTCTAAGTGCTTGGAAATGATCCTGAGCGCTTAGGACTTCAATTTTGATTTGAAATTGACTTTTGAAAATTCCAAGAAGCAAAATTCAATTGTAACTGAGGCTTGCATTAATCAAAATTCATCATTGGGGGGTTCACAAAGCCGCAAATTAAGGGATTACAATAGGTTCAAATTGGGGTGTCTACAGAACCCTCAGCCATCAAAGCTTGCACAGCGGTTGTCCCCTCAAGACTAAATCCTGTGAGGAAAGCTTCTTCTATTTCATCTCTTACTTCTTGCACAGGGTATTGGAATGAGGTTGGATGGATGAATCCCCCAGGATGGTCACAATCCTCCCATCTACTACGAACTTAACATTTTGGTGTAAAGTAGAGGGTACTGCCCCAGTGTCATGCATCCAAGGCCTTCCTAGCAAAAGGTTGAAGGTGGCCAGTATGTCCATCACATGAAATTCCACATCCCGCTTGAACTTTTCCACTTCTAGCAGTAGGGTAACACACCCAACCACACTTCTATTGAAGTTGTCATACCCTCGCACCCCTTGGCTTGATGGGCATATCTCAGAAGGCTTAACTCCTAATTTGTTGAGGGCTCTTCGAGGGCACACATTTAAAGTGGACCCGTTATATACCAGCACCAGCGGGATCCACTTAGTGAGACACTTCAGAGAGATGTACAAAGGTTTGTTGCGTGCAAGGCCTTCAGGAGGCAGATCTTTGTCAGTAAAAGTTATCGTCGGCTTTGGGGCCTTGGATGCCATTATAAGACCTACCAAATCCTCAGGAGTGATATCGATGGGGACTTTGGCTTTCCCCAAAGTTTTGAAAAAGGAGTTATGATGCCCATAGGAAGACATGAGCAGTCCCAAGATAGAGATATCAGCCTGGATCTTCTTTAACTACCTTAATACCCTATTCTCCTCAGGTTCTTCCATCATTCGAGTTGTGGCTGAACTTTCTCCACTAAGCTTGGGAGGCTTATACACTCTCCCACTTCGGGTAAGATGACCTATTTCTTTTTCTTGGGTGCCCTAAGGGTCAGTAGGCTCAATTCCATTAGCCTTCCATTCACTTGGCAAGGCTTCGCGCATTTCCAACCACCAATCCCCATCATTGATTACCCAAACACAAGGGAAATCGGCCACTAGAGATGCTAAGGAAGCCTTGTTAAGCGAATCATCATATTCCCCTTTCATTTCATCAATTTTGCCAGGCATGTCAGAAGCACCATCCTTTTCTTCTTTCATCATAAAACACCCATTCTCCTCAGGGAAGGTTAAGGTTGGCTTCGCTAGGGTACTTCGGATAATGTATAGGCCAGGATTATATGTGGAGTTATGGGACTAGCTTATGTGATTAACATTCTGAGGTGGTGGTTTGGCATTGTGAGCAGGGAGTGGGTTGGCTTGCACATTGAGCTTTGGTGGTTTTATGGCGACTGTCGATGAGATCTTGGATATCATGGTGGAGATGCATACAACAATCCGTCTCGTGCCCAGGGTGTTGGTGGTAAGCACAATGTTTGTTAGGATCATGGCTTGGGCCATATGGTGGTTAAGTTCCGGGAAGAGCTAGCTTGAAAATGGTCTTATGGCAAGGCCGGGTCAAGGGTTTACTAAGGCATGAGAGGTACGGGTGGGAAAGATTTTTTTGGGTGGAGGGCGTTCTTCTTTCCCTATGAGTCCCAGCTTGATTCATTCCTCAATCAGTAACCTAGTAGCATGCAGGCATTTAAAATCAGTGATAGCCTGGGTGTAAATATGCCTAACATACTTGGGCTACAAATTCTTAACAACTATCCTCACTTGATCTTCCTCAAAAGGACGATTCTTCATTTTGGCGGCCTTTTCTCTCCATCTGGCCACAAAAGTAGCAAAGTCCTCATTTGGTTCCCGCTTGGTCATCTCCAAATCTTAAGTGGTGAGGTCAATCTAGACATTGTATGCATACTGCTTGATGAAAGCATTGATAATCTCCAGCCAGGTCTAATAATGCATAAATTCCAGAGTGAGGAACCATTGAGAGCACAGCTAGTGAGGGCTCTTTGAAAAAGTTGAGCAATGAGCTCATCCTTCAGGCCCATCGGCTTCAAAGTGTTGACAACATGGAGAACATGACTGGTAGGGTTACTAATCCCATTGAACTTCTCAATGTTAGGCATCTTGAATCTCTCCGGCAGTTGAGAATCTGGGAAGAGGTAGAGTCCTTCAAAATCAAGGATTTGGTCCCCTTAGGAATGAGCCAGAGCATGCTTGATTTCTTTAACTTGCTTGGCCAGCTCAGGACCCTCCATTGGCACCATCTTGTGAGTATCCTCCTTTTCTTCATCCTACTGGTCCTCAGCCTCTCATGCTACTTTTTCAGCCAGCAAATTGGCAATTTGAGCTTGCAGATCAGCAATGACGGTTTTGTTATCTAACATCTTTGGAACGGGAGTGAGACTAAGCCTGGTGAGACTCAGGGATTGGTAGACAATCGATTTTGCTGAGAGGATGACCGTAAAGATCCGAGAAGTGATTTGGATCATTGCAGTGAAGGTGTTTCGACTGGTGAAGGTGATAGACGAGACGATTGCAAAGACTTCGGCTTGGCATAGCTTCAAGTGTTATAAGAGTATGAAACTGGCTATGGTTAATTCTTGGACCTACCTATCATACTTGCTTGAAACAGAATACCGGCACATTAGTACTTGGCTGTATAAGGCTTGGATTTGGATTCAAAACCCCAACCCTTCTGCACAGAAAGAGATGTTACAACAACGATTTATACTGGGTGTGAGGAAAAACTTCAAAGATAAATGAAGTAAATTCCTAACCTATAGGTTCCTATCTTATTTTAATAAGTTCTATGGCATTTTAATCACATGTATGGTTTGGGTGGTCTCAAAGGTGCTCCGTTGTA
Organism: Rhododendron ovatum; assembly: GCA_019656835.1. Classification (NCBI taxonomy): domain Eukaryota; kingdom Viridiplantae; phylum Streptophyta; class Magnoliopsida; order Ericales; family Ericaceae; genus Rhododendron; species Rhododendron ovatum. The sequence goes on from CM033799.1 coordinate 22,626,946, forward strand.
AAAGGGTGTCAACGCTTTCGCCTGCCCATCGCAGGCAACAATCAGGCGGTTCCCTTTTTAATATACCACAGGGGTACAAGTGACCATGGAGTTTGCTGAAACCCTTAACATATCCCGTGACATGCTGAGATATTAGGTGAACTCAACAAGGTTGCCCACTTAATGCATATGATAATGGAATTAAATAAAGCAAGCATTAATTTTATGTTGAATTTTCTGGTTATGGCTCTAAAGTCCCCAGCTGAGTCACCAAAACTGTAGACACCTCCCAAAAGGGGCATCACCATACAGATATCCTCAAACACTAGTTTCATTACCAATAGTCCTTACCAATAGTTGAAATAGTGGATATTCCCATGGCTGGGAATATCTTCACACGATTACAACTCACCACAAAGAGAGTCGCCACTTAGTTTGTGAAAACTAAGAAAACAAGGTAGAGATTCCGGTTACGGGAGCCAAAAGTACAATAAGGGAAAAGTGTTAGGCACCCCTCTTTGCTCGATCGAGAGACCGGCCCATAATCATTCAATATACCATTATTGCTTACTTTATTCAATTCTAAACAATTAATCTGGTTATTAGCCTTTAAACAGTGAGCCAAAGCAATAAGTAGAACATGCATCGGAATAAGCAACAAGCTGTCCCAGCAGATGGATTCCACGGCCGGCGAATGGATTTCGCAGCCGTGGGATCCTGCTGGATCAATGTATTGATTGTGGGAACGATATCCCAGCCGATGTTCTTCCTCACACTAGAAAAATGAACAGTTAAATGGAAATCAAAGATTAGAACACGCTACGATTTAAATAGCATAATATAAACAAACTACAGGCCCCTGGACCTCACCACCTTAATCCCTTAATGCTTGATTGCTTTGGATTAGAGGTGATTGACTAACTTGCTTCTCGAAACCCTAGGATTAGGGTTTGTATTTCGGGGTTTGATCATCGGATTGCGGTTACCTACGAGGGTTTAGGGCTTTTGTAGAGAGAGTTTAAGAGATGATTTCTGCAGAATTTTGTGGCTAGAGAAGGTGTATTGAACTTGTATTTTGGAACCCTAAGGGCAGGGTATATATAAGCATCAGATGACATCTCTTTGAGCAATAGGAACGCACGGTTCAAATTGGAAGTGTAGGGCAACTCTAACTCTGCATTATAATCTCTTTACGTAGCCTCGAAGTCATGCTTCATGGCTGATAGGATTTGTGTGTGGATCAAACGAGACAGAACATTCCAGAATTCTGGTCTAAAGCGATCTAGCAGCTGAGTAAACGATCTCACGATGAGATTTCCAACACAGGATTCCACGGGCGAAAGAAAGAAGAGGTGGCCGTGAGATCAATCTAGCGGCTGGCAAATGCATTTGACTGGATCACTGTATTTCTGTCTGAAAGACTATTTAGCTCTGAATTGGGTCCTCTAAATGGCTAAAAGAGTACTCACAAAAATCCTTAGGTTTATGAGAAGTCAATCAACAATCACTGTATCCTATTCATGATAGGAATGGTCCCAAGGTGGGACTTGAAATAATTGTGAGGCTAAATTAGGGTGTCTACAGTCCAGATGAGCTTACACATACATCGACTAATCCAAAAGGGCCCAATCCCATCGCCTACTTGTAGGAGCGGGGAGCCCAACTAAAACTGGAGAAAAACTCCATATGAACTGGCCCCAAAAGAGTTGATAGCACCTTAAAGACTTCAAATGTGAGCCCTTAAGAGGGAGCAAACCTTTAAGTCTCAAGCCTTGACCACAAGGCCAACCCGCTCTCTGCTTACCCTTTCAATCCGCATTCTAGTGAATCTTAGTGTATTGTTCATATATTTTAGTAGTTCAATATTTTTTGCGCAACACTCCTGCACCTGCATTATGTGACTTAGCTCACAATAAAAAATAATTCAAACAAACTGAGCGACACGAACACAAAAACTGCAAAAAGGTAGAAAAGCAGAGGAAACCAGATCCACTGAACGAAACCCTAACTCACCGAATTCATGGAGGCGGGGTCCTTGGGATCAGAGATGGAATCCCTGAGGGCGGCAAGATCGACGTTGGCGTCATTCCTCACCTTCCAATTCTTGTGCATCAATCGATCCTCACACGGTTTTTCTTCGCCTCTTTCAACAACTTCTCGTCCTCCGTAGACAATGTGGTAATCTATCCGTGTAAATCTATGTACTGTACAAATGTCAGAGGATCTAATTGATGGTTGTAGAGAGAGAGAGGGGGGGGGGGGGGGAGATGGGGATATGTCGTGTATTTTTCTCAAATTTTTCACTACCGGTGAGGAGAGAGACGATAGGGAAGAGAGATCAAGGGTAGAGGCGGGGTAACGATAATTTTATCTCACTCTTCAAAAAAAAAGAAAGAGAAAATGTGGAGAGAGAGAGAGAGAGAGAGAGGGTTTTACGTTTGGAGTAGTTACCGAAAACCACAGGTGCGTTTAACAGGCCGTTCAATAGCATTTAAACTTTTTGAATTTTTTGTTTAGTTTTGTATAGTCGGTGGTCTCCTCATTTGTCTTAAAAGTTAAGGGTAGTAATAATGCCAAAATTATTTTAAGGGTAGTGATAATACCAAGACTTTTATGCACTGGTGTTTTAGCTCCAATAAAAACAGTTTTCAGATTATCATTTTCCAAAGTTAAAACAAAGGTTGTGTTCCACTTAAATTTTAGCAAAATAAGTTGATTTTATCCTTATTTTAATTTTTTTGCTTTTATTAATTTTGCACCAAATTACTATCTCATCTCACAACAAGATGAATTGAAAAAGTACAAATTCTTTACTTTTTTTTGGCTAAAAGTGGTTATTTTCCAAAATATTTGGGTAATTTTACTTTTTCAATTCATCTCATCGAGATGAATCAATAATCCACACAAGATTAGCACAAAACTAACAGACACAAAAAAATTTAAATAAGGATAAAAAGTGCTAAAAGTTAAGAGAAACAGGATCATAGTTAGGAATTTCACTATATTTTTTGTCCACCCTAATTTTTTTTGAAAGTTTGCTAAAGTTTTTTATTCATGTTGGGTATATTTAAAAATATTATTAGGGAAAGTATTTTTTTCTTTTTTTTTGTCTTTGATGAATTTTTTTTTATTTCAGCCTGTATTTTTAAAATTTTGGACAATATACTTCAAGAATAATTCGAACTATTGAAGCTATCAATGTGATTGATTGATCAATAAGTCTAGCGAGCATGAATCACACTCACGACCCAACCCATGACAGTGAGATGGCAGATGGGTCCCACGCCACGTCAGCAGCAGCCCAAAATTGGAAGAAAAAAACAAACAAACGCTGAAAATTTTTCCCTCCAAACCCAAGGTCTGGTTCTTTTACAGAGAGAGGAGATTGACACCCACCACCACCACCACCACCATTGACTCCCAGCACCACCACGATGTCCCGGGGTGGTTCAGGGAACACCTAAAAAAAATCTAAAAAAAAACCCCAAATCTCAATCTCATAGTTTCCGATCAAATTTTGATAATTCAATTCGCTCCATGTGTTCAAAACGTGATTTTAAGGGTGCCCGCAAAAATTAGCAAAATATATGACCGGAAATGCTTGTTTTGAGCAGTTTTTACTTGAATTGTTCATCAAATCTAAGCTAAAAATTGTTCAAATCAAGCCATTGTTGGTCCTTTTTTTTGCTGATTTTTCGCAAGTACCTTTAAAATCACGTTATGATCACATTGAGCGAGTCGGATCATCAAAACTTGATTGGGAACTTAGGGGTGTTTTTTTAAGTATCACCGAAACCGCCCCATATACATATATATATATATATATATATATATATATTAGACTTGTCTCACATCGCTCATTTAAGCCACTCAAGCTTGGTTAATACTCCTATATTCTAGAGGTTACTCCACCTCTAGCCAATTGATTTTAGGTTGGAACCCTCCAAGAAATCTGTAACAACTCTGATTTTTGGTGAATAAAAATCTCATTTAAATATTTGAAAATTCATTATTTAATTCTTGGATTGCTTTAAAAAATTTCTTTTAACTTTGATAATTCGTCATAATTAGATTTAAGACTTATAAAATTGTATCTTTTCGAACCGGACAATCTAGTCCTTCCCTAAAGACAAGTATGCTTATAAAAGCACTTGTATATTTTCCTAGTATGTAAATTATATTTCTTAGCTAGAAATCCTGTAACGCACCAGATTTTGGGTACGTTAAATAAAACATTTTATTGAAAAATAAACTGAGTCAGGCTCTTTATTACAACAAGCTTAAAAAGAAGTACTTTTATTACAAACGGATGGGAACTAAGGTTCCTAACTATAGCTCCGCTTGTTCTTCCATCACCGCTAGCTCCTCGGCTCTGAAGGCCTCCAAGGTGTAAAGTTCACACTGTTCATCTATGAAGTCTGACATATTATACCGGTGTCGCCACCAATATAATAGGCCAGGGTCACCAAAAAGGCAACACCGTGAGCTTAAACGCTCAATAGAATAATTCAAACCCTCTAACCTTTAACTTACAACGATACAACACATAGTCAAAGAATTCCTCATAGCATGCTTATCTAGCCAATCTAACTAACAACAACGCATTCGAATATGATAAACAATCAACGTTGGTGTCCAAGATTTGTGAGTTTCTCCTACGTGACTCCTCGTAGACCGTGTCGACATTTTCCACATTTCATAACGTATCACCTTTTCAAAAACTCGTTTTTAACACACCCAACCTTGGTTCGGCCGTTCCGGTCTCCCGAGTATCCTCACAATGGTTCTGCCATCCCGGGCTCCCATTGGCACACATTGCATTGGCTCCGTAACGCGGATAACCAAGCACACACCCAACCTCGGTTCCGCCGTTTCGGTTTCCCGAGTATCCTCACAATGGTTCTGCCGTCCCGGTCTCCCATTGGCACACAAATCACACACCACACAATGGGCTACTACGTCCGGCCACATTGCGGTTTCCAAAACATTTCACACTTTTCAAAACACGCCCTTTCATAAACCACACCCTAGGTGTCATGTTTCTACTTTCTCGATTTCCGTGTCTCATTTCTCATGCATAGACTCCGCAGTGAGACTTTTCACGTTCGATATCATTCATTGTAATATTCAATCTAACAAGATCATCCATTTTAAACTACTTGACTTGCTTGAATCACTTAATAACAAACATCATGCATTTCATACGTTTTCAACAAAAGATAACATTATCTACTTTAAATGAAATGATTAAAGTTACTTCCTAATGAACTTATAATTGGGTACAAGACTATATTTGGGAAAGTAGGAAAGGAGAACTACCGTTCTTCTTGGCGGCGGTCGGCTACAAAGATTCGGTTGTCGGTTTTGGATTTCGGCAGCTTAACTGCGTCGGTTTGCTTCGAAAGGAAAAGAGATGTACTTTCTTTTCCTAGAAACAACTTTACTAACCAACTAAGCTACTTTAAAAGATCTAAAGGTGGTTTGGTGGTATTGCTCAAGAACACTCAAGAACACAAGAAAACAAGAACTTTGAAAGCAAGAACTCTTGGAATTTCTAGAGAGAAGTTGGAGCAAAGCTTGAAGGTGTGAGTTTGAAGCTTGAAGTGAGCTTCTATTTATAGACAAAGGCTTCCCTCTCTCTCTCTCTCTCTAGACGAACCCCTCTCTCTCTCTTTCTCCCTCACTTTTCTTTCACATGTCAAGGTTGATTGAAAGGTTGGAGGCTAATTGGTAGGCTTGCATGGCTAGTTTAGTCCTTAGATTTGATCTTTGGAAGATTTGTTGGAAGCAAGGAGACAATGGTACAAGATTCTTGTGTTAAACTATTGAAAGATGTACAAAGGAGGACAATGGGGTTAAGATTTGGCTAGGAGAAGAAATCACCAAAGATTTGAAGTACTTTGGATGGTACACATCAAATCCTTCTTCTTCTTCCTTCCTCCTTCCCTCTCTCTCTCCCTCTCCCTCTTTCTCTCTCTCGGCCTCTCTCCTCTCTCTCTCTCTCACAGCTCTCTCTCTCCTCTCTCCTCTCTCTCTCTCTCATGTATTAGCTATATACATATATGTATGTACAATGAAAGACTAATACTAATAATAAACAAGTAAGTACATAGGTACTAAGATCCTAGGGTTAAAAAGGTCAAGATTTTCCCAATAAACAATTAAAAGGTACTAGTACTTTAATTAATATAATAATATACTTTGTACTCTCGGGAATCTTAACAAAATATTAGTTTAATAAGTCAAGTACTTAGTTGGAAGATGGACCTATTACCCAATGGATAATAAATCCCCTAACGGTTAATAACCAATGGTTAATAAAGGACGGGTACTTTAAATCATAATTTAAGTCTTAAAAAGACTACATGTCCTTTGAAATTACACGTGTATATATATACATGTACTTAATCAAATATAATAAAGGGAAGGCTATTGTCCAATGGGTAAAGATTACCCTAACGGTTATTGTCCAATGGACCATAGTTACTAGGGTACTTTTATTAGAAAAAATAATCAAAAGTACTTTTCAAAATAATAATAAATGTCATTTTTTTAAAAGATCAAAGTACTTGTTCAAATCTTTCAAAAATCCTTTTAATATAAAGAATTGGGTTTCTATTACCCAATGGATAATAGTTTCTCTAATATTTATCGTCCAAAGGATAAAGAATAAAACCAAAACATTAAAAGAAAATAATTAAACAATTTCTAGTCTAGGGTTTGAAAAGGTTCAAAAGGTTCAAGATGGGCAAAAAACGGTCCATCTTTGGTTAGGGAAAAGAAACTAAGTGACTTTCTAGTTTGGTTTCTCCAACAAGCCGGTTAGAAGCTAACTAGGCTTGCTAAGTAGGGCTTAAAAGTCAAGAAACGATCCTTGAGGGCTAAAGTGTAATTAGGGTTTCTAATCGAGGAATAAGGTGATAAGGCGATCAATTGCTTGAAGTCAAACCGTTAAGAATTAATAAGAAAACCATCGAGCATTTAAGAGAAGTTAAGAACTTTCGAATAACAACGAGATTTTTATTGAACGAAAAATCGGAGTTGTTACAAATCCTACATGGCAAGTAGAATTAGCATCCAATCAATTGGTTAGAGAAACCAAGTTACCAATCAACTTAGTTACCTTTCCCTAACAATTAAGAAACGTTGGACCAAAGGAGGCCATCATTATGCTTCCAAAGGTAGTAATCATTATGCATGCATGCCTAAGGTTATAGCCTTAAACCTAATTACCTCCCCAAGGTCACTTTCCTAGATTTCCTAAGTACATATACAAGTATATATACCTCATAGGCTATTTTAAGCATGCCTATATAAGTCTATATACTTCGATACACACTTTCTAGGAAAAGTCTTACCCATAGGACAATATAGGGCACTTGAAAGCCTCACCACTCATCATCTCCTCTTCCATAGACCTAATAAGACTACTTAGTACTTAGGTATGCATATATATATAGGTGCATAATATATATATATATATACACACATACACACACACACACACGGTACTAGAAAGAGAGAGAGGGAGAGAGAGAAAGAGAGAGAGAGAGAGAGGGAGAGCGGAGAGAGGCCAAGAGAGTGAGTGAGTGTGTGCATGTGTTTGTACACTCTAGCAAGCTATCTCTTTTACCAACTTCACACTCAAGCCTAGAACTACCTGACAACCCATTCCTAGACTACTTCAAGCACACGATTTAGCCCTTAATCATCCTAGTTTCTACTTACAAACTAGACCTAGGATTGACTAAACATGGGAAGACTACTCCTTAGCCTAGCTATCATTTCCTTCTTTCTTGCAAGACTTGCCAAGCTAGGTTATAATCACCTAGATTGCCTTTAAGTCTTAGAAAATCTCCATAATTACCTATTCTTACACCTAGATTGGATTGACATGGCTTTGGCATGTTTAAAGGTGTGATTGGACAAGACCATGGAGCAAAAAAAAGAGAGAAAGGAGAGAGAGAGAAGGGGCCAGCCAAGAGGGAAGAGAGGCAGCCAAATTTTTTCTATAAATAGGACCCTCCTCATGCCATTCAACTCACACCTTGAAACATTTCAACTTCTTTCTCTAGAATTATTGAGTTTGTTATTTGTTCTTCTTGCTCTTGAGTTATTCTTGAAGTTCTTCAAGAAACTCATCCAAGACCGCCACTAAACTACTACTCAACCACCCTTTCGATCCAAAAAGTTTAGTAGTTAGTCAAGAACTAGTTTCTAGAGAAACCTTTTCTCTTTCAAAGCTACCGAAGCTTTCCGTAGGAAATTATTCCGTTCGATCGCCAACTTACTTGTTCGTAGCCGCCCTACCGCCAAGAAGAACGGTAGAATACCTCTAACCACTTTCTCTAAGTATAAAGTTTACTGTATGTAGATTCTCCTGTACTTACTATCTCTAAATATAGAAATACGCATATTGTTTGCAAGTGAAAATGCATGAGAACTTGAAAGGTATTTATTAAAGTTTTGAAAAGGAAATGGAGTATGTTGAATATATCGACTTTATTTTTCCGAAAAACATATGTTGTTTTGAACTTCCCTAAAAGGAGGAAGGAACAGATTTTTGAAATATAAATTGATCGAAAGTCGTCGTATTTTGATCTTTAGGATGGTTATGAGCATGTCTACATGTTTACTAGGATTTCTTATTTTGAGGCATGATAAAGTATAAGTGGTTTCTACTCCAAAAGTGTCCATCCATGTGACACTATGCTTTAAGGATGTGGTAGTTGTTTGAATGTGAAGCATGATAAAGTAATATAGAGTTGGATGATCTTGCTAGTTTAGTTTCAAGATTACAATGAATGATTTATGATTACTTACGTGAAAAGTCACACCGCGGAGTCAATGCATGAAAATGAGACACAGAAATTGAGAAACTAGAAACATGACACTTGGGGTGTTGTTAATAAAAGGTGTGCTTTAATGAAAAGAGAAATGATTTAAAAACCGCAATGTGGCCGGACATAGTAGCCCATTGTGAGGTGTGTATAAGTGTGCCAATGGGAACCCAGGATGGCGGAACCATTGTGAGGATACTCGGGAGACCGGAACGGTGGAACTGAGGTTGGGTTTGTAGCTTGGTTATCCGCGGAGAGGAGCCAATGCAAAGTTTTGTGTGCCAATGGAAAACCGGGACGGCAGAACCATTATGAGGATACTCAGGAGATTAGAACGGCAGAATCGAGGTTGGGTCTGATAAAAATGATTTTGGAAATATTGATTTGGTAAAGGAAAGGTGAAAATGGTGACACGTTCTACGAAATGTCGCATCGAAGGAACTCAGATATCACCGACACTAACGTTAGTTGAATAGTGAATGTGGATGTCTCATTATTGATTATGATATTGAATATACATGTGTTAATTGAAATCGCTGATTTTACATGAGTTAGTATACTACTTCTATGCCCTGTTGTTGTAAGTTATGGGTTAGCAAGTGTGAGATTATTCTATTGAGCTTTTGTAGCTCATGGTGTTACTTTTGGTGACCCTGACATATTAATTGGTGGCAACGCTGGTATAATGTGTCAGACCTTATAGATGAACAGGGTGAACTCTATACCTTGGAGGCTTTCGGAGCTGAGGAGCTGACTAGGATGGAGGAGCAGGCGGAGTAGTAGATAAGAACCCTAGTTTCCCATTCCGTGTCTAATAAAAATGCTCTTGTAAGAGTTATAATATAATAATGAGGCAGACTCTATTTAGCTTTCAATGAAAAATGCTTATTTAACCTTCCAAAAATTAGGGGCGTTACAATATGGTATCAGAGCTCTAGGTTCAACCCATGGCCAAGGGTAGACCACAAGATAGTTTGACCATTGCACAAACGTGAATTGAGTTTAAGTTTGCCATCCCAAATTGGGTGGAATTCTGAGAAAACAATCTTCGGATTGAAGCAAGGTGTGGAAATTGGCAGTACCACCAAGCTGGGAATTCCCGAACAATTGGATAATGACTTAAATCAAGAATCGAATGTAGAACCTAGAAACTCGAAAGCGTTTGTGGTGTTAATAAAATCTCTATCTTCTAATCGAGGTTGAAATTCTTTCCTTGTAGATGAACCACATAAATCCCTACCAAGTCAACCTACTGCCTGAAGCTCGCCAACTTGGAAGCACCATAAGATCAATAATGAACCAACTAGTGGGAGATCCCTATTATCCCTATGTCTTTCTCTACACTTATGACTTCTACCAAGAGAATGGCACCATCCTACTTCCCGAAAATGAAGAGGAGGAGGAGGACGCCGAAGCAACACCCGTCCTAGTCCAAATAGCACCTCCAGTCGACGCGGAGCTTGTGCTTGAGTTTCCAGAGGAGGATCCCGAAGAAGGAATATGACTGGGAGATAGAAGAGGAGGAAGTGGAGCCGGAGTGGGTTGAGCCAGACTTCATGGATATACTCTCTGACTCTGGTGATGTACCACCACCGCCCTTTGAGACTGACATAGGCGCGTGTACGGTTCGATATCCGGACATCTTCTGGACCGGTTAGGAAGGCTTAGCAGTGGTTAGACTTTTAATGCAATAGGAAGTTTAGGCTAGTAAAGCCATCTATGTTGTACTCGTTTCGTTTAACAATGAAAGTTGTGTATTTTCTTTTTAGCATACGATCACTATTCATGTGTGTACTTGAATCTTATACCTATTCGTGTGCGATTTTCCCCTTATACCGTTAAGTCTAATATATAATTCTCTTTATTGCTATAGATGTCGAGCGTACAACAAGGAGGATGCCCACCCTTCGCCCCATGAGTCTTGGCTGACTACCAGTCATTGCTAGCACCTAAGTACACGGGACCAACACCGACACAAGAGGATGACATGGAACTATACGAAGTCCCAATTACCTACGAGATGCCCCTACCAGTTGTAACCCCCGAGTACCTTCCACCTACCGAAGTCCTGGCACCACCTGTTGAGGACCTCGAACCACCATTCGGCTTTCCTATATTTGACATGGAGACTGACCCAGAATTGGAGGCTATTATGCTAAACCTCTCCCAGTATTACCCAAAACCATTGGAGGAGCCGCCCATCCTAACCAAAGAGGAGCTGCTTATGCAGGAGCGTGAACTCTTTGAGAAGGCCGAGACCATTGCCGAAAAGAACTACAAAATGTGGCTGAGAGAGATTTATGGAATTGTCCTACCCTAGGACGGAGTAGTAGCAGTGTAGAATAAAGCCTAACAACTGTTGGACCATGTAGTAGAAGTATGTAGAATCGTTTCAACTTGTATTAGGAAAACCCTATCTTTTGTCCCTATTTGCCTTTGTAGTAGAACTCTATGCTTATGATTGTAATTTCCTGCTTATTTATGAAAGAGTACTATTGCATACTACTTGACATATTACTTTTGACTATAGAAGGAAATACCATTTGCAAAAGAAAATTTTTAAGAAGACTAAAACCCCCTTTAACTTCTTCTCGTAGATGGTGAATCGGCACAACGGAGTAGGACACGATAACGGCGGACCCTCAAACGCAAACCCTGACCTAGCCCAAATCATGTAAGCGTTCATAACTGCCTTGAACGCCAACCGCCAAAACCAAAACCACAATGACGGACCCATGACCCGAACCCAAGCAATGAACGAGGTCTGCAAACGCCGACCTCCAACCTTTCACGGAGACACTAACCCCGTCGTGGCCGAGACATGGCTGAATGAACTCAAAATGATCCTCAGAACCTTAGGGATTACCCAGGAAGGAGATCGTGTGGCCTTGGCCACATACCAATTGAAGGGAGAAGCCCGCTATTGGTGGGACCTGATGGAAGCAACCCATACCATAGCCACCATGACTTTTGTCGAGTTCAAAACCCTGTTTCTCGACAAGTACTTTCCCACGCCCCTTTGCCTAGACAAGGAATAGGAGTTCCTGAATCTGAAGCAAGGAATGTTGACCGGCACCCAGTACGCGGCCAAATATGAGGAACTGTCTCATTACGCCCTAAACTCCATACCGACCGAAGACAAAAAGGCAAGGAGATTTGAGTGGGGACTAACGACTGCACGAAGGGATGCTGAAGTGGTGAAGTGCGCACTCTAGTTAGAAAGTGAGGAGATGGATTTTAAAACCCGATGGAGGAAGAAGATTGGCAGCACCGGTGGACCAATCTGAACCCAACCACCCAACAGCAACAGTGAACCTCACCCCACTAAACCCTCTAACCCACCCCAAGGCAACCAACCCTGAAAGACTACTACACCAAGACGTGGCGAACTACAAAGGGGCAGCCAGAACATAACAACAGTTCAGTATTTCAACTGTCAGGCTATGGGCCACTACAAGCACGAATGCCCCCAACCTCAAAGAGAGAGGAATGGGAGCTTTGGAAATTAGGGAGCTCAATAACCTGGACAGGCTGGTTTTGTGAAGCAAAACCTTGGAGGCCCATCACAGCAACAGAATGGGAAAAATAAGGGAAAGCAGCCCATGGGAACCCAGTAAGGCACTGAAGGGCGTATCTTTGCAATGCAAACCGAAGAACAGGAGCAGGATCCCTCTGTGATCCAAGGTACGCTACTATTGTATAGTACCTGCGTACAAGCTTTGTTTGATTCTGAAGCATCGCATTCATTTATATCTACTGCATGTGTAACTGCTTTAGCACTAAAAACAGAACCCCTAAGTACGAGCATGAGAGTAACATCACCATTGGGGGGGAGTATAGATGTTAGTCTAGTGTGTAGAGGGTGCGAATTAGAAGTAGCCAACTTGCGCCTAACTTGCAATCTTAGAGTAATCAACATGGCGGATTTCGACGTAATCTTGGGAATGGACTGGCTATCAGCACATCAAGCGGTCATTGACTGCCATCAGAAGATGGTGATGGCTTATACCCCTGATGGGACTCATTTTCCGATTTAAGGGGGATAGACCAATGATGAATTGAATGACGAAAAGATTGAAGTGCCAGAATCAACTATTTGGATGGCTAGCTAGTCCCCAAATGGAAGAAACCGACAGGATGGAATTGGGACTACCACACATTGTTTGCGAATATGCCGATGTTTTCCCTGAAGAACTTCCTGGCTTACCACCTCAAGGAGAGATAGACTTCTCTATAGAACTCCAACCGGGAACAACACCAATCTCTATGGCACTGTACCGAATGGCCCCTGTAGAACTAAAGGAGCTCAAGACCCAATTGAAGGAGCCGTTTGACAAAGGGTTCATCAGGCCAAGCGCGTCACCACGGGGAGCACCTGCACTATTCGTAAAGAAGAAAGAAGGGACTCTTCGACTATGCATTGACTACAGGAAGCTAAATCAAGTCACAATCAAAAATTGGTATCCATTGCCAAGGATCGATGACCTATTTGATCAATTGAGGGGAGCAACCTGCTTCTCTAAAATTGATCTCCGATCGGGTTATCATCAGCTAAAGATCCTAGATGAGGATATCACCAAGACAGCCTTTCGCACCAGATACGGACACTACGTGTTTGTGGTAATGCCGTTCGGGCTGACCAATGCTCCGGCAGTATTTATGTGTCTCATGAACAAGATCTTTCAGCCCTACTTGGACAACTTTGTAGTGGTGTTCATTGATGACATCTTGATTTACTCTGCCAGTAAGGAAGAGCATGAGGAACACCTTCGAATAGTACTACAAGTACTTTGAGATAGTCAACTCTATGCCAAAGCAAGTAAATTCGAGTTTTGGCTGGACGTGGTTAAGTTCTTGGGGCATATGGTATCCAAGGACGGAATCGCGATGGATGAAAGTAAGGTCGAAGCAGTGCTGAATTGGAAACAACCGACCTCAGTATTTGAAATCAGGAGTTTTCTGGGATTGGATGGGTACTATCGAAGATTCATACAAGACTTCTCAATCCTTGCCAAGCGAATGACAAGACTAACTCAGAAAGGAGTGAAGCTGGATTAGAATGAAGCCTACGAGAAATCTTTCAAGGAACTGAAAAAGAGGCTGACCGGTGCACCGATACTCATCATTCCCGAGCAGGGTGTAGATTATAGGGTTTACTGTGACGCGTCAAGAGACGGCTTGGGATGCGTGCTAATGCAGAATGGAAAAGTTGTAGCCAACGGATCTCGGCAACTTCGACCGCACGAGAAGAATTACCCCACGAGCAACACTAACCATTAGTAAAGTTCGCTTACAATAATAGCTACCAAGCAATTATCGAGATGGCACCGTACGAAGTCTATACAGTCGACCCTATCGATCTGCAGTCTGCTGGACAAATGCCAGGGAAACGGGATTGATTGGACCTGACATAGTATGGGATACCATAGAGAAGGTCACGACCATCAGGCAAAGGATCCAAACCGCTCAAAGCCGGCAAAAGAGTTATGCGGATAAAAGGAGCCGATCATTAACCTTTGCAGTAGGAGATCATGTATTCTTGAAGATCAGACCGAAGAAAGGAGTTATCAGATTTGGGAAAAAGGGAAAGTTGTCCCCACACTACATCGAACCTTTCGACATCATGGAGAAAATCGGGAAGGTTGCATATCGTCTAGCATTGCCGCCACAACTGGATAGAGTACATAACGTATTCCACGTTTCAATGCTCCGCAAGTATCTCGCCTTACCCACACATGTCCTCAATTGGGAAGACATCACCATCGAAGAAGACGCAACATATGAAGAAGAACCAATAGAAATTCAAGACTGAAGTGAAAAGATAATCCAGAACAAGATGGTCAAACTGGTATGAGTTTTGTGGAAGCAACGTGAATCTGAAGAAACCACTTGGGAGAGAGAAGAAACCATGAAAGCAAATTATCCACACCTGTTCGAATCCGAGCATGCACTAAATTTCGAGGATGAAATTGTTTAAGGGGATAGTTTGTAAAAACTCCGATTTTTGGTGAATAAAAATCTCATTTAAATATTTGAAAATTCATTATTTAATTCTTGGATTGCTTTAAAAAATTTCTTTTAACTTTGATAATCCGTCATAATTAGATTTAAGACTTATAAAATTGTATCTTTTCGCACTGGACAATCTAGTCCTTCCCTAAAGACAAGTATGCTTATAAAAGCACTTGTATATTTTCCTAGTGAGTAAATTAAATCTTTAAATTATATTTCTTGGCTAGAAATCCTACATGGCAAGTATAATTAGCATCCAACCAATTGGTTAGAGAAACCTAATTACCAATCATCTTAGTTACTTTTCCCTAACAATTAAGAACCGTTGGACAAAAGGAGGCCATCATTATGCTTCCAAAGGTAGTAATTATTATGCATGCCATGCATACAAACCTAAGTTTATAGCCTTAAACCTAATTACCTGCCCAAGGTCACTTTCCTAGATTTCCTAAGTAATTATATATACATATATAAGTATATATACCTCATGGGCTATTTTAAGCATGCCTATATAAGTCTATATACTTAGATACACACTTTCTAGGAAAAGTCTTACCCATTGGACAATGTAGGGCACTCGAAAGCCTCACCACTCATCATGTCCTCTTCCATAGACCTAATAAGACTACTTAGTACTTAGGTATGCATACATATAGGTACATATATATATATATACACACACACACACACACACATGGTACTAGAAAGAGAGAGATGGAGAGAGAGAGAGAAAGCCGAGAGGGAGAGAGGCCGAGAGAGTGAGAGGGAGAGAGAGTGAGTGTGCATGTGTTTCTACACTCTAGCAAGCTATCTCTTTTACCAACTTCACACTCAAGCCTAGAACTACTTGACAACTCATTCCTAGACTACTTCAAGCACACAATCTAGCCCTTAATCATCTGAGTTTCTACTTACAAACTAGGCCTAGGATTGACTAAACATGGGAAGACTACTCCTTAGCCTAGCTGTCATTTCCTTCTTACTTGCAGGACTTGCCAAGCTAGGTTATAATCACCTAGGATTGCCTTTAAGTCTTAGAAAATCTCCATAATTACCTATTCTTACACCTAGATTGGATTGACATGGCTTTGGCATGTTTAAAGGTGTGATTGGACAAGACCATGGAGCAAAAAAATGAGAGAAAGGAGAGAGAGAGGGGGCCGGCCAAGAGGGGAGAGACGGAGCCAAATTTTTGCTATAAATAGGACCCCCCCCCCTCCCCCTCCCTCATGCCATTCAACTCACACCTTGAAATCTTTCAACTTCTCTCTCTAAAATTCTTAAGTTTGTTCTTTGTTCTTCTTGTTCTTGAGTTGTTCTTGAGTTATTCTTGAAGTTCTTCAAGAAACTCATCCAAGACCGCCACTAAACCACCACTCGACCACCCTTTCGATCCAAAAAGTTTAGTAGTTAGTCAAGAACTAGTTTCGAGAGAAACCTTTTCTCTTTTGAAGCTACCGAAGCTTTCCGTAGGAAGTTACTCCGTTCGATCGCCAACTTACTTGTTCATAGCCGCCCTACCGCCAAGAAGAACGGTAGAATACCTCTAACTACTTTCTCTAAATATAAAGTTTAGTATAAATATAAAGTTTAGTATATGTAGATTCTTCCATACTTACTATCTCTAAATATAGAAATACGCATATTGTTTGCATGTGGAAATGCATGAGAACTTGAAAGGTAGTTATTAAAGTTTTGAAAAGGAATGGGAGTATGTTGAATATATCGACTTTATTTTCCAGAAAAACATATATTGTTTTGAACTTCCCTAAAAGGAGGAAGGAACGGATTTTCGATATAAATTGATCGAAAGTAGTCGTATTTTGATCTTTAGAATGGTTATGAGCATGTGTTTACTAAGATTTCTTGTTTTGAGGCGTGATAAAGCATAAGTAGTTTACACTCCAAATGTGTCCGTCCATGTAACACTATGCTTTAAGGATATGGTAGTTGTTTGAATGTGATTCCGTAAACATCAGCATGATAAAGTAATATAGAGTTGGATGATCTTGCTAGTTTAGTTTCAAGATTACAATGAATGATTTATGATTACTTACGTGAAAAGTCTCACCGCGTAATCAATACATGAAAACGAGACACAGATTTCAAGAAAGTTGAAACATGACACTTAGGGTGTTGTTAATAAAAGGTGTGCTTCAATTAAAAGAGAAATGATTTAGAAACCACAATGTGGCCGAACATAGTAGCCCATTGTGCAATGTAAGTGTGCCAATGGCAACCCAGGACAGCGGAACTATTGTGAGGATACTCGGGAGACCAAAACGACGAAACCGTGGTTGGGTGTGTAGCTTGGTTATCCGCGGAGATGAGCCAATGCAAAGTTTTGTGTGCCAATGGGAAATCAGGACATAGAACCATTGTAAGGATACTTAGGAGACCGAAACGGCGAAACCGAGGTTGTGTGTGTTAAAAACGATTTTGAAAATGTGGATTTGTTAAAGGAAATGTGAAAATGGTGACACGTTCTACGAAATGTTGCGTTGGAGGAACTCAGATATCACCTTTTTAAAAATATGGATTTGTTGAAGGAAAGGTGAAAATGGTGACACGTTCTATAAAATGTTGCGTTGGAGGAACTCAGATATCATCGACACCAACGTTAGTTGAATAGTGAATATGGATGTGTCATTGTTGATTGTGATATTGAATATACATGTCTTAATTGAAATCGTTGATTTTACTTGAGTTAGTATATTACTTCTATGCCATGTTGTTGTAAGTTATGGGTTAGCAAGTGTGAGATTGTTCTATTGAGATTTTGTAGTTCATGGTGTTACCTTTGGTGACCTTGACATATTATATTGGTGACGACACTGGTATAATGTGCCAAACCTTATAGATGAACAAAGTGAACTCTACACATTGGAGGCTTTCGGAGCCGAGGAGCTAGCTAGGATGGAGGAGCAGGCGAAGCAGTAGATAAGAACCCTAGTTTCCTCTTCCATGTTTAATAAAAAATACTCTTGTGAGAGTTATGATGTAATAATGAGCCAAACTCTATTTAGTTTTCAATGAAAAATGTGTATTTAACGTTCTAAAAATTAGGGGCGTTACAAAATCTAATATGGTATCAGAGCTAGATCTTAGGTGGTCTCACCTCTCGTGAGAAAATCTATGTCATATCTGTCGTCCGAGTCAATCGCTCAGCTGTTAGTCTCCTGATCTGTCACCTCCACATACATCTGGATAGCATGTGATGGGAACTTAGACTTGTCTCACATCGCTCATTTAAGCCACTTAAACTTGGTTAATCTATTCTAAAGGTTACTCCATCTGTAGCCAATTGATTTTAGGTTGGAACGCTCCAAGAAATAGGGAGGTCTGCACTTAAGACACTTATTTAAGGTTCTCATAGGAAGCTCGCATTGAGCAGCTCGGATCATCGAAATTCGATCGAGAAAAGGGAGGTGCTGACCAAAAGAGGCGTGGACTTGATCGGGACTATATATATATACATGATCATAACACGATTTTAAGGGAACCCGTGAGAAATCGACAAAAAAATAAAAGATCAGGAAGGGTTTCATCCGAACAGTTTTTTATTGAGCGGTTCAATAAAAACCTGCTCAAATCAAGCCCTTCCCGGTGTTTTTTTTTTTTCCGATTTCTCATGGGTACCCTTAAAATCACGTTCTGAACACATTGAGCGGTTCGAATCATCGAAATTCGATTGAGAGAGGGGAGGTGCTGACGATGCGTCCCGTATATATATGTACATACAGTTAGGTTCCAGTAAGGGATCCCGTATTTTATTAAAATGCGGGACTCCCCTTTCCGATTGAATTTCGATGATCCGAGCCGCTCAAAGTGATCAGAACGTGATTTTAAGGGTCTCCGCGAGAAATCAGCAAAAAAAATGACCAGGAAGGGCTTCATCCGAGCAGTTTTCATTGAACGGTTCAAAAAAAAACTGCTCAGATGAAGCCCTTCCTAGTCATTTTTTTTGCTAATTTCTCGCGGGTAACCTTAAAATCAAGTTCTGCATACATTGAGCGATCGGATCATCGAAATTCAATCGGAAAGGGAGAGTCCCGCACTGTAAGAAAGTGCGGGATCCCTCATGTGAACCATTATATATATATATCGGGACGGTTCCGGAAACGTCCAAAAAAATACCTAAAAAAACACCTCATAATTCCCAATCAAATTTTGATAATCCGAGTCGCTCAATGTGATCAGAACGTAATTTTAAGGGTACCCATGGGAAATCAGCAAAAAAAATGACCGGAAAGGGCTTGATCCGAATAGTTTCGAACAGTTTTTTATTGAACGGTTCAAATAAGAATTGTTCAAATTAAACTTTTCCCGATCATTTTTTTTGTTAATTTCTCGTGGATACCTTTAAAATCACATTCTGCACACATTGAATGGTTCGGATCATAAAAATTTGATCAGGAACTATGAGT
Source organism: Rhododendron ovatum (assembly GCA_019656835.1). Taxonomy (NCBI): domain Eukaryota; kingdom Viridiplantae; phylum Streptophyta; class Magnoliopsida; order Ericales; family Ericaceae; genus Rhododendron; species Rhododendron ovatum. The sequence goes on from CM033799.1 coordinate 22,646,204, forward strand.
TTGAGATTTGGGGTGTTTTTTTAGGTATTTTTTTGGGTGTCTCTTGAACCGTCCCGTATATATATATACAGTCCGTCTCTCGTAAGGACCACCTTATTTTAATAAAATGCGGACCTTCCTTTCCCGATTAAATTTCGATGATCCGAGCCGCTCAATGTGTTCAGAATGTGATTTTAAGGGTACCCACGAGAAGTCGGCAAAAAAAAATGACCGGAAAGAGCTTCATCCCAGCAGTTTTTATTTATTTTTTATCGAACGGCTCAAACAAAAACTGCTCGGATGAAGCCCTTGCCAGTCATTTTTTTTGCCGATTTCTCGCGAGTACCCTTAAAATCACGTTTTGAATATAATGAGCGGTTCGGATCATCGAAATTCGATCGAAAAATAGGAGAAATGAGAAGGTCCGCATTTTAACTAAAATAAGGACTCCCTCATTTGAGACTGACTCTGTGTGTGTGTGTGTGTGTGTGTGTATATATACGCTCTCTCTGTCCCATAATGTTTATCTGGCCCATAAAACAAGAATGTAAAAATAATATACTTTTTGCAAGAAAAATTTAAATTTTTTTTAACAATTCACTAGATATCGATGAATTCTTTTAATTTATGAAAAAAGTTCGGATTTTTTCTTGAAAGAAATGAATTATTTTTAAGTCCTCATTTTGCGGACCGGACAATCATTTTGGAACGGATGGAGTATATATATCGCCTCGTTGGTAGCCTCGTTTGATTCAAGGATTAAAACAGACAGGATTAAGAGTCCTGGAATTAATAATGCTGGACTATTTGTCCTAGTACTAATTTAGTCCTGAATCCTATACAATCCCCTGTTTGATTTAGGCAGGATTAATATTAGGATATCCCATGCTGAGGCCAATCCCATGTTTGGTTCTGTCACTAAATTTTGAGATTAATTTTAGGACTATTTCTCTCTCTCCCCCTCTCTCTCAAGCATTCCACCAAATTTCTAGGCATTCCAACCAAATTCTCAAGCAATTCAACCAACTTTAGGGCAATCTAGACAACTTTCTCAAACAATTCATAACATGGGCATTCCAAACAATTTTTCAAAAAAATTCCCAAACAATATTCATAACCCAAGCAATTTTTCCAATAACTTCTCAACCAATAACATGTGCATTCCAACCAAAAAATAATCTAAGCATTCCAACAAACAAATAATCTGGGCATTCCATAACTTGGGCATATATTTTCCAACATAATTGACACCCACAAGTAGTACATGTTATTACAGTTCAAACACCCACAAAAGAACAGATTAAAAACTAAATACAATGATAAAGGATTGGCAACTTCTAGAATTTCCTCTGTTAGGACTAGAACCAGAGAACCAAGGATTAAGCATGGCTGGTATTCTCCCCAGTGTAGGATCAGTGGATTGCAAATCCTAGAGACTGATTAGTGGCAGCAACCAAAAGAGAATTTCCTTCAAGTGCAGCAGCATCAGATCCCAAACAGGAGGCGAAACAGGATTTTCCTCAAGAGTAGCAGCAACAGGTCCCAAATTGAATAATGTGAGAGGTATAGTGGAGACCATGTGATTGATATTTCTTCAGGTATGGTGCAGACATGGATGAAGACCTTTATGAAGGCCTAAACCATGATAGAATCATCCCATATTTATAAAGATGTAAGCCCAAGAAAGAACTCCCAAGACAGACCCATACACAACCACCAAGTGTGCTTCTCAACCCCACACAACAAGAACCAAAAAATAACAGACACCATCCAACTTAGGACATCAGAGACACCAACCGAAAGATAATAGACTCCACCCAAACTAGGACACCCCCAAGTGACAGATTAAGCAGCATCAATAATGCTCAGCAGCATCTCTTAGCCCTCCAAAATTTAGGAGTTGAAAGAGAATCAGTTCCAATCATCTCTAGCTTACCATTAGTTCCAAGTGATGACTCAACACTTAGGAACTGATGGTATGCTAGAGATGATTGGAAACAAATAGAAAAAGCTTCCAAGTTTCCTGCACATCTAGTTCCAAGTGGTGAATGGGAACAAACTTCTTCCCCCATGTTTTAAAGCAATACATTCAGGCAAAACCACCATTGTAAAATGCATGAAATATCCCTTATGGAAAGTGTCAACAACATACCTGTATTAGGAATCATACTTACAAGCAAAGATGAGATCTTTCTCCTCTTTTTAATCTGAATTTGATTAAACTTTAAGCCACTTCAATTAGACCCTTTCAACTTGTAGGCATCAATACCTCAATTTCTTAGTTTCAGTCCAAACTCTGTTTGAATGGCTTCAAACTTATTAGTCACTAAGCATTGCACCAGTAGAATTTAGCACTTAAGCATTCCAAACTCTTTTTGAAGGTTTTATGCAAAAAAATGAAAAAAAAATCTGATGAAACCGCAACCTAGTCATTCTGATCAAATGGGTAGAACACGAAGTATTTCTTTTCAATTTGATCAAGTGGGTAGAACATAAATATGTGAAAAAAAGGGGGAAAAAAATATAGCAGAACAAACAACTACGGCTTTGAAACAACCGAATCAAGCAAATCAGAACTCAAACAACCGTATCAAGCAAAAATCAAACAAACAAGTTCAGGCGATTTGAAATAAACATGTACGAAGAACAAAGATCTGTGAAATTTTTGGGAAAAAAATGAGAAAAAGGAACCGAAGAAGATGAGGTATTGATCGAGAAAAACGAACCCAAACAGCTAGGGCCTCTAAAGAACAAAAAAAATAAATCGAAATCAAAAAAATCAAAAGCAAAACGAACTGAAGAAGGAAAAACTCGTGACCTGGTTCGATTTCGAAGGTGATCTTCTCGATGAAATGAAGCGGTCTTATCGATCGAAGGTCTTCTGCTCTGGCCTCTTGGCGGAGAGAACGATGAAGCAATGAGGAAAGAACGTCAAGTCGTCTAGGGCTTCTTTTTATGTAATGGCATTTTTGCAATTAGTTGGTCTTTCCTTCCGCGTTTCTTCTATCCCGGACTAAACAATCCTAACCCCCACACACCCCCCCCCCCCCCCCCCCCCATGCGACTATATTATACCCCCCGTATAAGGATAAATATAATCCCGGTATTAGCAATCCCACACGCTGGAGCGGGAACCCAACGAAGGAAAACGTGGAATTACATGTGTTTAGCTCTATCCCAGACACCTAATTCATAAATCAAACGAGGCCATAATATATATATCCCCTCGTTGGTAGCCTTATTATCAAACACACATAATCCCGTGTGTGTGTATATATATATATATATATCGCCTCGTTGGTAGCCTTATTATCAAACACACATGATGCATTATCACTTCCACCTTTATCGTCTAAATAGGAGGGACAGCTATCACCGACACAGCATTAACAGGATGACATCGAGAAAAATAAAACAAAAGCAGGAGTTTATTTAATACTCCTACTTATATAACAGTATCGTTGATACTTGAAATCCAAAGCTATCTTCTAAATTCTACTACCATACAATTTCTTGAAACGTTCCATATTCATACACCTTCTGTAGCATGAATTTATGATATTTATCACGTAAACGTATGATGGTATGAATTGAAAGCTACCACTAACCATCATTCACTTCTTGGTTGCAGCGAAACTCCCCAAAAAAAATCGAAGTCTCAACAGATAAATGATAAATCTTTTATATTCCAACAAAAGGTTTATTTCCTTCCCCTCCCGCTTTTGAACAGTTACTTCTATATTCTCCTGATAATGTATGCCCAAGGTATAATAGAACAAAATCAACTACGGAAAAATATGGATCCACAGAGGGAGATCGAACTAATCAAGTGCAGCTTTGTTCCGTCGACCTGTCATTGGCTTTGGCAAACCATCAAATATTGGTCTCGTAATTGCTGCAGTTGAAAGGGCCTGAAGATCGGACTTCAAATTCCATTTTGGTGGAGCCCAGATAGAGGAAGAAGAAGACGGACCATTTTCTTGATCCTGCAAACTTGATGTACTTGAAGACTTCCTCACTAAATTGAGACTATCTGCAATAAGAGAATCCCCCAAACTTAAGGGAATATGATTGTTCGTCAAACCTGGTTCCATATCAACTCCTGAAGTAGTTCTACTTGCTGCCTTGGGTCTGAGGGCCAAACCCTTTCCTCTATTTGAGGAAAATACACCACTGCTACTGTTGTCCCCTTTAAGTAGTGTTTCAGGTGTGCGAGAAGTAAAGTCGGCTTCTGATTTCTGACGCCTTCTTATCAACTTCTCGTACCATTTGTCAGAGTCGACTGCTCTGGATTCTGTAACCGCCACATCCAGTTCGATGTTACTCAAAAAGAAACCATTGGCTACGCTTTTTGATTTTCGGTGATGACTCAAAGGGGGGTTGATAAGAGGGGAGGGTTCAGCAAACGGTCCATCCTCTAAATAGTGAGAACCCCCATTCTGATAAACAGCCATTTCAAAGCCTTCATATTTTGGTTTTTTGTCGAGTTTTTTTAGACCATAGTAACCTTGTAAGTTGCTCATGGCTAGGGACACCCTTGTTGGTGGCGAAGGTTTCAGATTCAGTGACTGGAGTGATTCAAACAAATCAGAGTGCCGGCGGCGTGTTGGGGTCTGCTCAGAGCTGCTCGGTCTGCAAAAACATGAACGGTAAGGGATCCTGCTTTCCCATGCAAGTACCCAAAGATCTTCCAATCAGATATCTCGCGAAAGTAAAACATCAGTTCAAAGAAACAATCCACAAGTTCACATCTAAGTCGAGATTATTTTCCTATGCGAGTGTAAATTTAATACAGTTAAATGCTAAGCAAAAACTATATCTCCGAAAAAGGATTCATCTTGTCCCAAAATGAAGGAATTGAGAACCAATCTGTTATCTGTCAACTGTTCCTATTTCTGGAAGCAATAACGAATTACATTTCTCAACTCTCAATACCAAACTATTGACCATCAAAACATGTAAAGAACTCAACTCTAGAGGAAAGTCTCTTCCATTGCAGGTCCAGAACAGATAAAATATGCCCTTTCCAATGTCCACCAATCAATAACAAATTTCCAGCAGAGAAGTGCATTGAGGTGGCATGAAAAGCATTATAGCTTAACCATTAAAAATGTGAACTACCAGATGCAAATGTATTCTAGAAATATAGTATTAACATACCAATTGCGCAGCGAAGGATTGCTACTCATAAAAAAGGATCCAAACTGGAAGAGAGAAAAAAACACCCAACTAGGCTCGTTTGAATGATCTCCGACATGGATAACACCAGTGCACCATGCCAGAAGCTGTCTGTTGTCCAACCTTGACTATCAGAAGCAAAAGGCGAACGTAACTCAACCCCCACCACCTCTTTATCTCTCTTTTGGTACATTGGGAGGCCGAAACCTGAGGAGGGTGGTGTTGTGGTGGTGTTTGAGCGCTGGGTGTTGGTGTGTGGTGGTGGCGGTCGACTGGTGGTCTTCCCTACATAAGCTCAAACTCTTAACTCTCTAAAAAGGTGCAAAAATTTGGCAAACCGGCCTCCTACAGCTACATACTACAATAATATGTCCTACTTGGAAAATAAAAACTTCAAATTTCATGTAATAGAGAAACAGAATACAAGCAGAAATCAGCTACAGGTTGAGCATAATATTCATATAAAATTAACGCATACTTGCAAAACAATCCGTAAATGACACCCATCTCTAACACTTATTCGAGTTTTTCAATAACTACCTACTGATGTCCGTGCTCCTCTAGCCCCAATCCCAACCTAAAGATTCTGCATCAAAAAGCTTAGAAAGAAGCATGTCCCACGGACAAACTTTTAGTTTCCACATTTTTTTCCCCAGTTGTGAGGTAGATATCTAGACTAGTGTGGAGAAACCAAATTGGAACCTATACCATCGAGGGACAATTCTCATTTGTCGACTATGGAATTGGTTATCCAGGTAATTGTGTTATGTTTAGAGACCCTACAAACTAAATCAGGCTCGAACTATATGTTGGTTACTTGATTCATGCCTGTCGTGTAGCACTGCCCCTGCTAGTTAAGTTGCAGGTTTTCTTCTGGGCTTTGTTGCCAAGCTTCCAGGTTTTGTAGGGGTTTCCTTCTATCCATACTCTGTAGATATTTACACTTTGTAATTGAATGACTATACCAACCAATAAAAGCAGATAACAACCATTTACTGGCCAAAAATGGTTAAAATTCAACTCGAAAAAACTACCTAGAATCCACTAGACTACTAGAGAATATTTCAGCTCAGAGAAGACGGAAAGGGTAAAGCAATATAGCATGCCAACACAAGCGAGCTGCAAACTATACCACACATGATAAAATGTACAACCTCTAAGATGAAGCAAGTATATAAATTAACTACGATAGCCAAAAAAGACCATGGAAACACAAATGAAACTCATGAATTTGCAAAAAGGAAAATGAAGCAGCTAGTATAGATGCAAAATAACATGAACATTGGGTAAAAAGGAATGACATTTGTAGAAGGGCCAAACAAATACCCCTGATTATCTAAACCATTTGACAAACATGGAGATGGAGGGTGTCTTCCTGGTAGTGGTATGTGGAGCGACTGCAGAGCAAACATTTGGAGATCTGTCACAAGGCCATTCATCCTTTTAATGTCGGAAACCTAATACATATAAACCATTGCCCGTTAAACAAAACCGGTCAGCCCATAATATTAACTCTAAAAATGCAAAAAAGCAATTCAACACAGGGAAATAATCAACTTCATACAACTAATAATACTAAAAAAAGCACTTGGCAAAAATATCACTGGACATAATTATGGGACGTGGAGAGATAAAGCCAAAGCATCATCAAAAACAAACTTCCGGCTTAAGTAAGAAAACCAATATCTTCGTCCAATCTACAGCCAAACTCAAAAGCTACAGCCAGTCTTTACCAGAATGATTGTCATTTTCGTGCAGACTTAGATTGGACCAAACATTTGGAGACTCGGTGTGGGAAAGTAGAACTGATGAAGTCTAAATAATTCCCTAACATAAATCAGCAGAAAAAGAAGAAAAGTAAACGCAATTAAAACCACATTAGATACCTAGGCGTTGATTTTTTATGACCCATTTGGTGGGTGTATACGAAAACACCCACCAGCAACAAAGAATTGCACATAATAGAAAACAGGAAATCAACAAAATGAAAGATTCGATGAAATATTTCGATTTCCCTCGTTCATCTATACTGATTGCTCAATCCCACATACTGATAATGAACGATTTCCATTTCCTATCTTTCTTTTTACCTCAACGCCGTACTTGATCGCGACACCGGCAAGAGTATCCATCTTGGAAACGCGGTGCTCGATGTAACTAACCCCACCGACACCACCGCCAGAAGGAGGCGAACACGACGGAGGAGTCCCGGGACGAGCCGTGGACGGAATCGGGGATTTCGACCCCATTCGCTCAGGGCTCAACCGAGCGAAAACCTGATGATTAAGAAAACAGCGCTGATCTCCGTCATCGCGCCTCTGTCTCTCCATTTTTGCAACTCCACACACGCTCAAACCCTAAAACCCAAACCACAACGCCTGTGACTATGCATTACCGCATCTGGGTGCACACATTTTACATGTCCTAGATCTGAAAATGAAAAAATCGAGAGGACGATGGGGGTAACGATCAACTTTTGGTCGATCGTTGGGGAAGAGAAATCAGAAATTGATGTAAATGCACAGGGGAAAACCCTAGATCTGGTGGCGCTGATCTCGAGCGACCTCCGTGGGGGTTCTTCCTAGGACCGACGTTTCTTCCGGAGGATCGAAAGGTGCGTGTGTCCAAGCTACAGAGAATTCCAAAATGGCAGAAAGCGTACAACAGTAGGCCTTTTTAATTGCATTGCATCTTGTCTTCGCGAGACCACATTTCAGAACACATTTTTAAAAAATAAATAAATATTTTATATTTTTAAATTAACAAATATAAATGAACAATAATTTTTTAATTTTTTTACACCATATTTATCACGCCCTCGATTTTTAATATAAATAATAATTCTTTTCAATAATCGATCTTCGCATAATATGATAATATAGAGATAATACCCAAAAGAGAGTTCTCCAGAAGATCACTTACAAAACAAGTCTCCGGTTTAGAAATTTACAACATTGGCACTATGGCCCAAATTTCATAATTAGTCAAAAATGGCAAATTTAGAGATTACATGATATCTAAACTTAAAAGAGTTCAAATGAAATTTACAATAATATCTTTTCATGAAGTCATACAAAAGATAATAGAACCACTTCTCAATGACGGCTTTCAAAGATGTGAAGTCAAGCATGCACTCCATGTCAAGATTTTTGGGATGCATCTGAAAATGATAGGTTGAGCTACACTAACCCAGTAGAAATTTCTATACTCAAGTTATATGTAAATGCGATAAAACATGCAATAAGAATGAATGGCTTCCAATAAACGAGCAAGAGATACAATGGAATATCACGAAGAATGGACAAACTACGACTATGGGATTCTATACATCTTATAGCTATCTCTAACCATTCATACATCAAGCTAGAAGTAGCATTAAACATACGTCAATCTAGATAACCAATGACAATTTCTCAAATGAATATTACACTTAACTTCCTTATTTCTTATCATTCATCACCAAGCCTCATTTCATAAAAACATCCCTTTTTAGTCGCCAAAATAGTTTTGAGAAAACTCTCGACCTTTATGGGTCAAACTCCGTTGATTCGAGTTTGAATACATGGAGTCATTTGATTCTGCGCACGAATACCGGAAACCGTTAATTCGCTCAAGAATAGCCGGAGGATTTTTAATAAAAATCCTTTTTCAAAAAAAAAAAAAGACAAGTTCTGTTCTTTTCAAATCCTTGGTAGAATCAATTGTTTATCTCTTTCTTTAATGGTCACCATCTCAAGCAGTAAACAGTTCAAATAACAACATATACTTCTAACTTCAACTTCAACATTCTTCGTTTTATGAGAAATTCAACTATGTTACCATCCTATGCGTGACAGTGAACTCTCTTTCTACCCCGGTTTTCGTCTTACCACACCTTGCGTAACGGACTCTCTAGAGTCTCCACATTACCACACCTTGTTTTGTTGGACCCTCTATTCAAATTATCAACTCACCCACACACACACATGCATAATCTATCCATATGTGAGCAAGCAACATTCCCTAATTTACATTCTCTCAATCGTCATCATACAAAGTAATACAAATTCGTAAACATGTCACATGGTACATTGGTAAATACTTTAAGTTCACGTTATTTCTCTGAGTCTATCACTGCGTCCTTCATCACTTATTGAATCCTCAAGTGACTCCACGACATGTCATTCGTTAGGTTCTAAACGAGAGTCTTATAGAACGAGTGCCAAAGGAACCTAGGGAGTTCAATCAAGATGAAGCACGAGGATACAAATCACAATTTTACACATCGGATCACTAGACAAACTCATGTCTACCCATAACACTCACCACACTACCTCTTACAGCTCACGGTACTCCTACCAATCTTACGGTACATTCCCTAGCCAACGTTATTGATATTTTGCTCTAATGAGTGCTAAGAGACAAGATTAAATAACGAGTCATTAGGGCATAAGCAATCATGTTTAAGAGTGACTTAAACATGTTCCAATTATATAGAGAATCATAACACGGAATGAGAACAACCTTAGGAATAGCCACAGACATTGGTAGGCTGACACACCTCTACTCAAATGATCATAACTTTTTATGTACTAAGAGGTTTATTAAAGTGATTTTGGTGGCAAACGAAAGCTGACTTTAAGACCTTCGAACCGATATAAAGTTTGCATGAATCGGATATCGGACAAAGAATTTATGGCCATTTGAAGTTGGGTTAAAACTCAAAAGACGGACAGAATTTCTAGAGAGGGGAGGGATCGATCCCCCAAGGGAAAAATCCAGATTTTGAGCGAGGGATCGATCCCTCTTACTTAGGGATTGATCCCTAGGCGATTTTTGCAGATTTTGACAGCTTTTCAAAAGAACAAAGAGAGACGATCAAGGCTCGATCCAAGCACGAAATCAACTCATAAACATATAAAGTGAGTAAGAAATCCCTACCTCAAGGTTAAAAGCTTCAAACACGAGATCAAAGAATGAGCCCTAGCTTCCAAAACTCCGAAATCCTCCAAGATCTTCCCTCCAAGCCTCACCCAATGTGATACGAGCTCAAGGTTGTGTTCTAGAGATGAAATAGAGATGGATCCTTGAGATTTTTGTAAGATAGAGTGAAATTTTGAGTGAGAGGAGAAGAGAGAGAAAGATTTCGGATGAGAGAAAAAGAAGGACGGTAGAGAGAGAGATGGAAGATGAAAATAATCTCCTACAATATATACACCCAATATATATACCCATGTATCTTTATATTACCCACACACTTCCTCAAGATTCAATTCTTTCACTTCAACCCTCAATTCAAATAATCACCACATAAATTTTTGTAACGACCCTGATTTTTGGTAAATAAAAATTTCATTAAAAAATTAAAATTTATTTTTATTAGCTGAATTTGTTTTTAAAATTACTTTTTTATTTTTAATAATCCGTCATAATTAGACTTCAGATTTATAAAATTATATTTCTATGCACCAGACAATCTGGTCATTTTCAAAAGACAAGTGTACTTGTAGAAACACTTGTGTATTTTCCTAATGTATAAAATAAAATCATTAAATTACATTTCTTGGCTAAGAAATCCTACTTGGCTCGTAGAATTAGATTCTAACCAATTAGTTGGAGAAACCTAACCCTAGATGAACCTTTACCTATTGGACAATAAAAGTTAGAAAAAATTTTATCCATTGGACAATAGAAAACCAAGATTTTCTATCAAAGATATTTTGTGTTAGATTTGATAAAGTACTCATATATAGTTATATATAGACTTATATACACATGCCTAAAGGAAAATTTGGTTATTTTAAATATTATTCAAATATATATTACTTTATTCCTTTTATCCATTGGTCAAAAAATACAAAGGAAAATATTATCCATTAGATAACAAGTTAGTCTTACTAACTAGTACTATGATTTATTAAATAAATCACTTCCTAGATTTTTCCATGTATTTATATGCATTAAAGATATGTAAATATCTAATTTTCTTAAATTTCTAAGTACACTAATAAATATATAAGTACTAGTACTTCTTGAATTATTCTAATAAGAAAATCTTAGCCATATATTTTATTTGATACTTGAAAATCTTGATGGATTATATGGTACCTAATAGTACCTACATTTATATTTGAAAACTTGGACGTGTGTGTGTGTGTGTGTATATATATATATAATAATAATATAATAGGAACATGTGCTTATTAGATTAGTTTATTAGAAAATTTTAATCTTATATTTTTTTTATTGGATACTTGAAAATCTTAAAAGATTATATAGTACTTTGTAAAGTATTTTACAAGATTTTCTAAGTACACAAATATATTTATATATGGGTACATGTACCTTTTGACCTATTATTTTTCTAGGAAAATCTTAACCATTTGACAATAATTGTTAGGAAAAATTTTATTTCTTGGGTAATAGCCAAGACTTTTGCTATAAATTACACCCCATCCTGGCCATTTAACTCATACGTTCCAACCTTTCAACTTCTTTCTCTAGAAATACTCGAGTTCTTACTTTATTCTTCCTTATTCTTAGTGTTCTTGAGTTTTTCTTGAAATTCTTCAAGAAACTCATCCAAAATCACCACTAAACCACCACTCGACCACCCTTTCGATCCAAAAAGTTTAGTAGTATAGTCAAGATCTAGTTTCGAGAGAAACCTTTTTCGTTCGAAGCTACCGAAAACTCACCATAGGAAGTTATTCCATTTGATGTACTTACTTTTTCCGTAGCCGTACCTACTACCAAGAAGAACGGTAGATTTTCCCTTACTCATTAATTCTAAGTAGAACAGTTGTATGATCATGTAGAATATCCCTAACTACTCTCTCTAAGTATATATATAAGTTTGTCTAGTTGCCTATAATGTTTGAAATGCATGAAAGATAGCTAGTAAATTTATTTTGCTAAAGGATGTATAAACATGTTGAATATTCGACCTTTACTTCAATAAACATATGTTATTTATAACTTTCCACAAAAGAAGAAAGAACGGATTTAGAAAATTAAGCATTTAATGTTGATGAAGAAATATTCATATTTTGATCTTTAGAATGATCATGAACATGCATACATGAATTACTTGTATTACTTATAGTATGATAAAGCATAAGTGATTTTCACTCCAAAGGCGTCTATACATGTGACATTATGCTTTAAGTTATGGTTTGAGCATGATGATTAATATAGAGTTGGATGATCTTGCTAGTTTAGTTTCAAGATTACAATGAATGATTTATCATTACGAATGTGAAAAGTCCTACCGCGGAGTCGTTGCATGAAAACGAGACCCAGAAATCGAGAAAGTAGAAATATGGCACCTAGGGTGTGGTTAGTGATGAGATGTGTTTTGAAAAAAAAAATATTTTGAAACCCTAAATGAGGCAGGACGTTGTAGCCCATTGTGTGATGTGCGTATGTGTATGTGCCAATAGGAACTCGGAGCGGCAGAACCATTATGCGAATACCCGGGAACCCAGAGCGGTGGAACCGAGGTAGGGTGTGTGGCTTGGTTACCGCTGAGAGGTGCCGATGCCAATTGTGTGCCAATGGGAACCCGGAGCGGCTGAACCATTGTGCGGATACTCGGAAACCCGGAGCGGCGGGATCGAGTTAAGGTGTGTGGCTTGGTTACCGCGGAGAGGTGTCAATGCCAATTGTGTGCCAATGGAAATCCGGAGCAGCGGAACCAATGTGCGGATACTCAGGAATCCGGAGCGGCGGAACCGAGGTAGGGTGTGTGTAACGACCCTGATTTTTGATAAATAAAAATTTCGTTAAATATTTGAATTTTTATTTTTAATTACTTGGATTGCTTTTAAAATCCCTTTTTAATTCCTATAATCCGTCATAATTAGATTTTAGCCCTTTAAAAATTCTTTTCTTGATTAAAAGCCCAACTTGGCTAATATAGTTAGATTCCAACCGATTAGTTGGAGGAACCGAACTACCAATTCACCTAGTTATAATTCCCTAACCTTAGATGAATCTTTACCCATTAGACAATAAAAGTTAGGAAAACTTTTATCCATTGGACAATAGGAAACCTAGATTTTCTATCAAGGATATTTTGTGCTAGATTTGATAAAGTATTCATATATATTTGTATAGAAACTTATATACACATGCCTAAAGGACATTTGAGTATTTCAAATAATATTCAAGTATACATATTACCTTATTACTTTTATCCATTGGTAAAAAAATGCAAAGGAAAATACTATCCATTAGATAATAAGTTAGTCTTACTAACAAGTATTAGGATTTTATTAAATAATCACTTCCTAGATTTCCCATGTGATTATATCTTTAAAAATATGTATAGATACCTTATAAATCTATTGCCCTAGATTTTCTAAAGATATTGTTATATATAAATATGTGTACTAAAGTACTAATATAATAGGAACATGTGCTTATTAGGAATTGTTTATCTTAATTTGTTTTATTAGATACTTGAAAATCTTAAAAGATTATATAGTACCATGTAAAGTATTTTACTAGATTTTCTAAGTACACAAATATATTTATATATGGGTACATGTGCCTTTTGGCATATTATTTTTCTAAAAAAATCTTTATCTATTGGACAATAATTGCTAAGAAAAATTTTATTTCTTGGATAATAGCCAAGACTTTTGCTATAAATAGCACCCCATTTTTGCCATTTAACTCACACCTTCCAACTTTTCAACTTCTCTCTCTAGAAATTCTTGAGTTCTTACTTTGTTCTTTCTTTTTCTTGGTGTTCTTGAGTTTTTCTTGAAGTTCTTCTTGAAACTCATCATAAGCCGCCACTAAACCGTCACTCGACCACCCTTTCGATCCAAAAGTTAGTAGTTTTTAGTCAAGAACTAGTTTTGAGAGAAACCTTTCTCTTTCGAAACTACCGGAAGCTTACCATAGGAAGTCACTCCGTCCGATAGCCAGCTTACTTTTCTGTAGCTGCCCTACCGCCAAGAAGAACGATAGATTATTCTTATCCCTTATCTCTAAGTATATGTAGAGTCCCTTTGTCCACTAAACTCAACGTATAACATTAAACTGTATGTTGGAATAATCGACTCTTACTCTAGTAAACATATGTTGTATTGAATTTCCCACAAAGGAAGAAAGAACGGTTTCCGAAAGATAAGATTTTATTGTTGATAGAAGTATTCGTATTTTGATCTTAAGGATGGTTATGAGCATGAATATATGATTACTTGGATTACATGTTTGATGTGTGATAAAGCATAAGTGGTATCCACTCCAAGGGCGTCCGTACATGTGGCGTTATGCTTTAAGTTGTGATTTGAGCATGCTAAATAACATAGAGTTGGATGATCCTGCTAGTTTAGTTTCAAGATTACAATGAATGATTTATGTATACGTGAAAAGTTCTTCCGCAGAGTCTATGCATGTGACGAGACACAAAAATTAAGGAAGATAGAAACATGACACCTAGGGTGTGTTAATGACAATGTGTAACGCCCCTGAATTTTGATCAATAAAAATTTCGTTAAATATTTAAATTTTATTTGAATTACTTATTTTCTCTTGAGTGACTATATGATTTTTTGTTAATTTTCGTCGAAGTTAGATTTTGGTCTCGACTAGAAACCCTACTTGACCAATTTAGTTAATTTTTAACCGATTAGTTGGAGGAACCGAGCAACCAACTCACCTAGTTACAATATGAACCTTTTGGACCTTTTGCCTTTACCCATTGGTCCATAATGGTTAGGGTAATTTTTGTCCATTGGACAATAAACTTTTTTTTAAAAAAGTACATGTAGTCTTTTTAAAATTTTATTTTAATAAAAGGTACTTGTACTTCTTTTATCCATTGGTTATTAACCGCAAGAGGAATTATTATCCATTGGGTAATAACCGCTAGGGAAGTTAGTAACCCTTGGGTAATGAGTCTTTTGACCAAATAAAGTACCGATGTGACTAGAGAACCTTCCAATAAAGTTGATTTGACTAGTCAACCTTTTCAACCCTAGAAATTACTTATTTATTTCCTTTTATTAATTTGGTTTTATTCTTTGTCCTTTGGACAATAAATGTTAGGAGAAATATTATCCATTGGATAATAGAACCCTAAATTTTATATTCTTTGCTAGAATATCAAGTACTCATAAAATGAAATTTTTATAATTTCCTAAAAGGACAATTTTGATTATTTTATTATAAAAAGTTCCCTAGTTATTATTGTCCATTGGATAATAAAAGTTAGGGTATTTACTATCCATTGCGTAATAGTTTGGTCTTTCAACCAAGTACATGGGCTTATTAAACTAGTCATTTTTTCTAATTGGACACCCCATTCTGGACTGTCCAGATAATGTTATTTGTTGATCTTTTATTTCCCTAATGATGATTATAGTCGAAAACAGATCGAGGACAAAGGTGTGTTTGGGCTTTGAGCGCCCCAAACCCCTTTCAAACCCATTTCAAACCCTTCAAACCAGAGCCAAACGGCCCCAGCAAAACCCAACTGGCATACGCCAGTGTATTGGTGACGTACTGCCAGTTATCTGCCACGTGTCAGTCATTGACCATTGGCCTAGCTTTCACTGGCGCACGCCAGTTAATAGTGGCTCACGCCAGTCAAACACAGTCAAATCAACTTTATTCAGCCACTTGGGCGGGACTTTTGTGCCACCCTGACGTCGGCCACAGTGTCCCTGATGATTACTCTCGGCAGAGACGTTCCCTCTCTCTCCTACACCCCCCATCAAGCCAAGTCCCATGCATTTAATGCATGAAAGGCTCCCTTCCTCTTCCAACCAGCCAAACAAGGCCTAGCCTCAACTGATCTCAGTCCCTCTCCCCTCTATAAATACCCCCCTTGCATTCATTTGCAAGGGGTTAGCCACATTTAAGAAGGGTATTCTCTCTCTCTCTCTCATTCCTTCAAGCTCTCTATCTCTCTTCCTCCATTGAAATAGAAAGGAGAGCAACCCACTTCCATACACCCCACTACCATCCAGTCATCATCTCAGCCTCCATCTCTAACCTCCAAAGTCCAAAACCACCTTCAAACCTCCGTACCAAAAGGTATACCACCTTTACGTTCTTTTCTATTTTCAACTCCTGAGGGGGGCCAGTAAGGCCCAGGCTAGTAGATAATACTAGTCCTGGTCTTAAACTGATAAAATACAGCAATCGTATGAGGCGACACATGGCGCATGCCAGTAACTATATGCCGTACGCTAGTTATGGTAGTACGTGCAATACTGGCGTGGGGATCATGGATCGCCCCTTTTACTTAGTTTTCATTCCTGTCAATCACCCTCGCATGCCAAAAACCAGCTTATTGCTTTCTGTGTTTAGAACTGTTTAGTGGTAGCTTCCCGTACTTGTTCATATCTGTTTTAGAAAGGTCTCTGGGATCCTTCTGGTCATGTTCCAGAGCCCAAATGATGCAAAGCCAAGCACAGAAATCAAAGGCAAAGTGGCGTACGGTTGTCACTGGCTGGCGTACGGCAGTATGCCTTAGGGTTCAGTGGCTGGCCCTTGCATCTGAGCTTAATCTAGGTCTATTTTCTGTCCCCACACTGTTTTGGGGTATTCTGTTTCCTTTCATGGCCTAAAACCATTTCTTCTGCCTGTAACTATGTCTATTCTGTTATATTGAACTGCGTGGTTTGTCCTCGGTGTACGCTGGTCCTTCTCCAGAGCCCAGAGGGTTGCAAACAAGGACTGAGAAACCAAACAAAGTGCAGTACGCCAGTTGTTGGGTGGCGTGCGCAGGTCGGATCAACATGCAGTGGCTCGACCAGTGCATGCTGGCAGAATCTGCTCACGTCACTTTGTGATAGCGTACTGCAGTTTGTTCGGGTTGCTCAGTGCTTGTTCTCAATCTATATTTGGCATTGCAATCAAATCACTCATAAACATTCTGTCACATAAACTGCAAATTGTTACTGCTTTCATCCCCATTAAATGCTCCCCCGCCCTAACTGGCTAAGAAATGATAAAATAAGAGAAAAATACAAATGTTTTTATAAAATGCCCGAGTAGAGACTGATCTCCGGATTGGGCGAGAGGGGGTGCCATAAAACCCTTCCCCTCTCGTAACCTGGCTCCCGAACCTCAGATATCGAAGGTGACGACGGACCGGTCCACGCCTTTTCAAAATCAAATAAACGTGGCAAACGTTTTCGGGTTCGGTTCCTTGGGTATTCCACCGCTAAAACCCGAGTGGCGACTCTGAATCGAGGCGTTTCGCCGCGCATTTTCAAAAGAGGGTCGCGCCCAGTCTTTCACAGGGAACCCGAGGTCGAGCGATTTTCGGGGCGCGTGCCCACAGTGGCGACTCTGCTGGGGACACATTGCATTAGTTGATATTTGGCGATTAATACATGATTGAACAAATTTCAAAAGCTTGTCAAAACAGTACGCTTCGCGCTGCTGAAGAACGGAATGGTAATGTAACAGGATCTCAGCGTCCGACCAATCCGAACTGAGGCTTTTACTTTTATTCACTTGTGTAGTTCTCTCCAAGTATTAGTTAACAAAAGTGAGCCAAGCTTCAAAGGGCATTTTGTTTCAAAACCGTTGCATCTCTCTCTCGTCAAACCATTTTTCGGCATTTCTCCGTTTGTACTCGATGGTTGGTCAGCCCCGTTGAGGTGTTTTGGGTAACCGGCACAATTTATTGGAGCCCGGGGTCCTCGAATGCCCAACAACCTTGGACGATGATGAGTCGTACTACCATTCGACCATTGTTTTGCTCCACGCATCGCAGTGGGAGGTATATCGCGGCTCTAATCAGAGGAACCCCTCTAGCCAAAACCGACCTCTACAGCGCTTACAAGGCACTAGAACCTTTCAACCTAAGACAGGGACCCGCAGGGTAGGATTACTTGTTTCTAACCCCATATACTGTTTATGTGTTACCGCTTTCCATATCGCATGCTTGTACATACATTCATGAGCGTTGTTGCGTAGGAGCATGCTAGGGCGGCTTTTAGGTGGTCTTTCGTCGAGTCTGTCTCGCGCCCGTTCGGCATTGCCTTGGACCGATGACGAGTCGTGCATCTCGATGTTGCACGTTACCAAAAATTTTCAAGTCCTTAATCAATGAGACTTCTGGAAATCAATACGCTCTAAGTCTTTATCTAGCGCCCGATCGAGGTTTCAAACTGAAAAATTAGGAACAACGGAGAGAATGTCGTGATACTTACACCGTCCAGGTTAAAAGTGCTAAACACTTACACCGCTCAGGCTCCGGCACAGTGCTGCTTACGCCATTTTGGTTACAGTATCACGCCATCTACACCGAGTTGTTCCGAGATCAAACTTTGAAACTTCAAGGAGCGCGAAAGTCAAAGGCTTAGACTGTTTTGGCGTCCCTTAGTAACATTCGATTCAATCAAGGATACACCGTCAAAAAGAAAATCTGAGGATTCTATGGCGATTGTCCAAGCGCCATGAGGCAGACTCCCTCTAGTTCTAGAGTCTAGGAGGACACCGACGACGTTGGCATGCTCATTTTCCGTTTTTGTCGATTCTTTCAATAAAATGACTGCAGGCTATCATTGAGCTATTGTGCTTTGCTGTCTAGTCATGTCGGTATCAAAGCAGATCTCCGCAATCAAGAGCCAAACCTACTTGGGGCCGTCCGTCGAGTCTGTTTGAGGGTTTGACTTGGGGTTTGTTTCTTCGGTCGACCGCAACGGAAGCTCTGGCCTGCACTGTGTCACGGGAGGATTCGCCGCCGACTACTCCGCACGAATCTCCTCCGTCTTCTCCGTCTCCACCAGCATCTCCGAAGCTTGTTAAAACAGAAGTACTAGCCATGGCGGATGTCCCACCTCCGAATCTTGCAACTCTGTTGGCCGATCTGCAGCACAACCTGGCCATCATGCAGCAAAGGGCCGACCAGGCCGACGCCTCTGTGGCTAATCTTCGAACCCTCATCGAAGAGCGACTTCCCATTGTAGCAGGAGGGGAAGGCGACGGAAGGCGCGAACAAGGAGCCGGTTTCGAAGAGGAGCCGCTAATGGAGAATCCCGCTCCAAGCCCAGAAATGGCAGCTTTGGTCGCCAAGATGGCCAAGTTGGAGGAAGCTGTTGCCAAATCCGAAAGAAAAGGGTCAGGAGTACTAGACATGGACCGCCTCTGCCCGTTCCCGAACGCCAGGCTCCCCGATCGGTTCAAAATGCCTGACTTTGCAAAAGTTTGACGGTACCGGAGATCCGAAAACTCACTTGTTGGCCTATCATGGTGCAATGAAACTGCATGGTGTCGGGAGGATGCCATGGCTCAGCTGTTTCCACAAACTCTTGCCGGTCCTGCCTTCCAGTGGTTCTTATCACTCGACATCTCCAAGAGACGGACATGGGAGGACATCGGCACGGCTTTCAATGCTCAGTATAGCTATAATGCCTAGCTCAAAATGACCACTCGGGAATTGGAATCCACCAAGATGACAGCAAAGGAGTCCTTTGCGGACTTTATCCAGCGATGGAGAGCCAAGGCCGCTCTCATGCCCAATCGCCCGAGCGAGAAGGATCAGATCCGCATCATCTCCCGTAATCTGCAGCCGGACTTCGCCAAAAACCTCGTCTTGGTTCAAGGGGCAAACTTTGAAACGTTCTACGACTCCTGGGCTGGCTATCGAGGAAGCCCTCCAAACTGGTGTTCTGCCCAGGAGTGACATCTCCTCCTCTACCTCAGCCTCAAAATCCAAACCCCGTGCGATACACCGGAAACAGCACTGCTTTGTTCGGTGGCAACAGCTATGCCAACGCAAACTCTGCTAACAACCCCTCAACCCAAAGCTCTAACCACATTGCCGACATAAACCAAGTTCAAACCCCTCAAAGACCCCGAAACCGCAACCAACCCTGTAACTTCGCCAATTTCGAGGCATCGCTTTCCTCGGTGTTGGAGAAGTTAATCAAAACCGGGCATCTCAGGCCTTTAGCCCTGACTCCACTTCCTCAAAATTCACCCCCTAGCCATAACCCCAACGCTTTCTGTACGTACCACCAAATGCCCGGCCATTACACCGACTCTTGCTATCGCCTCCGTCATGCGATACAAGATTTGGTGGACAATGGTACCCTTCCGACCCCACCTACCAAACCCAACGTCATCTCCAACTCCCTTCCTAAACACGACCCTAACCCTCAAGTGAACCAGATAAACCTCAGCTCCACTATATTCAACCCTACCGACCATATTGCCTCAACCGACAACCCTAAACCGATCGTACCTTTCCCTTATGAACCAAGCATTAACATGATGGCAGCCGGCTGGGCTATGGAGGACAAAGCCAAAGAATGGGAAGAGCTTTGCAATGACTGGATCGAACAGTATAACATGGGGTTTCCTGCGCACCCCCAAGTCAATCAGATGTGGCTAGCTCAGTGGGACGAAGAATGGAATGCGGCGCAGGCCGACCCTTTGGACGGACTCTCTTTGTTCGCACTCTTTTACCAGCCCGAGCTGAACCAAGTCGAACAAGAAGTCGAGGAATATGCGTGGGATCCGCAGCCCGATGGATGGCAAATGGGCCAAGGTCTCAAGACTGATTTGGACCAAGGAGACGTCGGTGAAGAGTATTGGGACCAATTTCAAGAAGGGGAACTCGTGCCCAACATCCGCCGCCCGCTTGGCGCCATGCAACCATTGGTGGATTCAATTGACGGCGTAATCGGCCGCTGCGCCCATGAGTGCGACCCTACGCTCAGCATCGTCTCTGCAAAGCAGCCTCGTCCTTTTGTTTCGGTCCCCGGAGATGATTGCTCTATCATGGTCTTGGATGCACCTCCCGCCGACCTTTGGGACGCAGGGGAAACCGTTAAGACTCCGCCGCCCGCGGATATTTGGGATGTGGATAACATTGTCGACTTGGACATGGGGAATGAAGTGTGGACCGTCAACACTGCTCTGGTCGACGGGAGGATTCTGGGACGTTCCGTTTGTCACTAATCCGGGGGCACCCTTTGAAGAAGAAGCTGCACAGGATCCAACTTTCTGGGAAGGGCTAGTGATGGAGGATTTGGAATGGGACACTGCTCTGGGGACAGACTCGTCTGCAACGGTGGCTTCAACGGACAAAGGAAAGCGCAAGCTAGAAGAAGTGCCCGCCGACCTGTGGGATTCCATCGACTCATCGTCTTGGTGGGATGTGGCCAACGTCACTAGGAGTGGCCGAGTGTTTCAGCCAGCCAATCTTCAGGCTGGAAGCTCGTCCAATCCGCCCGCTCAGAAAACCACCGCTCCCGCTGCTCAAAGGACTGACCCGCTCTTTCCGAATGGAGTTCCCGAAGAAGACGCCATTCTGAAACAGCTTGAACGGATTCCGGCCGCCGTATCCATCTGGGGTCTGATATCGTCATCAAAGGAGCATCGTGAGAAGCTGTCCTCTGCTTTGGCCCGGCTCACAGTACCAATTGACATCACCCCCGAGGCCATGATTGCCTTGGTGCTGCCACTCCTCTCTAAACACTCTGTCACGTTCACCGAGAAGGATCTGCCTGTCGAGGGAACTGCTCACAACCGCCCGCTCCACATCACCGTCAAGTGCCGGGGACATTGGGTGCCAACCGTGCTGATCGACAATGGCTCTGCCATCAACGTTTGTCCGATGAGGGTTGCCTACCGCCTGGGGCTCACCAAGAGTGACTTAACACCTTCCAATCTGGCCGTCAAGGCATACGACAGCACTCGCCGTACAGTGGAGGGAACTCTAATGCTGAAACTTGACGCTGAGGGCTTCGAGATGGACGTTGAATTTCACGTAGTCGATGTCCCTGCTACCTTCAACCTGCTGCTGGGCAGGCCATGGCTTCATAGGGCCGACATCATGGCGGTGCCTTCAACTCTACATCAAAAGGTCATGCTGGGGCTGCCTACTGGTACCTTGACAATCTGCGGGGATTCTGGAATCCGCCCGCTCACGGATGATGGAACGCCTGTCTTGGGCATCATGCACGGGGAAGAAGACTCGGACTTTGGAGGCTTCTCTTTCGACACATCTGGCTCAGTCCTTGCCATCGCCATGGATGACGATTTCACCATAAGCTCAACCGTCCTCGAAATGATGAGGAAAATGTCATTCATGCCTGGCCTAGGACTCGGGATCAACCAACAAGGGATTGCTGAATTCCCTGTCTTTCCTTCCACCGAAGGCCGCTTTGGCCTAGGTTACACTCCGCCGGCCAAAGATGCCAAAAAGAGGAAAGACACGGGAAAACCTCGAACCCTTTTTGGTAACCCCGATAGCTACTTTGTGCGAGAAGGAGGAGGCTCTGCTTATTCGGGACAGATAGAGCCGTTTTGGGATCCGGAGACTTCTACCTGGCTGCCGGGATTCGAAATCTTTGCTGCGGACACCTGGTCCGACGGTGAAGAGGAGACAGCTGAAGAGAAGCTTGCTCGAAGGGAGTTCGAGAAACAGCTGGGTCGGACCAAGGAAGAGTTTGACTGGCTGAAGACTTTTGATCAAGGGGTTTGGAGATGCTGTTCTCCCAAGTAGGTTTGGTTGGCAAGGGCGAGGAAGCTGAAGGTGCTGATGCTTGGGCCCGACTCATCAAATGCTCCCGAGGATCCTACCTCTCTCATAGTCAAGGCGCAGGGAAGTATCAATAATTGCATTTTCACTCCGCGTCTAACATGCATTGACGATGAGTCTGAATCTGACACAGAGTCTGTCGAGTCTAAGTCTAGCTCAGAGTCGGAGTTTGTGCCTCTCGGCCCTCCACGTCGTAGCTTTTACTTCGAGTTCGAGTCTGTTGTACTTGGCAACCCTGTTGGGTTTTATGAAATGCATGATCCTACTTCTGACTACTTTGCTAGCTTCTATATAAACTGTGTCGACCCTGACGATGAAGGAACAGACTTCGACGGGGACATCCCGGCTGAGTTGCGTTCCCTCATCGAAAAGGAAGACGAAAGGCGTGCTCAGCCTCTAAAAGAAGAAGTAATTTTTGTAAATCTGAAAGACGAGGATGACCCCCGTATGATGCAAATCGGTGCAAATCTGTCTCCGGAAAACCACGCTGGGACCATCGAGCTTCTCAAAGAATTTCCCGAGGTTTTTGCATGGTCTCACAAGGATATGCCCGGCATTGATCCTGAAATAGTACAGCACCGAATCCCGTTGGAGCCCGGGGCTGTCCCCGTCAAACAGAAACTCCGCAGGATGAGGCCGGATTGGGTTCAGAAGATCAAGGAAGAGGTTACAAAGCAGATTGACGCAGGATTCATCAGGGTTGCAGAATACCCCAAATGGGTGGCCAACATCGTGCCTGTTCCCAAGAAGGATGGAAAGATCCGAGTTTGCGTCGACTTTAGGGACTTAAACAAGGCAAGCCCCAAAGACAGTTTTCCCTTGCCACACATTGACGTGCTTGTGGACAACACGGCGGGGCATGCCTTGCTCTCTTTTGTCGACGGATTCTCCGGGTACAACCAGATCTCTGTGGCGCCCGAGGACCAAGAGAAAACGACGTTCGTCACGGAATGGGGTACTTACTGCTACGTGAAGATGCCGTTTGGGTTGAAGAACACCGGATGCACTTTCCAACGGGCTCAGACGACCTCGTTTCATGATTTTATCCACAAAACCGTTGAGATCTACGTCGATGACATGATTGTGAAGGCAAAGGAGGAAAAGGACTATCTCCCCTCGCTCAGGCAGTTCCTCGAAAGGCTTCGCAAGTACAACGTACGCCTGAATCCTCAAAAGTGCACGTTCGGGGTCACGTCAGGCAAGATGTTGGGATTTCTAATCACCGCAAGGGGAATCGAAGTGGATCCTTCCAAAATCAAGGCAATCCTCGAGATGGAGCCGCCAAAGTCTGAGAAGGGCGTGCGAAGTTTTCTAGGAAAGGTCCAGTTTATCAGCAGATTCATCTCCAAGCTAACTCTAACCTGCGAACCGTTGTTCCGTCTGCTCAAAAAGGGGGTCCCGTTCGAATGGACAGAGAAATGCCAAACCGCCTTCGAGTCTATTCAGGGGTACTTGCAGAACCCACCGGTACTGATGCCGCCTACGCCGGGTCGACCTTTGATTCTCTATCTGTCCGTTTCTTCAACAGCCATGGGATGCTTGCTAGCACAAGAAGGAAGCAATGGGGTCGAGAAGGCTGTTTACTATCTGAGCAAGAAGATGGTAGGATCCGAGGAGCGCTTATACCCCTCTGGAAGAAGACGTGTTGGGCGCTAGTTTGGGCTACCAGAAAGCTTAGACACTACATGCTAGCCTATTCGGTGAGACTGATTTCTCGAATGGATCCTATCAAGTACCTGTTCGAGAAACCTGCACTCACCCATAAGCTAGCACGTTGGTTGCTTCTGCTAGCTGAGTTCGAACTCCAACACGTCACGAGGAAGTCTGTAAAGGGGCGAGCCGTGGCCGAATTCTTGGCCGATCACCCGATCGACGGCCCGGAAGATGTGGATTTCACTTTCCCCGACGAGGAGGTTCTAACAGTGGTCGAGGAAGTATGGACGCTCTATTTTGATGGGGCTGCTAACCAGAAGGGATTTGGGATCGGAGTGTTGCTAATCACGCCCGCCGGCGCTCACATTCCGCTCGCTTTCAAGCTGAATTTCGATGTCACCAACAATCAAGCTGAGTACGAAGCCTGCATCGTCGGAATGGAAGCTGCTATTGCCTTAGGCGTCGAGAAGTTAGAAGTAATTGGGGATTCGAACTTGGTGGTTTCCCAGGCCAATGGAGATTGGAAGGTTCGTGAGGAAAAGCTAAAGCCTTATCACCAAGATTTGGAAGAACTGATTCCTCGCTTCAATAAGGTGACTTTCACCCATGTCCCACGCTTGAAGAATCAGTTCGCCGATGCTTTGGCGACTTTGGCTTCAATGATCGAACTTCCAATAGGCGTCAAGCTGCGGCCGATTGTGATTGAACAGAGGGACTTGCCCGCTTATGAGTATATCAACGCCATTGATGATGTCGATGATGGCCTACCATGGTACCATGACATTTGGAACTTTGTGGAGCGCGGGGAGTTTCCTACCGAGGCCACGAAGAA
The DNA here is from genome assembly GCA_019656835.1 of Rhododendron ovatum. Taxonomy (NCBI): domain Eukaryota; kingdom Viridiplantae; phylum Streptophyta; class Magnoliopsida; order Ericales; family Ericaceae; genus Rhododendron; species Rhododendron ovatum. The sequence goes on from CM033799.1 coordinate 22,671,349, forward strand.
GGATCGGATTGCTTTGCAAAGGCTAGCTTCTCAGTACATCATCTGTGGGGGAAAGTTGTATCGAAGGTCTCACTGCGGGATGCACAAGCTCTGTGTCAGCGGCGTCGAAGCAACAAGGATAATGGAGGAGATTCACGAAGGAGTCTGCGGGCCTCACATGAGCGGCGTCATGCTTGCTAGAAAGATCCTCAGGCAGGGTTACTTCTGGTCTACAATGGAATCGCAATGCATCGACTACGTGCGGCGCTGCTACAAGTGTCAAATCCATGCGAACCTACAGCATGTCCCTCCATCTAAACTATATGGCATGACCTCGCCATGGCCTTTCTCTGTTTGGGGCATCGATGTTATTGGGATGATCAGGCCGTCTGCTTCGAATGGTCACAGGTTCATACTAGGTAGCGATAGACTACTTCACTAAATGGGTCGAAGCCGAATCTTACAAGACACTGACAACGGTCCAGGTTGCTCAGTTCATTCGAAAGAATATCATCTACCGGTACGGGGTTCCTCAGGCATTTGTGTCAGATAACGGAAGTCATTTCAAAGGAAGGGTTCTGGAGCTCTTCGAGGAATTCGGCATCGAGATCCATCACTCAACGACCTATCGCCCGCAAACGAATGGGGCGGTCGAAGCTGCGAACAAGAATGTCGAGATGATCATCAAGAAGACCTGCCGAGTCTGCAAGGGATTGGCATGAGCAGCTGCCTCTCGCCCTTTGGGGGTATCGAACGTCTATCCGCACGTCAACGGGTGCAACTCCTTTCTCCCTAGTCTACGGGATGGAGGCAGTACTTCCCATCGAGCTTGAGGTACCGTCACTGAGAATCATGGTCGAAAGCGGTCTTGAAGAGTCTGAATGGCTGAGTGGAAGGTTTGTCGAGCTAATGTTGTTTGACGAAAGACGGCTCTGGGCGTTGTATCATGTTCAGGGGTATCAACGTCGAATTGCTCGGGCGTTCAACAAGAAAGTGAAGTCCAGAGGCTTAGTCGAAGGAGACATGGTTACAAAGGAGATCCGGGCTCCAGTGTTTGATCCTCGCGGGAAATTCAGGCCGAAGCGATCCGGGCCATACATCATCAAGACTATCCTATCCGGGGGCGCTGCTAAGCTTATTGACCTCGATGGCAACGAATTCAGCACCCTGGTCAACCTGGATCAACTTAAGCGTTATTATCCTTGAGACATGTTCGTTGGGTCGAAAACCACAAGGGTGGGCGATTCCAAGCAAAAGTTAGAGCAGCCTGCTAGACCGAAAACCTAAGGAGGCGGTTCTAGGCAAAAATAAATAGGCACAAGTCGAAAGCTCGCTAGGCCGAAAACCTGAAAAGGCGGCACTAGGCAAAAGTTAGAGCGTAAAAGGAGAGGTAAAATACACGAGTGAACCTTAGCCTGAACTACGTTCTGACCTGATTCCTTGAAAAGGGATACGTAGGCAAACTCACCTCGAGATTCGGTCACATTCCATCAAAAGTTCGATCCAGGTTGGACTTTCTGGGCACACGTCACAGTTTGGGAAGGTCGAGCACAAGTCAAGGATGCATTGAAGTGAATCAGAAGGGGGAAACCCATCGTCTTTCAACTTTATTACAAATTACTACTTCTAATACATAAGCTGAGCATAAAAGCCTTAAAAACAGTGAAGCATGAAAACAGAACAAATGCTTAGGAAGCCTAACGGCTCGCAGTTTATTCTAAGCATAGCAAAGTGGCCCGGAGTCAGTTAATATTTTCTCTTGCATTCACATCTGCTCTCAGCCACTGTCTGTAGCGGCTCCTTAGCCCTGTGGTAAACTCCGGCATCTCAGCCTGGAGGACTCTAAGGCCCCAACGCCTCTGATAACCGTTGAGTGTTTGAGCGTTGAAATTCGGGACACGGAAATCCCCAATGCTGACACGGTGATTCTCTTGAGAGGCACCCAGCTGTCGAAGGACGCGGCCGGGAATGTAGAAAGTGAAGCTCGACAGTCCTGCAATCACCATCCTGTCAAATCCGTCGGAGTAAACAGCCATATCCGGGAGGTCCAGCCAGGGGCACCTCCAAGCGATCTCATCAGGCTGCATTTGCTGCATGAACTCATACCAGCCTTCTATGTCCATGTCCGGATACCGCATCTCCCTTTGGTGGATCCTCTTCGGAAAGAGATTCCAGCCCGCTATCGGAGGATGCAAGAGATTCAGCTTGTCCGACAGCCACAACTGCATGAGCGAAAAGACAAGTAAGAAACCAGATAAAGCTGAGGGAAAAGACAAGTGAGAAGCTAGGAAGCAGCCTAAGCCGAGTGTCGAGGTAAAATGAGAACGTGCGAATAGCCAGAAAAAGGTGAGCTGAGTGAGATTACCTGAAGCAAAAGCGGGCTGCCGCTGAAAACGGCCGACTGGCCCGTATACACCAAGTCCAAGCCCAAGAGTGTCTCCGCCAAGACCAAAGGGATCACATTCCTTCGTGCCCCCATCTGGGCAGCAACGCTCACAAGTGAAGGGCTAACCTGCCCGTGAGCCGGCACGAGCAGATAAGCGGCAAGCAGGCAGATTACCAAGGCAAAACGGCGACGCGCTTGCACCTCGGTGTTATCCAGATCGCCATCCGGACTGTACATTTCAATCAGGCGCATGACATTCATTTGGCCACCGTCAGAGATAGCGCTCGCCAAACCCCGAGAGATGTCGAGCGAGCTGGCCAGCAATTTGGGCATGCTTGCTTGATAGGGTGGGACAACGAGTGTAGAGGACGAGTAGGTCCGGAGGTACGCCTGGAATTCCTCGACAGTCGGGCACAGCTCGTCATCGTCGAAACGGAAGACATGGACGTCAGGATCCCAGAATCTGAGGGCAGCCCGTAGGAGTGCCGGACGGAGCGGCACATGTCGAAGGAAGGGGAATGAAGCAAGGCCGTGATATTGAAAATTAAGCCAGTCGACGCTTAGAAATTGTGCTAACCAGGGCCTAAGTAGAGTTGGGAGAGGGGTTATCCATGGAAGGATGTGCAAGTATACTGGAGAAAAGAGGGAAGCAATGCAGTCCTGAAGACCACAATGCAATGCCCCTGCTTTATAGGCCTTGCCTTTTCACTTCTCCACCAATGAAGCATTCAAAGCTTCATGCTAGCCTCCAAACCATGCACCTGCAAAGGACACTGCCTCCTGAGAACCCAGAAACCGTGTGCAAACCGTGTGGGGGTAAAAACAAAGTGGCCCCTGAAAAAGGACAGTTGGTCAGTCAAGTGGGTCTGGCATTCAACAACCTGGCGTACGCCAGTTAATAACTGGCGTGTCCGTGTCCCCACCTACTGGCGTACTGCCCTCAACTTCTGGCGTACGCCAGTAGGCTTCACCAGAAACCAGTTTGCAGCAGCTACTGCCTCCGTGTGGTCGTTTTCAATTCCGGGGATGGCTTTGGCCGTTTGTTGGTTCCTACAAGTCACAAATGTCATTTAAGACTATGGCCAAGCGTCGGATTCCAAAAGCCACGCTCGATAAAGATTTCGGACCCCCGGTGGCCCGTTTTAACCCAAAATCAAGGATACGGGAGGTCAAATCTCGTTTCAGGGGCTTTTGCCAAGTTTTGTCATACCATACAAGTTACATAGGACCTATGTGACTGTGTGGGGGTGTCGGTTTCAGTCCGGGACCATATCGAGTCATTTTTGGCGTCTTATGCCCGTTTTTATGGCATTTTTAGCTTTTCTTGGTATTTCCCTTGCACCGGGGCGTTTCTACCAGTTTTGGTGGTTCATACAAGTCATTATGCACCAAAGTCACCTTTCAAAAGGGTCGGTTTCTTTCCCCGGGGAGAATCTCGGATTTTGGCTTGCTAACGCCCAAAATTCCCGTATCCCCCGCGTGTCTGGGATACGTGTCGTATCCTAGGACCTTTCTATCCATCTTTTCTTCGAGCTAAGTTGATTTTGTACATATGTAAGTGTTTGTTGTCGATTCAGAGCGTTCATCAATGCATGTTAGATATTAGTGGATGGTTTATTATTTTCCTTTATCAAATCTCATCAAGGCAAGGGAAAAACAATAAACCGAAAATGCATATGTTATATACTACTGTGGCAAAATGTAACGGTGGGAATGTATCAAGTATCAAACAGCACAACGGCCCAGGCAGAACTAATAGTATCAGGGCACACTCGCCCAAAGGTCAAAGAGGCACGCAGGCCCCATCCAAAACGTCAAAGTACCAAGTATCAAAATATCGGTATCAAAATGTCAAGTAGCAGCAAAATAGACTAAGGCTCGGTGATAGCCCTCAGTCGTCAAAAAGGTCCTCCTCGTCGTCGTCCTCCTCGCTGTCCTCCACCTCCCGAGGGTCTATGCGGAACCTGGGGTCGCTCGCTGAGTCGGAGCCGCTGCTGAGGGACGTATCCTCCTCTTCTTCTTCTTCCTCTGCTTCTTCCTCCTCCCTCCTCTTCTTCTGTGAGGGTCCCTCAGCAGGCCTCTTCTCGGCAGGCCTCTTCCTCAGCTCTCGGCGGAACTGGAGCCCCTCGCTGGCCGGAGCGGTCTGTGCTCCCCGTTCCACCCTGACTGCTGGCTGTGAGGAGCTCGAAGCTGCCTTCTTTGCTGGAGGAGGCCGCACGCTCTTCCTCCTAGGAGCCGCCCTAGCATGTCCCTGCATGGTCATTCAAGTCATTTAGCATACATTGTGCATATTGTATATATTGAAATGCAAAGTGCAGGAAAGTTCAAAAGCAGCCATATTCAAAAGCAGAACGAAGAGTTATACCTGAGGCTGCACGGCAGGAGCCGGAGCTGGAGGTGGGTACTGCAACTGCAAGGAGGCGCCGCCAGCTATCCTATGGAACTCCTTCTCCATGGCCTTTATCAGTCGAGCCGCCTCCCGCACCCATTCCATCGGGGCCTGTGATTCAATTATCGGGCAAAGTCAGAATCAAATGCCAAGTACACATGCTGAAAGTAAAGTACAGAAACTACAAAAGGGATAAGGAATGTCTTACCGGTCCTACGATCTCTGCCGGGTCTGTCCTGGCAGGCTCGAACTGAACTATGGCCTCCTCTCCTTTGGCGTCCCGCACTGCTAGGGTCCAAGAAAGCCGAGGCAGCCCGGTCGCTGTGGCATAGTCGCTCCTCTCTCTCGGGCGAGCTGCCCTGCTCTCCCGGCTCCGCCTCTCCTCGCCAGCCTCAAGCGCCTCGCTCTGCACGGCGACATGCTCCAGCACTCCAAGCGGCCTCGCCAAGTGCTGCCTCCGGTAGACAGCGTAGTCACGCTCAGGCCACAGAAAAGCAGCCAGCCCAGTCGGAACGGTGAAGCGCCTCAGCTCGGCCAGGGTGTACTTGTCCGTATGGGAAGCGTGAGGAGGCAGTGGCCCTGGAACCTGGAAGTCAAGAGAGCCTAGTGACTGCCGTGTCACCCGGTCGCCCAGGTACCACCTCCACCCGAAGGCAGACTCCAACAGCACCCGGCTCGCTGTCACCACCCTGCTCTGTGCTAGGTACTCAGGCTCAGGCTCGGCTCCGCTCCATGGGTTCCAATCCACCTGCAAGACAATGGCACAGTTTGTAAAGCATCAGCGACAGCATTAAAGCAATTCTACGGGCAGAATGATCAAATTCGACATGTTGCATACCTGAGTGCCAGACAGCTCGTCGAGGTAGGTCCGAAAGGCTAAGAGGCTCCCTCTTGACTTCTTCTTCCTGCTGTACATAGGACCCCAAATCATGGCACGGGGGAGCATCCTCAGGTTCGGGCACTTGTTCTCCGGTGGATACATCTTCAGCACCTCGTAGGCCCATAGCTGCAAATGGTCAAACAATCAAGGCATCAGAATACAGTTCATATGCAAATCCAAGTACAAGTGCAATAAATGGAAAAGCGGTAAGTAAATGACAAGCTTTGTTTCTTACCTCCCACACCCTCCAGTAGCCGGCTGTCGCCTTTTTCCCGCGCGAGAAAGCCCCCATAAAGCCATAGCAGGTGCCCAATGCTGCTCCTCCCCAGTCAAACCTCGAGGCTGTGCTCAAGTCATAGAGAGCCGGCAAGTAGGATAGGTGCACCGTGGATCGCTTGTTCGGGTACAATGTAGCCCCGAACAAGTACAGCAAGTAAGCCCTCGCCATCTGCTCAGCCTCCAAGTCCGACTCCGGCTCCCGCCCGTGCAAGTACCGCTTGAACTGGTCATAGTGGACAGTCTCCGCCTCACCTGCCGGCGCCTGCCCCAAAAACCATGCCAGAGCCTCGGGATCCCTGTGAATCTCTGAGTCGAACGGGATAGGCTCTCCTCCTACCCTCAGGCCAGTGAGCGCTGCGAAGTCCGACGGAGTCACCGTCATCTCTCCAATCGGCAAGTGAAAGGTGTTCGAGGCATCCCACCACCTTTCGGCCAGCGACGTCAGCAGCGCGTGGTCGCTCTTCACGGGCGTCAGCGTAAGGATAAATGGCCGGAACCCTGCCGCGTCAACCAGAGCCCTGACTCGCTCGGGCAAGCTCCTGTACAACTCGAGCGAGCTCGCTGGACCTCCATGGCCCCGAGTGCTGGCTGCTCCCCTCTGCACAACAAAGACAGACAACAGAAAGAGTTTCATCAGTAATGGCAATCCAAACAGTTAGTCGAATTCAGAATCTCAAAAGGGAACTCTGCAGTCGAAACAGGTATCATAGGGATCGAACGAAGCTACCGGGCACTTGTATTTATTCTATCCAATTCTGCTATCAGTCGAATCAATTCAAAGGTATTTCTTAGTCAGGTTCCGAGCTACAAGGCCTCTTTTCTCTCAGGGTACGTCTCTCAGTCGATTGCACGAGTTTTCAGCTTATCAATATGGTCGATACGAATTATGAGGCGCGCCATTCGGGCATTCAACATGTCATGGCAATTTATCTAGTCAAGTTCAAGTTCAAAGGACAACCCTATCAAGTCAAAGCCACTTAATGGTCGATTCGAGTTTGGCACTAACCGTTTTGTCGAAATCATGGGCATCCTACAAGTCGATTCAACTACTTCAAGTGTTCTATCATTCAAGTCAAAGTTTCAAAGTCGAGTCATGTTGCTCAAAGTTCTACCAACTCAGTCAAGTTACAATTCAAGGTCCTGGCCTACATGCATTACGGTTCAGGCTGCAACAGTTTCAAAGCTACGTATTGCTACCAATGACAAAGCATGAAATATTAAGGCAAGTGCAAAAGGATACCTGTGCCCAGTCCACGGATAAGTGCCTTTGTGGGTCCCTCAGTATCAGCTCGGCGTCGTAGCTCTCCCTCAAAGGTGCAAGGCTCTCGACCCCGGACGGGATAAACACGTGTGGCTCGGGCGGGACATACGCGGCCGCGTCAAACTTGGCACGGGGTGCCAGCCGTGCGGACTCTGCAAGCGTCACCGCTCGCTCAAAGGACCACACCTCCCCATAAGCCTCCTCCGCTGCCTCGGTCTCGCTCGCAAAGGCCTCCTCCTCGGCCCTGGCCCTCTCGGCCTCCTCCCTCAAGCGCTCCTCCTCCTGCGCCCTCTCAACCTGCCGGGCCCTGTCCTCTCGCGCAGCCAACACTGTAGCCACCACCCCCGGGTTCTCCCGGAGCAACCGGCCGAGTTCTTCCTCAGACACAAACTCGGCAAAGTCCCCTCGAGTGATGGGTACGTGAACCGAGGACCCCACTGCTGGCCGGAACTCCACCTCCTCCATGGGCACCTCTCCAGATACCCCCTCCTCAACCACGGGAGCCTTACCCCTCGCCGGATCCCTCGGTGGTGTCCCCAGTCGATCACCACCATCACCACCATCATCACCAACGTCACCACTGCCACCTCCAATACTGTCGGCCCCAACCGAGCCTATACCCGTAATCACCACACCTTCAACACCACTCCTCGGGTCCAGTCGCCGAACTTGTGAACCCCCCGTACCCACAACACCTGGCGTACGCCCCCCTCCTCTCCTGGCGTACGCCGCCCATCGCCACCGCCAACCTCGGCTGCATGGCCACCACTGCCATCATCGCCGCCTGTACTGTCTGCACCGATGCTCGACGAAAGCCCCTACCGTCGTTTGATCGTCGATTCGTGGCCCCAGGGCCTCGATTTCACTTCCCTGGTCGGTTTTTCTCCTCACCGGCAGCGCCATTGCCGCCACTACCGCTAGGTTCTGCCATGGATGAGTTGCGTAGCGTGGGTTTTGGAAAGAAATCGAAGTTTGAGTGAGAGATTGAGGAGTTTTGTGAAGTTTTGGGCATTTTTCAGAGTTCAAACCGACTGAGAGCGATTTTTGCACCCATACAGAAGCTTATACGACGTGTGGAGCAGTTGGGCCGGATCTGGGCTCGGGTCTTTTCCCATAAGTGGCCCACGCCAGTTGTTACTACCGTACGCCAGTAAGTTATGGGCCACAGGCCCAATTCATGTCTCGTACCAGAATTTATTCTCCAAGTGAAAGTCCGACTTATTCTGAGAAGTTTTGGGCCCATCCCCAAGCAGAGACTCGTCCAATTTCAAATCAACGACGATCCACTCGTGCAATTTCAAATCAACGACGATCCACTCGTCCAATTTCAAATCAACGACGATCTATCCGTCCAATTTCAAATCAACGACGATCTATCCGTCCAATTTCAAAATCAACGACGATCTATCCGTCCAATTTCAAATCAACGACGATCTAGCCGTCCAATTTCAAATCAACGACGATCCACTCGTCCAATTTCAAATCAACGACGATCCACTCGTCCAATTTCAAATCAACGACGATCTAGCCGTCCAATTTCAAATCAACGACGATCTATCCGTCCAATTTCAAATCAACGACGATCTATCCGTCCAATTTCAAATCAACGACGATCTATCCGTCCAATTTCAAATCAACGACGATCCATCCGTCCAATTTCAAATCAACGACGATCCACTCGTCCAATTTCAAATCAACGACGATCCACTCGTTCAATTTCAAATCAACGACGATCTATCCGTCCAATCTCAAAATCTACAGGTTCTTCAAATTTCATGCATTCTGGATAGCCTTGAAGAGGGTGTCTAGAAAACCTTTGACGTTACTTGTCTCCAGTCAATGGTGCATCAAGTGCCGTCAAAGGGGGGCTTCTGTAGACACCCCATTCTGGACTGTCCAGATAACGTTATTTGTCGATCTTTTATTTCCCCAATGATGATTATAGTCGAAAACAGATCGAGGACAAAGGTGTGTTTGAGCCTTGAGCGTCCCAAACCCCTTTCAAACCCATTTCAAACCCATTTCAAACCCTTCAAACCAGAGCCAAACGGCCCCAGCAAAACCCAACTGGCATACGCCAGTGTATTGGTGACGTACGCCAGTTATCTGCCACGTGTCAGTCATCGACCATTGGCCCAGCTTCTACTGGCGCACGCCAGTTACTAGTGGCGCACGCCAGTCAAACCCAGTCAAATCAACTTTATTCAGCCACTTGGGCGGGACTTTTGTGCCACCCTGACGTCGGCCACAGTGTCCCTGATGATTACTCTCGGCAGAGGCGTTCCCTCTCTCTCCTACACCCCCTATCAAGCCTAAGTCCCATGCATTTAATGCATGGAAGGCTCCCTTCCTCTTCCAAGCCAGCCAAACATGGCCTAGCCTCAACTGATCTCAGTCCCTCTCCCCTCTATAAATACCCCCCTTGCATTCATTTGCAAGGGGTTAGCCACATTAAGAAGGGTAACTCTCTCTCTCTCTTATTCCTTCAAGCTCTCTATCTCTCCTCCTCCATTGAAAGAGAAAGGAGAGCAACCCACTTCCATAGACCCCACTGCCATCCAGTCATCATCTCAGCCTCTATCTCCACCCTCCAAAGTTCAAAACCACCTCCAAACCTTCATACAAAAAGGTATACCACCTTTACGTTCTTTTCTGTTTTCAGCTCCTGAGGGGGGTCAGTAAGGCCCAGGCTAGTAGATAATACTAGTCCTGCCCTTAAACTGATAAAATACAGCAATCGTATGAGGCGACACATGGCGCACGCCAGTCGAGGTATGCCGTACGCCAGTTGTGGTAGTACGTGCAATACTGGCATGGGGATCATGGATCGCCCCTTTTACTTAGTTTTACTCCTGTCAATCACCCTTGCATGCTAATAACCAGCTTACTGCTTTCTGTATTTAGAACTGTTTAGTGGAAGCATCCCATACTTGTTCATATGCTGTCGTAGAAAGGCCCTCTGGGATCCTTCTGGTCTTGTTCCAGAGCCCAGATGATGCAAAGCCAAGCACTGAATCAAGGAAACAAGTGGCGTACGGTCCTACAAGACCGGCGTACGGCAGTTTGTGCTAGGATTCAGTGGCTGGCCCTTGCATCTTAGTCTAGTTTTGGCCTATTTTCTGTCCCCACACTGTTTTGGGGTGTTCTGCTTTCTTTCATGGTCTAAAGCCATTTCTTCTGCCTGTAACTATGTCTATTCTGTTATATTGAACTGCGTGGTTTGTCCTGGGTGTGCGCTGGTCCTTTTCCAGAGCCCAGAGGATTGCAAACAAAGACTGAGTAAGTAAACAAGTGGAGTACGCCAGTTACTTAATGGCGTGCGCATGTCTTGGTCAGCACGCAATGGCTTGGCCAGTGCATGCTGGCAGGATCTGCTCATGCCACTTTGTGACAGCGTACTGCAGTTTGTTCGGGTTGCTCAGTGCTTGTTCTCAATCTATATTTGGCATTGCAATCAAATCACTCATAAACATTCTGTCACATCAACTGCAAATTGTTACTGCTTTCATCCCCATTAAATGCTCCCCCGCCCTAACTGGCTAAGAAATGATAAAATGAGAGAAAAATGCAAATGTTTTTATAAAATGCCCGAGTAGAGACCGATCTCCGGATTGGGCGAGAGGGGGTGCCATAAAACCCTTCCCCTCTCGTAACCTGGCTCCCGAACCTCAGATATCGAAGGTGACGACGGACCGGTCCACGCCTTTTCAAAATCAAATAAACGTGGCGAACGTTTTCGAGTTCGGTTCCTTGGGTATTCCACCGCTAAAATCCGAGTGGCGACTCTGAATCGAGGCGTTTCGCCGCGCATTTTCAAAAGAGGGTCGCGCCCAGTCTTTCACAGGGAACCCGAGGTTGAGCGATTTTCGGGGCGCGTGCCCACACTAATTACCCATGTGATGAAGTGTCAATATTTTATTTTGAAAGTACTTATTAGCCTTAGTAGCCTTTAAAGCCTAAGATTTTCTTAAGTACTCTTTTATTATTTTATATTGGGGTTTTCTACCCAATTAGATTAATTTATTGGGGAGTTGATCTTCCTAGAGTACATTGTACACTAGTTTATTTATTTTATTTAATCAACATGTGCCTTATTGGATTTCTTTAATAGGATTTTGGAATTTGAAAAATCTTATACCTTGGTACTTTATTATTCTTTCTTGTTATATATATATATATAAGTGTACTAGAGAGAGAGAGAGAGAGACAGAGAGATGCCGAGAGAGAGGAGGGAGAGAGGAAAGAGAGAGAGGAGGAAAGAGAGAGGAAATTTTGTGGTACCTTGACTTGACCTTCCTCATCCTTTCAAATACATGGGTGAATCTTCCTTCCTAGCTTAGAAACTAGCCCTCCATTAAGCTCCATTGTACTTCTATATTTGTTTTAGACAAAATCTTGTACCATTGTCTCCAAATCTTCCAACAAATCTTCCATAATCCCATCCAAGGACAATCTTAGCCATGCAAGCCTAGGGTTAGGCTTTGATCTTTCAAAGATTGCTTGCCATGTGTCAAAATTTGATGTATGGAGAGAGAGAGGGGGGCCGGCCTTAGAGAGGGAGAGGGAGCCAAGATTTTTCCTATAAATAGGACTCCATTCCAAGCATTTCAACTCACACCTTCACCTAGCAACTTCTCTCTCTAGAAAAATCTTGTTCTTTCTTTGTTCTTGCTTAGTTCTTCCTTGTTCTTGAGTTCTTCAAGAAACTCAACCTAAGCCGCCACTCGACCACCCTTCGATCCATAAAGTAGAGTAGTGTTAGTCAAAGAAGAAGTTTCGAGAGAAACCTTTCTCTTTTGAAGCTTCCGGAGACCACCGTAGGAAGTTACTCTGTCCGACCACCGACGTACTTTCCGTAGCCGTTACTACCGCCAAGAAGTAAGGTAGAATATTCTTATCTTCCACCCCAAGTATAAAGTAGGAATACCTTATCTCTATTCTTAAGTATAACGTAGGTACCCTTACTTAATGAATATGTAGATTATTTACCATGTGAATCGAAGTATTCGTATTTTGATCTTTCAAAGAATGTTGAGTTGCATATATGAATTGCTTGTATTACTTGTGGTGTGATAAAGTATAAGTGATTTCACTCTAAAGACATCCGTACATGTGGCGTTATGCTATAAGTGATGGTTGAGCGTGATAAGTAATATAGAATTGGACGAACTTATTAGAATGATTCATGTTTATTCTTGTCCTACCGCGGAGTCTATGCATGTAACGAGACACGAGAACCGAGAAAGTAGAAACATGACACCTAGGGTGTGGTTAATGAACGAAAATATTTTTTCGAGGATGGAAATATTTTGAAACTACATAATGTCCGATTTTGGGTGGCATTATGTGAGTTGTGTGCGTGTGTCAAAGTAAGATTTGTGAAAAACCCAATGAGAACCCGGAGTGGCAGAATCATTGTGGGATACTCGGGAACCCAGAGCGGCGGAACCGAGGGTTTTAGATTTCGAAAACCCCAAATGGGAACCCGGAGCGGCGGAACCATTGTGGGATTACTCGGGAATCCGGAGCAGCGGAACCGAGGGTTTTAAATTGTGGCTTGGTTATCTGTGGTACGGAGCCAATGCAATTATGTGCCAATGGGAACCCGGCGCGGCGGAACCATTGTGAGGATACTCGGGAGACCGGCGCGGCGGAACCGAGGTTGGGTGTGTAGCTTGGTTAACCGCGGTACGGAGCCAATGCAAATGATTTTTAAAGGTTGGGTGTGTGCTTGGTTATCCGTGGTACGGAGCCAATGCAAATGATTTTCAAAGGTTGATTTGTAATGATAATGTTGACACGGTCTACGATGAGTCGCGTAGGAGAAACAAAGAGAATCTTGGACACCAACGATAGATGATTAACGAATGTGGATGTGTCATTGTTAGCTGTGTATATATGTATCATGTGAAAATTGATGTTTCATTGTAGCCTTGTTTGTAAGTTAAGGTTGGTGGGTAAGGATTCCCTATTGAGCGTTGTAGCTCACGATGTTGCCTTTTGGTGACCCTGACATATTATATGGGTGGCGACGCCGGTATAATATGTCAGACTTCATAGATGAACGGGGTATGATATACACCTTGGAGGCTTTTGGAGCTGAGGAGCTGGCTAAGATGGAGGAGCAGGAGGAGCTGTAGTTAGGAACCCTAGAACCCCCCTTCATTTGTGTAAATATTGAACTCTTGTGGGAGTTTGTTGTAATAAGAGCCAGACTCTATTTTGAGGTTTTCAATAAAATTGTCTTTTTAACGTACCCAAAATTTGGGGCGTTACACAATGTATGTTTTGAAATCGCAATGTGGCCAGACTTGCCCATTGTTGGAATGTGTGTGTGTGTTCCAATGGAAATCCGGATCAGTGGAACCATTGTGAGGTTGTGTGCGTTTTCATGGGAACCCAGAGCGGCGGAACCATGGTGAGGAATGGCTTGGTTATCCGTGGAGAGGAGCCAATGCAAATTTTGTGTGCCAATGGAAACCCGAAACGATGGAACCATTGTGCGGATACTTAGGAACCCGGAGCTGCAGAACTGAGGTTGGGTGTGTAAAAATGATTTTGGAAATGATGATTTGGTTTATGAGAAATGGAAAATGGTGACATGGTCTACGATGAGTCGCGTAGGAGAAACTTCAAAATTTTGGACACCAATGTTAGTTAAATAGCAAATGTGGATGTGTCATTGTTAACTATTTAGTTAGATATGCATGTACTATGTGGAAATCGTTAATTTTATGATCTGTTGTTTGTAAGTTAAGGGTTAGTGGGTATGGATTATTCTATTGAGCTCTCGTAGCTCATGGTGTTACCTTTAGTGACCCTGACATATTATACTGGTGGCTACGCTGGTATAATGTGTCAGACTTTGTAGATGATCAAGGTGAGTTGTACACCCTGGAGGCCTTTGGAGCTGAAAAGCTGGTTAGGATGGAGGAGCAGGCAGAGCTGTAGTTAGGAACTCTAGTTTCCCTCCCTTTTGTAATGAAAGTACTCTTATGGAGGTTATGATGTAATAATGAACCAGACTCTATTTAGATATTCAATAAAATTGTTTATTTAACGTACCTAGAAATTGGGGGCGTTACAGTGTGTGTCTTGGTTACCGCGGAGAGGTGCCAATACCAATTGTGTGCCAATGGAAACCTGGAGCGGCCGAACCATTGTATGGATACTCGAAAACCCAGAGCGGCGAAACCGAGGTTGAGTGTGTAAAAACGATTTTGGAAATGTTGATTTGGGAAAATAAAAAGTGGAAAATGGAGACACGGTTTATGAGATATCGCGTAGGAGAAGCTCAAAAATCACGGACACCAACATTAGTTGAATAGTGAATGTGGATGTGTCATTGTTAATTATTTTGTTAAATACGCATGTGCTATGTGGATCTCACTGATTCTATGCCCCACTATGTGTAATTTATTGGTTAGCGGGTATGAGATTGTTCTGCTGATCTTTCGTAGCTCACGGTATTACCTTTGGTGACCCTGACATATTATACCGATGGCGACGCTGGTATAATGTGTTAGACTTTGTAGATGTACAAGAAGAACTCTACACCTTGGAAACTTTCGGAGCCGAGGAGCTGGCTAGGATGAAGGAGCAGGCAGAGCAGTAGATAGAAACCCTAGTTTCCCCTCCTTTTGTTGAATAAAAGTAATCTTTTGAGAATTATGATTTAATATTGAGCCAGACTCTATTTAAATTTTCAATGAAAATGTCGATTTAACGTTCCCAAAATTTGGAGCGTTACAACTTGGTATCAGAGCTTTAGGTTCAACCCTCGGCCATGGGTAGAATGGGTAGACCATAAGATAGTTTGACTGTTGCACAAACGAGAATTGAGTTTAAATTTACCATCCCAAATTGGGTGGAATTCTGACACAACAATCTTCGGATTGAAGCAAGGTGTGGAAATTGGCAGTACTACCGAGCTGAGAATTCCCGAATAATTGGATGATGACTTAAATCAAGGATCGAATGTGGAACTTAGAAATTCGAAAGTTTTCTTTAGAGTTAATGAAACTCTGTTACTAATTGAGATTTAAAACTCTTCCCTTGTAAATGAACCACCTGAACCACCTAGTCAACCTATTGGCGGGAGCTTGTCAACTCAATATCGCCATAGAAACCATGACAACTCCACTAGTGGAGGACCCCGACTTTGTTGCCGCTGTACTCACAGAAAAGCGAGATTTCATGAGGGTGCAGCAGAATACCCCTATTCTCGTGGAGGAGGACCTTTGGTTTCCTGAAATGTTCCCAATCCTGTATGCCTTATATGGATTCTTTGGTGCCTCACCTCCAGTGGAGAATTTTGAGGTTGTAGTAAAGGAGGAAGAAGTCGATGGTGGTAAAAACGCCAATGAGGTGACCGAGGAGGAAGACCTGTTAGGAGAAGGAAATCTCGAAGAGGATAAGACCCCAAAAGCCGAGGACGTCAATTAGGCATACCTTAGGCCGACCTAGGAGCAATTATAATCCTTTGGGATGTAGGTTGTCGGAAACTAGGATCACTTCTGTTTGTTTAAGAATCTCCTAAGCTGTACTCTTCCTATGTTATTAATTAAAGCCTTATTTCGGGTGCTACTTATTCTTATATGTTTCTTGATCACTATTCATGTACACGCTTATCCTTGTCCCTACTTGCCATTATAGTGGAACTCTATGCTTATGATTGTATTTTTCTGCTTATCTATGAAAATCTTGCTTTATTTCAAAGGGTACTATTGCATACTATGTGATAAATTGCTTTTAACTTTTAAGAAGATACGCCATTTGCAAAAGGAAAATTGTTTAGGTAGACTAAAACTCCCCCTTTTTACTCGTAGATGGTGAATCGACGCAGTGGACTAGGATACGAAAATAGAGAATCCTCTAACACAAACCTCGACCTAGCCCAGATCATACAAGCGTTCATAGCCGCCTTGAACGCCAACCGACAAAACCAAAACCACAACAACCGACCCATGACCCGAACTTAGGCAATGAATGAGTTTTGCAAATGCCGACCCCCGACCTTTCACAGAGACACCAATCCCGTCGTGGCCGAAACATGGCTAAACGAAGTCAAAATGATCCTTAGAACCTTAGGGATTACCCAGGATGGAGATTGTGTGGCCCTGGCCACATACCAGCTGAAGGGAGAAGCCCGCTACTGGTGGGATCTGATGGAGGCAACCCATGCCATAGCCACCATGACCTTTGCTGAGTTCAAAACCTTGTTTCTCGATAAGTACTTCCCCACACCCCTCCGCTTAGCCAAGGAACAAGAGTTTCTGAACCTAAAACAAGGAACAATGACTGTTACCCAGTACGTGGCCAAATTTGAGGAACTATCCTGTTACGCTCTAAACTCCATCCCGAACGAAGACAAGAAGGCTAGGAGATTCGAGTGGGGACTAACGACTGCTCGAAAGGCTGTGGTGGCTCAAGCTTTTACCACCTATGCCGAAGTCGTGAAGTGTGCATTTCGGCTAGAGAGTGAGGAGATTGACTTTAAAACCTGATGGAGGAAGGCGACAGGCAACACTGGTGGACTGATCCAAACCCAACCACCCAACAACAACCATAAACCCTACCCCATCAAACCCTCTAACCTTTCTCAAAACAACCAACCCTGGAGGACTGCTATCCCCGGAAGGGGCAAACCAAAGAGAGGTGGTTGAGACATAGCGACAGTTCAGTGCTTCATCTGCCAGGCTATATGTCAATATAAGTGTGACTGCCCCCAACTTCAAAGGGAAAGGAATGGGAGCTTTGAACAGACAAGTTTTGTGAAACAAAACCCTGGAAGCCTATCGCAGTAGCAAAACAAAGGAAAACAGCCCATGGGAACCCAGCAAGGCACTGGAGGGCTTATCTTTGCACTGTAGACTGAAGAACTAGAGCAGGATCCCTCTGTGATCCAAGGTATGCTACTATTATAGTATCTGCGTACAAACTTTGTTTGACTCGGGACCATCGCATTCATTTATATCGATTGCTTGCATAACTGCACTAGCACTAGAAACAGAACCCCTAAGTACGATTATGAAAGTAATGTCACCGTTTTGGGGGGAGTATAGCTATTAGTCTAGTGTGTAGAGGGTGCGAACTGGGAGTAGTCAACCTGTGCCTAAACTACGATCTTGGAGTGATCGACATGGTGGATTTCGACGTAATCCTGGGGATGGACTGACGATCAGCACATCGAGCGGTCATAGACTGCCATCAGAAAATAGTGACAACTTATAGCCTAGAAGGGACTCGTTTCCTTTTAAAGGGCATAGACAGACGGCGAGTTCGGCGATGAAAAGATTGAAGTGGCAAAACCAACTGTTTGGATGGCTAGCTAGCCTCCAATTGGAAGAAGCCGATAGAATGGAAGTGGGATTACCACACATCATTTGTAAGTACGCCGATGTCTTCCCTGAAGAACTTCCTGGCATACCACCTCAAAGAGAGATAGACTTCTCTATAGAACTCCAACCGGGAAATAACACCAATCTCTATGGCGCCATACCGAATGGCCCCACTGAGCTAAAGGAGCTCAAGACCCAATTGCAAGAGCTGTTGGACAAAGTGTTTATCAGGCCGAGTACGTCACCATGGGGGGCACCTGCACTGTTCGTGAAAAAGAAAGAAGAGATGCTTCGACTATGCATTGACTATAGGGGGCTAAATCAAGTCACCATCAAGAACCGATATCCATTGCCAAGGATCAATGACCTATTTGATCAATTAAGAGGAGCACAAATAACACTTTCTAATGGTACTACAAGTACTCCGAGATAGCCAACTTTATGCCAAGGCAAGAATATGCGAGTTTTGGCTAGAAGTGGTTAAGTTCTTGAGGCACGTGGTATCCAAGGAAGAAATCGAGGTGAACGAAAGTAGGGTCGAAGCAGTACTGAATTGGAAGCAGTCGTACATCTGAAATTATCGCTAGAAGTCGATGCTGCCAAAGGCTTATTTTTCCGTGACTGCATAGGTTCTTTCAGTGCCTTTGCTAATAATATTTGAGTTTGTAGATTATCGTAGGGCTTGCTCGCTAGTGTTCGATTTTCCCCCGAAATAAGGATGGAGTACTTACGCCTTACAATTTTGGAGTGATTCTGCTCGATTTGATCCATTATTTCCTAGTTTTAGAAACAGGTTTAATATCGTTAGGTGGGGAAGCATGCTGATTCGACAGGAATGTGCTAAGGAACATTTGTAGGGTACGAGTCTGCATGATGATTCAGTAGAAGTTTTGTATTTGACGTTGGCATTTACGATGGAAACCTCATCGAAGGTGTACAATGAGGCGAGTTGTTCGACGATTGAAGCAACTTCAACCCCACTTTGTTAAGCAGGTGATGAGGTTTAATTTGATTAACAAAACATGAAAATGATTGTGATGGATGCCTGAAACGCTGTCGTCTTACTCCAAGATACTTCTAGGACCTACCGGAGCCTTAGACAGTGGTCGTGTGATGCCAAAGTGTTTTGGAGCGTAGCGACTCTATTGAATCCGTAGTCACGCATTGATTTCGAGGACGAAATTATTTTGAGAGGGATAGTTTGTAACGACCCTGGTTTTTGGTAAATAAAAATTTCATTAAAAATTTGAAATTTATTTTTATTACCTGGATTTGCTTTTAAAATTACTTTTTTATTTCTAATAATCCGTCATAATTAAACTTCAGACTTATAAAATTATATTTCTTTGCACCGGATAATCTAGTCATTTTCTAAAGACAATTGTACTTATAGAAACACTTGTGTACTTTCCTAGTATATAAAATAAAATCTTTAAATTACATTTCTTGGCTAAGAAATCCTACTTGGCTAGTAGAATTAGATTCTAACCAATTAGTTGGAGAAACCTAACCCTAGATGAACCTTTATTCATTGGACAATAAAAGTTAGGAAAACTTTTATCCATTGGACAATAGGAAACCTAGATTTTCTATCAAAGATATTTTGTACTAGATTTGATAAAATACTCATGTATAGTTGTATATAGACTTATATACACATGCCTAAAGGATGTTTGGTTATTTTAAACCTTATTCCTTTTATCCATTAGTCAAAAAATGCAAGGAAAAATATTATCCATTGGATAATAAGTTAGTCTTACTAACTAGTACTATGATTTATTAAATAAATCACTTCCTAGATTTTTTCATGTGTTTATATGCATTAAAAATATGTGAATATCTAATTTTTTAGATTTCTAAATACACTAATAAATATATAAGTACTAGTACTTCTTGAATTATTCTAATAAGAAAATCTTGGCCATATATTTTATTTGATACTTGAAAATATTGATGGATTATATGGTACCTAATAGTACCTACATTTATATTTGAAAACTTGGACATGCGTGTGTGTGTGTATATATATATATATATATATATATAATAATATAATAGGAAAATGTGCTTATTAGATTAGTTTATTAGGAAATTTTGATCTTATATTTTTTTTATTGGATACTTGAAAATCTTAAAAGATTATATAGTACCTTGTAAAGTATTTTACAAGATTTTCTAAGCACAGAAATATATTTATATATGGGTACATGTACCTTTTGGCCTATTATTTTTCTAGAAAAATTTTAACCATTGGACAATAATTGCTAGGAAAAATTTTATTTATTGGGTAATAGCCAAGACTTTTGCTATAAATAGCACCACATTCTTGCCATTTAACTCACATCTTTCAACTTCTCTCTCTAGAAATATTTGAGTTCTTACTTTATTCTTCTTTATTCTTAGTGTTCTTGAGTTTTTCTTAAAATTCTTCAAGAAACTCATCCAAAACCGCCACTAAACCGTCACTCGACCGCCCTTTCGATCCAAAAAGTTTAGTAGTATAATCAAGATCTACTTTCGAGAGAAACCTTTCTCTTTCGAAGATACCGAAAGCTCACTGTAGGAAGTTACTCCGTCCGATGTACTTACTTTTTCCGTAGCCGTATCTACCACCAAGAAGAACGGTAGATTTTTTCTTACTAATTAATTCTAAGCATAAAAGTTGTATGATCATGAAGAATATCCCTAACAACTCTCTCTAAGTATATATATAAGTTTGTCTAGTTGCCTAAAATGTTTGAAATGCATGAAAGATAGCTAGTAAATTTATTTTGCTAAAGGATGTATAAACATGTTGAATAATCGACCTTTACTTTAATAAATATATGTTGTTTAGAACTTTTCACAAAAGAAGAAAGAACAGATGTAGAAAGATAAGCATTTAATGTTGATGAAGAAGTATTCGTATTTTGATCTTTAGAATGGTTATGAGCATGCATACATGAATTGCTTGTATTACTTGTGGTGTGATAAAGCATAAGTGATTTTCACTCCAAAGGCGTCCGTACATGTGACATTATGCTTTAAGTTATGGTTTGAGCATGATGATTACTATAGAGTTGGATGATCTTGCTAGTTTAGTTTCAAGATTATAATGAATGATTTATGATTACGTATGTGAAAAGTCCTACCGCGGAGTCGTTGCATAAAAACGAGACATAACAATTGAGAAAGTAGAAACATGGCACCTAGGGTGTGGTTAATGATGAGATGTGTTTCGAAAAAAGAAGAAGAAATATTTTGAAACCCCAAATGAGGCAGGACGTGGTAGCCCATTGTGTGGTGTGTGTGTGTGTATGTGCCAATGGGAACCTGGAGCGGCGGAACCATTGTGCGGATACTCAGGAACCCGGAGCGGCGGAACCAAGGTAGGGTGTGTGGCTTGGTTACCGCGGAGAGGTGCCAATACCAATTGTGTGCCAATGGGAACCCGAAGCAGTGGAACCATTGTGTGGATACTCAGGAACCCAGAACGGCGGAACCGAGGTTGATTGTGTAAAAACGATTTTGAAAATGTTGATTTGGGAAAATGAAAAGTGGAAAATAGAGACACAGTTTACGAGATATCGCGTAGGAGAAACTCAGAAATCACGAACACCAATATTAGTTGAATAGTGAATGTGGATGTGTCATTGTTAATTATTTTGTTAAACACACATGTGCTATGTGGATCTCACTAATTCTATGCCGTACTATTTGAAATTTATGGGTTAGGGGTTATGGGATTGTTCTGCTGAGCTTTCGTAGCTCACGGTGTTACCTTTGGTGACCCTGACATATTATACTGGTGGCGATGCTGGTATAATGTGTCAGACTTTGTAGATGAATAGGGAGAACTCTACACCTTGGAGACTTTCGGAGCCGAAGAGCTAGTTAGGATGGAGAAGCAGGCAGGGCAGTAGATAGGAACCCAAGTTTCTCCTCCTTTTGTTGAATAAAAGTAATCTTTTGAGATTTATGATGTAATGTTGAGCCAGACTCTATTTAGATTTTCAATGAAAATGTCTATTTAACGTTCCTAAAATTCGGGGCATTACAATTCTATTTTTCCCAATTAGACATTTAATATACATTTCAAAATATTAAAAAAATTCGGGTCTCTACATTCTATCATATCCTTAGAGAAATTCGTCCTCGAAATTTAATAAACCAGGTCCAATCATGCCAATCAACATATCAACATATTCCAATCGTATCGCTATTTCCTCATACAACAATTTGATAACCAACAAAATTCATGTCAAAGATTCATATCAATCAAACAACAACAAACATGAGTACATTTGTCTAACTTCATCCTCCCTTCCTAGGTAAACATGCTAACAGGATCGATTTACTCTCAACACTTGACTACGCAAATTTAAGATACGTATCGGATTCTCGCCATAGGACATGTCGGCTTCTAACTCAAGTTCAAACCTTTCTAACTCATGCCATGGATTCGGCTCGTACCACTTTATTATCCACATATACATAACGCATCACAAATGCTCAAAAGTTTCGGCGGCACTTTCAAATGGTACACAATTTCTAAGCTTCCCTTTGTTGCAACCCGATAGTCCAATTGACTTCCCGAGACTTCCACCTAGAAGGTGCGGTGATCAAGCGCCTCTTCTAACTGGATTTCATCGGTTGTCGCATGGGTATCCGATAAACACACACAACACCCGACACTCACCCTATCTTTCTGAAATTACGAGACAAACTCCAATGCAGTGACATTTTATGAAGCAAACGATGCCCCTCTTAAATGACTATGGATGACGACGGCAGTTGGCGTAATCCTTTGGTCGACCTCGCGTGGTTAACAACCTTTGACAAATTTACTTTGCTCTGTTCGGTCATTCTCTCCTAAGCTTCCAATAGTCGTTGGCGGATAGGTCTCATCACATTCCTCAATACTAAATCTAGCAAATCCTGAATAGGAGCCAATTCCTCTAAAGGTCGCACCAAATTCTCGCTCCAAGTCAGGTCATTCTAGGTTGAGAGAAGGATTTGATTATTATCTCCAATGAAACAAGTGAGTTCCAAAACTTAAATGACACCAATCAAGAACTCAAAAAACAGAAGTCAGATGACCGGAATTTAAAGGACACAAGAAATCCTTAAAATGATATGGCAACGGACTCAGTACCATCTCATGATAATCCAAAGAAACTTGAATTAATCTATCATAACTTTCTCTTTGCTCTACAAGTCAAACGAGTCAGTGGATATCACTTTGGCAAATGAAAGATTTCGATATTGAGGACAAGCACGAAGCAATGAGACAGAGATCTCGTAAACTAATTGATCCAAAGTCAAAATTTGTCCAACATCAGAAATGAGTAAAACTTCCAACAAATCATGGCCGAGCATTAAGAAACAAATCATCATGTACCTCCAAAAGTGAGGAATCACAATAGATTTGAATGGTACTAAGAGTAACTACGATAGGTAAATTCAAATTTAACAGCACCAACAAATGGGTATCGATAGGTATGTTACCACAAGATTTGACTCCAATTACAACATAAGGATTTGAGTAGGGTAACAATTTCCAACAAATAGACTGGTAACTGCAACATTGATATCCAAATCAACTGGATAGGTCTAGGCAAGTATACGGATACAAAATGAAAACAAGCTCAAATCATATGACTTCAAAACTAAGAAGTTAGAATCAATGGTGGCACCAAAGTACGCAACAATAGCAACAAGTTCGAATTTGACAGAACCTAAGAAGTTATATATCATAAAGTACGTGATTACAGATTGAATTTTGTAGGTTGAAGTTGCAACAGAAAGACTTGCATAGGATAACAGTTACAAGCAAACGATGAAATTGGTAGTCACAATAACAGGATCTAAACTGAACAATGAGAACTTTATCTTCAAGCATGGTAATGTTAACAATAAGGCTTCGAATGGAAAACGAGGAGCATTTGTCATCATCATTAACAAATGAGTCGTAGGATACTTTGCCACAAGAATTCGATTGTTCCCAAGAAATGCTAAGAACGATTTTGTGATAATTAACTCAAATGTCTAGAACCACAACTGGTCAACAATACGACATACTTACAGATAATAGATTTCAATACAATTCCAACTGGATTTCAGCTAGGACAACGAAAGAAGATAAACAAGAAAACAATTCTTATGATTCACATTCAGAACATCATCTACTGTCATGGCTACCATCAATCCTCGATCCTTGATATAAGTAGACTACAGACGCCCAAGATAACATATTAATACGAGGTGACTAACGAATAAGTCGAATAACAAAGGAAAGAAGATACCTCAAATGTTAACGATTTCTGAAAACTTGGAAGTAGGATGAGGTGATAGTTTAACGACGGGATTGCATTTGTTGCTGTTTAGGTGTACGTTTTTGCTGCTGCACTGAGCTTGATTCTCCATGTACTTTGGATCCCCAAGAACAATTTCTCGCAAAGTGGCCAGGCTTGCGATAGATATAACAAAGCCTATCAAACTGTGAAACTCTATAACGCCCCTGAATTTTGGTCAATAAAATTTTCGTTAAATATTTGAATTTTATTTGAATTACTTATTTTCTCTTGAATGGCTATATAATTTCTTGTTAATTTTCGTCGTAGTTAGATTTTGGTCATTGGTTAAACTCTCAACTAGAAACTCTACTTGACCAATTTAGTTAGTTTCTAACCAACTAGTTGGAGGAACCGAGTAACCAACTCACCTAGTTACTAGATGAACCTTTTGGACCTTTTGAAACTTTTGAACCTTTTGCCTTTACCCATTGGTCAAAATGGTTAGGGTAATTTTTGTCCATTGGACAATAAAACTTTTTAATATTTAAATCAAAGTACATGTAGTCTTTCAAAAATCCTATTTTAAAATAAAAGGTATTTGTACTCTTTTGTCCATTGGTTATTAACCGCAAGGGGAATTATTATCCATTGGATAATAACCGTTAGGAAAGTTAGTGACCCTTGGATAATAGAGTCTTTTGACCAAATAAAGTACCGATGTGACTAGAAAACTTTCCAATAAAGCTGATTTGACTAGTCAATCTTTTCAACCCTATAAATTACTTATTTATTTTCTTTTATTAATTTGGTTTTATTCTTTGTCCCTTGGACGATAAATGTTAGGGGAACTATTATCCATTGGATAATAGAAACCCAATTCTTTATATTAAAAGGGTTTAATGAAAGATTTGAACAAAGTACTATTATAGACTTTTTAAAAAAATTACTTTAAGGTACTTTTTGATTATTTTACTATAAAAGTTTCCTAGTTATTATTGTCCATTGGATAATAAAAGTTAAGGTATTTATTATCCATTGGGTAATAGTTTGGTCTTTCAACCAAGTACATGGGCTTATTAAACTAGTCATTTTTCCTAATTACCCATGTGATGAAGTACCAATATTTTATTTTGAAAGTACTTATTAGCCTTAGTAGCCTTTAAAGCCTAAGATTTTCCTAAGTACTCCTATATTATTTTATATTGGGGTTTTGTACCCAATTGGATTAATTTATTGGAGAGTTGATCTTCCTAGAGTACATTAATACACTAGGTTATTAAGTCCAACATGTGCCTTATTGGATTTCTTTATGGATTTTTGATTTGGTAAATCTAGTACTTTGATACTTTTTACTTATTCTTCTTGTTTTTATATATATATATATATATATGTGTGTGTGTGTGTGTACTAGGGAAAGAGAGAGAGAGAGAGAGAGAGAGAGAAAGGAGGAAGATTGGTTGTACCTTGACTTGACCTTCCTCATCCTTTCAAATCCTTGGGAAATATTTCTCCTAGCCAAACTTAACTCCCCATTTGTACTTCTATGATTTGTTTAGTACCCAAATCTTGTACCATTGTCCCCTTTCTTCCAACAAACCTTCCAAAGATCAAATCCAAGGACTAACCTAGCCATGCAAGCTACCTTATTAGGCCTAAGTCTATTTTGCCTAATGACAACCTATGATGGACCATTATGACACAATCCTAGCCTTTATTTGCCTAAGACTTTGACTACAAGCTAGACCTAGGTTATAATTACCTAGAAAGGCTAAAGATCTTAGTTGATTACATAGCCTTACACCTAAGATTTGGGCAAAGATTGGAGAGAAGGCTATGACTTGGTTGAAAGTTTGGATTTGATGACTTAATGGAGCAAATCCATGGAGGATTTAGAGAGAGAGAGGGCCGGCCTTGTGAGAGGAGAGGGAGCCAAGAATTTTTCCTATAAATAGCACCCCATGTTTCTCATTCAACTCACACCTTTACCTAGCAACTTCTCTCTCTAGAAAAATCTTGTTCTTTCTTTGTTCTTGCTTAGTTCTTCTTTGTTCTTGCTTAGTTCTTCTTTGTTCTTGAGTTCTTCAAGAAACTCAACCTAAGCCGCCACTAAACCACCACTCGACCACCCTTCAATCCATAAAGTAGAGTAGTGTTAGTCAAGAAGAAGTTTCGAGAGAAATCATTCTCTTTCGAAGCTACCGGAGACCACCGTAGGAAGTTACTCCGTCCGACCGCTGATTACCGTCCGTAAGCCGTTACTACCGCCTAGAAGAACGATAAGGAAATCCTTACTTACTTCCTATTTACTTACTTACTCAAGTATAACGTTGTTGTTTTAAATTGCTAAGAAAGAACGGTAGGATTCCCTCATCGTCCACCCCAAGTATAAAGTAGATTCTCCCTATCGACTACTCTTAATTATATGTAGTGCATCTTTACTTACTTATCGTTTGTTTAGAAGTATTTGTATTTTGATCTTTGAGATGATTATGAGCATGCATATATGAATTGCTTGTATTACTTGTGGTGTGATAAAGCATAAGTGATTTCACTCCAAAGGCGTCCGTACATGTGGCGTTGTGCTTTGAATAAAGCATAAGTGATACACTCTAAGGGCGTCCGTGCATGTGGCGTTATGCTATAAGTGATGACTGAGCGTGATAAGTAATATAGAATTGGATGATCTTGTTAGAATGATTCATGCTTATTTTTGTCCTACTGCGGAGTCCTTGCATGTAACGAGACACGAGAATCGAGAAAGTAGAAACATGACACCTAGGGTGTGGTTAATGAAAGGAAATGTTTTTCGAGGAAGGTAATATTTTTGAAACTACATAATGACCGGTTTTGGGTGGCATTATGTGAGTTGTGTGTTTGCGTGTGTAAAAAAAATATTTGAAAAGGGTGAAAAGATTTGAAATCCGCAATGTGGCCGGACTTGCCCATTGTGTGAGGTGTGTGTGTGTTCCAATGGAAATCCGGGAGAAACAGAACCATTGTGAGGTTGTGTGTATGCCAATGGGAACCCGGCGAGCCGAAACCATTGTGAGGATACTCGGGATCCCGGCGCGGTGGAACCGAGGTTGGGTGTGTGGCTTGGTTATCCGCGGTACG
The DNA here is from genome assembly GCA_019656835.1 of Rhododendron ovatum. Taxonomy (NCBI): domain Eukaryota; kingdom Viridiplantae; phylum Streptophyta; class Magnoliopsida; order Ericales; family Ericaceae; genus Rhododendron; species Rhododendron ovatum. The sequence continues at coordinate 22,698,252 of CM033799.1, forward strand.
GAGCCAATGCAATTGTGTGCCAATGGGAACCAGGCGCGGCGGAACCATTGTGAGCATACTCGGGAACCCGGCGCGATGGAACCGAGGTTGGGTGTGTGGCTTGGTTATTCGCGGTATGGAGCCAATGCAATTGTGTGCCAATGGGAACCCAGCGCGGCGGAACCATTGTGAGGATACTCGGGAACCTGGCGCGGCAGAACCGAGGTTGGGTGTGTAGCTTGGTTATCCGTGGTACGGAGCCAATGCAAAATGATTTTGAAAGTTGGGTGTGTAGCTTGGTTATCTGCGGTATGGAACCAATGCAAATGATTTTGAAAGGTTGTTTTGAAATGTGAAAATGTTGACACGGTCTACGATGAGTCGCGTAGGAGAAACCCGAAAATCTTGGACACCAACGATAGATGATTAAATGTGGATATTGTTAACTATGTATATACGTATCATGTGGAAATTGATGTCTTATTTGTAAGTTAAGGTTGGTGGGTAAGGTTTATCCTATTGAGCGTTGTAGCTCACGGTGTTACCTTTTGGTGACCCTGACATATTATATGGGTGGCGATGCCGGTGTAATGTGTCAGACTTCTTAGATGAACAGGGTAAGATGTACACCGTGGAAGCTTTTGGAGCAGAGGAGCTTGCTAGGATGGAAGAGCAAGCAGAGCAGTATTAGGAACCCTAGTTTCCTTCCTTGTTGAATAAATGTACCCTTTCCTTATGATGTATTTATGATGTAATAATGAGCCAGACTCTCTTTATTATATAATAAATGCCTCATTTAACGTACCCAAAATTCAGGGCGTTACAAACTCCTTGATTCTCAGATAAAGTAGGCGGTCCAAGATTAATCTGATTTTGCGAAGGTTGATTTGGTTCCCTTTGTCTCTTCCTTTATTGGCTTCGAAATTCCCTAGCGACTTACCCACTCATACGGTTGGTTGCCTTTGTGTATTCAGGGGTTGCGGCTGGCTAACAATCTGTGGATAGTTTCTCGTGAAATGGTCGAGTTTCCCACAAGTAAACGAAGATCTTGGACACCACGGACATTGAGCTTAAATATGACCAGATTGACCACAACGATGACACACAATTTGACGTTTGAGGAGAGCTCCCGGAGTCCTAGTATGAGAAGGTGGCTTAAGGCCCTGCTGGCCCAGAGTAGAGCGACTTAGTCCCCTCGATTTCTTTCTTCCTAAAATCTGAATACTCCCAGAAGATGAGCTCATGCTAACGACTTGATATATAGTTTCCCCTACATTCGTACCCCTCTGCACCCTTCAGAATCTCAAAACCCTTCGCACACTCAACGATCTCAGGAAACATTGCCTCATCCCTAGTACGTTAATTCACCTCATTCTTCCCGTATGCACTACGACCCTAGTAATCATGATCATTAGTCTCACCCCACCCAACTTCACGTCTTGAAGACATCTTACTATAAGGCCATAAGAAAGAAAGTTATCAGCATTAATCGTATCGCTACATGATGCAAGTGTTCAACCTTCGCAACATAGGTTTACAACTCTACTCCATTCTACCAATGTAAATGCAATGCCACATCAATATACTAACCCATTTACGCAAGCACACATGTTTTTTTTTTTTTGAAAACGAATGCAACGATTTTCTTTTAAACCCATGAGACTAAAGGTATCCCCACAGTCTCAAGGTGTTCTAAACCTAATGCTCTGATACCAATTTGTCATGCCCACGATTTTCAACATAAATAATAATCCTTTTCAATAATCGATCTTCGCATAATATAGAGATAATACCCAAAAGAGAGTTCCCCAAAAGATCACTTACAAAACAAGTCCCCAAGTTTAGAAATTTACAATATTTGACTACGGCCCAAATTTCATAATTAGTCAAAAATGGTAATTTAGAGATTACATGATATCTAAACTTAAAAGAGTTCAAATGAAATTTACAATATATCTTTTCATGAAGTCATACAAAAGATGATAGAACCACTTCTCAATGACGACTTTCAAAGATGTGAAGTCAAGCATGCACACCATGCACTTCGTGTCAAGATCCTTGGGATGCATCTGAAAATGATAGGTTAAGTTACACTAGCCCAGTAGAAATTTCTATACTCAAGCTATATGTAAATGAGATGAAACATGCAATAAGAATGAATGCTTTCTAATAAACGGGCAAGAGATACAATGGAATATCACGAAGAACCGACAAACTACGACTATGGGATTCTATACATCTTATAGCTATCCCTAACCATTCATACATCAAACTAGAAGTAGCATTAAACACACGTCAATCTAGATACGCAATGACAATTTCTCAAATGAATGTCACACTTAACTTCCTTATTTCTTACCATTCATCACCAAGCCTCCTTTCATAAAAACATCCCTTTTTGGTTGCCAAAATAGTTTTGAGAAAACTCTCGACCTTTACGGGTTAAGCTCCGTTGATTCGAGTTTGAATAGCCGGAGTCCGTTGATTCTGCGCATGAATATCGGAAACCGTTGATTCGCTCAAGAATAGCCGGAGGATTTTTAATAAAAATCCTTTTTCAAAAAAAAAAAGACAAGTTCCGTTCTTTTCAAACCCTTGGTAGAATCAATTGTTTATCTCTTTCTTTAATGGTCACCATCTCAAGTAGCAAACAGTTCAAGTAACAACATATACTTCTAACTTCAACTTCAACATTTTTCATTTTATGAGAAATTCAACTATGTTACCACCCCATGTGTGACAGTGAACTCTCTTTCTACCCGGGTTTCCGTCTTACCACACCTTGCGTAACGGGCCCTCTAGAGTCTCCGCATTACCACACCTTGCATTGTGGGACCCTCAATTCAAATTATCAACTCACCCACACACACACATGCATAATCTATCCATATGTGAGCAAGCAACATTCCCTAATTTACATTCTCTCAATCGTCATCATACAAGGTAATACAAATTCGTAAACATGTCACATGGTACATTGGTAAATACTTTAAGTTCACGTTATTTCTCTAAGTCTATCACTACGTCCGTCATCACTTATTGAACCCTCAAGTCACTCCACGACAAACCATCCGTTAGGTTCTAAACGAGAGTCTTATAGAACGAGTGCCAAAGGAATCTAGGGAGCTCAATCAAGACGAAGCACGAGGATACGAATCAAAATTCTACCCATCAGATCGCTAGACAAACGCATGTCTACCCATAACACTCACCACACCACCTCTTGTAGCCCATAATACTCCTACCAATCTTATGGTACATTCCCTAGCCAACGTCATTGATATTTTGCTCTAATGAGTGCTAAGAGACAAGATTAAATAATGAGTCATTAGGACATAAGAAATTATGCTCAAGAGTGACTTAAGCATGTTCCAATTATATAGAGAATCATAACACGGAATGAGAACAACCTTAGGAATAGCCACAGACATTGGCAGGCTGACACACCTCTACTCAAATGATCATAAATTTTTATGTACTAAGAGGTTTAAAGTGATTTTGGTGGCAAATGAAAGTTGACTTCAAGACCTTCGAATCAATATAAAGTTTGCATGAATCGGATATCGGACAAGGAAGTTATAGCCGTTTGAAGTTGGGCTGAAACTCTAAAGACGGACAGAATTTCCAGAGCGGGGAGGGATCGATCCCTCCTCTCTTGGGGATCGATCCCCCAAGGGAAAAATCCAGATTTTGAGTGAGGGATCGATCCCTATTGCTTAGAGATCGATCCATAGGCGATTTTGGGCAATTTCTGCAGATTTTGACAACTTTTCAAAAGAACAAAGGGAGACGATCAAGGCTCGATCCAAGCATGAAATCAACTCATAAACATATAAAGTGAGTAAGAAATCCCTACCTCAATGTTAGAAGCTTCAAACACGAGATCAAAGAACGAGCCCTAGCTTCCAAAGCTCCGAAATCCTCCAAGATCTTCCCTCCGAGCCTCACCCAATGCGATACGAGCCCAATGTTGCGTTCTAGAGACGAAATAGAGATGGATCCTTGAGGTTTTTGTGAGATAGAGTGAAGTTTTAAGTGAGAGGAGAAGAGAGAGAGAGATTTCGGATGAGAGAGAGAGAGAGAGAGAGGGACTGTAGAGAGAGAGAGATGGAAGATGAAAATAATCTCCTATAATACATACACCCAATATATATACCATATATCTTTATATTACCCACACACTTCCTCAAGATTCAATTCTTTCACTTCAATCCTCAATTCAAATAATCACCATATAAATTCTATTTTTCCCAATTATGCATTTAATATACATTTCAAAAAATTAAAAAAAAATTAGGTCTCTACAGTATTAAAGATTTCAATGAGATCTATTAAACAAAATTCATATTGATAGAAAAATTATTTGTGTAAGCATATAATTTTTGAGCTTAAAATTGTTTTCTTAAAAAATAATTACTTATTTCCCTTTCAGGAGTGGGGCCTAAATGGCATAAATTTTAACGATAGTCCCCAAAGAATTGGTAAAGTGTCACTTTAGTTCCCAAATAGAAAAAAATAGTGTCAATTTGGTTCTCAATATTCAAAAAAAAATGATTTTAGCACTCCAATTTGTTATGATTGCACTCCAAAATTTTTCTTTTATTGTGTCTTGTTATGTATAATTTTCACACTAAAAAATAAGTTTTGGAGTACTATCATAAAAAAATGGAATACCAAAATCATTTTTCTATTCAAAAAGCATATTTAAATGGTCCCGAGAGTTAACTCTTTCCAAATCTACTCTCAAGTACAAGGCTATTTTGGGAATCTTCATTGTAAGATTCTTGCCAAGAAAGGGAAATTCTACTTACACCCTCCTCTTTTCTCACAATTTTTCTATGATGCCCTAATGTGGTATTGGGGCATGATGCCCCCATTTAATATGGACTATTAGATCAAGTTTTAAGTTAATCTGGACCCTTGGATCAAAATCACCTCCAAAAAGTTAGATGGTATTGTGTTTTTTCAGCAAAAAAAAAAAACGATTATACTTACATGAACACTGCCTCTTCTTACCATATTTTATGCTAATACTTACCACAAATTAAGGCATACTTACCACAACTAAAGGCTGTACTTCAATGTCTTTTGCCCTTTCTCTCTCTAACTTGTTCTCCAGGTAGCCGATTTAGGCACGAAAATGAACTTTGTTAGCGGGAAAATATACCTTTTTGTAGAAATTTTTTTAATTATTGAAAATTTATAAATTCACACAACTTTTTGTTTTATTCACCCTACTTTTTGTCATTTTCCTAATCATTTGTGTAATAGAAAATATTTGGTGAAAATATAAATATAATTTAATAATATTTAATTTGTAAACCAATTTTTTGAAACTAGGTCCTTGAGCCAAAAAAAATTTCATTTTAAATTAATGTTGTTAATATATTCTATTAAATTACTTTTAATTAAAAAGTGTTTAACAACTATTATTGAGAAAACAATTATTCATTTATTGTTTTGAATAACTTAAAATTAATGTTGTTAATATATTCCATTAGATTTTTACGTTGTGTATATATGTTGCTTATAACAAATTTTTAAAAATAATAAATATAAACCATATAATTGTAACAATCTCCTAATTATATTTAAATAATTTATTTGAAATGATGTATGTAATTGTTTAACGTGATATTGTAACAATTAGTAGTTATAATTGACAATAGACTATTCAATTAGTGGTAGGGTGACGATTAATCTCTATAATTGACTATGATAGTCAGAATGATTTGATTGGGAGCTTAATTGATTGATCATATTCAATAAGTGATGATATAGTGATGATTGAGCATTAATATAATTAGCTAAAATGAATTGGTTAATATAGGTTAATAGTGATCAATGTTATTAGTAGATGTAGTAGTTAATAGTAGTCTTGGTTGCAATCAATAAGTGATTGATATAATTGGCTAATGTAAGAATAACCACTAACTATTGATCTCTAATGACTCATTCAATAAATTATTTAGTTTCATTCATCATTAAGGTAATACAAATTAAGTAGAACTAAGTAACATCACATTTATTGTGGTAGTTACTTTATTAACTACCCTCATTATGGTGCATTAGTTATGTTACGTAAATACGTATCTATCCATCATTAATGTCATACTTACCACAAAATCAGGTTATGCATACCACACCATCTGATTTTGGTTACCATCACAATATTCGACTGTTACTTCATGGTATATGTGTACATACCATAATTCTTGCTAGTACTTACCTTCTGAAAATGATTCACTTACTTTCAAACTTGTGCAATAAATGCTTACATATCCCACATTATGCCATTAAAAGATAGAAAATTCCTCCATACCTACCTTAAACTCTTCAAACTTATCCATCTGATTTTTCACTTTTCCACACATATTCGGGGAATTTAGAGGCCAGCCCCAAAAAGTAGATTCAAACTTAATTTAGTCATGACAAAATTATTTCTTCTTTATTTCAGTCATTTTTCTTGACTTTTCACGCATTTATACTATTTTGCCCATTGTTCTTAATTTTTCGTGTACATTTCCATTTTTAGTAACATTTATATTTTTAGAATCAACTTCTGACCCATATTATTTCGGACAAAAATACTCTTGGCTATGTGAACTGGCTATGAGAACTCCCAATTCTCATAGCCAGTTAACATAATATTTCGAACAACAATATCCCCGCCGCCAGTTCACATAGCGCAAGTTAGCATATTATTTTGGACAAAATACCCCTGAACTATGGCTATGAGAACTGAGGCTGTGAGAGCTATATTTTCAGAGGCTATGAGAGCTATATTTTCAGAATCAATTCCTGAATCATATTATTTCGGACAAAAATACCCTTGGTTATGTGAACTGAGTTATGAGAATTGGCTATATGAACTGCCAATTCTCATATATATACTCCTATATCCTTTAATCACACACCCACTCCCTCAAGTTCCAATCCCCTCGTTTCAATCTCTAATTCAAATAGCCACCAAATAAACCATTTTCTCCTAATTAGCCAATTAATAAACATTTCAATAATTAAAAATTTTACGGGTCTCTACATCTGAAGCCCTTGAACAAGCCACCGCCTCAGCCACCTTACGACCCAAACTATGATGCCAACAAACAGTACACTTACCACCAACACCCTGGGCATAAGACGGACCATTGCATGCGTCTTCGCTAAGATATCCAGGATCTCAATGATAGCCAAGCTATAAAGCCACCCAAACCCAATGTACAATTCGACCCACTCCCCACTCACAATGCTGAACCCCCATCTTGAAACATCAATTTTATAAGCCTATCTTACAACTCCACATATAATCCTACCCAATACATTATCCCAAGTATCTAAGCCAAACCATCCTTGATCTTCCCTGAGGATAATGGGTGTCTTGAAGAGGAGTCCAATTTCTCTTACATCTATGCAATTAATGATGGGCATTAGTGGTTGGAAATATGCCAAGCCCTGCCAAGCGATTGGGAAACTAAAAGAATTGAGCCAGCTGACCCCTGGGGCTCTCAAGAAGAAGAAATAGGCCATCTCACCCGAAGTGAAAGAGTGTACAAACCTCCTAAGCTCAGTGGAGAAAGCTCGGCCACAGCCCGAGTAATGGAAGAAGAAGAAGAGGAGGAAAGTCAAATGGTGAAACCAGAAGAAGACAGGGTCTTGAGACAACTGAAGAAAATCCAAGTTGATATCTCTATCTGGGGACTGCTCATGTCTTCTTATGAGCACTGTAATTCCTTCTGGGGACTGCTCATGTCTTCTTGACCTTGGGAAAAGACAAAGTTCCCATCGATATCACCCCTAAGGATTTGGTAGGATTCATAAAGGCATCCAAAGCCCTAAAGCCAACAATAGCTTTCACTGACAAGGATCTACCTGCTGAAGGTCTTGTACACAACAAACCCCTATAAATCTCCCTCAAGTGTCTCACTAAGTGGATTCCGTTGGTTTTGGTGGATAATGGATCCGCTTTAAAAGTGTGCCCTCAAAGAACCCTCGACAAGCTGAGAATAGGCACTATCAACATATGTCCTTCAAACCAAGGTGTAAGGGGATATGACAATTCAAAGAGAAGAGTGGTTGGATGTGTTACCCTATCGTTGGAAGTTGGTTCGTTCATCGATATATCAAATAAGATCACCCCAAGTGTAGGGTATAAGCATCCAATTGAAGCATAATAATTCGGAAGACTGGGATTTTACCCAAGGGAAAAATTAATACAGCTTGGTTGGATTTGTAGAAGCAAGCACGGTTTTCGGCATTTAGGCAGCCAACTTTGTTTTATGTATGCGGTGGAAAGTAAAAAGGCTAAATTAAACGGGAATAAACTAAGATAAAAAGCAGGTTAGGTCTCGGAATAAATTAACACCCACGGCTCAAGTTAAATCACATTTTCACCCAATTACGCGGTTCAAAATACTCAATTAAGGTTCCTAAACCGGAAGATAAAATTGTTCAATTACCAAACTAACTCTAGAATTTATTTAGCAAATACCTCATGCGACAGAGCTCCAAGCATCATGTGTGGTAAGTAGGCGATGCTCTTACCTACACATGATCAAGAAGGTTAACACTTTAGCAATTTAACAAATAAACTCGAACCCCACATCAATTTTCCAACCAAAGATTCAGACTTTATTTTTGAAAAATGCAATTTTTACTCGAGTCATGAGGTGCTAATCACCCTATGACCTAACCCTAGAAAACTACTCACACATAGCTATGAAGATAAGAGCAAGCAAAAATCTACTAAGCATAGTGAAAGAACAACACTAGAAGAAAAATGTATTAAATGATAGATCGGAGTAGCGGCTACAACTTTAATAAAGACTACAATATCAAAAACTAATTAACTAAAACATAAATTTAAATTTAAAGTGCTAAAAAATGAAGAACAATGAAGAACAATTCAAAAAGCAAGTAAATCTAGGTTAGATCTAAGTTATGCAATACAAAAGTTGTTTGTACAAATGACATCACGGGTTTTTAGTACTCCAAGGTACGCGCACGGAATATTCTCAAGAGATGCTCTGAAAATCCGCTCTAAGACCCTCGGTACCAATGGCAAAGGGCTTAAGCTGATGATTGAAGAGCCTCGGTACCGATGGACAGAAATCCCTCCTATCGATGTCGAGCTAGGTAGTGATCTGGTGAGAAGGCCTTTAGGTACTTCGGTACCGATTGAAGTAATTCCTCTCCATCGATGCCGAGCCTATTAGCTGACGTGGATAACAGTTCAGTACCGATTGAGCATGTTACTTTCCATCGATGCCGAGCTCCTATCTCCAGGACTTGGTCAATTGCTTGCTGCCTAGGCCATTCTCGAGCCGACGGGTCACTTAGCCATAGCCATCAGGCCTAAGCTGCCTTTAGTATGCCTTGAGTTTGAAAACTCCTTTATTTGGTGATTTTCCTACAAAACAAAAACTAGCATACTCTACGAGCAAAAGTAATTAAAATCAACTAATTAAATGATAAAAGTAATTGATCTTAGATAACTAGCGCATCCTGCATTGCATAATCGGGTGCTTATCACAGTCCTAACTTGAGGTTTGCTAGTCTTTAGCAAATAAAGTACGAAAAAGTTGAAAACGAACAGCCTTGCAATCCATTCCTCTATCATAACTTAGAACATGCTCAACATTGTAAATTAACAAGAGTTCAATCAATCCAGCTTTTTATTTCATTCCTACAGTTCACAATTTCAGCATCCAATTAAACAGTTCAAGCATCAAGCAAGTCTAACAACAAGCATAAAAAGGTTTGTGTCCTAGAACAAAGGGAGGATACGGGACACAAAACCTGCAAATTCAGACTAGTAATCATATCCCACGAAGAAGTGTTTAACAAATAGGCAACAGCGAACAAGAAATACTATGCCTCAAACAACGAAAGCTCTTTATTCAACTGAAATGAAAACTAGTAGATGAAATTTGGATAACGAAAGGAAAACATGCCATGCAACTAATTATGCAAATATCAACAGTTAATCACAAAGGAATCCATGAGCGCTAATGATCAACTAAGGACTTTTTAAGCTTGTAATGACCTTGGTTACAAAGGGAAGGGACTACAAAATAGTGTAGTGGCCATATGCTAGCATGGTTCATCTACCCTTGGCCACTACCGACCCTAAACTACCCAAGACATGACCACACGCTGGCCAAGCACTAAACAAAGTTATGAATAAGAAATAAAGAAAAACTACTAGACAAGGCCTACTAAAACTACTACCGCCGACTCCATCACACCTAGTCGCCATCCTCATCCGGCTTCTCACAGTATTGAGCCTCGAGCTCTCCCTTTCCATCGGACTATTTCTCATCCGGAATGAATGCTAGCCCATAAGTCAAAACAATTCTCTTATTAAAGTATTCAACCCTATTTCCGAATTCGTTTTTGCTCTTTCATAGTATTTCTTTGATCTTCTTCTTTTTTTTATTTTTCTTTTTTTTTTCTTTGAGAAATTGGGTCATTTAAGGTGAAATTTGTAGTGAGAGAGAAATTGGAGCCAAATTTTGGGGCTTTTTGGAGAAGGAGATGAGAATTTGGAGTTTTAACTTCTGTAGTGGGAGAGGAGAGAGAGGGAATCATGCATCAATTATTTGCCTTTTTCGCATTCCAACCACTTCTATCACATTCACATCGCCCCCAAATCTCCTTAAATCATTGAACACACATCCCAACAAACCTCCAAACAACCGGTCGCCTAGGTTAAAGCAAACAATGCGGAAAAGACAGGATGCAAATTAGGACGAGTTTACACATATGTGGTATGATCATGCAAAGAATGCCTTGTATCCTTTCCTAAGTGCGCCTTGGATTTCAAAATGATTCAAAATCAACATCACATGCAATTAGACATGGACATGTGATTATTCACCTACACTACAAGTATGTTTATTGAAAGATGGGGATATGGGCCAAAACTTGCTCAAAAACTTAACTCAACACCTAAACCGTTCAATTTTCTATTAAGCATGCAAATTGAGAAGCACAAAATTTCTTAGAATTGCTACGAACTCTTGCCAACTAACAATTATTGAGCATGCAACAAATCATGAAAAAGAACCAAAAACATGACAAAAAGAAGGATTGCAAGTAAAAACTTTTATTTATTTCTTTGAAAATTTTGAATTTTCTCATTTTTTTTTGGTTTTTTTAATTTTCATTGTTTTTGAATTTTTTAAATTTTCCACAAAAATGCAACAATTAGTGTAACAACTCCGATTTTCATCGAATAAAAATCTCATTGTTATTTCAAATTACTTATTTTCTCTTGAGTGACTATATGATTTCTTGTTTATTTTCGTCATAGTTAGATTTTGGTCATTTGTTAACTTTCAACTAGAAACCCTACTTGACCAATTTAGTTAGTTTCTAACCAACTAGTTGATGAAACCAAACTAACCTAGTTACTAGATGAACCTTTTGAACCTCTTGAACCGTTTTACCATTACCCATTGGTCAATAGAAGTTCGGGTAATCTTTGTCCATTGGACAATAGGCCTCTTATTAAAATATGTGGATTAGTACATGAATATAATATTATATATGTTTTAAACACATGTGCAAGTACATTTATTCTTTGTTTATTGGGTATTCTCCCACCCCTCTATTATCCTTTGGTTATTAACCACTAGGGAAACTATTACCCATTGGGTAATAGCACTAATCTTCCAACAAGGTACAAGGTTTTATTTAAATAATCAAGATTTAGATTCCCATGTACTTTAATGCATTAAAATATTGGGGTATAGTTAAACCCTAGATTTCTAAAGTACTTTATTGATTAAACTAGTACTTGTACTCTATTATTATTTAATGTGGAGAATCCTAACCTTTTTATTTAATTGGGGTACTTGGTACCACACCTATATTTAAATATAGGGCATTTGTTCACATGCTTTGAAGGACATTTTGGTTATTTTAATATAAAACTTTCCTTATTACTTTTGTCCACTGGACAATAAATACTAGGGTTTTATTATCCATTGGATAATAGGGTTATTCTTTCAACTAGTACTAGGGTTTAATAAACTAGTCATTTTTCCTAATTGCCATGTGACATGGTACCTATATTATATTATGTAGGTACTTTTGGATTTTAAAGCCTAAGATTCCCTAGGTACCTTGGTATTTTTTTTATATTGGGATTTTATACCCAATTGGTTTAATTTAATGGGGAGATGATCTCCCTAGATTACATAAGTACCTATGTATATATAATATGTGTACTTGGATGACTAAGTAATGACTTGGTACACATGTGCTTATTTATTTGTTTAATGAGAAAATCTTGGTTTTAAAATCTCTTTGATTCAAAGTACCAAAAGTACATAATATTTTTTTATGCCTTTCTTGTACATAATAGTGTGTATATATATATATATGTGTGTGTGTGTGTGTGTGTGTGTGTGTGTACTTGTGCAAGAGAGGAGAGGAGGGAGAGAGAGAGAGAGAGGAGAGGCCGAGAGAGAGAGAGAGAGGCGAGAGAGAGAGTTGGCCGAGAGAGAGGCGAGAGAGAGAGTTGGCCGAGAGAGAGGAGGGAGAGAGAAGAGAGAGAGAGAAGAGAAAGAGGAGATTTGGGTTGTACCACCATGATCTTCTTACATCTTTCAAATCCTTGGCCATATATTCTTCCTAGCCAAGATCTATCCTTTCATTGTCCTTCTATAATTATTTAAACACCAAATCTTGTACAACCTAGTCTTCCCTCCATCAAATCTTCCAAATTTTCCAAGATCAAATCCAAGGTACAAATCCTAGCCATGCAAGCCTAGGGTTGGCCTTTGATCTTTCAAAGATTGCATGATAAATGTCAAAAATTGAGGTATGGAGAGAGAGGGGGGGCCGGCCTTAGAGAGAGAGAGAGAGCTCAAGTTTTGGCTATAAATAGAGCCATTCCCATGCCATTCAACTCACACCTTTCCATTCTTCAACTTCTCTCTCTAGAAATCCTTTGTCTTTCTTTATTCTTCTTGTTCTTGAGTTTTTCTTGTTTTCTTCAAGAAACTCATCCAAAGCCGCCACTAAGTCGCCACTCGACCACCCTTCGATCCAAAAAGTTTTAGTAGTTTAGTCAAGATCAAGTTTCGAGAGAAACCTTCTCTTTTGAAGCTACCGGAAGACCACCGTAGGAAGTTACTCCATCCGACCACCGATTACCGTCCGTAAGCCATTACTACCGCCAAGAAGTAAGGTAGGATCTCCTTATCTTCCATCCCAAGTAGGAAGTAGGTTATCTTTATTTACTTTCCATCTCAAGGATAACGTATGTTGTTTTGATCTCCAAGAAAGAACGGTTTTTCGAAAGTTAACACTTTACTATTTGCATTGAAGTATTCGTATTTTGATATTTCGAGGAGCTTGAAATGGTATACATGAATTGATTGTTTTACTTGTGGTATATTATGGAGTTGGATGATCTTGTTAGATTACAATGAATGATTCATGCTTACTTTTGTCCTACCGCGGAGTCTTTGCATGGAATCGAGACACGAGAACCGAGAAAGTAGAAACATGGCAGCTAGGGTGTGGTTAATGAAAGGAAATGAATTCTGAGGAAGGAAATATTTTTGAAACTACATTATAACCGATTTTGGTGCATAATGTGAGTTGTGTGTGTGTGCCAATGGGAACCCAGCGCGGCAGAACCATTGTGAGGATACTTGGGAGACCGGCGCGGCGGAACCGAGGTTGGGTGTGTGGCTTGGTTATCCGCGGTACGAAGCCAATGCAATTGTGTGCCAATGGGAACCCGGTGCGGCGGAACCATTGTGAGGATACTCGGGAACCCGGAACGGCGGAACCGAGGTTGGGTGAGTTAAACAAATGATTTTGAAATGTTGATTTGTATGTGAAAATGTTGACACGGTCTACGATGAGTCGAGTAGGAGAAACACGAAAATCTTGGACACCAACGACAGATGATTAACGAATGTGGATGTGTGATTGTTAGTGTTGTTGTAAATGATTTACTATTGTAAGGTTGGTGGGTAAGGATTTCCTATTGAGCGTTGTAGCTCACGGTGTTACCTTTTGGTGACCCTGACATATTATATGGGTGGCGACGCCAATATAATGTGTCAGACCTCATAGATGAATAGGGTAAGATGTACACCTTGGAGGCCTTCGGTGCGGAGGAGCTTGCTAGAATGGAGGAGCAAGCGGAGCAGTAGTTAGGAGCCCTAGTTCCTCCCTTGTTGAATAAATGTACCCCTTTGATGTATTTATGATGTAATAATGAGCCAGACTCTCTTTATTATGTAATAAATGCCTCATTAACATACCCAAAATTTAGGGGCGTTACAATTAGCACATAGCTAACCCCTCCCCCGAACTTAAAGCGATGCTATGCCCTCATAGCATGAAGAACAAGAGCGAAGAAAGGAGAGCGAGCGAATGTACCGTCCAAGGGGAATGTCAACCCCTAAATACCTCAACCAAGTTGGAGGATTTCATGTCAATGTCTTGCTCTAGCCAGATTAGATGCTTCCAGGGTTTACTCCTTCGGTTCTGCCAACTCGGAACCATAGCTAGTCACACTGGGCCATATCCAAAGCTTTATCGGACTAATAACCACGGCTCGTAGCCACACCCATGCTTAGGGCTCCTGAACACCTCACTCACTTCGGCTTTAGGCCCAAACTACCAAGGCTGGTGTGGTAGCATATAAACCCTGCAGAAGACTTAAGAGAACGACTTTCCACAAAACAATGGACTTTAGAACCACCAGCCCATGTTATCCGGTTTCAAACTAAACAAAAATGAAAAGACAGAAAATAAAGAAACAAAGCACGATGTAAACACAACGAAAATGCAAAACAAACAAATGCAAACCACTCGATCTTCACGTGATCACAAGAGTCATACTTTTTTTCCCATTTCTTACTAGAGGGGTAAGAAATGGGTGGTTATACTAGACCGTTGAAAGTGAAAAAGAAATGAGAGAGAGAAAAAGAGTGTGACAATGAGTGAAAGAGAGAGAAAATATGTTCATCCACATGATGGTTTCGAATTGTTATCATGCCATTAAAAGCTAATATAATGAACATAACACCACATGCTACACTCTTTGCCAAGAATTGAATTCGACCATGCCACAAGATAAGATACTTTGAGTAAAGCAATTGCCGAATTCATTTTAAAAACTTAAATTCCACCAAGTGCATAGCCCAAACAAAATCAATTTTCAATTTGTTGACCAAATCTACAATGTAAGGATGATAAACCACAAAAAAATTGTCAACACCAAGAAAATCAATTGGTTCTATGATTGACAACTTCTCAAGAATAGGCTCACATGCATCTTGTTTTTCTAACAAATAGTGTAAGGAATCTACCTTGCCATCCATTTCCTTAGCGATGAGAAGATCAAGGCATGGAGAACTCGAAGGGACAATTGTAGCTTCCATGGGCTCCAACTCTTCAAAGATTGGTCCATAAGCATCCTGTTTAGCCAACAATGAATACAAGTAATCCACTTCGGCATCCATTTCCTTAGCGGTGAGAGGTTTTTCCAATGGATCTTCATAGTAGCCGCCCCGACGTTTCAAGCATGTTCATCTCATGAGCAAGGAGTAAGTCCTCCGGGGAAGAATCAAGATACAGGAGATTGAAAGAGACAACTTTAGCGATGTGGCGTTTTCCCCCCGAATCATCATATAAAGGGGTATCCACAAGAGAGGGAAGAACCTTCTTCTCTATTGGGGGTAGTTCTTCAAACTCTTCAAATTTTGGAGTCCAATAGGTCATGGCACAAGCTTCATCCTCCTCATTGAGCAACACATGCAAATACCTCACTTCGGAAGATTCAAGAAATTCGGCCTCCTCGGCCGTAAAAGCAACTTCCAAAGGATCACTATAGAACAATTCGTCCACATGTTCTTCCACAAGGGTGTCAATAAGGCTCACTTCATTCACATTTTCGTCATCCCCCATCTAATTGCCCACATTAAAAACATTGACCTCCATCTTCATGTTACCGAAGGTCATATTGAGAAGTCCATTCCGACAGTTGATAATTGCATCTGTTGTGGCTAGAAAAGGTCTCCCAAGAATCACCGGAGTAGAGGCAGCAGAAGAGTCGATCGGATTTGTATCAAGAATCATGAAATCCATCGGATAGATAAACTGATCAACTTGGACTAAAACGTCTTCCACTACTCCTCTTGGGACACGAACGCTCCGATTGGCCAACTAAAGTGTAACACGAGTCGGTTTCATTTCCCCCAAACCAAGTTCTTGATAAACAGAGTACGGAAGTAGATTAACACTGGCCCCAAGATCAAGTAAGGCTTGTTCGATACGCTTCCCTCCAATGGTAATCGCGATAGTAGGGCTCCCCGGATCTTTGTACTAAGGCGCGATATTCGTCTGAATGATAGAACTCACTTGTTCAGTAAGAAAGATCTTCTTTTGAACATTAACTTGTGCTTCCGGGTACACAAATCTTTAAGAAACTTAGCATATGAGGGAATTTGCTTGACCGCATCCATAAGAGGAATGTTGATCTTCACCTGATTGAATAACTCATGCAACTCCGCATTGTAATTTGGTTTTGCCAAGGCCTTCAAACAATGAGGAAATGGTGCCAGTGTTGGAATAACTTGAGGTTCTGATACACTTTTTTCCTTCTTCTTTCCTTTATCTTCAAGAGTCTCCTTGCTTGCTTCCTTGGGAGATCCCCAAGGGTTGGTGTTGAACGTTCAATAGGAGAGGGCATCAAGGTAGGTTCCCGAGGCTTTACCACTTGATTATCCACCGTCTTGCCACTTCGAAGAGAAATAATAGCCTTTGCTTACTCGGGAAAAGTCACTGAAGAGCTAGCAAAGTGAAGACCTTAATAAGTCGGATTAGAATTTGGTTGCGGATTAGGTTGAGGTTGAGTAGGAAACTTCCCTTTCTCTTGTTGTAACAAACCCACCGTAGTTGTCAACTTCCCCAATTGGTTTCGGATATCACCCATCATTTGGGTTTGTTGCTCGTTGATGATGGTTTGGCCTTGCAAGAACATATTCAGTAGATCCTCCAATGAACGCTTCGGGGGTTATTGGAACTGGGCAGGTGGCTGCTGAAATTGGTTTTGCATGTGGGAACGGACCAAAAGGAGCAAATCCTGGCAGACCTTGAGCTTGAGGGAAACGGAAAGCATTCTGGGGTTGTTTCCAAGGTAATTGAGGAACGGGCGGCGGGACTTGAGAAGAACTCCCTTCATTAGGTTGATTCCACTGGAAGGCCAGATGTTGACGAGTCCCGGGATTATAAGATTGAGAATAAGGGTCAAAACATTGCACTGCATGTACTTCTTCCGGAGCAATCCCATTAATCACGTTCTTAAGAGCAGGAATGTTGGGGCACGTCTCGGTAGAATGGCCCACAATCTCATAAATAACACATACTTCCTCCACTTGGTGTACTGCTTTCACCTCCTGAGATTGAGAACTCTTCAATTCCAACTTGTCAAGCTTCCGAGCAATCTCCTCCAATCGTTTTTCAAAAGTTGTATGCTCCGCAATAGAGAATTTTCCTGAACCAGTAGGACCTTGATTGTACATTGCTCTATCTCCTGGATCTGCAAATTGCCAAGACTGGGTTTTCTCAGCTATTGACTCATAGTAATCCCAAGCATCCTCCGGTGTCTTCCCCATAAAATCACCTCCACCCATAGTATCTAAAAGTTGTTTACTCTCTTGGGAACACCCTGTGTAGAAATAGTTAACTCTGAGATACAATGGAAAGTTGTGATGAGGAACTGACATGAGCAAGTCCTTGTATCACTCCCAATACTTGTGGTAAGTCTCTCCATCCCTTTGCTTGAAACTTTGAATCTGATCGATAAGTAACTTCGTCCAGCCTGCTGGAAAGAATTTAGTGGTGAAAGCATCCTAAACATCTCCCCAGTTATGCAAAGATTGAGGCTTAAGAGAGTTGAAATACTATTTTGCCTTGTCCTTGAGAGTGAATGGAAACAACTTCAGGCGAGCTTGATCAAGTTGTCCCGGAATTGTAACGAAAGAGTGTAGAATATTCTCGAACTCACGGATATGCAAATAAGGATCCTCCAATTCTCGCACCCGAAATTCTGGAATTATCCGAAGATACTCAGCTTTGAATTCAAACGTATTCCCAGCAGTTGGAGTCAGAATAACGATAGGTGATACTTGAGGAGCCCGTTCTGGATTCAGACAATCACGTAGAGTACGAACTGAAACTTCTTCGGCCATTGGGCCTTTGGGATTGCAATTTAATTTGCAAGGCGGAGAGTGGGTAGGATACGCCCTGGTAATGCTACGGATTCTTGGCGGCGAAGAAGAACGATGAAGCCGATTGGAAATTGGGCTTCGATAAATAGGCATAAACAAAGAAAAATGCTAACTAACTATCAACAAACTACCAGATTGGAGGGGCTATGCCGCCACCTCATCTCATCAACAGAATATGCGAGGGCTTATGCCACCACCTTGGCTAAGCAATGCAATCAAATTTAAACTAGCTAACTAAGTTAACTACACTAAACTAAGAACAATCTCGATATTTAGCCTGGCTTCGTTACACCTCAAGTTTGGTATGAAACTAGGTTAGAGGTATCCACCAAATTAAATACGAACTACTAACACATAAACTACTAAACTGCTACTACTACTAGACGAAAGCGGGATACTTACGGTGGTTTGTCGAACCTCCAAGAAAGCCATAATAAGAAATCCCCGGCAACGGCGCCAAAAATGCTTCGTTCGTCGATATATCAAATAAGATCACCCCAAGCGTAGGGTATAAGCGTCCAATTGAAGCATAATAATCCGGAAGACCGGGATTGTACCCAAAGGAAAAATTAATACGGCTTGGTTGGATTTGTAGAAGTAAGCACGGTTTTCGGCTTTTAGGCAGCCAACTTTGTTTTACATATGCGATGGAAAGTAAAAAGGCTAAATTAAACGGGAATAAACTAGGATAAAAAGCAGGTTAGGTTTCGGAATAAATTAACGCCCACGGCTCAAGTTAAATCACATTTTCACCCGATTACGTGGTTCAAGATACTCAATTAAGGTTCCTAAATAGAAAGATAAGATGGTTCAATTACCAAACTAGCTCTAGAATTTATTTAGCAAATGCTGCGAGCGACAGAGCTCCAAGCATCATGTGTGGTAAGTAGGCGATACTTTTACCTACACATGATCAAGGAGGTTAACACCTTAGCAATTTGACAAATAAACCCGAACCCCACGTCAATTTTCGAACCAAAGATTCAGACTTTATTGGTGAAAAATGCATTTTTTACTCGAGTCATGAGGTGCTAATCACCCCATGACTTAACCCTAGAAAACTACTCACACATATTTATGAAGATAAGAGCAAGTAAAAATTTACTAAGCATAGTGAAAGTGTAACGCCCTGAATTTTGGATACGTTAAATAAAACATTTTATTGAAATAAAAGCTGAGTCCGGCTCTTTATTACATCAAGACTTAAAAGGAAGTACTTTTATTACAAACGGAAGGGAACTAAGGTTCCTAACTACAGCTTTTCTTGTTCTTCCATCACAGCTAGCTCCTCGGCTCCGAAGGCCTCCAAGGTGTAAAGTTCACCCAGTTCATCTATGAAGTCTGACATATTATACCGGTGTCGCCACCAATATAATAGGCCAGGGTCACCAAAAAAAGGCAACACCGTGAGCTTAAACGCTCAATAAAATAATCCAAACCCTCTAACCCTTAACTTATGGACGAAAGATCATAATAACAACAATTCTACTAAGATCATGCATATAATCTCAACAAGTAAATCACATTCCTTACTCAACTAACGTTTTGTTCATTATTTAGACTCATCATAGACCATGTTTTTACTTTACTTTCCTTTTTACCCAAAAACTCCTTTTTAACTCACCCAACCTCGGTTCCGCCGCGCCGGTCTCCCGAGTATCCTCACAATGGTTCCGCCGCACCGGGTTCCCATTGGCACACAACCGCATTGGCTCCGTACCGCGGATAACCAAGCACACACCCAACCTCGGTTCCGCCGCGCCGGTCTCCCGAGTATCCTCACAATGGTTCTGCCGCGCCGGGTTTCCATTGGCATACACACACATAACTCACATAATGCACCCAAAATTGGTCATTATGTAGTTTCAAAAATATTTCTTTCCTCGGATACACATTCTCATTTTCGTTAACACACCCTAGGTGCCATGTCTCTACTTTCTTGATTCTCGTGTCACGTTATCATGCATAGACTTCGTGGTGTAGGACTTTCCACATAAACGAGCATTTATCAATTCCACAATGAATACAACAAGATTATCCAACTCTTGACCACATAACATGCTTGAATCATAATAACAACATCATGCATCTCATATGTTCTCACAAAAGATAACCTTATCTACTTCAAATATAACGATCAAAGTTACTTTCTAATGAACTTATTTTAGAGTTATGATACAAAACTACTTTATATTTGGGATAGTAGGTAAGGATAACTACCGTTCTTCTTGGCGGTGGTCGGCTACGAAGATTCGGTCGTCGGTTTTGAATTTCGGCGGCGTAACGGCGTCGGTTTGCTTCGAAAGGAAAAGAGATGTACTTTCTTTTCCTAGAAACAACTTTTCTAACCAACTACGCTACTTTAAAAGATCTAACGGTGGTTTTGGGAGGTGGTTTGGTGGTTTCTCTCAAGAACACTCAAGAACGTAAGAAAACAAGAACTTTGGAAGCAAGAACACTTAGAATTTCTAGAGAGAAGTTGGAGCAATGGTTGAAGGTGTGAGTTTAAGCTTGGAGTGAGCTTCTATTTATAGGCCAAGGCTCCTCCTCTCCCTCTCTCAACCGAATCTCTCTCTCTCTCTACATCTTTGATTTCTTTCACTTGTCATGCTTGATAGAAAGCTTGATGGGTTAGGCCATGGGGCTATCTAGGCTTGCATGGCTAATCTTAGTACCTTGGATGGGATTTTTGGAAGATATGTTGGAAAGGAGGAGACATTGGTACAAGATTCTTGGTTAAACAATTGAAAGTTGTACAATGGAGGATAATGGGGTTAAGGTTTGGCTAGGAAAAGAAATCACCAAAGATTTGAAGTACTTTTGGAAGACCAATGTCAAGTACACATCAAATCCTTCTTCTTCTTCCTTCCTCTTTCCCCCTCTCTCTCTCCCTCTCCCTCTTTCTTTCTCTTAGCCTCTCTCCTCTCTCTCTCTCATGTACTAGCTATATACCTATATATATGTATGTACTAATATGTAAGAACACAAATAAATAAAAGGGTATTTTGGTACAAAGGGTCAAATTAGTCTTACAAGGTCAAGATTCACCACTTTAAACAAATAAAAAGGTACGAGTACTTAATTAATATAATAATGTACTTTTGTACTCCCGGGAATCTTAACAAAATATTATTTTAATGGGTTAAGTACTTAGTTGGAAGATGAACCTATTACCCAATGGATAATAAAATCCCTAACGGTTAATAACCAAAGGATAATAAGATACGAGTACTTTAAATACTAAACTAAGTTTTTGAAAAAGACTACATGTCCTTTTGTTATTACACATGTGGTTATATATATGTACTTAACCAAATATAATAAAGGAAAGGCTATTGACCAATGGGTAAAGATTACCCTAACGGTTATTGTCCAATGGTCCAAAGTTACTTGGGTACTTTTATTAGAAAAAATAATAAAAAGTACTTTTCAAAATAATTATAAATGTCTATCATAGTACTTTGTTTAAATCTTTCAAAATCCTTTTAATATAAAGAATTGGGTTTCTATTATCCAATGGATAATAGTTTCCCTAACATTTATCGTCCAATGGATAAAGAATAAAACTAAAACAATAAAAGAAAATAATAAAACAATTTCTAGTCTAGGGTTTGAAAAGGTTCAAAAGGTTTAGGATGGGCAAAACGGTCCATCTTTGGTTAGAGAAAAGTAACTAGGTGTCTTTCTCGTTTGGTTACTCCATCAAGCCGGTTAGAAGCTAACTAGGCTTGCTAAGTAGGGTTCAAAAGTCAAGAAACGATTTTTGAGGGGCTAAAATGTAATTAGGGTTTCTAGTCGAGGAATAAGATGATAAGGCGTTTGATTGCTTAAAGACCATGCGTCAAGAATTTAATAAGTAAAACTATCGAGCAGTTAGGAGAAATTACGAAATTTCGAATAACGAGATTTTTATTGAATGAAAAATCGGAGTTGTTACAGAAAGAACAACACTAGAAGAAAAATGGATTAAACGATAGATCGGAGTAGCGGTTACAACTTTAATAAAGACTACAATATCAAAAACCAATTAACTAAAACAGAAAATTAAATTTAAAGTGCTGAAAAATGAAGAACAATGAAGAACAATTCAAAAAGCAAGTAAATCTAGGCTAGATCTAAGTTTTGCAATACAAAAGTTGTTTGTACAAATGACATCATGGGTTTTTAGTACTCCAAGGTACGCGCACGGAATATTCTCAAGAGATGCTCTGAAAATCCGCTCTAAGACCCTCGTTACCGATGGCAAAGGGCTTAAGCTGATGATTGAAGAGCCTCGGTACCGATGGACAGAAATCCCTCCTATCGATGTCGAGCTAGGTAGTGATCT
This sequence comes from Rhododendron ovatum, assembly GCA_019656835.1. Taxonomy (NCBI): domain Eukaryota; kingdom Viridiplantae; phylum Streptophyta; class Magnoliopsida; order Ericales; family Ericaceae; genus Rhododendron; species Rhododendron ovatum. The sequence goes on from CM033799.1 coordinate 22,720,818, forward strand.
GGTGAGAAGGCCTTTAGGAACTTTGGTACCGATTGAAGTAATTCGTCTCCATCGATGCCAAGCTTATTAGCTGACGTGGATAACGGTTCAATACTGATTGAGCATGTCACTTTCCATCGATGCCGAGCTCCTATCTCCAGGACTTGGTCAATTGCTTGCTGCCTAGGCCATTCTCAAGCCGACGGGTCACTTAGCCTTAGCCATCAGGCCTAAGCTACCTTTGGTACGCCTTGAGTTTGAAAACTCCTTTATTTGGTGATTTTCCTACAAAACAGAAACTAGCATACTCTACGAGCAAAAGTAATTAAAATCAACTAATTAAATGATAAAAATAATTAAACCTAGATAACTAGCGCACCCTGCATTGCATTATCGGGTGCTTATCAGCAGTGGAAAAGATCAAAAAAGATGTGGAGTTCCATGTCATGGACATACTAGCCACATTTAATCTTTTGCTGAGAAGGCCTTGGCTACATGACGCTGGGGTAGTGCCTTCCCCACTTTACATCAAAAGGTTAAGTTTGCAGCAAATGGAAGGATCATGACCATTCTAGGGGACTCATCGATCTGAGCTCACTCCGATACGCCTGTGCAAGAGGTGGGAACCGAAGTAGAAGAAACCTTTCTTACTTGGTTCAGCCTTGAAGAAGCAACCGCCATACAAGCTTTAATGGTTGAAAGAAGTCTCTGCATAAGCACCCCGGTCATACGAATGATGAAGAAGCAGAACTACTTCCCTGGATTGGATTTAGGCAAAAGATCACAAGGCATCCCACAAATGATTGATCCCCCACACAATCAATACGCCTTTGGTCTTGGCTACACCCTGACAGAGGTTGAAATAGAGAAGAAGAGAAAAGAAAACATGGAAAAAGCTAAAGCAAAGGGAAACATAGTCAAGGGAAAAGGCATGTGTGATCCCAAAGACGCTTAACGGTTGATTTGTGAGAGAAGGGGAGGACTTCCCATTTTGTGGCTTCACAAAAACATGGGAAGATGAAACCACCAAGAAGAGATATCCTGGGATGCAAATCTTCTTCGATCAAGAATGGACTAACAGTGACATGGAAGAAGAACCAACAAACTCATCTCCCATCCCCGAAGACTAAATCGAGGTGCTAGCTGGATTTGACCTAATGATTCTATTTGGCAAAGAAGAGGGTGAAGAAGAGTATAAAACCGCGAAAGGCAAGGAAAAAGGAGCAAACCCTGAGATGTTGTAGTAAATGCAAGATCATGACATGACAAAATCATTAAACATTACATTTGTTTCCTAAATCAAGCTAGGACATGTTTTGGGCCCCTATTTAGGCATTTTCTATGGTTAAATGAATTCTTGTTTTGTCTTTCCATTTTATGTAACGCCTTGAATTTTGGGAATGTTAAATAAACATTTTCATTGAAAATTTAATGGAGTCTAGCTCAATATTACATCATAATTCTCAAAAGAGTACTTTTATTCAACAAAAAGAGGGGTAAACTAAGGTTCCTATCTACTGCTCCGCCTCTTCTTCCATTCTGGCCAGCTCCTCGGCTCCAAAAGCTTCCAAGGTGTAGAGTTCACCCTTTTTGTCTATAAGATCTGACACATTATACCAGTGTCGCCACCAATATAATATGTCAGGGTCACCAAAAGGTAACACCGTGAGCTATAAAAGCTCAATAGAGTAACCCATACCCACTAATCCTTAACTTACGAACAAATGATCACAAATTCAATAATTTCCACATAGCTCATACATATTCGACAAAACTGTTAACAATGACACATCCGCATTCACTATTCAACTAACGTTGGTGTCCATGATTTTCTGAGCTTCTCCTATGCGACTTCTTGTAGACCGTGTCACTAGTTTCACCTTTCATTAACCAAATCAACATTTTCAAAATCGTCATTTTAACACACCCAACCTCGGTTCCTCCGTTCTGATCTCCCGAGTATCCTCACAATGGTTCTACCGCACCAGATTCCCATTGGCACACAAAACTTTGCATTGGTAGTTTGGTCCCTCCAACTTGTCGATTAAAAACTAATTCTACTTGCCATGTAGGATTTTAGTTAAGAAATATAATTTTTTAGAGGCTTAAATCTAATTATAACGGATTTTTAGAAATTAAAAAGGAATTTTGAAAGTAATACCAAGTAAATAAAATAAAATTCAAATATTTAACGAAATATTTCTTTACAAAAAATCAGGGTCGTTACAAACTATCTCCCTTAAAATAATTTTGTCCTCGAAATTAGTGCGTGACTATGGACTAGGTATAGTCGCTATCCTGGTCTTTGAATCATCGTCTATCCCCCTTAAAATAGAAGCAGGTCACTATCAATTACTAGCAATCTAAACAAGATTCAATACTTGGCATCCTACCAAACGATTTGGTACCCCACACGTCCACAGTCTAAAGGCTCCGGCAGGTCCAAGAAGTATTTTGATGTAGTACCATAGCGTTTCAAGCATCCATCACAATCCTCTACATGTTTTGTTAATCGAATTAAGCCTCCTCACTTGCTTAACGAGACGGGGTTTGTAGAGACCCGTAAATTCATTTTATAATTTTATTGTTTTATAAATGAAAAAAAAGTGGTGGATTAATGAGAATATTGGAGTTGGGGGTCAAAGTGCAAGAATATGAAAATCAGGGGTGTTGGTGTAATTTGTGCATGTGTGTGCCGTGTATGTATACCAGGGGAGTTATTTTTTTTCTTTTTCCATTTTCATTTCTTCTCTCTCTCGACACTCTCCCCTCTCTCGGTCTCTCTCTCACTCTTTTACCCAATCACTCAAAACTCACAACAATCAAGCTTAACTCCATCGTCTATTAGTATATTCGAGCTCGTATCTCGTTGGACAAAGCTTGGTTCGGTGTATTGTTACTTGATTTGGACTCCGGAAGCTAGGGTTTGCATAATCTTCTTGATTTCGGTTTGGATACTTGAGGTAGGAAATTCTACCTCTCTTTATATGTTATTTGGGTCCTCTTATGTCTTATTTGAGTATTTCCATGCTTTGTTTGAGCTGGTATTGATTGTTGTTTGACCTGGATCAAAATCTGTTAACTGATGAAAAATCGCCAAATTCCAAATTCCTATCGGTAGGATATTCTCCTCTACCGGTAGAACTTTGTTGTTGTGAAAATGTGTACCCACTGTTTTGAGTTTGTACCGGTAGGACTTGTTCCCTACCGATAGGATTATAAATTTTTCTCGGACCCTAACGGTACCATTTATTTTCTACCGGTAGAATTCTTTGAACCAAGATTTGTTCTCACTGCTTCGGAATTGTACCGGTAGCCTACAGTTCCCTACCGGTAGACACCAGTAAAAAGCCAAATTTTCCTGTGTCGTTCTGCTTTTACTTTTCCAAGCCTTAAGCCTTTTCCATGAGTTTAAATGACTATTTTATTATATATGATAAAGGCTTTGGGCAATCATGCATGATGTCAGGATCATTGAGTTATCCAACTTGGATATGTCCGAATTTGTGAAATTCTTGAAATGGTAAATATGGGCCTCTTGCACAATATTTGTACGAACGATACACTTGAACTTGTGAACGACGCGCGAACATTCAGGGCCCATCGACGGGTGGGTCCCTGGCAGGGGATATCAGGGTCCCATAATTAGCCTGGCAGGAGCTAATGCTCAAAATAATTTTTCAAGGCCTAACCTTCAAGGTGGGTGCTTGGCAGGGGATATCGGGGTCCCAAAATTAGCCCGGCAGGAGCTTCGGCTCAGACACATAAACGACACGACATGTTGAGACACGAATTGAACGGATATGATTTATGGGTTGAATAAAAGAAAAAATTGGAGATTTTGGGACGCTTGTTCGTGACAATTGTGCTTCCTCCGTTGTCTTGTGATTTTTTATCATTTGTTCATTCGTCTCGCTCATTTGCATATAGAGTTTGCGTAGAATTTTCTACTGGGCTAGTGTAGCTCAAGCCTCATATTATTTTCAGGTGCTAACCCGGAACCATAGCTTGCATGGCTTGGCGTGCTTGGAGTGTGGTCATTATTTTTGAAAGCTAACCGAAGGAGTTACTTATTCATCTTTGTAAATTTATTTTGAAAGATGTATTTGTAACTTAAATTGTAATTCTTTTGATTTGGAATATTGTAACCCGTAATCCTCTTTCGACATTTGATACTTATGCTGATTTGGGGCCGTCGAGCCTATATTGTAATATTTTGGAAACTTTGTGAAATTGGAAGCTTAACTAAGGGAATGAGAACTCAGTGATCTCTTGGGTACCGTACGGATATTTGTGAGTATTTTTGTTATGTAAATCATTTATAATTATGTTTAAAGTCGAGGACGTGACAACTTGGTATCAGAGCATAGGTTTAGAACACCTAGAGACCATGGGGAGACGTTCCGTCTCATGGGTTCAAAATGTCGCGCCTTCTAACATAATTTGTGCATGCTTGTGTGACTAACATTCATGTGATTACTTGGCATTGCATTTTCATTATCGTAGAGTGGCGTAGAGTCATTATTTACCCGTGTTGGGAAGTTGAGGGCTTCAACCCCATAGTTCTAATGTTATGGTTAATAGTTTCTTTTTGTATATCATGTAGTAAGATGCCTCCGAAGACGCGTGTCAGACGAGTTGGGGCTGGAACCCGGGGTGGTCGAGGCCGTGGTCGTGGCCGTGGGGTACCTCTTGAGGACGAGGTTAGTCAGCATGGGGAGAACCCAGGTGGGAACCCGGGGGCTAGGGTCGGTCGAGGTGCAGGAGTACCTCAAGCTCAGAATCAGTTTGCTAGGGATCTCGTCACAGCACTTACAACTGTAAATCTTCTAAACCAAGCTCCTAGGGAGAATGTCGAGGATCGAGCTATGGTGGCGATGCGGGAGTTTAGCCGTAGAAACCCTCCAGTGTTCAATGGGACTAGTAGCGACCCTTTGGTAGCGGACCATTGGCTAGCCCAAATTCGTAAGCTCTTTAGAGCTCTCAATATCACAGAAGATAACATCAGGGTAGGTATCGTGGCAGTGCAACTAGTTGGGGAGGCCGGTGAATGGTGGGAATCCATTCTTGAAAGCAGGAAAGATGCAAGGAGAGCGGCAAGGACCGCGGCTCAAGTAGATGAGCCAGACGTTGAGAATTTGACATGGGCTGAATTTGAGGCGTTATTTGAGGAGCAGTATTTTCCAGAAACTAGCCGTGAGCAATTGAGGGACCAATTCGAAAAGTTAGAGCAAGGAAGCATGACCGTGTCGGAGTACGCCCAAAAATTTCAATCTTTATCACGTTTTGCGCCAGAGTTGGTGGCGACGGAAGAGAGGAAATGTAGACGCTTTGAGAAAGGACTGCATAATACCGTGAGGAGAATGGTAATGGTGCAACGCAAGACTAAATTACTGCAAGGTAGTTGAGTGTGCGAGGAGCATTGAGATACCGAAAGAGGCGCAACGGAATAGGGGAGTTTGGGAACCGCGACAATCAACCGTGAACACGAGTTCTTCATCAGGGGAGCTTTGGAAGCCAAGGGAGGAAAAGGGCAAGGGAACCATCTCAGACACCGCAGGGTAGTTCGTCGAACTTTAAGCCGCCTTCTTCTTTGGGGACTCGGGGTGCTTTGTCTAGACCTTCGACCGTGTGCTATAAGTGTAATCAACCTGGACACGTTCGTGCTCAGTGTCCATGCCTTGGGGAAACTTGTTATATCTGTGGTAAAATGGATCATTTTGCAAGGAGCTGTCCTCAGGGGTCGGGAGCGCGCAGTGAGTCAGGTTCCGTGCAGCAGTCGGGAACAGGGCGTAATGTGAGCCAGTCGTTTAGGGGTACTCAGAGGCAGCAGCAGCCTTACTTTCAGCAGACGACATCGGTTCAGAGTTCCGGGATTGATAAGGGAGCGAGTTCTTCCGTGCCTACTCAGGGTTCCGGTCAGAGGGGAGGTTTTGTGCAGGGCCAAGGTACACAGGGACGAGTTTTCAACATCACTTCTGCTATCCCACCTACCACTTCTCAGGCTCCGGAAACTTCTGTTGTGAGGGGTACTTTTCTTTTGTTCAACTCATTTGCTAAAGTACTCTTTGATTCTGGAGCATCGCATTCTTTCATTGCTGCATCATTTGTGTGTGCTTTGGAATTGGAATCGGAAACCATTAGTCCTCCTTTGTTTGTCGAAACACCTCTAGGTGGTAGAATGCCTCTTGATCGAAACCTGTCGAGATTGTGAGTTGGTTATTCGTGATCGTCGTTTCGAGTTCGACTTCATCGTTTTGGGAATGTCAGGGTTTGATCTTATTTTGGGGATGGATTGGCTATCCACGTTTCATGCTACTATTGATTGTTTCAAGCGTCGAGTTCGTATTTGTCCACCCGAGGGTCCTTGTTTCGAATTCTTTGGAGAGCGTCGGGAGCCATTGGAACTGTATTTATGTGGGCCTCGTGAGCTAGGGTCGGTTTATTCATTGTTGGCAAGTTTGACGTTAGAGGAGGATGCCTCCATGCGTGGGGAGTTACCCTTAGTGGTTTGCGACTTCCCGGATGTATTCCCGGAAGAGTTACCTGGTTTACCTCCCGAGCGAGAGATTGAGTTCACCATTGATCTACTTCCTGGTACCGCTCCTATCTCCGTACCTCCGTATCGTTTCGCGCCCGCCGAATTGAGAGAGCTAAAGACTCAGTTACAAGAACTGGAGAACCAAGGATTCATTCGTCCAAGTACGTATCCGTGGGGAGCACCCGCTCTTTTCGCGAAAAAGAAGGATGGTTCACTTCGTTTATGTATTGATTATCGTAAGCTCAATCGTGTAACCGTTAAGAACAAGTATCCTATGCCTAGAATCGATGATTTGTTTGACCAACTTCGGGGTGCCACTTGCTTTTCCAAAATCAATTTGAGATCCGGTTACCACCAATTAAGGGTTCGTAGAGAGGATATTCCTAAAACCTGCTTTCCGCACTCGTTATGGCCATTATGAGTTCGTTGTTATGCCTTTCGGACTGACGAACGCTCCAGCTACATTCATGGACTTGATGAATCGTATTTTCCGTGCTTATCTTGATCGCTTCGTCGTCGTCTTTGTGGATGATATTTTGATCTATTCGCCTACGGAGGAGGAACACCAAGCCCATCTCACCATCGTTCTTGAACTCTTGAGAGAGCATCAGCTATACGCTAAACTTAGTAAGTGTGAGTTTTGGTTATCCCAAGTCAAATTCTTAGGTCATGTGGTTTCGAAAGGTGGAGTGTCGGTTGATCCAGGAAAGATAGAGTCCATTATGAATTGGCAACAACCGAAGAACGTGTTTGAGATTCGAAGCTTTTTGGGGTTGGCTAGATACTACCGCCGTTTCCTTCTTGATTTCTCTCGTTTGGCGGCACCGATGACCAGATTAACACGTAAGGGGAACCGATTCGTTTGGAGTGACTCGTGTGAGACAGCCTTTGAGGAGTTAACGAAACGATTGACTACCGCGCCAGTTTTGATTGTGCCCGAACGTGGAGTTGGCTACTCCGTTTATTGTGATGCGTCAAAAGAAGGGTTGGGATGCGTGTTGATGCAAACGGGGCGAGTGGTAGCGTATGGGTCACGACAGCTGAAAACACATGAGCGGAATTACCCGACACACGATCTAGAACTTGCAGCCGTGGTATTAGCTTTGAAAAGTTGGTGCCATTATTTGTATGGTGAGAAGTTTGAAGTCTTTTCCGATCATAAAAGTTTGAAATATTTATTCTCTCAAAAGGAACTTAACCTTCGTCAACGCCGTTGGATGGAGCATTTGGAGGATTATGACTTCGAATTACAATACCACCCGGGGAAAGCGAACGTTGTGGTTGACGCATTGAGTAGAAAACCGACACATCTAGCGAGCCTAGCGATTCATGAGTGGAAAGCAATGAACGATTTGGGCTCCTATGCCATGCACTTTGAGGAAGTTCAAGAAGGGGTCACGTTATGCAACTTAACGGTGCAATCGACTTTGTCGAAGAGAGTGATTGAGGCTCAACGATGTGATGAGGAAGCGGAGGAGCTTCGTACTAAGTTCCTTAGTGGAAACGCTCAAGAAGGGTGGATGATTCACGCCGACCGGGGCTTACGCTATCGAGGAAAATTGTTCGTACCCATTTCGTGTCGGGAGGAAATCTTGCGAGAGTTCCACCATTCCCCGTTAGCCGTACATCCAGGAGGGACGAAAATGTATCATGACTTGCGTAGACAATTTTGGTGGTCCGGAATGAAGAGGGACGTTGTGATTTTCGTGTCCAAGTGTCTCACGTGCCAACAAGTGAAAGCCGAACATCAACGACCCGCGGGGGAGTTACAACCATTACCAGTGGCCGAGTGGAAGTGGGAGCATGTGACCATGGATTTTGTTACGGGTTTACCGAGATCGCCGAGGGGGCATGATGCTATTTGGGTAGTTGTGGACCGTTTGACTAAAACCGCTCATTTCTTACCCATTCAGGTCGCCGATTCCGTTGATGCGCTTAGTCGTTTGTATATTCGAGAGATCATTCGACTTCATGGGATTCCCGTGTCCATCGTGTCCGATCGAGATCCGAGATTTACCGCGCGTTTTTGGCAGAGTTTGCAAGCTGCTTTGGGCACTAATCTTCTATTTAGTACCGCGTATCATCCTCAAACCGATGGGCAATCCGAGAGAACGATTCAGATTTTGGAAGACATGCTTCGGGCTTGTATGATGGATTTCCGGGGTAGTTGGGAGGACCACTTGCCATTAGTTGAGTTCGCGTACAACAATAGCTATCAATCTAGTATCGAAATGGCACCGTATGAGGCTTTGTATGGAAGACCGTGTCGATCGCCTGTGTGCTGGACCGAATTGGGAGAGGCTATGCTTGTAGGACCGGATATGGTTAAGGAGACCTCCGAGAGCTTGAAAGTAATTCGTCAGTGCCTTAAAGAAGCTCAAGAGAGAACGACCGAACAAGTGAAGGTGATTCGCCAAAGATTGTTGACAGCGCAAAGCCGACAAAAGAGTTATGCCGATCGTCGTCGTCACCCATTGTCATTTGAAGAGGGGGATCACGTATTCCTTAAAGTATCGCCGCGTAGAGGTTTGTCTCGTTTTGGAAAAAAGGGAAAGCTTTCGCCGCGTTATATCGGGCCGTTCGACATTATTGAGAAGATCGGGGAGGTTGCATATCGTTTGGCTTTACCATCGAGGTTATCGGGCATCTATGATGTGTTTCACGTGTCTATGTTAAGGAAGTACGAACCGGATCCGTCGCATGTATTGGAATGGTCCGAACTTGAGTTAGAGGCCGATGCGTCTTATGGGGAAGAACCGGTCTGTGTCTTAGATTCGCGCGATCAAGTGTTGAGGGGTAAAACGATACCGTTAGTACGAGTCTTATGGAGAAGTCAGGGTAGCGAAGATCAAACTTGGGAACGAGAAGATGAGGTTAGAGAGAAGTATCCACATTTATTCCCAGAGTAACCCAAAGTGAGTACTTAAGATTGAAGTATTTTAATGTTTATCATGTTGCATAATATTGGTGATTGAGGTTTTGCATGCATGGGTGATATATGTGTTAGCTAGTTTTGGCATGGAAAATTTCGAGGACGAAATTTCTTTAAGGAGGGTAGGATGTAGAGACCCGTAAATTCATTTTATAATTTTATTGTTTTATAAATGAAAAAAAAGTGGTGGATTAATGAGAATATTGGAGTTGGGGGTCAAAGTGTAAGAATATGAAAATCAGGGGTGTTGGTGTAATTTGTGCATGTGTGTGCCGTGTATGTATACCAGGGGAGTTATTTTTTTTCTTTTTCCATTTTCATTTCTTCTCTCTCTCGACACTCTCCCCTCTCTCGGTCTCTCTCTCACTCTTTTACCCAATCACTCAAAACTCACAACAATCAAGCTTAACTCCATCGTCTACTAGTATATTCGAGCTCGTATCTCGTTGGACAAAGCTTGGTTCGGTGTATTGTTGCTTGATTTGGACTCCGGAAGCTAGGGTTTGCATAATCTTCTTGATTTCGGTTTGGATACTTGAGGTAGGAAATTCTACCTCTCTTTATATGTTATTTGGGTCCTCTTATGTCTTATTTGAGTATTTCCATGCTTTGTTTGAGCTGGTATTGATTGTTGTTTGACCTGGATCAAAATCTGTTAGCTGATGAAAAATCGCCAAATTCCATATTCCTACCGGTAGGATATTCTCCTCTACCGGTAGAACTTTGTTGTTGTGAAAATGTGTACCCACTATTTTGAGTTTGTACCGGTAGGACTTGTTCCCTACCGGTAGGATTATAAATTTTTCTCGGACCCTACCGGTACCATTTATTTTCTACCGGTAGAATTCTTTGAACCAAGATTTGTTCTCACTGCTTCCGAATTGTACCGGTAGCCTACAGTTCCCTACCGGTAGACACCAGTAAAAAGCCAAATTTTCCTGTGTCGTTCTGCTTTTACTTTTCCAAGCCTTAAGCCTTTTCCATGAGTTTAAATGATTATTTTATTATATATGATAAAGGCTTTGGGCAATCATGCATGATGTCAGGATCATTGAGTTATCCAACTTGGATATGTCCGAATTTGTGAAATTCTTGAAATGGTAAATATGGGCCTCTTGCACAATATTTGTACGAACGATACACTTGAACTTGTGAACGACGCGCGAACATTCAGGGCCCATCGACGGGTAGGTGCCTGGCAGGGGATATCAGGGTCCCATAATTAGCCTGGCAGGAGCTAATGCTCAAAATAATTTTTCAAGGCCTAACCTTCAAGGTGGGTGCTTGGCAGGGGATATCGGGGTCCCAAAATTAGCCCGGCAGGAGCTTCGGCTCAGACACATAAACGACACGACATGTTGAGACACGAATTGAACGGATATGATTTATGGGTTGAATAAAAGAAAAAATTAGAGATTTTGGGACGCTTGTTCATGACAATTGTGCTTCCTCCGTTGTCTTGTGATTTTTTATCATTTGTTCATTCGTCTCGCTCATTTGCATATAGAGTTTGCGTAGAATTTTCTACTGGGCTAGTGTAGCTCAAGCCTTATATTATTTTCAGGTGCTAACCCGGAACCATAGCTTGCATGGCTTGGCGTGCTTGGAGTGTGGTCATTATTTTTGAAAGCTAACCGAAGGAGTTACTTATTCATCTTTGTAAATTTATTTTGAAAGATGTATTTGTAACTTAAATTGTAATTCTTTTGATTTGGAATATTGTAACCCGTAATCCTCTTTCGACATTTGATACTTATGCTGATTTGGGGCCGTCGAGCCTATATTGTAATATTTTGGAAACTTTGTGAAATTGGAAGCTTAACTAAGGGAATGAGAACTCAGTGATCTCTTGGGTACCGTACTGATATTTGTGAGTATTTTTGTTATGTAAATCATTTATAATTATGTTTAAAATCGAGGACGTGACAGGGTTGAAGTTGCTTCAGCTGTCGAACAATTTCCCTCTTCGTACGCCTTTGGTACGGGGTTGAAGTTGCTTCAGCTGTCGAACAATTTCCCTCTTCGTACGCCTTTGGTAAAGTTTCCACCGTAAACACCAACGTCAAATGCAAAACTTCTACCAAATCATCATGCGGTCCTGTATCCTACAAACGTCTCCTTAGCACGTCCTTGTCGACTCAGCATGCTTCCCCATCTAACGATATTAAACCCATTTTCCAAAACAATGGATCCATTTGAGCAAAATAATCCCATAATCGTAAGGCATAAGTACTCCATCCTCATTCCGGGGAAATCGAACATCTAAAATTTAGATATTATTAGCGAAGGCACTGAAAGAACCTTTGCACTTATGGGAAAATAAGCCTTTGGCAGCATCGACTTCTGGTGGTAATTTCAGATATACGGCTACTTCTAATTTAGTACTGCTTCGACCCTACTTTCATTCACCTTGATTCCATCCTTGGATACTATGTGCCCGAAGAACTTAACCACTTCTAGCCAAAACTCACGTTTACTTGTCTTGGCATAAAGTTGGCTATCTCGGAGTACTTGTAGTACTATCCGGAGGTGTCCTTCATGCTCCTCCTTATTGGCAGGGTATATCCAGATGTCATCAATGAACATCACTACAAATTTGTCTATGTAGGGTTGAAAAAATCTTGTTCAAGAGACACATCAATACTACAGGAGTGTCAGTATCTCGTACAAAAGGCTGTTTTAGCGATATCCTCTTCTCGAATCCTTATTTGATGATAGCTCGATCAAAGATCGATCTTGGAGAAACAGGTCGCTCCTTTCAATTGATCAAGGAGATCATCGATCCTAAGCAATGGATATTGATTCTTGACTGTGACTTTGTTTAACCTCCTATAGTCGATACATAGTCGAAGCGTTCCTTCTTTCTTCTTCACGAACAATGTCGGCGCTCCTCATGGTGACGTGCTCGGTCGGATGTATCCCTTGCCCAAAAGTTCCTTCAATTGGATCTTGAGCTCCTTTTGTTCGACAGTGGCCATTCGGTATGACGCCATAGAGACTGGTGCCATTCCCGGTTGGAGCTCTATAGAGAAGTCTACCTCTCTTTGGGGTGGTAAGCCAGGAAGTTCTTTAGGAGAAACATCGACGTATTCACTCACGATGTGTGGTAATCCCACTTCCATTTTGTCGGCTTCTTCCTATTGGGGGCTAGCTAGCCATCCAAACAGTTGATTCTGCCACCTTGACCTTTTTGTCATTGTACTCACCATCTGTCTATCCCCCTTAAATTGGAAATGAGTCGCTTCGAGGGTATATGTGGTCACCATCTTCTGATGGCAGTCTATGACCGCTCGATGTGCTGATAGCCAGCCCATCCTTAGGATTACGTTGAAATCTGCCTCGTTGATTACTTTAAGATCGCAGGTTCGATGAAAGTTGGCTACTTCTAGTTCACACCCTCTACACACTAGACTAACAGCTATACTCCCCCCCCCCCCCAAATGGTGACGTTACTTTCACATTCGTACTTAGGGGTTCTATTTCTAGTGCTAGAGCAGTTACGCAGATAGTAGATATAAATGAATGTGATGCTCCAGAGTTAAACAAAGCTTGTACGCAGGTACTATAATAGCGTACCTTGGATCAGAGATGGATCTTGCTCTTGTTCCTCAGTCTGCAGTGCGAAGATACGCCCTCCAGTGCCTTGTTGGGTTCCCATGGGCTGCTTTCCTTTGTTCAGCCCATTCTGCTGCTGCGATGGGCCTCCAGGGTTTTGCCTCACAAAACCGGTCTGTCCCGGTTGTTAAGTATTCTGATTTCCAAAGCTCCCATTCCCCTCCTTCTGAGGTTGCGGGCATTGGCGGTTGTAGTGGCCCATAGACTAACAGCTGTAACACCTGACTGTCATTAAATCTCGATTGCCCCTCTGCGGTTCACCACATCCGAGTGTATCAGTTCTCCAGGGTTGGTTGCTTTGGGTCGGGGTGAAGGGTTTGGTAGGGTAGGGTCCGCGGTTATTGTTGGAAGGTTGAGTTCGAATAGGTTCGCCAGTGTTGCCTATTGCCTTCCGTCACTGGGTTTTGAAGTCATTTTCCTCGCTCTCCAGCTGAAGAGCACACTTCACAACACTGGTATAGGTGGGAAAGGCCTGAGCTACCACAACCCTTCTAGCAGTTGTCAGTCCCCACTCAAACCTTCTCGCCTTATTGTCCTCAGTTGCAACAACAGTTTGGGCGTAACGAGACAATTCCTCGAATTTGGCCTCATATTGGGTAACGGTCATCGTTCCCAGTTTAAGATTTAGGAAATCTTATTCCTTGGCCAGATGAAGGGGTGTGGGGAAGTACTTGTCGAGAAACAGGGTCTCGAACTCGGCAAAGGTCATGGTGGCTATGGCATGGGTTGCCTCCATTAGATCCCACCAGTTGCGGGCTTCTCCCTTTAGCTGATATGTGGTCAAGGCCACACGATCTCCATCTTGGGTGATCCCTAAGGTTCTAAGGATCATTTTGACCTCGTTTAGCCATGTCTCGGCCACGATGGGATTGCTATCTCCGTGAAAAGTCGGAGGTCGACGTTTGTAGAACTCGTTCATTGCCCGAGTTCGAGTCATGGGTCCATCGTCGTGGTTTTGGTTTGGGCGGTTGGCGTTCAAAGTTGTTTTGAATGCTTGCATGATCTGGCCTAGGTCGGGGTTTACGTTAGAGGACTCTCCGTTTTCGTATCCTAGTCCACTGCGTCGGTTCACCATCTACAAGTAGAAATTGAAAGGGGGAGTTTTAGTCTACCTAAACAATTTTCCTTTTGCAAATGGTGTATCTTCCTAAAAGTTAAAAGCAAATTATCATGTAGTATGCAACAATAGTCTTTTAAAATAAAGCAAGCTTTACATAGATAAAGAAAGATACAACGCAAGCATAGAATTCTACTACAAGGCAAGTAGAGATCTTAGGATAAGATTCTTCCTAATACAAGTTATGACGATACGATCCTACTTCGCAAAAGGATTACAATGGTCACTAGGTTTATTCAAGTACGCCTAAGTGGTCTCATTGGCCTTCACAGGTCTTCTAGGGCCTAGTCCTCCTCGAGATTCCCTTCATCTGCAAGGTTTTCCTCCTTAGTCACCTCATTGGCAACTCCTTCGTTACTGTTTTCTTCCTTATCATCACCAACCTCAAAGTTTTCCATTGGGGGTAGGACATCAAAGAATCCATAGAAGGCATTCAGGATGGGAAACATTTCAGGAAACCAGGGGTCTTCTTCAACGGGAATAGGGGTATCTGTTGTATTCTCACAAAATCTCGCTTTTCTGTGAGTATAGCGGCAACAAAGTCGGGGTCCTCCACTAGTTGAGTTGTCATGGTTTCTATGGCAATTTTGAGTTGACGAGCTCCTGCCAACAGGTCGACTAGGTGATCCAGGTGGTTCATCTACAAGGGAAGTGTTTTAAACCTCAATTAGTAACGTCTTAAAATAGGGATTATAAACTTCTAGAAAGGACCTTCAAGTTTCTAAGTTCCACGTTTGATCCTTGATTCAAGTCATCATCCAATTGTTCGAGAATTTCCAGCTCGGCGGTACAGCCAATTTCCACACATTGCTTCAATTAGAAGATTGTGCTGTCAAAATTCCACCCAATTTGGGACAGTAAACTTAAACTCAATTCACGTTTTATGCAACAGTCAAACTATCTTATGGTCTACCCATTCTACCCATGGCCAAGGGTTGAACCTAAAGCTCTGATACCAAGTTGTAACGCCCCGAATTTTGGGAACGTTAAATAGACATTTTCACTAAAAATTTAATGGAGTCTGGCTCAATATTACAGCATAATTCTCAAAAGAATACTTTTATTCAACAAAAGGAGGGGTAAACTAGGGTTCCTATCTACTGCTCTGCCTCTTCTTCCATTCTGGCCAGCTCCTCGGCTCCAAAAGCTTCCAAGGTGTAGAGTTCACCCTGTTCCTCTATAAGATCTGACACATTATACCAGTGTCGCCACCAATATAATATATCAAGGTCACCAAAAGGTAACCGTGAGCTACAAAAGCTCAATAGAGTAACCCATACCCACTAACCCTTAACTTACGAACAAATGATCACAAATTCAATACTTTCCACGTAGCTCATACATATTTGACAAAACAGTTAACAATGACACATCTACATTCATTATTCAACTAACATTGGTGTCCATAATTTTTTGAGTTTTTCCTACGTGACTTCTCGTAGACCGTGTCACTAGTTTCACCTTTCATTAACCAAATCAACATTTTCAAAATCTTCATTTTAACACACCCAACCTCGGTTCCGCCGTTCCAGTCTCCCGAGTATCTTCACAATGGTTCTGCCGCACCGGGTTCCTATTGGCACACAAAACTTTGCATTGGCTCCTCTCCGCGGATAACCAAGCCATATTACCAATGAGGCTACCACATCCGGCTCCATTGGCAATCTTCACAATGAGCTACCAAGTCTGGCCACATTATGGTTTTCACAATCCATGTAAGGGGCTACCAAGTCGGGCCACATTGCGAGTTTTCCTTCACACAACGGGCTACCAAGTCCGGCCACGTTGCAGTTTCCGCAAATCCACACAATGGGCTACCAAGTCCGGCCACATTGCGGGTTTTCTTACACACAATGGGCTACCACGTCCTGCCACATTGCGGTTTCAAAACATACCCTGCCATTAACACACCCTAGGTGTCATGTTTCTACTTTCTCAGTTTCTGTGTCTCGTTTCATGCAACGACTCCACAGTAGGACTTTTCACATATGTAATCATAAATCATTCATTGTAATCTCGAAACTAAACTAGCAAGATCATCCAACTCTATATTACTAATCATGCTCAAATACAACTTTAAAGCATAACGCCGCATGTACGGACGTCTTTGGAGTGAAAATCACTTATGCTTTACAACAAGGCAAGTAATGCAAGCAATTCATAACATATGCTCATAACCGTCTAAAGATCAAAATACAAATACTTCTAGCAACAATAAAGTCTTATCTTTCGAAAACCGTTCTTTCTTCCTTTGTGGGAAATTCAAAACAACACATGTTTATTAGAGTAAAAATTGATTATTTCAACATGCTCATACTTCCATTAGCGAGAATTAGTTTACTAACTATCATGCATTTCAAAATAGATAACCTTATCTACGGAAAATCAACTTATATTTCCAACAAACGGTTCTACATTACCCTTGGATTTAGTGGACAAAGGAACTCTATGTATACTTAGAGATAGCGTCTATGGGACTCTACCTTTCTTCTCGGCGGTAGTGGCGACTACGGAGAGAATGTGTACGTCGGGTGGAGTAACTTCCTACGGTTGGCATCCGGTAGCTTCGAAAGAGAAAGGTTTCTCTCGAAACTACTTTATGACTAAAACTACTCTACTTTATGGATCGAAAAGGTGATTTGGGATGAGTTCTTTGAAGAACACAAGTAGAGTTTCAAGAACAAGGAAGAACTAAGCAAGAACAAGGAAGAACACAAGCTTTCTTAGAGAGAGAAGTTGGAGGATGAAGGTGTGAGTTGAATGGTGAGTGGGGGGGGGGGGTGCTATTTATAGCAAAATTTGGACCTCTCTCTCCCTCTCATGGCTGGCCTCCCCCTCTCTCCTTTTCCCTCATTTTTTTGCTGCATTGTCTTGTCATTTCAAGCCTTCAATCAATGTCATAGCCTTCCCTCACTTATCAATCCAATTTTAGGTCAAATCCTAGGTTATCATTAAGGGTTTTTGTCTAGTCTTGTCCTAGGTTGATGTTGCTTGCAAGAAAGAACATAATCAAAAGCCAGGTTTGTACTTAGGAAGACTAGAATGGGTTGTCAAGTTGTCAAATAGGCTTAAGGCTATAAAGGGTAGCTTGTGGGAGTGAACAAAGTCACATGCACACACCACACTCTCTCCCTCTTTCTCTCTCCTTCGGCCTCTCTCGGCCCATCTCTCTCTTACTCTCTTGGCCCATCTCTCTCTTACTCTCTCTCTCTCTCTCGTACTACATATATATATAATTACATATATGGTTATCTATGGGTAAAAATAAATAGTTTTAGGTCTAGGTAGTCTTAAGTCTATTTGGAAGAGAAAAAGTCTTGGGGAGTTTTCAAGTGACTACTCAATGGAAGGAAAATGATTAAGATTTTCCAAGAAAGTGTACTTATGGAAGCATAGGCTCATATAGGCATGCTAACATAGCTTATGAAGTACATATATACATGTATACAAGTGTGTGTGTGTGTGTGTGTGTGTGTCTATATATATATATATATGTGCATCGAGGAAAGTAATTCTAGGATAGTTAGACTTAGGGCTATACCTTAGGCTTGCATGCATGGCATGTAAAAATATTGCCACCTTTGGAAGCAAAATGATGGCCATGACTTGTCTTGTCAAGGCATTATACACATTGGCAAGTCTTGTTTCTATTGTCCAAGGGGCAAAAATTTCCCTAGCATTTATTAACCAATGGTTAAAGAAGTAATGATGGTAAGTAAGGCTTTGAATGACTAGTCATGGGTGAAATGATTACTCTAATGGCCCTATGGTTCAATTAGGGTTGGGAGGGGTTCAAAAGGCTGAAAGATGGTCAAAAAGGTCCATCTAGGGTTAGGAAAATGTAACTAGGTGAATTGGTAGTTTGGTCCCTCCAACTAGTCAGTTAAAAACTAATTCTACTTGCCATGTAGGATTTTAGTTAAGAAATATAATTTTTTAGGGGCTTAAATCTAATTATAACAGATTTTTAGAAATTAAAAAGGAATTTTAAAAGTAATACCAAGTAAATAAAATAAAATTCAAATATTTAACTAAATTTTTATTTACCGAAAATCAGGGTCGTTACATTTTATGCTCAATAAATGATTTCGATCTTGAGTTTGCAAATTGCCAATGCACTACAATCTCTTTGCCAAAGAAAGGAGTCTTTAAGAATCAAATTCTTTATGTTGTTGACAAAAAGGAAAGTATGGACGAGCCTTAATTGCTTAGAACTAGGTTTTTGTCAAAACTTAGGAAGAAGACACTATCTATGCGAGAACACTTAGAATTAGCTTGCCTATCAAGAAAGCACAAACACAAATTAAGGAGACTCAGAAAAATATCTCCACCAAATTCCTCTTTAGAACACAGAAACCCTTTTGTGAGAAATGCTTGTTGGGTAACCCAAACACCCAAGCAAAAGTATGAGCAGAGCCTGCTAGGACAAGAAATTGCAAAAGCACAGCCTAGGCAAAAGTTAAGGTATTCAAAGAAAAACTCGCTAGGGATTCAACCTCCATTAGGTAACCTAGGCAAAATCAAGAGCATGTGAAAAAGAAAAACCAAGAGTGGAAAAACCAACTCCAAAGGTTGTGATTTTAGAACTACGTAAAAGGCCTGATTCCCTGACTAGGATACGTAGGCAATCTCACATTGAGATATGGCCCACGCATGAGGAGAGAAGGAAAAATATTGTAGACACCCCAATTTGGCCTAACGATTATTTCAAGTCCCACCTTGGGGACCATCCCGATGATGATATGGATATCTTGATTGCTAATTGACTTCTCGTGAACCTTAAGACTTATGGTGAGAACTTCTAACCACTTAGAGGATCCAATCCAGAGCCAAATAGCCTTTCAGACAGAAATACAGTATTCTAGGAAAATCTATCTTTCGGCCGTAACATCGATCTCACGGCCTCAACATCATTTCTTCACCCATGAAACTTGTTACTTGAAAATCTCCCTGAGATATTGATCTTTCAGCCGCCAGGTCTGTCCTTTAGCCGCCAGATCCATTACTCGGCTACCAAATCGTCTATTTTCCAGATTCTGGAATATTCTATCAATCGTTTGATTCGATCACAAAACCCTAGCAGCCAAATCCGGATGCGTTCGGGCTACGTAAGGAGATTACCATGAGGAGTTCGTATTGCCTTATAACTCCAATTCAATCGATCAATTTTGATTGGTTGAGGTGTGTCATCCCTATGCCTATATAAAGGAGCCTTTGGGTTCCGAAATTGATACATTCAATCACCCTTAAAAGTCACAAAACTCTGCAAATATACTCTCTCAACTCCCCACTACAAAAGCCCTAACTTCCCGAAGGCAATCGTTAATCCGACCATCAAACTCCGAAGTTCAAACCCTAAACCTAGGGTTTCGAGGAGCAAAATCAGTCAATCACACTCAATCCGAAGCAATCAAGCAACTGAGGGATCAAGGTGGTGAGGCCCAAGGGCCTATGGTTTGATCCCTTTTACATTTTTGTACTATAATCATAGCATTTTGATTTTCTACTAATCATTTAGTCTGGTGTGAGGAAGAACATCGGCTGGGGAATCAATCCCTCGGCCAATACATCGATCCAGTGGGATCCTTCGGCCGTGACATCTATTCACCAGCCGAAGGATCTATTTTCCTAGGACAGTTTATATTTCTGGCTTATTTCTGATGCATGTTTTGATTATCGTTCTGGCTCACCATATCAACCGTTAAAGGCTAATAACCAGTTTATGTGTTTAGAATTAAATAAAGCATGAGTTAATCATATGTCAAACAACTATGGGCCAGTCTCACGATTGGGCAAAGAGGGGTGCCTAACACCTTCCCCTTATTGTACTTTTAGCTCCCATACCCGGAATCTCCATTTATTTTTCCTAGTTTATATAAACTAGGTGGTGACTCTATTTTTATGATAACTGCTATCGTGTGGCGATGTTCCTAGCCATGAGAATATCCACGATATTGGTTTATGAGGTAGAAAACAAACAAACAAATGTTGATCAATCTGTATGGCGATGCCCCTCTCAGGGAGGTGTCTCCAAATATCAAGAGGTTTGTACTCAATGATAGGCACAACTAACCTACGTATTGAGCTCGCAAAAGATGAATCAGTCATTTTTCAAGGAATTGACAAAAGCAAAAAGTCACGAGAATCATTGCTTGTCCCCCCTGACTCAAAAGTCATCAATACAAGGGACAAGATAACTCAGAAATCCTAAAGCATGGCCAAGAGACTATGGAATACAACAAAAGCAAACAAAAGGCATAAATCAGATTCAAGCATAAGAAGGAAGGAACACCACTTGGCCAAAATGAAAAGTCCAGCTTCTTTAAGGAACAGAAGTAGCGGCCGAAGAACGGAACCCTCGGTCGAGCAATCCATTCTTCGGTCAATGTTTTGATTTACCAACTAAAGAACAATTTTGCTGCAAAACCGTTTTCAAAGTTATCAACTCTCATTGCTCATTCAAAATAGCTAATACCTGTTCAAAACAAGTTTTAATCCATTGCATACAATCCTGAAGCATCTTGGGGACAAAACATGTAACGCCCCAAATTTTGGGTACGTTAAATAAGTAATTTTATTGAAAAATAAATTGAGTCGGGCTCTTTATTACAACAAAGCTTAAAAGAAGTACTTTTATTACAAACGGAAAGGTTCCTAACTACTGCTCTGCTTGTTCTTCCATCCGGGCTAGCTCTTCGGCTCCAAAGGCCTCCAAGGTGTAAAGTTCACCCTGTTCATCTATGAGGTCTGACATATTATACCGGCGTTGCCACCAATATAATAGGTCAGGGTCACAAAAAAGGCAACACCGTGAGCTACAACACTCAATAGAATAATCCATACCCTCTAACCCTTAACTTACAACAATACATCATATAGTCAATAATTTCACATAGTGCATGCTTATCTAACAACGACACATCCGTATTCGAAAATCAATCAACATTGGTGTCTAAGATTTGTGAGTTTCTCCTACGTGAGTCCTCGTAGACCATGTCAACATTTTTCCACATTTCATAAACGTATCACCTTTTCAAAAATTGTTTTTAACACACCCAACCTCGGTTCCGCCGTTTCGGGTTTCCGAGTATCCTCACAATGGTTCCGCCGTCCCGGGTTCCCATTGGCACACATTGCATTGGCTCCTCTCCACGGATAACCAAGCACACACCCAACCTCAGTTCCGCCGTTTCGGTCTCCCAAGTATCCTCACAATGGTTCTGCCGTCCCGGGTTCCCATTGGCACACAAAACACACACCACACAATGGGCTACCACGTCTGGCCACATTGCGGTTTCCAAAACATTTCACCCTTTTCAAAATACGCCTTTTCATAAACCACACCCTAGGTGTCATGTTTCTACTTTCTCGATTTTCGTGTCTCATTTTCATGCATTGACTCCGCAGTAGGACTTCCCTCATAAACAAGCATTTATCGAAACTTCAAAATGAACCCAACAAGATCATCCAATTCTATATTATCTAGCATGCTTGAATCACCAAAAATGAACATCATGCATGCATTTCCAACATTTCCAACAAAAGATAACCTTATCTACTTTAAATAAAATGATCAAAGTTACTTCCTAATGAACTTATATTTAGAGTTAGGGTACAAAACTACTTTATATTTGGGAAAGTAGATAAGGATAACTACCATTCTTCTTGGCGGAGGTCGGCTACGAAGATTTGGTCGTCGGTTTTGGAATTCGGCGGCGTAACGGCGTCGGTTTGCTTCGAAAGGAAAAGAGATGAACTGTCTTTTCCTAGAAACAATTTTACTAACTAATGTGGACTACTTTAAAGATCTATGGGTGGTTTTACGAGGTGGTTTGGTGGTATTGCTCAAGAATTCAAGAAAACTTTAGAACTTTGGAAGCAAGAACACTTAAAATTTCTAGAGAGAAGGAAGAGCAAAGCTTGAAGGTGTGAGTTTGAAGCTTGGAATGGCTTCTATTTATAGGCCAAGACTCTCCTCTCTCTCTCTAGCCGATTCTCTCTCTCTCTCTCTCTCTCTCTCACTTTTCTTTCACTTGTCATGGTTGATTGAAAGGTTGATGGGTGAAGTTAAGGCTTGCTTGCACACTAACCACCTAGTTTTAGGCTTGCATGGCTAGTTTAGTACCTTGGATGAGATTTTGGAAGATTTGTTAGAAGGAAAGGAGACAATGGTACAAGATTCTTGTGTTAAACAATTGAAAGATGTACAAAGGAGGACAATGGGGGTTAAGATTTGGCTAGGAAGAGTAATCACCAAAGATTTGAAGTACAAGGAAGACCAATGTCAAGGTACACATCAAATCCCTCTTCTTTCTCCTCCTCTCTCTCTCCGTCTCTCTCCCTCTCGGCTCCTCTCTCCTCTCTCCTCTCTCTCTCTCACGGCCTTTCTCTCTCCCTCTCCTCTCTCTCTTTCTCATGTACTAGCTATATACATATATATGTATGTACTACAATGTAAGAATACAAATAAACTATAGGTACTTTTGTACAAAAGATCAAAGTAGTCTTTAAAGGTCAAGATTTTCTCAATAAACTAATACAAAAGGTACTAGTACTAATTAATATAATAGTGTACTTTGTACTCTCAGGAATCTTAAAAAAATATTAGTTTAATAGGCCTAGTACTTAGTTGGCAAGACTAATCTATTGACCAATGGGTAATAAATTCCCTAATGGTTAATAACCAATGAGTAATAAAGGACGAGTACCTTAAATAATAAATCATGCCTTATAAAAAGACCACATGTCCTTTTGCATGAGGTAAATACACATGTGTATATATACATGTACTTAACAATATAAAATAATGGAAAAGCTATTGTCCAATGCGTAAAGATTACTCTAACAATTATTGTCCAATTGTAAATGGTTGAAAGGTAACTAAATGGTTAACTAATTTGGTCATACTAACTATTTGGTTGAACATTGATTAGGCATGGCAATTAGGGTTTTTAGTCGAGGAATATGGTGATAAGGCGTTCAATTGTTTGAAGACAACCTGCTAGAAATTAATAAGAAAACCATCGAGCAATAAAGAGAAATTAAGAAATTTTGAATAACAACGAGATTTTTATTGAATGAAAAATCAGAGTTGTTATAAAAACATGTTCCCATAAGACAAAGAGTTTAAATCAAAAACTCACCAAACATGTTGTGGTTGCTCCATAAAATACATAATTCTTGTCTATTTTAGGACTAACAATACAAGTACGGAAAGAAGGGCAAAGCTACTACCCACGGCCTCTCTTAGATGCATGGAGTAAAGAAGAAGGACAAAAACGCTTAGGAACTGAGATGTGAATCCTTCGCCCTTCGCCTCCATCATCTGTCCAAGCATCTCCACCTCCATCACCAGCCCTTGCACTCTCGCCCTCAGTGGCACCAGCACTCTAAGTAGCGGACATTGTCGGCACCCACTCTGCTTCAAGCTACAAGGTACGAAATGTGAATATTCAGATTCACACAAAGATATAGAATAAAAGAAGGAGAAATTGAAGGATACGTACCTCAACTATCCGACTACGTTGCCTCCGAATTAGGGCCTCTGCACTCTGAAATGCACGCAACCACTCCTGAACTATGTCAGCAGGCACCTACAAAGGAAGTTTCAACATTTATAGCAAAGCATGGGAAGAATACCAAAAGAAGTCAAAGTAAATCCACAAGTTACCTGTTGGACCCCCGTAGGTAGCACATAGGGTTGGGTGGCACACGGAGTAAGCGTCAAGTGCTCCTCTTCTCCATTTGCGTTGTGGAACGAAATAAAGTTAGGGGCTCGTGGCCAAGAAGGAGGAGCAGCTGTGGTAGTGGCAGTAGGCAAGGTCAGCAAAGCCAAACAAAAAGTTGAGTAGTCTCCCGCCTCAAGAAAATCCGTGGCTAGCTATCTCTCAAGGGCAACAAGCAAACCCTCTCTCATCAAAAGATGACTCGATCTTATACCAGCTAGAAGAGGAAGAGGAACAAGCTGTAATGCCTCTGAATGTGGGAAGTACTGGCTCGCCACTCTCTCCCCGAGTATCAAGCTCTCGAGAAAGGCCCCTCTAAAAGGAAGTGTTGGTTATCCCAAGCCCAGGCCAAGGTCAACTCCAAAGGGGCATCATCAAGAAAGGTATCCCATGGGTCAAATCGTACCTGTGATAGGGGAAATAACGTCAATATAGCAAAGCAGGAAGATGGCATGAAGATAAAATATGTTATATCTAATCCACCGTCAAACGGTCCAGAACTTGTCTTCAAGCCAATAGGTCCATAACAGGCGATCGTGTCCTTCGAACTCCTTTTAACCAACGGGCTTCCCGTGGAACGAATCTCGTTTCCCCATGCCTCGTCGGAGGAGGAAATTGCAATAGGTGCTTAAAGCCCAAAGTTGCAAGCAAAGATAAAGACAAGCATGAATTACAGAAATTAAAGGAGTAGAGGAATGACGAAGAAAGCTAAACATAAACCTCAAGAACGCGGTGATGCCCACCCAATGACAAGCTAACACCCTGAGAACATGCACTCAAGTGCCCGTACAGTGTGGCCAGAGTAGGAGTCCCACAGTTGAACTCTGCTATAGTCTCTAAATTTCCCAAAGCAGCCAAAAACTGAACATGCACCGAATTCTCTTTGTTGCAAAACAAGGTCTATCCAAGGAGGTAAAAGAGCGCTCGCACCAGCTGAGATACCGACACCTCTACCAAAATACCCTACTGGTCATATTGCGCCCGGAGCCACGAATAGGTGACATGATCGCTCTCTGATACATCAGGGGTCTTCCCCAAAAGATAATCAAAAGCACCCTCACGCTCATGAATCCGTGGGTCGAGCGGAAAAGGATCACCACCAACTCTCAAACCTGTAAGCAGAGCAAAGTCACCTGGCGTAATTGTCATATCTCCAGTTGCATGAAAATGGAATGTATTAGTGGTATCCCACCACCGCTCCACTAGTGTTGTGGTCAATCCCAACTCAGCTTTTGGAAGATGAAAACCCAGTATCAGTTGCTCGAAGCCAGCTAAAGCAACCACGTCTTTTTGCATCCTAGGGAAGCCTCCCATACCACTCAAAAACCTGGGTAAAACTCCCCCACACGCGTAGCTTCTCATTTGCCTAGCAAAATGCAAAGAAAGGATCAATACAAAAGCATAGGGAAAACGCCTACATAGGGGGCAATTTCTAGAAATCCAATTTCACTTTCAAAAATCAATCATTGCTTCATAAATTTTTATACAAACAATATCATTGGCAGGAAAGAGATTAGCTTCACATTGGTGAAACCGAAGTGTTGCTCCAACTATTTATGCAAAATCTCAGGCGTGACATCGCTAAGAGGAGGATGATATCGCAACGAACCACCACTCCCGATTATGTGAACTAGAGGGGCATAAGTGGCAGCATCGAATGACGGCAAAGCATCGTTGCCTGCATCAGTAGGAGTCTCGGACTCTATCGCAGGAAGATTGGGCTGCGAAAAGCTCCCACTGACAATGGGTGTACGACGAGCTGAGCAAAGAACATGGGTACTTGAAATGCCTCCAATAACCGTGGCCTCAACGACTAGAGCCTTGCCCGCATCCCTCGATGCGGCAGTAAAAGACAAGGGAACATCGGACGACGGAGGAGGAGGCAATGAAGCCATGGAGAAAAACGGTGGCCGTGAACGAACGGCGGCAAGGGAGAATGAAGACAGTGGTCGAAGGAGGAGAGGAAATGATCACCTCGTCTATCGAAGGAGAGAAACAGGAGAAAAGAAAAAGATAGAATGATCCGCGAGATCAATCGAACTTAACTTAAATCGATTTTTTGACTTTTGGCTTTCTCACGGCCGATTCTTCGATTCCTCAACCGTGACATCAATTCTTGGGCCGCCTGATCGATCTCCTGGCCCTCCAAATCCATTTCCCATAGCAGCATCAGGCTTTCCTTGGTACACCATTTCAAGCCTCTGGGTCCTCGATCAACAGAACCTATGATGAACAATGATTGAATCAGCCTTGGGGGCACCCCCGAGCGAATGCAATTTGGTCAGAACTAGCCTTGGGGGCATCCCCAAGCACAAGGAATATTGAGCACTAGTTTCAAATCCACTTTGAAATTCTCCGAGGCTCTCTCCGTAGCAACAAGCTCACCAATTATTGGTCACCTGACTAACTATGAATTCTAAGCTCTCGCTTGCAGAACCAAAGGATCCTCAATACTTAAAACTTGGGGCTCTCTTCCAATTGCTATACTCTGGAAGTAAGATAACCATCACGTCTCACACTCAGCGACTCTACACCCCTAAGTTCACTACTTCAAGCTCCTCTACAACCCTCGAACCGTTCAGCAACTTTGAGCTCATTATCTCAACGATTCCAAGCTTACCATCTCCATCAAATCAGCAGCTCTATGCTCGTATTCAGTAGCAGCTCTACACCTATAAGCTCACCACATCAAGCTACTCAACCATCTCAGTCATTCAACAGCTCTACACCAGTAGCCATCTCAGCAACTCTATGCTTGCTATCTTAACAGCTCCACACTCATACCCATACATCCAGCGGCTCTATGCCCGCACTCACTCAGCAGCTCTACGCTCGCTGTCTTAGCAACTTCGTGCTCATACTTCAGGTTAATTAGCAGCTTCGTGCTTGTTATCCCCACAACTCTATTAGCGGCTCTACACCCGTAAACTCACTATCAGCAACTTCAAAATCACTCAGCGGCTCTATGCCCAGAAATTCAATAGGCGCTATACCCGCGAGCTCATTATTTCAAGCTCTGTGCTCATGCCCACTATCTCAACCATTCAGCAGCCTTGCACTCGCTTGTCATGACTTCAAAACTAACTACTTAGTTGCTCCAAGCCCAATATCTCAACGGCTCTACGCCCGTTAACTCAGCGGCTCTACACCCACTACTCAGCAACTCTATGCCTTTTACTCAGCAAGCACTACACTCACTATCTCAATAGTTCCAAGCTCACCATTTCCATTAAATCACCCATTGGCTCTATGCTCATTACTCAGCGGCTCCACGCCCATTATCTCAACAAGCTCCACGCCGTAACAAACAACAAGATATCATCTGCTCTCAAACTCTATGCTTGAATGCTCAAAGTCCAACACTTTGAATACTCAAAACTCTTCGAATGCCCAACCGCTGTGTACTGGGTGCTTAAGTTCTACACTTCAATGCTCAAGCTCTACGCTTAAATGCCCAACCACTGCGTATTGGATGCTCAAAGCCCATACTTTGAATGCTCGAATTCTACCCTCTGAAAGCACGAGCTCTACGCTTTGAATGCTTAAGTCCAGAATTTGAAAGAAGCTCTGCGCTTAAAGCAAACACACACGCATGAGCCTATGCACATAAGCATTCACATCAAGTCTACATCAATTACCTCATAATTATCATGTTTGTTCATCGCATCATCATCATATCTAACAATTATAATCACATACTATGTTTTGCATCCCACTTCTCACTCATGAAACAGGTCAAACCTGTAATCAACCGACTCCGTGTCTCAATTTTATTGATCGGTCTAATGGCTCGATCCTCTGGCTCTACGCCAATTATGGAAGATGGAAAAGCTTCGTGCTCAGACCTTCAGCTTCATACCAGCTCCGCGCCTCAGTTCTATCGCCAGCTCCGCGCCTCAGTTCTATCGCCTTAAGCTCAAAGCTCTGACCCCTCAGGCTCTTGCCTCATGATTGCAACTGGCTCTGTGCCTCGGTTCCCTTATTTCAGGCTTCATCCTCCAGTCACTGGCCATGTGCCCCCATATCTCAAAATCGGCGTCTAATCATCTCCAGAAGATGGTTTGGATTCCACCCAAATTACATCAATTCCATCAAGCTCATTTGTAAGGATAGGCTACCCAACCGAGCTCCCCTCAGTCAAAGTAAGGATGATCATGAAAAGCAATCAACTCTACCGTTGTGTATTGATCTACCCCAAAATACTGAAGAAGCTCTCCGCAAAAATTTCCCCGGCAGCTCCACGCTCCTTCAACTACGCTTCACGAAAATCCTAGCATGTCCCAGGTACGTTGCACTATGGCTTTTTAATCCTGAAGGTACGTCTTCTGTCTCAAACCCCCTAAACTTTTATTTTTCTTTATTGCCTCGAATTACGATTGGTTCTTAATTTCCCTTGAGGAAAATGTTGGTAGCCTCCCGGCCCGACCATAACTAAAACCTTTTTCAAAAAACCCTTGGAATAGTGGTTTGACCAAATTGAAGTTGTTTTACGGCTTTAACTCTTACTTAAATATGTCTCGCGATCCGTCTAAGTTCAGTAAAAGAGGGGCATCTGTAGATACCCCAATTTGGCCTTACGATTATTTCAAGTCCCACCTTGAGGACCATCCCAATGATGAATGGATACAGTGATTGCTGATTGACTTATCGTAAACCTATGGACTTTTGGTGAGTACTTTTAGGCACTTAGAGGACCCAATTCAAACAGAAATACAGTATCCTAGGAGAATCCATCCATCAGCCGTAACATTGATCTCACAGCCTCAACTTCATTCTTTCACCCGTGAAACATGTTGTTTAAAAATCTCCCTAAGATGTTGATTCCTCGGTGGCCAGATCAATTCTTTGGCCACCCCATATATCACTCGGCCTCCAGATCTATTGCTTGGCCGCCAGATCGTCTATTTTCCAGATTCTGGAATGTTCTGTCAAACGTTTGATCTGTTCTCAAAACCTTAGCAGCCAAATTCCAATGCATTCGGGCTACGAAAGCAGATTTGTCTAGAAATCTTATTGCCCTATAATTCCTTATTGATTCACGTCAGTTGATTGGCCGGAGTGAGTCACCAATTGCCTATACAAAGAGGCACTTAGGGTTTCAAAAATACAAAAACTCACACCATTAATCGCCCTCTCTAGCCACGAAACTCTGCACACATACTCTCTCTACAAAAGCCCTAACTTTTCGAAGGTAGCCGCAATCCAACAATCAAATCCCGAACACAAACCCTAACCCTAACCCTAGGGTTTTCGAGAAGCAAATCAGTCAATCCCCTCTAATCTAAAGCAATCAAGCAACTGAGGGATCAAGGTGGTGAGGCCTAGGGGCCTATGGTTTGGTTTATTTCATGCCTTTGCACATTAATCGTAGCTTTTTTTGATTTTCTGTTAATTATTAAGTCTGGTGTGAGGAAGAACATCGACTGTGACTTTGATCCTCCAGCCGGTACATTGACCTAATGGGATTCCTCGGACGTGACATCCATTCACCGGCTGATGAATCCATTTGCTGAAAAAGCTTGTTTGTTTCTTGCTTATTTCTTATGCTTGTTTCAATTACTGTCTTGGCTCACCATTAACAGTTTAAAGACCAATAAAATAGATTATGTGTTTAGAATAAATAAAAACATATATCAATCATATGTCAAACGATTATGGGCCAGTCTCATGACTGGGCAAAGAGGGACGCCTAACACCTTCCCCTTATTGTACTCTTGGCTCCCGAACCTGAAATCTCTACTTGTTTTTCCTAATTTTTATAAACTAGGTGGCGACTTTGTTTTGATGATAACCGTTATCGTGTGGCAATGTTCCTAGCCATGGAAATATCCATGATATTGGTTTATGAAGTGGAACCAAACAAACAATGATCAATCTGTATGGCAATGCCCCGTTTGGGAGGTGTCTACAAATAGTTACAAACCCATCTTTATCAAAAGAAAGTTAATTACAAAGATGATTAAGTAACTAAATAAGGTTAGCTTCCAAAAAGATCTTTCACTTCCAAGCACACGATGCATGTAAGTTATTGTCTAGCATTAGAACCTGAAAAGAAAGGTTAGGTTGAGCTACACTAGCCTAGTAGGAAAATCTCCACAAAATCTATATGTTGATGAGATGACAAACATGGACACAGTGAATCAAGCTAAATGGCAAGTGTTTTTGTAAGAAGAGAACTAGCGACGATTCTAGGTCATTAGAATAGAAGGAACTTAGCACACAATGATAAATCCAATATCGATATGTACTAACACCGTTTACAAGCTTGGATGCATTCTCACACACATGCACACATACACGCACACACACCTCCCACTGAATTTCCACCCCTTGCGATTTTGTGTTTCCACCCCTTACGTCACAATAATCTTCACCCTTTGCGATTTTGTTTTTCCACCACTTGCATCACAATAATCTTCACCCCTTGCGATTTTGTTTTTCCACCCCTTGCGTCACAATAATCTTCACCCTTCGCGATTTTGTTTTTCCACCCCTTGTATCACAATAATCTTCACCCCTTGCGATTTTGTTTTTCCACCCCTTGCATCACAATAAACTTCCCATTCAACTTCACAACAACAACCACATTATCATTACTATCAATACCGATACTGTATACTCATTTCACACATACCAACATTATCCAACACTTCACAAATAACTAATGGATCACAAGTATCAAGACAAAAATACATCATTCATAAGAATATGAAATCCTCAAACCCTAAGGTGTTCCACTCGAACCATATATAGCAATCAAACACTAATATCACACGAAATCACCACAGAACATGTAAAGAAAGAGAAAAATCCCTACCAAAGTGGGTTTTGAGCAAAACCCTAAGTCTACCAAGTGATATACGCTTGAATCCACCAAGAACAAGCTCCACCCAAACTTTGCTACAAGATCTAGAGTAGATATAACCCAAAAATAAGATAAACAAGCATAGATCAACAAGTGATTAAGAGGAGAGAGAGAGAAACGTGATTGAGAGCCAAAGACGAAGAACAATAACACAAAACATACCCCTTGTTCACCAAATGCGAGATTCAAAAGAATTTGAGGTAGAAACCACTTAGATCTTGAAGATTTGAGGTAGAAATCAAGAGATTTGAGTGAAATTGGAGTGGGGTATGTGAGAGGGGGAAGCATGTTGATATTTCTGAAAATCGTCAGCGGGTACTGGTATTGGAACCCGAAATGCTGAAACAACTCAACTTTTGGACAATGGATACTGGTACTGGGCAAAATGCAATACTGGTATTGGCTGTAGAAAAATTTTGAAATTTTTTTACCGACAGACATTGGATCGAACCCCACTTGCTACCAACACCTCCAATTAAGGCTGTAAATGAGCTGAGCAGCTCGCGAGTTCGGCTTGGTAAGGGCTCGGCTTGAAGGATAAATGAGTGAGCTCGAGCTAGATTTTATGGCTCGTTTGATAAACGAGCCGAGCTCGAACCTAGCAGGGTTTGGCTCGAACAGGTTCGTGAATAGGTTCGTCTCAGCTTGAAATATATAGGTTCGGCTCGGCTTTGCTCAAACATGCCAATATATAGGTTCGCAAACAGGTTCATCTCGGCTCAAAATATATAGGTTCGGCTCAACTCGAACATGCTAATATTCGGTTTGACTCGGCTCATTTAGTCAATTTTTCAATATTAAAGCTGAAAAGTTGACGAATTCGAGCTTGAATTCGAGCCGAGTTGGATCGTCTATTCCAAACCGAATACTAATGAGCTGAGCTCGAGCTTTGTACATTCTGGTTGAGCCAAGCTCGAGCTGAGATTTTTCAGCTCGATTCGAACTTGAGCCAGACGAATTCTAATCGAGCCGAGCTCGAACATGCCAATATTTGGTTCGGCTCGGCTCATTTACACCCCTACCTCCAATCATCATTACAACATCAAAATACGATCTTTCACATATTTAAACAATTAAAGAAAATAGATGAATTTACGGATCTCTTCATTTTATCCTCCTTAAAGAAATTTCGTTCCTTAATTTAGAACTCAAGCCAACCAAACTCATGCATCAAGTAAACATGCTCATGCCACAACACATATAACTAAACAATAAGCTAATAGCCATAATGTCAGAACTTAGAACTCACATTGGTTAATTTAGATACAAATGACTTCTCTCTATCTTCATCTTCCCTTTCCCACGTCGACTCTTCCTTTCCAAGATTACTCCAAAGAACTCGCACCCCTCAAAACTTGGTCACTTAAATCTAGGATACGTATCGGCTCCTCCCCATAAGATGCATCGGCTTCCAACTCTAGTTCGGACTACTCTAGAACATGTGATGGATCCGGTTCGTACTTTCGCAACATCGATACATGGAACACATCATGAATGCTCAATAATCTCGGTGGTAAGGCCAATCAATATGCGACTTCCCCAATCTTCTCGATAATGTCAAATGGCCTGATAAAAAGCGATGAAAGCTTGCCCTTTTGCCCAAAATGAGATAATCCCCGACGCGGTGACACCTTAAGGAACACATTATCTCCCACTTCAAATGATAATGGTCGGTGACGACGATCGGCATAACTCTTTTGCCTACTTTGCGCAGTTAACAATCATTGACGAATCATATTGACTTGCTTGGTGGTTCTCTGTTGTGCCTCAAGAAGACGTTGACGAATCGCTCTCATGTTCTCGGAGGTTTCTTTGATCAAATCCGGCCCAACGAATGTAGCCTCACCCAATTCGGTCCAACAAACGGGCGATCGACATGGTCTTCCATACAAAGCTTCATACGGCATCATCTCGAAACTAGACTAGTAACTATTGTTGTACGCGAATTCGACTAACGGTAGGTGATCTTCCCAACTACTCTGAAAATGCATAACGCAAGCCCGAAGCATGTCTTCTAAAATTTGAATCGTTCTCTCGGATTGCCCGTCTGTTTAAGGATGATACGCAATGCTAAACAATAAGTTGGTGCCAAGAGAGGCCTGCAAACTTTGCCAAAAACACTCGGTAAACCTTGGATCTCAATCTGACACAATAGAAACGGGATTCCCATGAAGACGGATAATCTCACAAATATATAATCGACTAAGAGTATCAATCGAATCCGAAACTTGAATAGGCAAGAAATGCGCTAACTTGGTCATTCGATCAACTTCACCAAAATGGCATCATGCCCCCTCGACAATCTCGGTAAATGGTGAAAAAATCCGTAGTCACGTTCTCCCACTTCAATTCGGCTACTGGTAACGTTGCAACTCCCCCGTAGGTCGTTGATGCTCGGCTTTAACTTGTTGGCATGTAAGACACTTGGACACGAAAATAACGACGTCTCTCTTCATTCCCGGCTACAAAACTGTCTACACAAGTTGTGATACATCTTCGTTCCCCCTAAATGGATGACTAAAGGTGAATGGTGAAATTCTCTCAAAATTTCCTCCCGACACGAAACGGGTACAAACAATTTTCTTTGGTATCGCAAGCTTTGATCGGTATGGATCATCCACCCCTCTCAAGCATTTTTGCTAAGAAACTTGTTGCGAAACTCCCCCACTTCTTCATCTTGTTGTTGGGCCTCTATCACTCGAGTCAACAAAGTCGATTGTACGGTTAAATTACACAAGGTGACTCCCTTCTGAACTTCCTCGAAATGCAACGCATAAGAGCCTAAATTGTTCATTGTTTTCCATTCATGGATAGCTAAACTCACAAAATGAGTCGATTTTCTACTTAATGCATCCACTACCATGTTCACCTTTCCCGTGTGATATTCCAACTCAAAATTGTAGTCCTCTAGGTGTTCCGTCCAACGATGTTGTTGCAAATTAAGCTCCTTTTGAGAGAACAAGTATTTGAGACTCTCATGATCGAAAATGACTTCGAACCTTTCCCCATAAAGATAATGATGCCAACTCTTCAAAGCAAAGTCGACGGCCGCAAGTTCTAAGTAATGGGTAGGGTAATTCCGCTCGTGAGTTTTCAATTGCCGTGATCCATACGCCACCACTCGCCCCAATTGCATCAAAATGCACCCTAACCTCTCTTTCGAAGCGTCACAATACACAGAGTAACTGATTCCCCATTTAGGCACAATCAAAACTGGCGCAGTAGTCATCCTTTTCTTTAATTCTTCAAAGGCCATCTCACACGCGTCACTCCAAACAAAACGAGTCCCCTTACGAGTCAACCAAGTCATTGGAGCCGCTAGATAAGAGAAATCAAGGACAAAACGACGACAGTACCCGGCCAAGCCCAAGAAACTACGAATCTTGAATACACTCTTCGGTCGTTGCCAATTCATCACGGACTCTATCTTCCCCAGATCAACAGACACCCCATCCTTCGATACAACGTGACCTAAATACTTGACTTTGGACAACTTGCATTTACTAAGTTTGGCATACAAGTGATGTTCTCTTAGGAGTTCAAGAATGATAGAAAGGTGGGATTGGTGTTCCTCCTCCGAAGGTGAGTAGATAAGGATATCATCCACAAAAACAACCACGAAACGATTAAGAAAGGCATGAAAGATGCGGTTCATTAAGTTTGTGAAAGTTGCCGGTGCGTTTGTCAATCCAAAGGGCATAACCACAAATTCGTAGTGGCCATAACAAGTGCGAAAGGAGGTTTTAGGAATGTCTTCCCTCTGAACCCTCAACTAATGGTAATCGGACCTCAAATTAATCTTAGAAAAATAAGTTGCACCTCAAAGTTGGTCGAACAAAACGTTGATTCTAGGCATTGGGTACTTATTCTTAACGGTGACACAGTTTAACTTATGATAATCAACACACAAACAGAGCGACCCATCTTTCTTCTGAGCAAACAAAGCCGGTGCTCCCCACGGTGACGTACTCGGATGGATAAATCGAAACTCTCCAATTCTTGCAATTGAATCTTCAATTCCCTCAATTCGGCAGGTGCGAAACAATTAGGAGGTAAAGAAATAGGAGCGGTGCCAAAAAGCAAATCGATAGTGAATTCAATTTCTCTCGCGGGCGGTAAACTGGGTAACGCCTTCAGAAACATGTCCGGAAAGTCGCAAACGACAAGAGGTAACTCCCCATGTGTGGATACGTCCTCATCTAAGGTCAAACTCGCTAACAAGGCATACACCGATCCTTGCTCTCGAGACCCATACAAATATGGCTCTATTGGTTCCCAACGATCCCCAAAGAACTCAAAACAAGCACCCCTTGGCGGACAAATACGGACTCAATGCGTAAAACAATCTATGGTGGCATGAAACGTAGATAACCAATTTATTCCCAAAATAAGGTCGAACCCGGACATATTCAACATGATGAAGTCAAAGGTAAAATGACGATCTTTAATGATAAGCTCACAATCCCGACAAATACAATCTAGTGGTGACTTACCTCCTATAGGTGTCTCAACAAACAATGGAGGACTAATATTTTCGATTTCCAATCCCAATGTACAAGCAAAAGATGCAGCAATGAATGAATGCGATGCTCCAGAATCAAATAATACTCTAGCAAAAGAGTTAAACAATCGGAATGTACCCCTCAAAACCGAAGTCTTTGGGGTCTGAGAAGTAATAGAAGGTGGTGAAGGCAGAATAGCAGAAATGATAGCGAAAGCCCTTCCCTGAGTCATCTGACTCTGAACATGTTCGCCCCTCTGACTGGAGCCCTGAGTAGGTGTCGAAGAACTCGCTCCTTTCTCAACTTGAGATCCCTGTGCTGATGTGGTCTGACAAAAGTGAGATTGCAGCTGCTGTTGAGTGCCCCGAAATGACTATCGACTAGAACTTTGACCACCCCTCGGCTGCTGCACCAAACCAGACTCGCTTCATGTCCCTTCCCCATGCGGACAATTTCTTGCAAAATGACCGGCCTTCCCACAAGTAAAACACATACCCAAAAGTCGCGGACACTGAGCACGAATGTGCCTCGCTTGACCACACCTCGTGACATACGATCGAAGGCCTATTTGAATTTCCCCAGGTCCCAAAAGAAGAAGATGATGGAGGCCTAAAGTTTGACGGACCCTACGAAATCAACATTTGATCTTGTTGTCTCTTCCTCCCTTAACTACCAAAACTTTTCGACGAAGAACTCATACCCTCCATTGGTTGTCTCGGTTCCCAAACCTTAGGATTTTTGGGTGCCTCCTTAGGTGTCTCAATGCTTCTTGCACGCTCAACGACTTCAGAAAACTTCCCTTTGCGTTGTGCCACAACAAACTTCTTCACAGTGTCATGCAAGCCCTTCTCGAACCACCTACATTTCCTTTCCTCAAAAGCCACCAACTCCGGCGGGAAATGGGACAAGGATTGAAAATTTAAGGCATACTTCGATATGATCATATCCCCTTGCTCTAGCTTTTCAAACTCGTCTCTCAATTGGTCACAACTCATTTTCAGAAAATATTGCTCCTCGAAAAGCACCTCAAACTTGGCCCAAGTTAAGTTCTCCACATCTGGCTCATTCGCTTGAGTCACAGTCCTCGCCATTCTCCTTGCGTCCTTTCTCAATTCCAAAACCGACTCCCACCACTCATTCGCCTCTCTAGTAAGTTGAACGGCCACAATATTGACTCCCAAGTCATCCTCCATGATCTTAAGAGCCCTAAAGAGTTTTCAGATTTGAGCTAACCAATGCTCGACCATAAGAGGGTCACTGCTCGACCCATCGAATGTGGGTGGATTTCTATGACTAAATTCCCTCATTGCCGACAAGGCTCGACTATTTGCACTTTCCCTAGAGGTTGGGTTTAGTAGGTTTGCAGCTGCAAGAGCCGCAGCAAAATTCCTAGCGAAAGGATTCTAAACGACCAGTTCTTCCTCTCCCTGACCATGCCCCACCCCTTCCCCGGGATTCCCATTCGGATTCTCCCTATGATGGCTAACCTCATCCTCAATCGGCACCCCTTGGCCACGACCACCCCTACTTTCGGCCTCACCTACTCTAGCACATGTTCTTAGAGGCATCTTGTTACAAGTTATAAAAAAAAAAATTCATCAATAACAACATTATCTCATGAGGTCGAAACCTCCGACTATCCCAACACGGGTTAAAGCAACTGTACACCACTCTACTGTATTGAAATGCAATGCCACATAAGCCAAGTAATGTCAATGCACACAAGCACATATATGTTATGTAAGAGGCATGGTCACGCCCTCGATTTTAACATAAATAAATAATCCATTTCAATAAATGTTCCTCACATATCATAGATAAGTACCCCAAAAAGTTCCCATCTATTCATCTTTATGAACAAGTCCCCAAGTCAAAAGATATACAACTTTGGCACTCCGGCCCCAAATAAACTTAAGAATGAATATGGCAAGTTGTTAAGTTATAAAAGGTTTGATCAAAAGGAAATTCTTGCATGAATAGTTACAAACTCAACTTTATCAAAAGAAAGTGAATTACAAAGATGATTAAGTAACTAAATAAGGTTAGCTTCCAAAAAGATCTTTCACTTCCAAGCACATGATGCATGTAAGTTATTGTCTAGCACTTGAACCTAAAAAGAAAGATTAGGTTGAGCTACACTAGCCCAATAGGAAAATCTCTACAAAATCTATATGTTGATGAGATGATAAACATGGACACAGTGAATCAAGCTAAATGGCAAGTGTTTTTGTAAGAAGAGAACTAGCGATGATTCTAGGTCATTAGAATACAAGGAACTTAGCACACAATGATAAATCCAATATCGATATGTACCAACACCGTTTACAAGCTTAGATGCATTCTCACACACACGCACACATACACGCACACACCTCCCACTGAATTTTCACCTCTTGCGATTTTGTGTTTCCACCCCTTGCGTCACAATAATCTCCACCCCTTGCGATTTTGTTTTTCCAACCCTTGCGTCACAATAAACTTCTCATTCAACTTCACAACAACAACCACATTATCATTACTATCAATACCAATACTGTATACTCATTCCACACATACCAACATTATCCAACACATCACAAATAACTAATGGATCACACGTATCAAGACAAAAATACATCATTCATAAGAATATGAAATCCTCAAACCCTAAGGTGTTCCACTCAAAATATATATAGCAATCAAACACTAATATCACACGAAATCACCACATAATATGTAGAGAAAGAGAGAAATCCCTACCAAAGTGGATTTTGAGCAAAACCCTAAGTCTACCAAGTGCTATAAGATTGAATCCACTAAGAACAAGCTCCACCCAAACTTTGCTACAAGATCTAGAGTAGATATAACCCAAAAATAAGATAAACAAGCATAGATCATCAAGTAATTAAGAGGAGAGAGAAAAAAACATGATTGAGAACCAAAGAGTGAGAGCAAGAACACAAAACATACCCCTTGTTCACCAAATGCGAGATTCAAGAGAGTTTGAGGTAGGAACCACTTAGATCTTGAAGATTTAAGGTAGAAATAAAGAGATTTGAGTGAGATTGGAGTGGGGTAGGTGAGAGGGGGTGTTTCTAGGGTTATTTCATGGTTTGGGTGTGAAAAATGGCGAAGGGGGTATTTATAGTGGGCTAAAAAGTAGTGCTGATATTTCTGAAAATCGTCAACGCGTACCAGTACTGGGCGATTCCAAGTACTGGTACTAGAACCCCAAAATGCCGAAACAACTCAACTTCTGGACAATAGGTACCAGTACTGGGCAAAATGCAGTACCGATATTGGTTGAAGAAAAATTTTGAAATTTTTTTACTGACGGACATTGAATCAAACCCCACTTGCTACCAACACCTCCAATCCTCATTACAACATCAAAATACGATCTTCCACATATTTAAATGATTAAAGAAAATAGATTAATTTATGGATCTCTACACAGTACGCAGTGGTTGGGCATTCAAGCGTAGAGCTTGAGCATTCAAGTGTAGCACTTGAGCATTCAAGCATAGAGCTTGAGAACAGATGATATCTTGTTGATTGTGGTGGCATAGAGCCAGTTGAGATAGTAGGCATAGAGCTGCTTGAGTTTGTGGGTGTAGAGTTGCTGAGTAGTGGGCATAGAGCTACTGGTGACTTGGATTTGTTGATGCCGAGTTTACAGGCATAAAGCTGTTGAATGACGGATAGCGAGCGTAGAGCTGCTGAATGACTTGATGACAGTGTTATTGAGATGGCTTTGAGATAGCGAGCGTAGAGCTGCTAAGGTGCTTGCGGGTGTAGAGCCGCTGGGTGAGTGAGATAGTGAGCACAAGACTTCTGAATGATTATGGGCATAAAGCTGCTGACTTGGGCGCGGGGCTATTGAATGAGTGAGCTGTTGATGTGGTGAGTTCGGGACTACTGAATGACTTAAGTGTGGAGCTATTTAAGTGACAGAGATAATGATCACGAGGCTACGAAGCTTGTAATGGTGAGTTTATGGGCATAGAGCCTACTGAGCATGAGCATAGAGCCGCTGATGGTGGAGTGTTGGGATGCTGAGATGATGAGCTCGGGGCTGATGTGGTGAGTTCGGGACTGCTGAGATGGTGGTTTTGAAGACATGATAAGCGATTGCAGAGCTGTTGAACGGAGCAATTGCTGAGCTGTCAAAAGCATAGAGCTACTGAGACTGAGTTTGTCTGAGATGAGCATAGAGCTGTTGGATGTGAATATAGTGAGCACGTGAAACTGTTGAGCTATTGACCATGGAGTTTTGACATAGGCCATGACGGCTATTGTAGTTTCAAAGTAATTTGGGCATAGAGCCTGAATATGAGGTATCTCGTGAGCAGGGAAGGGATTTGTGTTGATAATCCTTTGAAAGTAGGGCACAGGGACCTTATGAACTTTTTAATGTTTAAAGGACCATAATGGAGCCCAAAGTGGGTCCAGCACCAGTATTTACATCTCTCGGGTTTGGGGATGCCCCCAAGGCTTGCTTTAACTATCCATTAGTTATTGGTTTTGTTGGTCGTTCACCCAAAACTTGAATTAGTGCACTGAGCAAGATCCGATGCTGCTGTGAGAGATAAATTAGGGGGCCAGGAAATAGATCCAGCGGCCAAAGAATCAATGTCTCGGCCGAGGGATCGATGACTCGATCGTGAGAACGTCAACAGTCAGGAAATCAATTTAAGTTAAATTTAATCGATTTCACGGGTCATATTTTTCTTTTTTCCTTCTTCCTTCTCTCTCTTCTCCGAAACCTCTCCATCCCCCATTTCTCTGTCCACCACCACCATTGCTTTCCACCGCCACCACTTTTGGCCGCCATTCTTCACCGTCGTCCTTTCCTCCTTTTTTCGATTGTAATGGAGGCCATCGACTTGCCACCGTCCTCTTCTATCGATGTTCCACCATCCGTTGCGGGCTCCTCCTTACTCCCTCCATGTGGGTATGATCATCCTTCTTCCAATGAGGAGGAGGTTGAGGAGCTTGGTCCATTTGACGCCGTTACCTGTGTTTCTTCCTTCACGCAAGTTGGGTTCTGGCGGATTCCTACAGTACCGCCCTCCTATTGGTGGCCCAAAGGCTGAGGTAGTTCGTAGAGAGCCTGAGCAACACTTGAGTGTCTTCAATGTTCCGGTAAGCTTTTGCACTTCCTGAAAAACAAAAAGCTTATTTTTAGTTTTATGGTTTTGATTTGAAATGAATTTTTCATTTTTTGTTCATGGGACATGATCCCTTTTATTCTCAGCCAGGGGCATTAATGAGAAGGACCGGTGGTAGGGTCAAAATTGTTTTGTTTAAAGAGGCTAAAATAACCGTGCCCCCTGTTTAGGTTGTGTGCTCCTTAAATGTTAACTTAATGCCCCTAGCTTTTCATTTGTTCATGCAATCATGATATTAACTCCCTTCTTGGCAGCGAAACAGGAAACTGGAAGCCCGTGGAGGGGGCAAGGAAATGCACAAGTGGTTCCTAACGCTGCCAGAATAGGCTCGGGAGTTGGTGTGCGTGTGCTGCAGGTTTTGAGGCATTTGCTTTGGGCCTCAATCTCCCAAAGATTGATTGGTCAGTAATGACCTCACTGGTTGAGTGGTGGTGGAACACCACCAATATGTTCCACTTCCCCTCTGCTGGTGAGATGATGATCAC
Source organism: Rhododendron ovatum (assembly GCA_019656835.1). NCBI lineage: Eukaryota > Viridiplantae > Streptophyta > Magnoliopsida > Ericales > Ericaceae > Rhododendron > Rhododendron ovatum. The sequence goes on from CM033799.1 coordinate 22,761,729, forward strand.
ACCAAGTGACTTCTCTTTGCTTACTGGTCTTCGAGTAGGTGGAGCTCCTCTTTGGATTGACCCTCAGCTCTAGCAGCGAGAGGGAGCTTTGGAGTGGTTTCTGGGCAAGGTGCCTCCTCTTCACTCACAGGGTCACCTTGACATCTCCTGGATGAGCAAGAGTTTCATAAAGGCTGATATCCTTACTTAGGTGAGCATTGAACAACTAACACGGACATTCCTCTTATACCTCTGGAGGCAGACATTGTTTGTCAATAAGGATAGCTCGGTACATACGCAGTTTTTGGCCCCTTTGCAGCACTTGGAGGCTGTTTGGGAATTTGATTAGGGAGGACCTGCTTTGGGCACTTTGTATGGCAACCTCGGAGCTTGTTCATGGGACAAGAGTCCCATCCTTGGAGATCACTACCGAGTGCTTGAGGTATACCCTTCTTCCTCCTTCTCCTTTCTCGTTTTGATTTCTCTCGGTATTGAATCTGTTTGTTAATCCATTTTTCAGCTTTGGGCTTTCGAGCATCTTCTCCAGTTTCCTCTTAACACTAAGCATGAGGATGCGGGTTATGTTCCCCGCTACAAGCAATGGTTGGTAGGGCAATGGAAGCCACGGTCACCTATTCTGAGCCTTCCTGAGTGGCGTAGAGTTCTGGACCGGTTGACGGTCGATCAGGTATCTCTCTTTTCTTCTTGTATTCCCTATCTTTAGATTTCCAAATCCTTGTGATGTAACTGATTTGACCCTATTTGCAAGTGTGGTTTGACCTTTGGAATGGCATACCAGAGGACTCCCCTCTTGCACGTTCTAGAGTTTTGGATCGTACTCGTAGCTTGCTTGAAGGTCCCTTTTGCCGAGCATGGTATCTGGGCGGTCGGGTGGCTAGTAAGTGGCCCCATGCACTGAGGCTCTTCAGTTCGTTCTCCTTCCACCTCCGACTTCGATGAGGTCTACTTCCTCAATATCTAAGGAAGACTTGAGGAATGCTTGGATTACAGACTGGGCGGGCTTACTTCTACAGGTTGGAGACTATGTGGAGTACTGCTGTCTTTTCTTGGCTCCACCTGCTGCTCCTCCTGCTACTCCTTCCTGGCCATAGGCCCCTTCCTTGGTTTCTTTCCACTCCATTGACAGAGAGGAAGAGCGTTTGGCGCTTACTCCTTGCTCGACCCAGCTCTACACGTTACTGGCTGGAGCTTCACAAGTATCTTCAGGTTTCTTCATTCTGGTTTCCACTGCTTTATTATTGTATACTATGCTCAGATGCTCGCAATGTTGATCATCCCACAGGTACCCACTGAGATAGTGCTTGAATGGTTGCATGCTTATTAGAGTGCGGAGGCTTTGGTTCGGAGGTAGTGTTATCGAATCCTCGAGGTATGGTTCTTTCTCATGCTTCTTTTGCTTTGCATCCCTTCTTGAATCTGAGTGCTTATATCCTTTTTTCTTGTAGCTTGAGGCTGAGCGAGTACCAGCTGCGAGTGGGGAGGATATAGGAACCAGTGAGCAATCCCCTTCTTCATCTCAGAGATCGTCTCAGAGACGCCGCCATGACTAGCTTTAAGATTTTCCTGTTCATAGTTAGCAAAAGACAAGCAGAAATTGTACTTATATAGTGAAAGCAACCACAGTGATGATTTTGTAATCTAGCTTTTGTTTATGAAATGAGAAATGCTTTTTGTGCCCCTAAATGTCTTTGAGGTTGCATGCAGAAGTCACAACAGGACCTTTTAAAATTGTTTTGAATAGGTGTATGTCATTTACATCATTTTGTGTGAATTGAAATATCGGCCGAGAAATTGATGACGCGGCTGAGGAATCGATGTTTCGGTTGATATATCAATCCTTTGGCCATTACTCCTTTTTTCTAAAGGAAGCTAGATTTTGTTTTAGCCAAGTGGCACCCTCTTTTCTCTTCCTTCTTATGCTTGACTTTGATTTATGTCTTTCATTTGGCTTTGCTATGTTCCATGATCTCTTTGCCAAATTTGGAAATCTTCGAGGCATCCTATTTATTGTATCAATGACCTTTAGGTTAGAGGGGATGAACAATGATTCTCGTGTCTTTTGCTGTTGTCAATTCCTCGAGAAAAGCATACTCATCTTTTGCTAGCTCAATACGCAGGGTTAGCTATACCTATCATTGAGTACAAACCTCTTGAAATTTTTCCTTCTCTCCACATGTTTGGGCCGCATCTCAATGTGAGGTTGCCTACATACATATCCCAATCAGGGAATCAGGCCATGAACATAGTTCCAAAATCACAACCTTTGGGGGTTGGTTTTTCTCCTCACATGCTTTTGACTTTGCCTAGGTTAACTAATGGAGGTTAAGTCCCTAGCGAGCTTTTTCTTCAAATGCCTTAACTTTTGCCTAGGCTGCACTTTTGCAGTTTCTTGTCCTAGCAGGCTTTGCTCTTACTTTTGCTTGGATGTTTAGGTTACCCAATGAGCATTTCTTCACAAGAGGGCTTCTGTATTTTGGAGAGGGATTTGGTGGAGATAATTTTGTGAATCTCCTATGTGTTTGTACTTTCATAATAGGCAAGCTAGGTCTAAGTGTTCTTATGGAGATAGCATCTTCTTTCTAAGTTTGGACAAAAACCTAGTTTCTTTAAGCAACTAAAGTTCATCCCTATTTTCCTTTTGCTAGTAATACAAAGAACTTGATTCTTAAGGTTTCCCTTGTTTGGCAAAGAGACTGTAGTATATAGCAGTTGCAATTGAGGAACCAAATCACTAGATAAGCATGGTTTAGAAGATAAAATAGGAATTCATTTAGTAGAAAAATGCCCAAACAGGGGCCCAAAACATGTCCTAGCTTGATTTAGAAAACAAAAGTAATGTTCTATCATTTTATGCCATGTTATGACTTCTGAGCTATTGCAGCATTTCAGGGCTATCTTCTTTTCTCTTGCCTTTCATAGTTTTATACTCTTTTCCACCCTCTTGTTTTGCCAAACAGAGCCTTTGAGTTGGACCCATCTTCAAAGCTTGTACGATGGCTACCTCTTTGAGACATGAACAGCCCCTCAATGGAAATGTCAGCCTGGGCCTTCATCACCTCATCCTCCTTCTTGTTGATTGTGCAGCCATAAGAGAGATCAGCTATTTGGTCAAATAATGATGCTAAGGAGATTCCATCAAGCGAATCGTCGTATTCTCCTTCCATTTCGTCAAAGTCACTTTCTCCTGTTCGATATTGGTCCGTGTATGTAACAACTCCAATTTTTCATTCAATAAAAATCTCTTTGTTATTCAAAATTTTTTAATTTCTCTTAAACGCTCGATGGTTTTCGTATTAATTTTTAGCGGTTTGTCTTCAAGCAATCGAACGCCTTATCATCTTACTCCTCGACTAGAAACCCAATTACACTTTAGCCCCTCAAGAATTGTTTCTTGACTTTTAAGCCCTACTTAGCAAGCCTAGTTAGCTTCTAACCGGCTTGATGGAGTAACCAAATTAGAAAGTTACCTAGTTACTTTTTCCTAACCATAGATAGACCGTTTTGCCCATCTTGAACCTTTTCGAACCCTAGACTAGAAATTGTTTAATTTTTTTCTTTTATTGTTTTAGTTTTATTCTTTATCCTTTGGACGATAAATGTTAGGGGAATTATTATCCATTGGATAATAGAAACCCAATTCTTTATATTAAAAGGATTTTGAAAGATTTAAACAAAGTACTATGATCTTTTAAAGAATAGACATTTATAATTATTTTGAAAAGTACTTTTGATTATTTTTTCCAATAAAATTACCCTTATAACTATGGTCCATTGGACAATAACCGTTAGGGTAATCTTTACCCATTGGACAATAGCCTTCCTTTATTATATTTGGTTAAGTACATATATATATATATATATATATATATATATACACACATGTGTATTATAAAGGACATGTAGTCTTTTTTTTAAGACTTAAATTATGATTTAAAGTACCCGTCCTTTATTAACCATTGGTTATTAACCGTTAGGGGATTTATTATCCATTGGGTAATAGGTCCATCTTCCAACTAAGTACTTGACCTATTAAACTAATGTTTTGTTAAGATTCCCGAAAGTACAAAAGTACATTATTATATTAATTAAAGTACTCGTACCTTTATTTTGTTTAAAGGGTGAATCTTGATCTTAAGTCATTTTAGATTTTAAAGTACCAAAGTACCATTTTATTTATTTGTATTCTTACATTTTAGTACATATATATATATATATGTATATAGCTAGTACATCAGAGAGAGAGAGAGAGGAGAGAGGAGAGAGAGAGCTGTGAGAGAGAGGAGAGAGGCCAAGAGAGAGAAAGAGGGAGAGGGGGAGAGAGAGAATGAAGGAAGAAGGAAGAAGAAGAAGGATGGGACTTGTACCTTGATATTCTTCATCTTTTCAACCTTAGAGATGAATATCTTCCATATCTACCATCATTGTCCTCCTTTGTACATCTTTCAATTGTTTAAACACCAAATCTTGTACTAATGTCTCCTTCTTTCCAACAAATCTTCCAAACATCAAATCCAAGGACTAAACTAGCCATGCAAGCCTACCAATTAGCCTCCAACCTTTCAATCAACCTTGACACGTGAAAGAAAAGTGAGGGAGAAAGATAGAGAGAGGGAGAGGGAAGCCTTGGCCTATAAATAGAAGCCATTCCAAGCTTCAAACTCACACCTTCAACCATTGCTCTCACTTCTCTCTAGAAATTCTAAGTGTTCTTGCTTCCAAAGTTCTTGTTTTCTTATGTTCTTGAGTGTTCTTGAGAGAAACCACCAAATCACCTCCCAAAACCATCTTTAGATCTTTTAAAGTAGCTTAGTTGGTTAGTAAAGTTGTTTCTAGGAAAAGAAAGTACATCTCTTTTCCTTTCGAAGCAAACCGACGCCGTTACGCTGCCGAAATCCAAAACCGACGACCAAATCTTCGTAGCCGACCACCGCCAAGAAGAACGGTAGTTATCCTTACCTATTTTCCCAAATATAGTCTTGTACCCAAATATAAGTTCATTAGGAAGTAACTTTAATCACTTCATTTAAAGTAGATAATGCTATCTTTTGTTGGAAATGTATGAAATGCATGATGTTCGTTATTAAGTGATTCAAGCATGTGAAGTAGTTTTAAAATGGATAATCTTGTTAGATTGAATAGTATAATGAATGATATCGTATGTGAAAAGTCTCACCGCGGAGTCTATGCATGAGAAATGAGACACGGAAATCAAGAAAGTAGAAACATGACACCTAGGTTGTGGTTTATGAAAGGGCATGTTTGGAAAAGTGTGAAATGTTTTGGAAACCGCAATGTGGCCATACGTAGTAGCCCATTGTGTGGTGTGTGATTTGTGTGCCAATGGGAACCCGGCGCGGCGGAACCATTGTAAGGATACTCAGGAGACCGGCGCGGCGGAACCGAGGTTGGGTGTGTAGCTTGGTTATCCGCGGTACGGAGCCAATGCGGTTGTGTGCCAATGGGAACCCGGCGCGGCGGAACCATTGTGAGGATACTCGGGAGACCGGTGCGGCGGAACCGAGGTTAGGTGTGTTAAAAACGAGTTTTTGAAAAGGTGATACGTTTATGAAATGTGGAAAATGTTGACACGGTCTACGAGGAGTCACGTAGGAGAAACTCACAAATCTTGGACACCAACGTTGAATGTTTATCATATACGAATGTGTTGTTGTTAGTATTGGCTAGATAAGCATGCTATGAGAAATTCTTTGACTATGTGTTGTATTGTTGTAAGTTAAGGGTTAGAGGGTTTGGATTATTCTATTGAGCATTTAAGCTCACGGTGTTGCCTTTTTGGTGACCCTGGCCTATTATATTGGTGGCGACACCGGTATAATATGTCAGACTTCATAGATGAACAGGGTGAACTTTACACCTTGGAGGCCTTTGGAGCCGAAGAGCTAGCCCGGATGGAATAACAAGCGGAGCAGTAGTTAGGAACCTTAGTTCCCTTCCGTTTGTAATAAAAGTACTTCTTTTAAGTTTTGTTGTACTAAAGAGCCTGACTCAGTTTATTTTCAATAAAATTACCTCTTTAACGTACCCAAAATTCCGGGCGTTACAGTGTATATGAAGTCTAGATCCTCTTCTTCTTCTACCCTTTGATTATAATCGGATTCCTCATAAGGATTGACCCATGGCTGCATTTGGAATTCTTCCACTTCTTCTATAAGGTTGATTGTTTCCCAGACGATGGGAGGTGTTGAAATTTTTAGGTGATTGATGGGTACCACTATTTGGGCAGGCTCAAAGAGAGCATACCTTCTCATCATAATGACCCTTTCCTTTTTCTTCTTCCTATTCTCGAACCAGATGCGTAACCATTCGTCATCTTCTACAAATGGAATGTCTGGATCTTCCAAATTTAGTTTCACCCAGGAATGCTCTTCCCATTTTTTTAACCTTTCCTCTTTTGCTTGTTCATCTCCATTCCTTTTGTCGGAAATGTCGGGATCAATCACCTCCGACTGATCGGATTTCCTGTTTTCTGATTCCTCCATCATGAAACACCCATCCTTCTCTGGGAAGGTCATGTTTGGCTTGGCTTGGGTGATTTGGACAATGTGTTGGCTAGGATTGTATGTGAGGTTGTGAGATAGGCTTATAAGATTGATATTTAGTGGTGGTGGTTCAGCATTGTGAGTAGGAAGTGGGTTGGCTTGCACATCAGGTTTTAGAGATTTTATGGTTTGGTTATCGATGATGTCTTGGATGTCATGGCAAAGACGCATGCAATGGTTTTTCTCATGCCCAGGGTGTTGATAATAAGCACACTATTTGTTGGGGTCATGGTTTGGGCCATAAGGTGGCTGAGGAGGCGGTTTGTTCAAGGGTTTGAGATGCCCTTGGCGGCTTAGAATGGTTAAGGCTTGGGAGAGAGTCATATAGAGAGGGTTAAAGTTGTGGCGAGGGCAATTTGAGTTTCAGGAAGAGCTAGTTTGGAAAGGGTCATGTGGCAAAGTCAGGTCAAGGGTGTTAACAGAGGCATGAGAAGTACGGGTAGGGAAGGTTTTCTTGGGTGAAGGAGGAGCTTCTTCTTTCCCAATGAGCCCCAGCTTGATTCTATCCTCAATCTATTGCCCAGTAGCATGCAGGCATTTGAGATCGGTGATAGCTTGAGTGTAGATATGCCTGAGATACGCGGGCTACAGATTTTTGACAACTATCCTTACTTGATCTTCCTCGGAGGGACGGTTCTTCATCTTAGCGGCCTTCTCTCTCCATCTAGCCACAAATGTAGCAAAGTCTTTGTTCAACTCTTGTTTGGTCATCTCCAAATCTCAAGTGGTTAGCTCAATTTGGACATTGTATGCGTATTACTTGACAAAAGCATTGACAATTTGTAGCCAAGTTTGATAGTGAACAAATTCCAAAGTGAGAAACCAATCAAAGGTGCTTCTAGTGAGAGTCTTTGAAACAATTGAGCAATGAGCTCATCACTTAAGCCCATTGGCTTCAGGGTGTTCATAACATGGTAAACATGACTGGTAGGGTTATCAGTCCCATTGAACTTCTCGATGTTTGGTATCTTGAATCGTTTAGGCAGTTGAGAATCTGGGAAAAGGCAAAGTCCTTCAAAGTCCAGAATTTGGTCCCCTTGTGAACGAGCCAAAGCATGTTTGATTTCCTTGACTTGCTTGGCCAATTCGGGATTTTCTGTCGTTACTACCTTAAGAGGATTCTCATCTTCTTCTTCGTCTTCTTTGTCCTCAGAATCTCTTACTGCTTTCTCGGCTAGTAAAGCAACAATTTGGGTTTGGAGATCGGCAGTGTGCGAGCCCCCATGTTAAAAATAATATTAGTACGATGATAATTTGTCACTAACTTTAATTATTGTATTTGTGATTCTCTGTGTTTTGGATTTTTCCTTGAAATTTTGAGAATGAGGTTATTCTTAGAATAATTTATTTAGGGTACTGTGTGAATTTCATATTTTTCTAAGTCCGGAACCCATACAGTTTTTCGAGCTGCGCACAAGTTGCGTTCTGGAACTAGCCATGCATGCATGGCTAGTCATTGAGATCAAGCCAACACTTGGCATGCTTTTAAATTGATCATGTGTAAAGTAAGTGGGCATGTGGCACTCTAGGGGAATCTAATAGATTTTTATAATTATACTCATAATAGTTATACTTGCATGCCTACTGCCTACATAGAGTAATTAAAAGAAGAAGAAAAGAAAAAAAAAAAAAAAAAAGGAAAGAGGAGAAGATGTCGGCAATTAGAGAGGAGAGAGAGAGAGAGAGAGAGAGAGAGAGTCATTTTCTAGCTCTAGTCCAGCCTTAAGTACCCAAGTTGATCGGCAATTTCACCGGAGAATCACAAATCTTGCCGACAACTCCGAGATCAATTCGGTAATTGTTTTCTCTAGCCATTTCTATGTGAATAATTTTGATTAGGAAGCTATAAAACTCTGATTTTGGACACCCATTATCATATTCTCAACAGATGTGTAAGGTTTTAAGGTGTTAGGAGTTGATTAACATCAAAAGATTAAGAGAAACCACTCCAATTTCTAGAGACAGATTATTACGCTCTGAGAAATTCGTATTTTGAGAACACTTATGCTATGATTCAATTTTTGAAGTCTTCATAACTTTTAAAGTACGTTTAAAGAGGAAGATTTTAGTACCAAGAACATGCAAAACCGATCAACACAGAATCAGTTATGATTTTCAGAATATGGACTGATACACATGTTTCGAAATCTGGGCAGAGCCATCTTCTTTTGATTTCTGGGAACTATCCTCTTAATTTATGAATCTGATATTTTTACTGAGAATAATAATTTACGTTTCACAACTTTGAGCGCTGGTTTCAAAATTTTTGGGATTAAAATGAATTAGTTATGGATTTTCTACTAAAACATGTTTGGCTGCCCTATTTTTCTGTAGAACAGCTTGTTCTTTTGAAATCTGGAGAATATTTGGTTGATAAGTAATCTTTCAATTTTTACAGTAGATACACATGGATGTTATGCAAGTTTTGGCGCTGGTTTGAGTATTTTTGGACCTTATATGAATAAGTTATCATTTTTCAAAGAAAGAGTGACAGATTTTAGTAAATGAACAAAGTATTTTTTTTATTTCTTAAAATATCTTGCACGCTTAGGTTTTTGAGAGTTTTTGACAAAATTGCATGCATAGGTTTTTGAGAGTTTTTGACAAAACTAAATTTTTGCACGGAATTTCCATGTGATCTTAAGGTAGAATTGTGTTTACTATTTTACCAATAGAGCCTGTTGAACCTCCGATCCATTGTGTTGCATTTCTACGCCAAAAATGGTCTTTGTATAAATTCTTATTGATTTTTGTAAAAATTACAGGATCCTAATTTTTGAATAATTAGGATACTTAAATTTTACACTTTGTAATTAGGAGATTTCAAATGACTATTTTGCCCTTGGAATTCAATGTGTGCTAAAATGATCTTTTTGGTCATAAACGTTTTAAACTGAGTTTTATACTTGAGTTTTAAGTAACTTATGATTTTTGACCAGATTTGATAAGATGAGAAATTTGAGTTCAGCACGCTTGATATGATGGACACACGACATAAAATGACCGTTTTACCCCTAGTAACAGATCGGCTCTAAGCCATGACTTAGATGACTAGAATTGAATTATTCGGATGTCGTACATTAATTGTACTCATACTTGGACGTTTATGATATTCTCAGTAGGTCTGTGTGATCGTTCATATGAAATTCGTGAAGACTCCAGTAGAGATTAATTACCTGCGTCTTCAGGATCAAGGTTAAACAAGCATATCTTGTTTACATGTTTTATTTAAATGTTTCATTGCTATTGAAATATCTTGGAAATTTTTTCTGAGTAGAATCATGGGTATTTATTAACTTGCTAAATGACTTGATGAAATATATATTTTCCGTCGATACATCTGAACAAGTGTCCGTGCTTGAGGACTTTAAACAGACAAAGTGGATTTGGAGTTATAAGGTTGGGGGATATTGAACAGGTATCCTAACGGTTTGATGTCATTCCCTTTTATACTTTAGAGGTCACTCCTCTAGATTCTGATTGAAACTTGCTCTTGAAAGATGTGCGAAATAGACGAGTATTATGAAATGTGATATTTTTAATATCATGATGGTTTCTGCTTTATCCTGAACAGTTGGATTTCATTCTGTGATGACCAAGAACATTGCTTTTAGAATAAGACTATTGAAAGACTTGATTTATTTTATTATGGACTTGAGATTTGATTATCTTTGAAATGAAATACATTTTACATGTTCAAAACTGAAAAATATGGCTACACGTTATATAAGATGTTAGTTGCATCCATGATTTAATGTGTTTACTGGATATGACATGTTTCACACGAGCTTTAACTTATGGAGTTTTTCAAAACTCATACTTTTCAGGTTGGCAGCAATAGATGGACTTGGCTTTGCTCTCAAGCTGAAGGCTTTTCGGTGACCAGTTCTTATGTGGATATAGTAGTACTGTTCTGATGTGAATATAGAGCTGTGAGGACTTGAAGACTTTCGAGTTTTGATACCGGTTTTGTCCCGAACGAGTTATGCTATGATTATTTGTATTGGTATTGTTGAGCAATTATATTTATTTCCGAATATAGAACTCTGGAATATGTTAAGAGTTATTGAAATTGTGTTTCCGCAACTTACTAGATTTCTCAAAGAAAACTATTTTGATGAGAGGATTTTATAAATTCCCTAAACTGATTTATTAGGATAGGCCTAGGGTGACCTAGACTCACTGGCCGGTCATTATACCTTTAACTCACGGGTTTGGGCCGTGATGAGTAGCGTTGTTGTCTGCCATTTCTGAGATGGGAATAGGAGGAAAGCTTGGTGAAGCTTGAGATTTGACATATGATAACCGTGAGGACCCAGAGAGTGATTGAGACCGCTGCAGTAGGGGTGTTTTGACAAGAGAGGATGAAAGATGGGACGATTGCAAAGATTTCTGCTTGGCATAGCTTCGGGTGTTGTAAGAGTATAAAATTGGCTGTGGTTGCTTCTTTAATCTACCTATCATGCCTGCTTTAAAAGGTAGAATACTTGTAAGTCAGTACTGGGCTGTATAGGGTTAGGATTTGGGCCGAAAATCCCAATCCTTCTGCACAGAAAGAGATGTTACAACAACAATTTATACAGGGTGTGAGGAAGAACTTCAAGGTTAAATGCAAGGAAATGCCTTAACCTGCAGGTTCCTATCTTAATTTTGATAAGTTCTATGACTCTCTAACATATGTAAGGTTTGGGTAGTCTCAACGTTGCTCCGTCGTCAAAGAGGCACCGGTCCTTTCATTAGCCCATCATAGGCGGTGATCGGGTGATTCCCTTTTTGATATACCACTAGGTACACGTGACTGTGGAGTTTGTTGGAACCCCTAACATAGCATGTGACATGCCGGGGTATTAGGTGAACTCAACGAGGTTGCCCACTCGATCATAAGATACAAGAATTGAATGAAGCAAATATTAATCCTATGCTGGACTTTCTAGTTATGGCTCTCAATTCCCCAACAGAGTCGCCAAAAACTGTAGACACCTCCCAAACGAGACATCGTCATACAGATTGATCAAGTTTGTTTGGTTCCACTTCATAAACCAAGATCATGGATATTCTCATGGCTAGGAACATCGTCACACGATAATGGTTATCATCAAAATAGAGTCACCACCTAGTTTATAAAAACTAGAAAAAAGATAGAGATTCCGGGTACGGGTGCCAAGAGTACAATAAGGGGAAGGTGTTAGGCACCCTTCTTCGCCCAGTTGTAAGACTGGCCCATAATCGTTCAACATATGATTAGTACTTGCTTTATTTGAGTCTAAACACGTAAATTGATTTTAGCCTTTAACAATTGATAAGGTGAGCCATAACGATAATTGAAGCATGCATCAAAATAAGTAGAAAACAAACATGCTATCCCAAAGAATGGATCCCTTGGTTGGTGAATAGATGTCACGGCCGAGGAATCCTTCTGGATTGATGTATCGGCCAAAGGATTGATCCCCTTGCCGATGTTCTAACTCACACCAGACTAAATGATTAACTGAAAATAAAAAAACGCTACAATTAATGTACAAAAGCATGAAATAAACCAAGCCATAGGCCCCTGGGCCTCACCACCTTGATCCATCAGTTGTTTGATTACTTTGGATTGATGGTGATTGACTGATTTGCTTCTCGAAAACCCTAGGGTTAGGGTTTGTACTTCGAGGGTTTGATCATCGGATTGTTGTTGCCTTCGGGAGGTTAGGGCTTTTGTAAAGGGGATATGAGAGAGTGTTTCTGCAGAATTTCGTGGCTAGAGAGGGTGGATTGTGATGTTAATTTCGGAACCAAAAGCCCCTTTATATAGGCATATGGTGATTCACTCCAACCAATCATAATGCATGATTTGAATGGGAAGTATATAACTAAAAGATCTCTTTTCATAATCTCCTTACATAGCCCGAACAAATCAAAATTTGGCTGCTAGGGTTTTAAGAAAGGATCAAATGATTGACAGAACATTCCAGAATCTGGAAAAAGGACGATCTGGCGACCGATGTAGAGACCCGTATTTTCTTTAATCCTTGAAATATTTATCAAGGGGGTAATTGGAAAATGTGGTTTATTGGGTGATTATTCGAATGGCGGGCTAAAGCAAAAGAATTGAGACTTGAGGGAGTATGGGTGTAATAAAATGATATATGAGTATATATAGTAGGTGTATAGTGTGTAGGAGATTATTTTCTCCCATCCACTCTGTAACACCCCGGATTTTGGGTACGTTAAATAAAACATTTTATTGAAATAAAAGCTGAGTCTGGCTCTTTATTACAAACAAAACATAAAGGAAAGACTTTTATTACAAACGGGAGGGAACTAAGGTTCCTAACTACAGCTCCGCTTGTTCTTCCATCACGGCTAGCTCCTCGGCTCCAAAGGCCTCCAAGGTGTACAGCTCGCCCTGCTCATCTATGAGATCTGACACATTATACCCGCGTCGCCACCGGTATAATATGCCAGGGTCACCAAAAAGGCAACACCGTGAGCTTAACGCTCAATAGCATAATCCAAACCCTCTAACCCTTAACTTATGAACATAAAAGCATAATAACAACGATTTAGATCATGCATAAAGTCCAAACAAGTATTCAAATCCACGTTCCTTACTCAACTAACGTTGTGTTCATCTTTTAGACTCATCGTAGACCATGTCATTACTTCACTTTCCTTTGTACCCAAAAACTCCTTTTTAACTCACCCAACCTCGGTTCCGCCGCGCCGGGTTCCCGAGTATCCTCACAATGGTTCCGCCGCGCCGGGTTCCCATTGGCACACAACCGCATTGGCTCCGTACCGCGGATCACCAAACACACACCCTACCTCGGTTCCGCCGCGCCGGGTTCCCGAGTATCCTCACAATGGTTCCGCCGCGCCGGGTTCCCATTGGCATACACACACACATCTAACTCACATAATGCACCCAAAACCGGTCATTATGTAGTTTCAAAATAATTTCCTCCCTCGGATACACACTTTTTCATCCTTGTTAACACACCCTAGGTGTCATGTCTCTATTATCTTGTTTCTCGTGTCACGTTTATCTTGCATAGAGTCCGTGGTGTAAGACATTCCATACATCAAGTACTTTATCAAATCTCATAAATGAATATAACAACATTAACCAACTTTTGACCACATAACATGCTTGAATCATAATAACAACATCATGCATCTTATATAATCTCACAAAGATAACTTGTCTACTTCACATATAACGTTCAAAGTCACTTTCTAATGAACTTGTTTGATACAAAACTACTTTATACTTAGATAGAAGGTAAGTATAACTACTTGGGATGGAAGTTAAGGAAATCCTACATATACGTAGAGATAGGGACAAGGAATTCTACCGTGCTTCTTGGCGGTAGTAGAAGACTAAGAAGGTTCGGTCGTCGGTTTTGGATTTCGGCGGCGTAACGTCGTCGGTTTGCTTCGAAAGGAAGAAATATGAACTTCTCTCTTCCTAGAAACAACTTTCTAACTTAACCAAGCTACTTTAAAGATCTAACGGTGGTTTTGGGAGGTGGTTTGGTGGTTTCTCTCAAGAACACTCAAGAACTCAAGAAAAGAAGAACTTTGGAAGCAAGAACACTAAGAAATTCTAGAGATAAGTTGGAGCAAAGTGAGAAGGTGTGAGTTTAAGCTTGGAATGAGCTTCTATTTATAGGCAAAGGCTCTCCCTCTCTCCCTCTTGGCCAGCCCCTCTCTCTCTCTCTCTATGTCACACTTTATTTCACATGTCATGCTTTGATTGAAAGGTTGGCAAGCTAAATTGGTAGGCTTGCATGGCTATGTTAGTCCTTGGATTTGATTCTTTGGAAGATATGTTGCCATGGAGGAGACATGGGTACAAGATTCTTGGTTTAAACAAATGAAATTGGTACAAAGGAGGACAATGGAGGAAGATATGGAAGATATACATCTTCAATCTTTGAAAAGATGAAGAATCACCAAGTACAAGTCACATCTTTCTTCTTCTTCCTTCTTTCTTCCTTCTTCTCTCTCCCTCTCCCTCTCTCCTCTCTCGGCCTCTCTCTCTCTCTCTCGGCTTTCTCTCTCCTCTCTCCTCTCTCCTCTCTCTCTCTCTCTCCCATGTACTAGCTATATACATATGTATATATATGTACAAACATGTTAGAATACAAATAAATATAGGGTACTTTAGGTACTAAGGGCAATTTAGTCTTACAAGGCTCAAGATTTCCCCAATAAACAATTATAAAGTACGGGTACTTTAATTAATAAAATAATGTACTTTTGTACTCCCGGGAATCTTAACAAAACATTAGTTTAATGGGATAAGTACTTTGTTTGAAAGATGAGCCTATTACCCAATGGTTAATAGAATCCCTAATGGTTATTATCCAAGGGATAATAAGGTACTAGTACTTTAAATACTAAACTAAGTTTTTGGAAAGACTACATGTCCTTTTTATAAAATCCCATGTGTTTATATATATATGTACTTAACCATTTAAATAAAGAAAAGGCTTTTGTCCAATGGATAAAGATTACCCTAATGGTTATTAACCAATAGGTCCAAGGTTACTTGGGTACTTTTATTAGAAAAAAATAATTCAAAGTACTTTTCAAATGTCAATCATAGTACTTTTATTTAAATCTTTCAAAATCCTTTTATTATAAAGAAATGGGTTTCTTTTATCCAATGGGTAATAATTCCCCTAACAATTATCGTCCAAAGGATAAAGAATAAAACCAAAGTAATAAAAGAAAATAAATAATCAATTCCTAGTCTAGGGTTCAAAAGGTTCAAAAAGGTTCAAGAGGGGTAAAATGGTCATTCTTTGGTTAGGGAAAAGTAACTAGATAGCTTTCTAGTTAGGTTACTCCATCAAGCCGGTTAGAAGCTAACTAGGCTTGCTAAGTTGGACTAAAAGTCAAGAAATGATTCTTGAGGGACTAAAGTGCGATTAGGGTTTCTAGTCGGGAAATACAATAATAAGGCATTCGATTTCTTAAAGATCAATTGTAATACAAATTAAATAAGAAAACCAACAAGCAGTTAAGAGAAATTAAGAAATTTCGAATAACAACGAGATTTTTATTGAACGAAAAATCGGAGTTGTTACAACCTATCCCCCTTAAACAATTTCGTCCTCGAAATTAGGTAGACGCTAGGATTCGAATAAATGAGGGTATCTCATCTTCATGGTTTCCTCCCTTTCCCATGTGGTTTCTCCAGTTCCTCGGTGCTTCCACAAAACTCGTACCAACTTAATGGTCTTGTTCCGGATAGTCTTCTCACTTCGGTCTTGAATCTCTATCGGTTCCTCCTCGTATGTCGCGTCTTCTTCGATAGTGATGTCTTCCCAATTGAGAACATGAGTGGGCAAGGCTAGATATTTGCGAAGCATGGAAACGTGAAACACGTTATGCACTCGGTCCAGCTGTGGCGGCAGGGCTAGACGATAAGCAACATTTCCGATCTTCTCCACGATGTCGAAAGGTCCAATGTAGCGTGGAGACAGCTTCCCTTTCTTCCCAAATCTGATTACTCCTTTCTTTGGTCTGATTTTTAGGAATACATGATCTCCCACAGCAAAAGTCAATGGTCAGCTCCTCTTATCCGCATAACTCTTCTGTCGGCTTTGAGCGGTTTGGATCCTTTGTCTGATAGTCTTAACCTTCTCCGTGGTATCTCGTACTAGGTCAGGCCCGATCAATCCGGTTTCCCCAGCATCGGTCCAACAAACTGGAGATCGGCAGGGTCGACCATATAAAGCTTCATAAGGTGCCATCCCAATGCTTGCTTGATAGCTGTTGTTGTAGGCGAACTCCACCAATGGCAAGTGCTGCTCCCAATTTCCAGAGAAATCCAAGGCGCAGGCTCTCAGCATATCTTCCAGGGTCTGAATAGTCCTCTCCGTTTGTCCGTCGGTTTGTGGGTGAAAGGCCGTGCTAAGCCTTACGTTTGTTCCCAACGCTTTCTGCAATCCTTTCCAAAAGTGTGATACAAAACGTGGGTCTCTGTCAGACACTATCGAGATTGGTACTCCATGGAGGCGTACGATTTCTCGAATGTACAACATGCTTAGTTGCTCCACGTTTTCTGTCATCTTGATAGGCAGAAAGTGTGCAGACTTGGTGAGTCGATCTATGATCACCCAGATGGCTGTGTTGGACTTGGCAGATCTTGGCAGTCCCGTCACGAAATCCATCGAAATGTGCTCCCACTTCCAAGTCGGTATTGGCAAGGGTTGAAGATCTCCTCCAGGTTTCTGATGCTCAGCCTTGACTTGTTGACACACCAAACAAGTAGACACGAATCGTGCTACATCCTTCTTCATTCCTTCCCACCAGTACGTTCTTCGCAAGTCGTGGTACATCTTTGTACCGCCAGGGTGAACTGCGAAATTCGAATGGTGAGTCTCTCGGAGTACCTCTTCTCGAAGGTTTCCAACATCAGGCACGAACACTTTTCCCTTGAATCTTAGGCTGTTATTCTCCTTGATAGTCCATCCTGGCACCGCCTTTCCTTCTCGGATTCGATGCCGGACGAACTCACAATCCTGCTCGAAAGTTTGGGCTAGCAAGATTTCTTGATGAAGTGCTGGCTCTGCCACTAGAGCGTAAAGTCGGGCGTTTCCGCTCTCCGATGACGATCGTAGGTTGAACTCGTTAAGGGTGTCCACCATCTCCCATTCCTTGATGGCAGTCTTGACCTTCTGTGCTCTGTCCTTTCGACTCAGAGCGTCGGCTACCACATTGGCCTTGCCAGGGTGATACTGGAGCGTAAACTTGTAGTCTTCCAAGTATTCCATCCATCGGCGCTGCCTCAGATTCAACTCCTTCTGAGTGAACAGGTATTTAAGGCTCTTGTGGTCGGTGAAAACTTCGAATTGTTCTCCCCACAGGTAGTATCGCCAAGATTTGAGGGCGAACACTACTGCGGCCAATTCTAAGTCATGAGTAGGATAATTCTTCTCATGCGGCCGAAGTTGTCGAGATCCGTAAGCTACGACCTTCCCATTCTGCATCAGCACGCATCCTAAACCATCTCTCGAAGCGTCGCAATAAACGGTATAATCTACTCCTCGTTCAGGGATGATAAGTACTGGTGCGTTGGTCAGTCTCTTCTTCAACTCTTGGAAAGATTTCTCACAGGTTTCGTTCCAATCCAGCTTCACTCCTTTCTGAGTCAGCTTGGTCATTGGCTTGGCCAAGGTTGAGAAGTCCGGGATGAATCTTCGGTAGTATCCCGCCAATCCTAGGAAACTCCTGATTTCAAACACTGAGGTCGGCTGTTTCCAGTTCAGCACTGCTTCGACCTTTCCTTCGTCTACTGCAATCCCTTCCTTGGATACTACATGCCCCAAGAACTTAACCACTTCTAGCCAAAATTCGCATTTACTCGCCTTGGCGTAGAGTTGGTTATCTAGAAGTATTCGTAGCGCTATCCGAAGGTGTTCTTCGTGCTCCTCCTTGTTGGCAGAGTATATCAATATATCATCAATGAACACCACTACAAACTTGTCTAAGTAGGGTTGAAAGATCTTGTTCATGAGACACATGAATACCGCCGGAGCATTGGTTAGCCCAAATGGCATTACTACAAACTCGTAGTGGCCATATCTCGTACGAAAAGCCGTCTTGGCAATATCCTCGTCTCGAATCCGTAATTGATGATAGCCTGATCGGAGATCGATTTTGGAAAAGCAGGTTGCTCCCCTTAATTGATCAAAAAGGTCATCGATCCTAGGCAACGGATATCGATTCTTGACGGTGACTTGATTCAACCTCCTATAGTCGATACATAAACGCAGCGTTCCTTCCTTCTTCTTCACGAATAGAGCAGGCGCTCCCCACGGTGAAGTACTCGGCCTGATAAATCCCTTGTCTAACAGCTCTTGCAGCTGGGTCTTGAGCTCTTTTAGTTCGGCCGGGGCCATTCGGTATGGCGCCATCGAAATTGGTGCCGTTCCTGGTTGAAGCTCTATGGAGAAGTCTATCTCTCTCGGAGGTGGTAAGCCAGGAAGTTCCTCAGGGAAAACATCGGCGTATTCGCACACGATGTGAGGTAATCCTAACTCCATCCTGTCAGTTTCTTCCATTTGGAGACTAGCTAGCCATCCAAATAGTTGATTCTGCCACCTAGATCTTTTCGTCGTCGGACTCGCTGCTTCTCTATCCCCCTTAAAACGGAAACGAGTTCCCTCAGGGGTGTGGGCCGTCACTGTCTTCTGATGACAGTCGATGACCGCTCGGTGAGCCGATAGCCAGTCCATGCCTAGTATTACGTCGAAATCCACCATGTCGATCATTCTGAGATCGCAGGTTAGGCGAAGGTCGGCTACTTCTAACTCGCACCCTCTACACACTAGATTAACAGTTATGCTCCCCCCCGTTGGTGTTACGACTTTCGTATTTTTACTCAGGGGTTCCGTTTCTAGTGCTAGGGCAGTTACACAAGCAGTAGATATGAACGAATGCGATGCTCCAGAATCGAATAAAGCTTGCACACAGGTGCTATATAACAATAGCGTACCTTGGATCACAGAAGAATCCTGCTCCTGCTCCTCGGTCTGTAGAGCAAAGATACGCCCTCCAGTGCCTTGCTGTGTTCCAATGGGCTGCTTTCCTTTGTTTTGCCCGTTCTGCTGCTGCAGTGGGCTTCCAGCGTTTTGCTTCACAAAGCTGGCCTGCCCGGGCTGTTGAGTCTTCTGATTCCCAAAGCTTCCATTCTTTTGAAGCTGGGGGCAATCACGCTTGTAGTGGCCCATGGCCTGGCAGTAGAAGCACTGCACTGACGTCTTGTTCTGGCTGCCCCTCTGTGGTTCACTCTGCCCGGATGCGACAGTCCTCCAGGGTTGGTTGCTTTGAGCTGAGGTAAATGGCTTGGTCGGGTAAGGTCCGCGGTTGTTATTGGGTGGCTGGGTTCAGATTGGCCCGCCAGTGTTGCCCGTTGCCTTCTTCCAGCGAGTCTTGAAGTCAGCCTCCTCGCTTTCCAGGCGGAGGGCACACTGAACCACACCATTGTAGGTGGTAAAGGCTTGTGCCACTACGGCCCTTCGAGCGGTAGTCAGCCCCCACTCGAATCTCCTTGCCTTCCTGTCTTCGGTTGCCACAGCAGTTGGAGCGTAACGGGACAGCTCCTCGAATTTGGCCGCGTACTGGGTTACGGTCATTGTTCCTTGCTTCAGGTTCATGAATTCTTGCTCCTTGGCTAGGCGAAGGGGTGTAGGGAAGTATTTGTCAAGGAATAGGTTTTCAAACTCAGCGAAGGTCATGGTGGCTATGTCATGGGTGGCCTCCATCAACTCCCACCAGTAACGAGCTTCCCCCTTCAGCTGGTAAGTGGCTAAGGCCATACGGTCTCCGTTTCGGGTGATCTCCAAGGTGTCCAGGATCACCTTGGTTTCCTTCAGCCAGGCTTCGGCCACAGTAGGGTTAGGATCTCCATTGAAGGTCGGGGGTCGGCGCTTGCAGAATTCATTCATCGCCCGGGTTCGGGTCATTGGTCCATCATCGCGATTCTGGTTAGGGCGGTTAGCGTTCAAAGCAGTCGCAAGTGCTTGCATGACTCGAGCGAGGTCGGTGTTAGGGTTAGGGTTAGAGGATTCACCATTCTCGTATCCTAGTCCACTGCGTCGGTTCACCATCTACGAGTAAAATTGTAAAGGGGCGGTTTAGTCTACAAAAAATTTCCTTTGTAAACATAATTTTATCAATTACTAAGCAACAATATTACTAGCAAACAAACAAGCTTTTCATTCATAAGTAAGAAATTACAATCATAAGCATAGAGTTCTACTATAAAACAAGTAGACTGAAAACGAGATTTCTACTACAAGATGAAATGATCCTACTACATGATTCTTCTAGCCTTAGTGCTTTTAAGGGCAACTTAAGCTATCAACACCTTATTCTAGTACTACTATTCTACTGACGGGGCGGAATGAGTCCGAACAACGCTCTCAGCTGCTCCATCCATTCCTTCTCTCGGATCTCGAGCCAACGCTCTCCCTTTTTGCGAATCTTCTCGGCTAACTCTTTAAACAATGGTTCTTGAGGGTCGAACGTCAAATACTGCTCGTCATTGGCAAAGGGTGTCATTACTACTATCTCATATAGTTGTTCATCGGTCTCGGGGTCACGGATTCCCAAGTGTGGGATGGAAATGGGACTCTCGGGTGATATCAAAGTCTTGTAGTATAGCAGATCGGCTACGGTGATAGGGGTACGGCAATCCATATCTACAATAAGGAAAGTTATATATTAGACTTAAAATGGGGGAATGTAATCGCATGCATACAATTATACATAAACAATGATCATGTCAAAAAGAAAACCCAAGTCTTTTATTTCATAATAAGCAAGTACAACATGAAAAGGCTTACTAGCCACAACTTCCTACTAAGATTGATTACATCAAAAAGGTTCCAACTTCTACTCAAGCTTTCTTAATTACTCTAGAAAATACTAGGGAATTCCATTCGATAAGCGCCTATGTTGGTTTCGAAGGGTGGCGGTGGCACTTCTCCGGGGTTAACGGTTATGTCCATGACTTCGGGTTCTGCTCTTAGGAATGCTACTTCCTCCTCGTCGGATTCCCAATCCTCGTCGTCGGTTGGTGCATCAAAATCGGGTCCGTTCATTGCTTGCTGAAAGTCTTCTCCGTCACTGAACTCTTCGGGGTCCTCTTCGGGTTCCTCCATAGGTTCTTCCTCCGGATCTTCCTCGGGATCTTCTTCGGGTTCTCCCGCTACCATGTTGATGGGCGGAATCATCGGAATTTGAACGAGGGCTGCTCCCGCATCGCCTTCGTCATTACCTTCGATCAAGATCTCTACATCGATGGGAGGGGCCAATTGGACAAGGACGGGTGCTGCTTCGGCATGATTTTCTCCATCGAAAAATATGACACTGCCGTGCTCTTGATAGTAGTCGTTGGTGTAGGGGAAAGCATACGGGAAGTAAGGATCGTCTATCAGTTGGTTTGTCATGGACCTTAGGGTACTTGCGAGATGACGCGCTTCGGCTAGTAGGTTGATTTGGTAGGAACTCATGTGATTCATCTACAAGGAAAGAATTCTATTAGTCAAGTTTTGAAAAGGAAGTTTTTAGTAAAACTTTAGAGATCGAAAAACTTTTTAGGTTTCTACATTCCACATTCGATTCTTGATTTAAGTCATCATCCAATTGTTCGGGAATTCCCAGCTCGGCCGTACTGCCAATTTCCGTGCCTTGCTTCAATCCGAAGATTGTTTTGACAGAATTCCACCCAATTTGGGACGGTAAACTTAAACTCAATTCACGACGGTGCAACGGTCAACTTATATCGTGGTTCTACCCATTCTACCCATGGCCGAGGTTTGAACCTAAAGCTTTGATACCAAGCTGTAACGCCCCGGATTTTGGGTACGTTAAATAAAACATTTTATTGAAATAAAAGCTGAGTCTGGCTCTTTATTACAAACAAAACATAAAGGAAGTACTTTTATTACAAACGGGAGGGAACTAAGGTTCCTAACTACAGCTCCGCTTGTTCTTCCATCACGGCTAGCTCCTCGGCTCCAAAGGCCTCCAAGGTGTACAGCTCGCCCTGCTCATCTATGAGATCTGACACATTATACCCGCGTCGCCACCGGTATAATATGCCAGGGTCACCAAAAAGGCAACACCGTGAGCTTAACGCTCAATAGCATAATCCAAACCCTCTAACCCTTAACTTATGAACATAAAAGCATAATAACAACGATTTAGATCATGCATAAAGTCCAAACAAGTATTCAAATCCACGTTCCTTACTCAACTAACGTTGTGTTCATCTTTTAGACTCATCGTAGACCATGTCATTACTTCACTTTCCTTTTTACCCAAAAACTCCTTTTTAACTCACCCAACCTCGGTTCCGCCGCGCCGGGTTCCCGAGTATATCCTCACAATGGTTCCGCCGCGCCGGGTTCCCATTGGCACACAACCGCATTGGCTCCGTACCGCGGATCACCAAGCACACACCCTACCTCGGTTCCGCCGCGCCGGGTTCCCGAGTATCCTCACAATGGTTCCGCTGCACCGGGTTCCCATTGGCATACACACACACATCTAACTCACATAATGCACCCAAAACCGGTCATTATGTAGTTTCAAAATAATTTCCTCCCTCGGATACACACTTTTTCATCCTTGTTAACACACCCTAGGTGTCATGTCTCTATTATCTTGTTTCTCGTGTCACGTTTATCTTGCATAGAGTCCGTGGTGTAAGACATTCCATACATCAAGTACTTTATCAAATCTCATAAATGAATATAACAACATTAACCAACTTTTGACCACATAACATGCTTGAATCATAATAACAACATCATGCATCTTATATAATCTCACAAAGATAACTTGTCTACTTCACATATAACGTTCAAAGTCACTTTCTAATGAACTTGTTTGATACAAAACTACTTTATACTTAGATAGAAGGTAAGTATAACTACTTGGGATGGAAGTTAAGGAAATCCTATATATACGTAGAGATAGGGACAAGGAATTCTACCGTGCTTCTTGGCGGTAGTAGAAGACTAAGAAGGTTCGGTCGTCGGTTTTGGATTTCGGCGGCATAACGTCGTCGGTTTGCTTCGAAAGGAAGAGATATGAACTTCTCTCTTCCTAGAAACAACTTTCTAACTTAACCAAGCTACTTTAAAGATCTAACGGTGGTTTTGGGAGGTGGTTTGGTGGTTTCTCTCAAGAACACTCAAGAACTCAAGAAAAGAAGAACTTTGGAAGCAAGAACACTAAGAAATTCTAGAGAGAAGTTGGAGCAAAGTGAGAAGGTGTGAGTTTAAGCTTGGAATGAGCTTCTATTTATAGGCAAAGGCTCTCCCTCTCTCCCTCTTGGCCGGCCCCTCTCTCTCTCTCTCTATGTCACACTTTATTTCACATGTCATGCTTTGATTGAAAGGTTGCAAGCTAAATTGGTAGGCTTGCATGGCTATGTTAGTCCTTGGATTTGATCTTTGGAAGATATGTTGCCATGGAGGAGACATGGGTACAAGATTCTTGGTTTAAACAAATGAAATTGGTACAAAGGAGGACAATGGAGGAAGATATGGAAGATATACATCTTCAATCTTTGAAAAGATGAAGAATCACCAAGTACAAGTCACATCTTTCTTCTTCTTCCTTCTTTCTTCCTTCTTCTCTCTCCCTCTCCCTCTCTCCTCTCTCGGCCTCTCTCTCTCTCTCTCTCTCTCGGCTTTCTCTATCCTCTCTCCTCTCTCTCTCTCTCTCCCATGTACTAGCTATATACATATGTATATATATGTACAAACATGTTAGAATACAAATAAATATAGGGTACTTTAGGTACTAAGGGCAATTTAGTCTTACAAGGCTCAAGATTTTCCCAATAAACAATTATAAAGTATGGGTACTTTAATTAATAAAATAATATACTTTTGTACTCCCGGAAATCTTAACAAAACATTAGTTTAATGGGATAAGTACTTTGTTTGAAAGATGAGCCTATTACCCAATGGTTAATAGAATCCCTAATGGTTATTATCCAAGGGATAATAAGGTACTAGTACTTTAAATACTAAACTAAGTTTTTGGAAAGACTACATGTCCTTTTTATAAAATCCCATGTGTTTATATATATATGTACTTAACCATTTAAATAAAGAAAAGGCTTTTGTCCAATGGATAAAGATTACCCTAATGGTTATTAACCAATGGTCCAAGGTTACTTGGGTACTTTTATTAGAAAAAAATAATTCAAAGTACTTTTCAAATGTCAATCATAGTACTTTTATTTAAATCTTTCAAAATCCTTTTATTATAAAGAAATGGGTTTCTTTTATCCAATGGGTAATAATTCCCCTAACAATTATCGTCCAAAGGATAAAGAATAAAACCAAAGTAATAAAAGAAAATAAATAATCAATTCCTAGTCTAGGGTTCAAAAGGTTCAAAAAGGTTCAAGAGGGGTAAAATGGTCATTCTTTGGTTAGGGAAAAGTAACTAGATAGCTTTCTAGTTAGGTTACTCCATCAAGCCGGTTAGAAGCTAACTAGGCTTGCTAAGTTGGACTAAAAGTCAAGAAACGATTCTTGAGGGACTAAAGTGCGATTAGGGTTTCTAGTCGGGAAATACGATAATAAGGCATTCGATTTCTTAAAGATCAATCGTAATACAAATTAAATAAGAAAACCAACAAGCAGTTAAGAGAAATTAAGAAATTTCGAATAACAACGAGATTTTTATTGAACAAAAAATCGGAGTTGTTACACACTCTCTCTCATCCGTCTCTCTCTCCCCCTCTCCGCCGGCCTATCTCTCTCTCTCTCCTTTCCTCACACAAAACCTCACTCAAATACCTCAAAAAACTTCAAGAATCAACCTTCATTCAACCCTCCTATCCGCATCCTTGAGCTTAGAAATCCTTGGGTCGGGCTCAAATCGAAGATTTGAAGTTCAAGAAAGCTAGGGCTTGTTCACAACTCGTAGATCTTGGTTATCATCGAGAGGTAGGGACATCTTTACCTCTTCTATGTGCATATATGTTGTTTTGATGCATGGGTCGTGCTTGGATCATCCCCCTTTGTTGCTTTGAAAGTCTGTCAAAATTGAAAAAAATTGCCCCCGAACCGCGTGGTGTCGAATACCCAAACATGGGGTATCGATACCCCTTCCTTTTTTGGAAAAATTAACCCAGGTATCGATACCCAATCAAGGGGTATCGATACCCCTTTCCTCTCTGGGCATTCTGTTCGTCTTTTGGTTTTCAGTCCACCTTCAAACAGCCATAACTTTCTCGTCCGACGTCCGATTCTTGCAAACTTTATACCGAATCGAAGTTCTTGAAGTTAGCTTTTCATTGCCACTAAAATCACCTTAATACTCTTAGTACACAGAAAGCTATAACCATTATAGTGGTGTGTGTCAGTCTACCAACATCCGTCGACTACTCCTAAGATTCTCGTTCCATCGTTATGGCTTCCTATGATTAGTGGATGTTATTCTTGACTCGTTGGCCCTCCATTAGTAAGGATTGAATAATAGTTACTTGATTAAAATGTCAATGAGATGTAATTTGTGATTGATTGATTAATTATGAACATTTGTGGCATATATGTGATATAGTTGACATGTCATAAAATATTTCATGTTTGATTGTGGTCTTGGAAGGTCATAGCTCGTATATCAAGTAAGGAAATAGTTGTTTGTGTCGGGAGTTGATTTAGAAAGTCTCGTAACGCAAGGGGTGGTAATACGAAGATTTAGGCGGTTCCGTAACGCAAGTGGTGGTAATACAGTGACTCAAGTTGTTAGGGATCATTGTGACACAAGGGGTAGCAACACGGTAATCCTTGTGGTGTTATATGGTAACGCAAGGGGTGGAAATATCAATGGAGGTGATTGGCGATGGCGAGTTGTGTCAAGGTTACTTGAGGTTTTTAACATCGTGTAAACTTGGTGGTACATTGAGCTATAGGCATGCGTTAGGATGATCATATTGAACGTTGGAATGCCATTAAATCAATTGTTATCTATCGATTGAGCCGTACTTCTTGTCTTCATTTCACCTACACATTTCATCATGTTTACATATAGAATCGGTAGAGATTTTCCTACTGGGCTAGTGTAGCTCAACCTAATCTTTCTTTTCAGGTTCAAACGGTGGACAGTAGATTGCATATGTTGAGTGCTTGAAGTGAACGACTTTTGGAAGCCAACCTCATGTAGTTACTTAATCATCTTTTGTAATGGACTCTCTTTTGGCAAAGATGAGTTTGTAACTATTCAATTTAGAAATTCCTTTTGACTAAACTATTTGTAACTTAAGGGTTAGTTCGTACAAATACTTAAGTTCTATTTGGGGCCGGAGTGCCTAAGTTGTAAAACCTTAATGTTGGGGTTTTATTTTGTAATTTGAACATATGGGAACTTCTTTAGGGTAATATATCTTTGATAAGCGAAACTCTTTACTTGAAAAGTATTATTTAATTATGTTAAAAATCGAGGGCATGACAAATTAGTATCAAAGCAACTAGGTTTGAATACTTTGAGACTGTGGGGAGACTTCTAGTCTCATGGATTCAAAAGTCATGCCTTTGTCATATCACATGTGTGCTTCTGTGCATTGACATTATTTGGTTTACGTGGCATTGCATTTCAATACAGTACAGTGGCGTAGAGTTGTTTTGCCTGTGTTGGGATCTTTGGGGGCCTCGACCTCATGAAATATTGTTGTTATTGACGAACTCTTATTTTCTTATACCTTGTAGTAAGATGCCTCCGAGAACGCGTGCTAGAGCAGGTGCGGCTAAGAGTCGGAGTGGCCGTGGCCATGGTTGTGGCCGAGGGGCACTGGTTGAGGATGAAGTTAGCCATCATTGGGAAAATCCGAATGGGAATCCAGGGGAAAGGGTCAGACACGGTCAAGGAGAGGAAGTACCAATCGTTCAAAATCCTTTTGCTATAGATTTTGTTGCAGCTCTTGCAGCTACAAACCTTCTAAACCCTGCTCATAAGGAAATTGCGGACATCTGTGCGTTGTTAGCAATGAGAGAATTCAGTCGACGAAATCCACCTACGTTAGATGGGTCGAGCAATGACCCTCTTGTAGCTGACCATTGGTTGGCCCAGATCCGAAAACTCTTTAGGGCTCTCAAGATAACAGAAGATGACTTGTGGGTGAACATAGTGGCCATTCAATTAACTGGGGAAGTTAACGAATGGTAAGAGTTGATCTTAGAATCGAGGAAGGATGCTAGGAGAGCGGCGAGGACCGCGGCTCAAGCAAATGAGCCAGATGTTGAGAACATAACTTGGGTCGAGTTTGAGGTGCTCTTCGAGGAGCAATACTTTCCTGAAACCAGTCGCGACCAGTTGAGGGATGAATTTGAGAAGCTCGAGCAAGGAGATATGATGGTGTCAGAGTATGCTATAAAATTTCAATCATTGTCCCATTTCACACCAGAGTTAGTGGCTACGAGGGAGAAAAAATATATGAGGTTTGAGAAGGGTTTGCATGAAACCGTGAAGAGGATGGTAATGGCGCAACGCAAAGGGAGATTCACCGATGTTGTTGAGTGTGCAAGAAGCATTGAGATACCTAAGGAGGCACTTAAAAATCCTAAGGTTTGGGAACCGAGGCAACCGGTGAGAGGTGTGAGCTCTTCTTCGGGGAGTTTCAGTTGTCAAGGGAGGAAGAGAAAACAAGATCAAATGTCGACTTCACAGGGTCCGTCAAACTTTAGGCCTCAACCATCATCTTCGTTCGGGACTCAAGGAGTCTCCAATAGACCTCCAATCTTATGCCACGAATGTGGTCAAGTGGAGCACATTCGCGCCCAGTGTCCACAACTTTTGGGGACATGTTTCACTTGTGTGAAAGCCGGTCATTTTGCAAGAAATTGCCCATGTGGGAATGGGGCACGTATCGAGTCTGGTTTAGTGCAACAGCCGAGGAATGGTCAGAGTTCTAGTTGGCAATCATTTCGGGGTCTTTAGAGGCTGCAGCAGCCTCACTTCCTTCAGACCACATCAGCTCAGGGATCTCAGGCTGAGAGAGGAGCGAGTTCTTTGACACCTACTCAGGGTTCCGGTCAGTAGGGTGGACATGTTCAGGGTCAGACTACTCAGGGAAGGGCATTTGCAATCACTTCTGTAATTCCACCTCCACCACCTCCTATCACTTCTCAGACCCCGGAGACTTCGGTTATGATGGATACATTTCTCTTATTTAACTCCTTTGCTAGAGTGTTATTTGATTCAGGAGCATTGCATTCTTTTATTGCTGCATCTTTTTGCTTGTGCTTTGGAATTGGAAATCGAAAGTATAAATCCTCCATTGTTTGTAGAGACACATATAGGGGGTAGATCGCCTTTAGATCGTATTTGTTGGGATTGTGAACTTATCATCCAGGATCACCAATTCACTTCTGACTTCGTTGTGCTGAATAAGTCGGGGTTTGACCTTATTTTGGGAATGGATTGGCTCTCGACGTTTCACGCTACTATAGACTGCTTCAAGCATTGGGTACGTATTTGTCTACCTGGGGGTTCTTGTTTTGAGTTCGTCAAGGAGCGTTGGGAACCGATAGAACCGTATCTGTGTGAGTCTCAAGAGCAGGAATCGATATACGCCTTATTAGCAAGCTTGGCCTTAGACAAGGATGTATCCGCGTGTGGGGAGTTGCCTCTTGTTGTTTGTGATTTTTATGACGTGTTTTCCGAAGGAGTTACTCGATTTACCACCCGAAAGAGAAATCGAATTTACTATCAATTTGCTTCTTGGTACCATTCCTATTTCCGTACCTCCATATCGTTTTGCCCCCGCCGAGTTGAGAGAATTGAAGGTTCAATTGCAAGAATTGGAGAATCTGGGGTTTATCCGTCTGAGCATGTCACCGTGGGGAGCATTGGCTTTGTTTGCTCAAAAGAAGGATAGGTCACTTCGCTTATGTATCGATTACCGTAAATTGAACCGCGTTACTATTAAGAACAAGTATCCAATGCCCAGAATCGACGACTTGTTTGACCAACTTTGAGGCACAACTTGTTTCTCTAAGATCGATTTGAGGTCCGGTTACCACCAATTGAGGGTTCGGAGGGAAGACATTCCAAAGACCGTTTTTCGTACCTGATATGGCCACTACGAATTTGTTGTCATGTCCTTTTTGGATTAACAAATGCACTGGCAACCTTCATGGATTCGATGAACCATATTTTTCGTGCCTATCTTGATCGTTTCGTAGTTGTTTTCGTGGACAATATCCTTATCTACTCACCTTCTGAGGAGGAGCACAAATCCCACCTTTCTATCGTCCTTGAACTCTTGAGAGAACACCGATTGTATGCTAAGCTTAGCAAGTGCGAGTTTTGGTTGTCCAATGTCAAGTTCTTGGATCATGTTGTATCGAAGGATGGGGTATCCATTGATCTAGGAAAGATAGAGTCCATAATGAATTGGCAACGACCGAAGAATGTGTTCGAGATTTGTAGTTTCTTAGACTTGGTCAGGTATTATCATCATTTCATACTCGATTTCTCTCGCCTAGCGACTCTGTTGACTAAATTGACTCCTAAGGGGACTCGTTTCGTTTGGAGTGACGCATGTGAGATGACCTTTCAAGAATTGAAGAAAAAATTGACTACCGCAGCGGTTTTGGTTGTGCCGAAACAGGGAGTTGGCTACTCCATGTAATATGATGCTTCGAAAGAGGGGTTGGGATGTGTGTTGATGCAATTAGGGTGAGTGGTGGTGTATGGATCGCGGCAATTGAAAACTCACAAGCGGAACTACCCCACCCATGACCTAGAACTTGTGGCCGTCGTTTTCGCATTGAAAAGTTGGCATCATTACTTTTACAGTGAGAGGTTTTAAGTCTTTTCCGATCACAAGAGTCTCAAGTACTTGTTCTCTCAAAAGGAGCTTAACTTGCAACAACACCGATGGATGGAACACTTAGAGGACTACGACTTTGAGTTGCAATATCATCTAGGGAAGGCAAATGTGGTAGCTGATGCATTGAGTAAAAAATCGACACAACTTATGAGTTTAGCCACCCACGTGGAAAACAATGAACGACTTAGGCTCATATGCGTTGCATTTGGAGGAGGTTCAAGATGGGGTTATGTTGTGCAATTTGACTGTTCAATCAACCTTATCGACTCGAGTGACTAAGGCCCAACAGCAAGATGAGGAAGTGAAAGAGTTTCATACTAAGTTTCTTAACGGGAATGCTCGAAAGAGGTGGATGATTCACGCCGATCAAGGTTTGGAATACCAAGGAAAATTATTCGTACCCATTTCGTGTCGGGAGGAAATTTTAAGGGAATTTCACCACTTGTCGTTAGTCGTGCATCCGGGAGGAATGAAAATGTATCATGACTTGCGTAGACAAATTTGGTGGCCTAGAATGAAGAGAGATGTTGTCACTTTTATGTCCAAATGCCTTACGTGCCAACAAGTGAAAGCCAAACATCAATGACCCGCAGGGGAATTACAGCCGTTACCAATCGCCGAATGGAAGTGGGAGAATGTGACAATGGATTTAGTTATCGGTTTATTGAGCTCACCGAGGGGGCATGATGCCATTTGGGTGATAGTTGATCGATTGACCAAGTCGGTGCATTTCTTACCGATCCAGGTCACGGATTCGATTGATACGCTTAGTCGTTTATACATTCGTGAGATTATCCGTCTTCATGGGATCCCCATCTCTATCGTGTCGGATTGAGACCCAAGATTTACCATGCACTTTTGGCAAAGCTTACAAGTCGCTCTAGGCACGAATCTTTTATTTAGCACAGCATATCACCCTCAAACGGATGGGCAATCCGAGAGAACGATCCAAATTCTAGAAGATATGCTTCAGGCTTATGTTATGGACTTTTGGGGTAATTGGGAGGATCACTTACCATTGGTCGAATTCACATACAACAATAGCTTCCAATCTAGTATTGAGATGGCGCTGTATGAAGCTTTGTATGGGAGACCGTGTCGATCACCCGTTTGCTGGACCAAGTTGGGCGAGGCTACATTAGTTGGGCCGGAATTGATCCAAGAAAATTCCGAGAGCATGAAAGTAATTCGTCAACGTCTTCTTGAAGCACAAAAGAAAACCACTGAGCAAGTTAAATTGATTCACCAACGATTGCTAACCGCGCAAAGTAGACAAAAGAGTCACGCCGATCGTCATCGCCGACCGTTATCAGTTAAAGTGGGGGATCACGTGTTCCTTAAGGTGTTGCCGCGTTGGGGACTATCTCGTTTTGGGCAAAGGGGCAAGCTGTCACCACATTTTATTGGGCCATTTGATATTATCGAGAAGATTGGGGAAGTCGCATATCGATTGGCGTTACCACTGAGATTATCTGGCGTTCATGATTTGTTCCATTTGTCGATGTTGCGAAAGCATGAACCGGATCAGTCACACATTCTAGAGTGGTCCGAACTAGAGTTGGAAGCTGATGCATCTTATGGGGAAGAGCTGATACATATCCTAGATTCGCACGAGCAAGTTTTGAGAGGGAAGACCATACTGTTAATATGAGTCCTATGGAGTAATCTCAGGAAAGAAGAGTCAACGTGGGAAAGGGAAGATGAAGTAAGAGAGAAGTATCCGCATTTGTGTACAAACTAAGCAATGTGAGTTTCAAATTGCAACCTTATTAGTGTGGATTTATTATTTGATTATATATGTTGTGGCATAAGCATAATTACTTGATGCATGATCTTGTTTGGCTTGACTTGTAAATTTTGGGACGAAATTTTTTTAAGGAGGATAGACTGTAGAGACTCGTATTTTCTTTAATCCTTGAAATATTTATCAAAAGGGTAATTGGAAAATGTGGTTTATTGGGTGATTATTCGAATGGCGAGCTAAAGTGAAAGAATTGAGACTTGAGGGAGTATGGATGTAATAAAATGATATATGAGTATATATAGTAGGTGTATGGTGTGTAGGAGATTATTTTCTCCCCTCCACTCTCTCTCATCCGCCTCCCTCTCCCCCTCTCCACCGGCCTATCTCTCTCTCCTCTTCTCACATAAAACCTCACTCAAATACCTCAAAAACCATCAAGAATCAACCTTCATTCGACCCTCCATCTGCATCCTTGAGCTTGGAAATCCTTGGGTCGGACTTGAATCGAATATTTGAAGTTCAAGAAAGCTAGGGCTTGTTCACAACTCATAGATCTTGGTTATCATTGCGAGGTAGGGACATCTTTACCCAAATAAGGGGTATTGATACCCCTTTCCTCTCTGGGCATTTTGCTCGTCTTCTGGTTTTCAGCCCAACTTCAAACGGCCATAACTTTCTCGTCCGATGCCCAATTATTGTAAACTTTATGCCGAATCGAAGGTCTTGAAGGTAGCTTTTCATTGCCATTGAAATCACCTTAATACTCTAAGTACACAGAAAGTTATAACCATTATAGTGAGTGTGTGTCAGTCTACCAACATCCGTCGGCTACTCCTAAGATTCTCGTTCCATCGTTATGACTTCCTATGATAAGTGGATGTTATTCTTGACCCATTGGCCCTCTGTTAGTAAGGATTGAATGATAGTTTACTTGATTAAAATTTCAATGACATGCAATTTGTGATTGATTGATTAATT
Organism: Rhododendron ovatum; assembly: GCA_019656835.1. Lineage (NCBI taxonomy): Eukaryota > Viridiplantae > Streptophyta > Magnoliopsida > Ericales > Ericaceae > Rhododendron > Rhododendron ovatum. Next base: position 22,794,376 of record CM033799.1, read on the forward strand.
ATGAACGTTTGTGGCATATATGTGATACAGTCGTCATGTCGTAACATATTTCATGTTTGATTGTGGTCTTGGGAAGGTCATAGCTTGTATATCAAGTAAGGAAATAGTTGTTTATGTCGGGAGTTGATTTAGGAAGTCTCGTAACACAAGGGGTGGTAGTACGAAGACTTAGGCGGTTCTGTAATGCAAAGGGTGGTAATACGGTGACTCAAGTTGTTTGGGAACACTGTGATGCATAGGGTGGTAACACGATAATCCTCATGGTGTTATACGGTAACGCAAGGGGTGGAAATACCAATGGAGGTGATTGGCGATGGCGAGTCGTGTCGAGGTTACTTGTTCATGATGTAAGCAGGGTACCAATTATATGTTTATATTGTTTGTATGAGGTCACTACTCCTTCTGAACGTCTATAAAAGGAGGGCCTTACTTCTATAATCACCAAGCGAGTAATCAAGTCAACTAATACAAGTATCCGTGTGTTCTATAATATTTTCCCTTGTATTCTCTCTCTCTTTGATCCTAACCTACTTCGTGTTTGTACCCACTTCGTGTTATTTAACATCGTGTGAACTTGGTACATTGGGCTGTAGGCATGCATTAGGATGATCATATTGAACGTTGTAATGCCCTTAAATCATTTGTTATCTATCGGTTGAGCTGTACTTCTTGTCTTCATTTCACTTGCACATTTCATCATGTTTACATATAGAATCGGTAAAGATTTTCCTACTGGGCTAGTGTAACTCAACCTAATCTTTCTTTTCAGGTTCAAATGGTGTACAATAGATTGCATATGTTGAGTCCTTGAAGTGAACGACTTTTGGAAGCCAATCTCATGTAGTTACTTAATCATCTTTTGTAATGGACTCTCTTTTGGTAAAGATGAGTTTGTAACTATTCAATTTAGAAATTCCTTTTGACTAAACTGTTTGTAACTTAAGGGTTAGTTCGTACAAATACTTAAGTTCTATTTGGGGCTAGAGTGCCTAAGTTGTAAAACCTTAATCTTGGGGATTTATTTTGTAATTTGAACATGTGGGAACTTCTTTGGTATAATATATCTATGATAAGCGAAACTCTTTACTAGAAAAGTATTATTTAATTATGTTAAAAATCGAGGGCGTGACAGCCAACCAATCGATTAGGCAACCAATGGATCTGGCAGCCGAGGAACGGATCTAGCGGCCGAAGAATATATCTGGCTACAAAGGAATCAATCTCTCAGGGAGATTTTCAAACAACATGTTTCACGGGTGAAAGAATGAAGTTGAAGCCATGAGATAGATCTTACGGCCGACAGATGGATTCTCCTAGGATTCTGTAATTTTCTCTGAAAGGCTATTTGACTCTGAATTGGGTCCTCTAAGTGGCTAAAAGTACTCACCAAAAGTCCATGGGTTTACGAGAAGTCAATCAACAATCACTGTATCCATTCATCATCAGGATGGTCCCCAAAGTGGAACTTGAAATAATCATTAGGCCAAATTGCGGTGTCTACAAATAAAATTAAATTGTTTCGTAAATGATAATTGGTCACATTATATGGATGTTTGTTCGAGGGGTTCGATGTGCAAGAGTTTGGAGGATTTGGGTGATAGTATAATATGCATTTGTGTGAGTATATATAGTGAGGAGTGTGAAAAAAACACTCACACCTCTCACTCCCTCTTTCCCGTCCATCTCTCTCTTTTCTCGGCTCTCCCTCTCTCTCTTCTCTCTCTCAAAATTTCACCCATTCAACCCAAGAACCCACCAAAACAACCTTCAATCCTTCATCTTTGCGCGTATTAAAGCTCGTACCTCATTGGATTGAGCTTGGTGTGGTGTATTTGGCTTGGTGTAGACTTTGAAGGCTAGGGCTCAATTTCTTGGAAATCATGCTTTGACTTCGAGGTAGGGATTCTACCTCTCAATATATGTAAAAGAAGTGTTTTCTTGCCTTGAATTCGTGCCTATAGTTGTTGTTGTTGTTGTTGTCGTCGTTGAACCCATGAAACTCTGGCAAATCGCTACTCGTAACGTCACCGTATAGATACGGGCTTTTTGCCGTATCGATACCATTTTAATACCGTAACTTCAGAACTTCTGATTTGATTGTTGTATTGATACAACCAAAAGGATCTTATGGACATTTTCGTTGCATCTATTCCGTATTTCATTGTTTTGATCCCTGATCATTTCCAACTTATTCTAAAAACCTCCAAATCACCCAATAACATGATTAATCGTATTCATTGAGTTCATGGAGTATCTTTGCATTTCTTGCCCTTCTTCGGTAGAATTTGACATTGACTACCAATGAACCATGGTTGAATCGAAATGACACAATACGATGATATGTTACTCTTGAACACCTTTTGACCCAACGAGAACATTCGGGACCCATCGACGGTGGGTGCCTAGCAGAGGGTATCGGGATCCCTTAATTGGCCCGATAGGAGCAAAAGCTCATATTGGTTGCATTCAGGACCTATCGATGGGTATGGTGTCTGGCAAGGGGTATCAAGATTCCTTAATTGGCCCGGCAGGAGCTTTAGCTCATGACACTTACGATGAAAAGACGTTGGACACATGAAAGATGGAAATGGTTTTGATTTGAGTTAAACTATGATCGTGAAGTTGTTGTTTTGAGGTTATTGAGCCAAGATTGTTGATTATCTTATGGTCCTTGTTCTTATTCCTATCTTGAGATTGTCCTATCATTTCATTTGCATATAATGTTAGTGTAGAATTTCCTACTGAGCTAGTGTAACTCCAACCCTCCACCATTTTCAGGTGCTAACTCGGGGCAGTAGCTTGCATGATTGAATGCTTGGACATGGACACACTTTTGAAAGCTAACAATGAGAAGTTACTTGTCCATCTTTGTAAATCTCTTTTGGAAGATGTATTTTTAATTTAAATTTGTAAATCTTTGACTATGACAAATTGTAATCCTTAACTCTTTCTATACTTTGTACTTATGTAAATTTGGGTCGTTGAGCCGTTGATGTAATCTTTTAGGAACTATTGGATGTTGAAGTGAGATTATGGAAATGAGAATGCTATATTATTTTGGATATCTTATTGATTGTTGTGAGGTTTCATTTATGGAAATCCTTTATAATTATGTTGAAAATTGAGGGTGTGACACTGTCAATTCTCTCAATTCCAGCTCGTTGGTTGGGTTAAAGGCAGCCTGGAGTAGTTCGCTCAAAGGAACTACATCTGACTTGTACATTTCTGCTTCAACAAAGTTTGCAGTGGCACTAAAGGGATGTGGATCAGCTTTGATTCTGTAACGCCCCCAATTTTTGGGTACGTTAAATAAACATATGTTGTTTAGAATTTTCCACAAAGGAAGAAAGTACAGATTTTTTTAAAAGATTGGAATCTTATCACTTGACCGGAAGTATTTGGATTTTGATCTTTAAAAGGATTATGAGCATGCTTACATGAATTGCTTGTATTACTTGTGGATGATCATAGAATTAGATGATCTTGCTAGTTAGTTTCAAGATAACAATGAATGATTTATGTTTGTGAAAAGTCCTACCGCGGAGTCTATGCATGAAAACGAGATATGAAAATCAAGAAAGTAGAAACATGATACCTAGGATGTGTTAATGGTAAAGTATGTTTAAAACCGCAATGTGGCCGGACTTGGTAGCCCATTGTGTGTGTGGAAACCGCGATGTGGCCAGACTTGGTAACCCATCGTGTGGATTGCGAAAACCGCAACGTGGCCGGACTTGGTAGCCCGTTGTGAGTATGAAAACTCGCAATGTGGCCGTACTTGGTAGCCCATTGCATGAATTGTGAAAACCATAACGCGGCCGAACGTGGTAGCCCATTGTGAAGATTGCCAATGGGGCCGGACGTGGTAGTCTCATTGGTAATATGGCTTGGTTATCTGCGGAGAGGAGCCAATGCAAAGTTTTGTGTGCCAATGGGAACCCGGTGCGGCGGAACCATTGTGAGGATACTCGGGAGACCGGAACGGCAGAACCGAGGTTGGGTGTGTTGAAAAATGATTTTTGAAATGTTGGTCGGTATATGAAAAATGGTGACACGGTCTACGATGAGTCGCGTAGGAGAAACTCAGAAAATCATGGACACCAACGATTGTTTGAATAGCAAATGTGGATGTATTATTGTTACTATCTGTTGTATATGATCTTTTGCTTGTAAGTTAAGGGTTAGTGGGTATAGGGTTACTCTATTGAGCTTTTGTAGCTCACGGTGTTACCTTTTGGTGACCTTGACATATTATATTGATGGCGACGCCGTTTATAATGTGTCAAACCTCATAGATGAACAGGGTGAGCTGTATACATTAGAGGCCTTCAGAGTCAAGGAGCTTGCTAGGATGGAAGAGCGAGCGGAGCAGTAGTTAGAAACCCTAGTTCCTTCCCTTGTTGAGTAAATGTACTATTGTGAGAATTATGATGTAATAACGAGCCAGACTCCATTTGGTTTTATCAATAAAATGTTTATTTAACCTACCCAAAAATTGGGGGCATTATAACTTGGTATCAGAGCTTTAGGTTCAACCCTCGGCCATGGGTAGAATGGGTAGAACCATGAGATAGTTTGACCGTTGCACAAATGTGAATTGAGTTTAAGTTTACCATCCCAAATTAGGTTGAATTCTGACAAAACAATCTTCGGATTGAAGCAAGGTGTGGAAATTGGCAGTACCACCGAGCTGGGAATTCCTGAACAATTGGATGATGACTTAAATCGAAGATCGGAAGTGGAACTTAGAATTTCAAGTCTTCTTAAGAGTTACTCTGTCATAAAACATTGCTAATTGAGGTTAAACTCCATCCTTATAGATAAACCACCTCACCAACCTGTTAGCTCGAACTACGTGAGGTAGTTGAGAGAGATTATAGAAATTGTTCTACCCTAGAGTGGAGTAGCAGCAATGAAGGTTAAAACCTGGTAACCTATAGAACCACGGAATAGGTGTATGAAGGATCCTTTCGTCATAACTTGTGTTAGGAAAAATCTTGTCTTAGGTCCCTACTTGCCATTATAATGAAACTCTATACTTATGATTGTGCTTTCCTGCTTATTTGTGAAAAAAAAAAGTACTGTTAATAAACTACTTTCAACTTTTAAAAGAAACGCCATTGGCAAAAAGGAAAATTTGTTTTAGTAGACTAAAACCCTTTTTCAATTTCCCCTCGTAGATGGTGAATACGTGCCGCGAATTAGAATACGAAAATAGGGAACCCCCTAACATTATCCCTGACCTAGCCCAGATCATGCAAGCGTTCATAACTGCTTTGAACGCTAACTGTCAAAACCAAAACCACGACTATGGACCTATGACTCGAACCCGAGCAATGAACGAGTTCTGCAAACGCCGACCCCCTACCTTTCACGGAGACACTGACCCCATCGTAGCCGAGACATGGCTAAATGAGGTCAAAATGATCCTCAGAACCTTAGGGATCACCCAAGATGGAGATCGTGTGGCCTTGGCCATGTACCAGTTGAAGGGAGAAGCCCACTACTGGTGGGATCTAATGGAGGCAACCCATGCCATAGCCACCATGACATTTGCCGAGTTCGAGACTCTGTTCCTCGACAAATATTTTCCCACGCCTCTTCGCCTAGCCAAGGAACAAGAGTTCCTGAATCTGAAACAAGGAACAATGATCGTTACCCAATGCGCGGCCAAATTTGAGGAACTATCCCATTACGCCCTAACCTCCATACCAACCGAGGACAAGAAGGCGAGAAGGTTTGAGTGGGGACTGACAACTGCTTGAAAGGCTATGGTGGCTCAAGCTTTTACCACTTATACCGAAGTCGTGAAGTGTGCACTCCGGCTAGAGAGTGAGGAGATTGACTTCAAAACCCGATGGAGGAAGGCAACAAGCGGCACCAGTGGACCGATCGTGGACCCTACCCCACCAAACCCTCTAACCTACTTCAAGGCGACCAACTCTGGAAGACTACTACACCAGGGCGTGGCGAACCACAAAGAAGTGGTCGGGACTTAACGACAGTTCGATGCTACAACTGTTAGGCTATGGGCCACTACAGTCGCCAATGCCCGCAACCTTGGAAGGAGAGTAATGGGAGCTTTGGACAGACAGGTTTTGTGAAGCAAAACCCTGGAGGCTCATCACATCAGCAGAATGGGCAAAACAAGGGAAAACAACCCATGGGAACCCAGCAAGGCACTTGAGGGCGTATCTTCGCGCTACAGACTGAGGAACAAGAGCAGGATCCCTCTGAGGTCCAAGGTACACTATTATAATACCTGCGTACAAGCTTTGTTCGACTCTAGATCGCTTATATCTGATGCCTACAAAATTGCACTAGTACTAGAAACAGAACCCCTAAGTACGAGTATGAAAATAACATCACCATTTGGAGGGAGTATAGCTGTTAGTCTAGTGTGTAGAGAGTGTGAACTAGAAGTAGTTAACTTGCGTCTGACCTGCGATCTTAGAGTGATCGACATGGCGAATCTCGACATTATCCTAGGGATGGACTGGATACCGAGCGGTCATAGACTGCCATCAGAAATGGTGACCACAGTACCTCCGAAGGGACTCGTTTCCTATTTAAGGGGGATAGACAGACGGTGAGTCCAACAACAAAAAGATCAAGGTAGCAGAACCAACGGTTTGGATGGCTAGCTAACCTCCAATTGGAAGAAGCCAATAGAATGGAAGTGGGATTTGCCACACATCGCGTGCGAGTACGCCGATGTTTTTTTTCCTGAAGAACTTCCTGGCATACCACCTCAAAAAGAGATAGACTTCTCTATAGAACTCCAACCGGGAATAGCACCAAACTCTATGGCGCCATACCAAATAGCCCCTACCGAGCTAAAGGAGCTCAAGACCCAATTGAATGAGCTGTTTCATTAGGCCGAGTACATCACCATGGGGAGCGTCGACATTGTTCATGAAGAAGAAAGAAGGAACCCTTCAACTATGTCTAATCCATAAGTCACGCGCCAATTTCGGGGACGAAATTGTTTTAAGGGGGATAAATTGTAATAACCCTGATTTTTATTAAGTAAAGAATTTCGTTAAAAATTTGAATTTTATTTTAATACTTGGATTCGCTTTCAAAAAAATTCCTTTTGTATTTCTAAAAATCTGTCATAATTAGATTTTAGTTTTTTAAAAAAAAATTATATTTCTTGGCTAGAGATTCTACTTGGCAAGTATAGTTATATTCTAACCAATTAGTTAAAGGGACCTAACTACCAATTCATCTAGTTACTTTCTCCTAACTCTGGATGAGTCTTTTGAACCTCCTTGAACCTTTTAAACCTTTCAAACCCTAGTGGAACCCTTTGGACCTTTAATCTTTACCCATTGGACGATAAAAGTTAGGAAAACTTTTATCCATTGGACAATAGATCTTTCATCCAAGATCTTTTGATAGATTTGATAAGTACAGGGATATAGTAATATATAGTTATATATACACATGTGCAAAGGACAAATATGCATTGTTTATTAGATATCATCTCATTCCATAATCCATTGGTTATTAACCGCTAGGGAAACTTTTGCCGATTGGATAATAACTACAAGGGGAATTGTTATCTATTGGATAATAGCACTAATTTTCCAACAAGGTACAAGGTTTTTATTAAATAATCAAGTTTTGGATTTCCAATGTGATTTTGTGCATTCAAATATTGGATAAATCTAAATCCTAGATTCTAAGTACTTTTTGTAATATAATAGTACTTGTTCCTTATGGTTATTTTAATCATAGTCCTTTATTTAATTAGGTACTTGGTACTACCTCCATATTTAAATATTGGGCATGAGTACACATTCATATCGTATTATATTAGGCCCTAGATTTGGCAATGTACATAATCTATTTGTTTAATACAACATGTGCCTAATTAGATTATTTTAAGGGGGTATTTGATTTTGTAAATCTAGTACCCTTGGTAGTTTTGTACTTATTCTTTTTTGTATGTGTGTACTAGTACTAGGAGAGAGAGAGAGAGAGAGAGAGAGAGAGAAGGAAGAAAGAGAGATTGGGTTGTACACCATGATCTTCTTGCATCCTTTCAAATCCATGGTTGTATATTATTCCTAGCCAAAAATCTATCCTACAATTGTCCTTTTATGTTTGTTTAAACACCAAATCTTGTATAAACCCTCCTTCCCTCCACCAAATCTTCCATAATCCAATCCAAGGTACAAAAATCTAGCCATGCAAGCCTAGATAACCCCATACCCTAACCTATCAAAGCTTTCAATCAAGCTTGACATGTGAAAGAAAATCAAAGATATAGAGAGAGGGAGAGAATTCGGTTGAGAGAGGGAGAGGAGGAGCCTTGGCCTATAAATAGCAAACCATTCCAAGCTTAAACTCACCTCTCCACTTCTTGCTCCAACTTCTCTCTAGAAACCATTTTCAGACAGCCTACTGCCCTTCATAAATCCTCATTTTTCTCCTGCTTAAAGTAGTTTTTAGAACCAACTTCCTTCGCGAAAGTTGTAGAGCACTTCATGACCTTCAAATTAGACCTAAGAACCACCCTAATTGGTCAAGAAATGACAAAGACACTGACATCCAAAGTTCAGTAAAAATCTCAGATTTTCAGTTCTAGACAGCATACTGTCTCTTCATTTATCACCATTTTTCTCCTACCTAAGGTAGTTTCTAGGATCAACTTCCTTCACAAAAGTTGTAGAGCACTTCTAGAGCTTCAATTTCGACTCAAGAACGTTCCTATTCGCCCAGAGATTGACCGAGTTACTGCCATCTAAAGTTCTGTCCAGATTTGCGAGTTTCACCATCCGTAAGATTTTCCAACTAGCTTATTCGGCCCCGACTAGTTTCGGATCAAGGTAGATTAATCTCTACTCATTCTCCCTAGCATAACTTCCCTAATCATTTTCTTTAAAGTAGATGAGGTTTACTATCGTTTATAATGATTGGAATGCATGATGAACTTAGCTTTGGCGAATGGAAGTATGAGCATGTTGAATAATTGATCTTTTCATTAATAAACATATGTTGTTTAGAATTTTCCACAAAGGAAGAAAGTACGGATTTTTTTAAAAGATTGGAATATTATCGCTTGACCGGAAGTATTCGGATTTTGATCTTTAAAAGGGTTATGAGCATGCTTACATGAATTGCTTGTATTACTTGTGGATGATCATAGAATTGGATGATCTTGCTAGTTAGTTTCAAGATTACAATGAATGATTTATGGTTGTAAAAAGTTCTACCGTGGAGTCTATGCAATAAAACGAGACACGAAAATCAAGGAAGTAGAAACATGACACCTAGGGCGTGTTAATGGTAAAGTATGTTTGAAACCGCAATGTGGCCGGACTTGGTAGCCGATTGTGTGTGTGGAAACCGCGATGTGGCCGGACTTGATCGCCCAATGTGTGGATTGCGAAAACCGCAACGTGGCCGGACTTGGTAGCCCGTTGTGAGAATGAAAACTTGCAATGTGGCTGAACTTGGTAGCCCATTGCGTGGATTGTGAAAACCATAACGCGATCGGACTTGGTAGCCCATTGTGAAGATTGCCAATTGGGCCGAACATGGTAGTCTCATTGGTAATATGGCTTGGTTATCCGCGGAGAGGAGCCAATGCAAAGTTTTGTGTCCCAATGGGAACCCGGTGCGGCGGAACCATTGTGAGGATACTCGGGAGACAGGAACGGCGGAACCGAGGTTGGGTGTGTTGAAAAATGATTTTTGAAATGTTGGTCGGTATATGAAAAATGGTGACACGGTCTACGATGAGTCGCGTAGGAGAAACTTAGAAAATCATGGACACCAATGATAGTTTGAATAGCGAATGTGGATGTATTATTGTTACTATCTGTTGTATATGATCTTTTGCTTGTAAGTTAAGGGTTAGTGGGTATAGGGTTACTCTATTGAGCTTTTGTAGCTCACGGTGTTACCTTTTGGTGACCTTGACATATTATATTGGTGGCAACGCCGGTATAATGTGTCAGACCTCATAGATGAACAGGGTGAGCTGTATACATTTGAGGCCTTCGGAGCCGAGGAGCTTGCTAGGATGGAAAAGCAAGGGGAGCAGTAGTTAGGAACCTTAGTTCCTTCCCTTGTTGAGTAAATGTACTATTGTGAGAATTATGATGTAATAACGAGCCAGACTCCATTTGGTTTTATCAATAAAATGTTTATTTAACGTACCCAAAAATTGGGGGCGTTATAGATTCCTTCAACACCCACTTCTTTTCTTTTCTCATACTTGACAATCATTAATTCCTTATGCATAGAAGGAGGAATCCATCCATTAACATGGATCCAATCTCTCCCTAATAAAGCATTTTAGCATATGTATCAACTACAAAGAAAGTCGTATCAGTTTCTATACCGCCTATTGCCAATCTAATTCAGATTATTCCCTTTGCATGTTGGCTTTCCCCCGTAAATCCTGCAATAGCTGTGCTGGTTGGTATTAATTTTGATCTTCATTTCCCAAACCTTTTCAAGGTTCAAAAGGGTAAAATGTTTACTGCAGCCCCATTGTCCACCAAAATTCTATTAAGGGGAATTCCATCGAAACATGATCTGATGTATAAAGGCCTTAAATGTTATCTCATGGCATTAGTAGACAGCTTGAATGGATATGAAATATCAACATAATTTAGATCAATTACCAATGGATATTCGATACCAGACGTAGAATTTGGCACAAAGCTAGCTCTTTATTTCAAACTTACCTTTAAGCTCTCTTGATTCTGCTCAATTTCGCATATCAAATCCTCATCCATTTTTACTTGAGCCACTTCTTCGAAATCACAATCATTGCAAATGAAGGTAAGTTCATCATCACTGCCTGTGTCTTCAGAGATGTCAAATTTGCCCAAATTCAACCTTATATCATCTTGCTTTGAAGATGTTTCCCCATTTCTGAGGAAATCCATAGAACAGGGATAAACCATATTGATTTGGACTTCAGGTTGTCTCCCAAACTGAAAGCTCAAAGTCTCATTGGTTGGTTTGACTGTCTTTTCCTTCACTTTCTCCTTGGAATCAACCTCTTGTGCTGAGAGTTCCATAGGAGAAGAACTTCCTTCCAACCCTCCTTGTTCCACCAACATGGGTTCCAGTAAACCAGACTGATAACTAGCCAATGAATTGGGAGAAGGAGGATTTAAATCCTCTTCAAGCATGGTGTAGGCCTCTCTTTTTAGAGTTTCCTCCCTTCGAAACTGGATTTGAAATTCATCTTCTGGGTCTTTTTGAGCTGTATTAAACCTTGGATTAGGTCTTGCTCCTCTCCTTGATTCCTCTCCAGTTGAGGACTCTCGTGACTGAAAAAGTGAGTACTTCCTCTGAAGCTTTTCTGAGTTCTTGAGAGTAAAGGAACCATCTGGGGTATCTTGAATTTGGGATCCTTTATTAATATCCATTGTCCAGAAGTTGAATTTGGTGGTTTATATGTCTTATTCCCACTTTTAATTGAATCTTTGTATCCCTGAAATAAATCAGGCTTAACCTGCTTCAAGAACCAGTCAGGGACTCCTTTTACCGAAGTGAATTCCTCCTGATTAGTTTCTTCTTGTGGCCCTATTGTTTGGCCAATATTGGCCTTTTTAGAGGGAGGTATTTCTCTCTTTGGTGCAGGTGGAACTGGACTAGTAGGAACATCCCTCTGGGAACTTGATCCTCCCCTTCCTGATTTGTTCCTGAATCCTATCACGAAAAATATTGCATGAGACCAAGAATCATGCCATTTACAGTATGTCTTTCCATTCTTTTCTTCTACAGTGGGCAGTTTCACATTTGAAGGCAACTTAATAATCATCTTTCTTAATAAATAATCAAAGATTTCATCAGCCTTTGATATGTCAAATGAATAAACTTTATTGATCTCCTTTGGTTTAAATTTCTGCCCTATAGATACATTCTTTCGAATTAAGGGTTCACAAACATAAGGACCATGCTCAGTTATTTCTGCAGCATCGATCTCATAATTGGGATCTCAATAGTAAGTTGAGTAACAAGAATTATGTCTATCCATATGCTCTTCTAGCAAAGATTCATATCTAGTTACTTTGTAGGTCATATCTACAAAGTCTCTAAACTCTATAGATTCAAACCTCTTTCAAAGTTCTCTTTCTAGACCATCTTCTGCTAATCTTACAAATTCCGCCTCTGGTAGTTGGAGTTTACATTTGGTCCTAGCCCTCTTAAACCTAGATATGGAATCAGCTACTTTTTCATCTGCTAATACAGCATTTGAAAAACGCTATTAAATGATATATACAACGTTTTTCCAAACGCTATATTAGCCAATGTTGTTAAAAGTCTTAGACATAAGACAGCGTTTTTTGAACGCTATAGAATGTAGAGTTTCTACAGCGTTTGAAGAACGCTATAAAATGTAAAGTTTTTACAGCGTTTTTAAAACGCTATTGAATGTTAAGTTTCTAAACGTCTAAGGAACCTATATTAGCCAATATTTTGCATTTAAAAAAAATTCAATAAATACCAATATATTAGCATTTGCAAATAAAATCATGGTAATTTTATTTAAGAAACAAAAATGATTTATTCCATTCAACACCAACTATATCCAAATGTCAATATACAATAAAGATTCATTAAATTAGCTTAGGAAACAATTTCCCAACAAAAAAACTACATAAAAGAGCCCAACTAATTGGACTCATTAAAAAATAATTAATGTAATTCTATTTTCCTGAAAATGTAATCATGCACTTGCCCAACCATCTCATTCTGCAGATTTTCTTTACTTGAAGCTTGCTTCTTTGCCGAGGTTATACCCTTTCTGCTCCCAAAGCCAACCACATAAATGGGCTACTTGAAACCCTCCAAAATATGAGAAACATGCCCATAGGTTGAAGTTGTGTTAGAAGTTGTACCAGCAAAAATCATCCCCAAAAAGATGTAGCACGTAGTAGAAGTCCGAAGAAAACAATTGCAAAGATATGATCTCTGACATCGGCAGCTAGTACTTTCTGAAGTTATCAACATTGCAAAGATGATCTCATCAGTAATAAGAGGTGGCAGTAGCCCACATTTGATCTAGTTAACACAGAAACCAAAATAATTGAGATAAACTGCTCCAAAAATCATTTCCAAAATGGAAGAAACCACAGTACTAGAATCATGTAAGAGTATTCTGACGGATTTCTAGTCGAGTATGGGATTTCATATAAAACTTCTCAAATGAAAAGAGAGTAAACACACACTCAACTGCTTCTCGTAAAATCATACTAGTCACCACAAAAGAAGAATCAAACTACTGGTTTTCATTGGAGACTTTCACTTCAACACTTAGCCAGAAATTTATAACAATACTAAAAATCTCATCATATTTCATATTTCATATTTCGAGGCATGACTATAATCTATCTATACTAATATATAAAAAAGAAATTTATAACAATACTAAGCAAAAGAATAGCAAGTCCCAGCTTCTTGTGGATATAAAGCACCTAAAAGAAGCGAAATTCGAGCATTAAGTCGTTATCGATAAAAGATCGAGACCATCAGGTTCCAATGCTGGAACGGCACATGCCAAGTTCTGAGGCTCCCACTGGGGATACACATGCCAATCCTGTAGAGAACTGACTCCTGGCCCCTGCTTATCCGTTGGTGTTCCCATCATCCTTCAACAATGCATGTACAAGAGGTCAAGACCCCGTTTGTAAATGGTAATCGAAAATGGATTCAGATTGCACTATTGTGCAAGTGCAATCTGTGGCTACTACTGTAATGAAGGTAATGCTATGAAACAAATGCTGTAATAATGACCATTTGTGTGTCTAATATCAAAGAGAAGTGAACCACCATCATCTTACTGACTCTTATATTGATGTATCTTCCATCCAAAGAAATTTCAGAAAAAGTTTTATCTGATGACCTCCCGCTTCCTTTTCTACCCAAAACTTTGTAAATGAACATCAACTCTCCCTCTCCCACTCAACCTGTCCTTACAGTGCATGACGAATTACAGGACACCAAATACTCAAAAAATATTGGGATAGATGTGAGCAGAAATCAACTCTTCTGTTATTGTTTGTGTCCCCCCAATCTCAATGTCTATGCTACTTAAGACCACAAAAACAAGTGCAACCGAAAGCAGATGCCGAATTGCTATACATTGATTCTCATAATCCAATAAACCGCTAGCGACAATGGAAACACCCTTTGCTCCACATAACTTCAACCCACATGTTATGTACCAATCAGTTCTAGAATAACACAATAAATAGCATAGCATAGGCCCGGACCACTGGATGACTTGGATAAATAGCATAGCATAGGCCCGAACCAAATTGCTTCAGGACCATAACCAAAATCTAAGAGAAGTATAAGCCAAGACACCAGCCTGGCTGCCTACCAGGGTTTCTACTATAGGAAAGCAAGTAACTAGCCAACACTTAACAAATATACCTGAATATGTGAAGCAGCTGCTGGAACTCAGAGTCTCCAGGAAACAAAGCTTGTCTCCTTGCCATTTCAGCTTCAAGGAATAATCATGGAAAGGTAACAGTGTAATATTAATTAAAGTGGAACAAAGATGCAAGGTAAACCAAAAACAGACTTCAAATGGTGAACCAAAGAAAGAAAATCAAAATCAGCTATACACAGCAGGCAACAAAGAGTCAAACACCTATCCATTTAAGGCAGTAATGATCAATAGACCACGATTTGCTGAACTTTTACATTCAAGAAGTATAACTAGCATTAAATCCACTGGTAATGTTACACTAGGATTATGACAAAATCAGTTTGCTCATAAAAAAGCAAAGATGGACTAAAAACTGACTATGGGGGTAAATCCCTAGCTCTTTATTAAGTATTTGACCCCAGCTGATGTGTTGTTTGGGCTTTAGGGTAAACGGTGATGGACACTCAGTATACATTATACAGTAATGTGAAAGCTACAAGAGAAAGTCAAAAATCAATGAGAATTTGGTGCATTTGGTGAATGGACCATAACCAAAAAAAAACAACAAATTAGTTGAAGATGAATATGGTGCATGGACCAGTTAATTTTTTTCAATTCCTTCGCATAATTGTATTACCAAAAACCAAATTAAATGATTAAGGTGACTATCGCAATATATAGTAAAATAAACAAGAAGCCATGGCCTTACAATTGTTTGACCTGTATATAGTAGAATAAACAAAGATTGACATGGCCCAAAAAAAATAGGACAGAATTAATGTGCCCTGCAAAAGCCAACAGTAGAACTGTCAAATTGCAACGCCCTGCAAAAGACAACATGTTATTTAGCTCGACAATGCCATTCATGAGAATATTCGGTTCATTACGATGTGGTAGTGGAATTAAGATAGCTTTCACCATCGTCCTGCACTTGGCATACTCATATCATGTTCTATAAATCCAACCTAGAATATATCTTTCTAACCTTTTAACAAGCAAATACCTTTAAGCTCCCCAAAATAACCGTTCCAACTTCCCTGCACGAAATTCAGCAACTAATTTCCCTGTTCTAGCAACTAGAATATCGTATTAATTCCAGCAGTTCACCTATATTTCCAGTAACAAAACCATTTTTAGCATTTAACATCAAATTCCTGCACTTAAGTTATAGTCTCTGCTACTTATTTTATAATTCCAGCAACAAATTTTCAACCAAAAAAGCCATTCAATGAACCATGTTGTCAAGACCAAACAAGGACTACGGACTGAGATAAAAAGTCTATTACTCATCTCATGTATATATAAGCATAGATGCAGATAATCATTCAACACATACAATGACTTAGTACATACAAGCACATTTTGGTCATCAACAAGCATTAGGAGATTTGTATACACTACGAATAAGGTAAAGTGGCCATTGAGCGTGGCTGTCAAACTCTCATAAACTCATTTGAGGTGAATGCAAAAACCCAGCTGAAAAAGGGAAGGTTTTCATGTTTCAATTGGTGACAACGACGTGGTCCCACACACTTCTCACTTTTTCTTCTTCTTTTTTTGGCCGAAAGATAAAAGGGATAGTACTATTAAGTTCACTAACCATTTCAAGCATTTGTTAATTTTACACGAGTGGCCATCAAACAACATAATTCACACAACACAAGAGACCATCAAATAGTGTTTCCCTTATGCTCGTTAGATGATTCCTTGGTCTCTCAAGGTCAGAGTATCAAACCTTCACATAAACAAGAGAAAAAGAGCCTTCCTATACACCTCAGTCACCCATAAAGTGACAAATCTAATTTTTCAATTTAGCCTTGCAAACACAAAACTTCAATGAACTTCGTTCTCGACACCACATTGGCAATTGTAAGTTCTATTCGTCCGTTTGAATCTGACTGATTTGAAATCGAAATTCCAACATCAAATTAATTAGCCTTAAAAGTTAAAATCATAAAACCCCAAATTCCACCACACAAATGAAAAACTCTCCCGGTGGAATACGTCGATGAAAGAGAAGAGCCCACTTGATTCCTATGGGAGAGGACAATATACTTTGTCACCTAACCCTCTTACATACTAACCCCACAATCCAATCAAGAATTCCTTAGATGGAAACTGGTAGAAAACACCTAAC
This sequence comes from Rhododendron ovatum, assembly GCA_019656835.1. Lineage (NCBI taxonomy): Eukaryota > Viridiplantae > Streptophyta > Magnoliopsida > Ericales > Ericaceae > Rhododendron > Rhododendron ovatum. Next base: position 22,810,923 of record CM033799.1, read on the forward strand.
AGACTAGGGAACTACGGAATCTCTACGAATACATAAACCAATGTAATCCCGACGAACGTATCTGAACCCATGAAACGTAATCCTCAATTCCACCACACAAATCAAAACCCTAGAACAAGAAATCATTAAGATATAAACCAACTGATGTTTTATAAATTAATGAAGGACAAATGAACATTAATAACCAATTGATTTTTTATAGCATGGATGTAAGATGAAGAAACTAGAAGATCAAACAGTTAAAATTAGCCCTAAAACTAATGGGGCAAGATATACATACATACATACATACACAACTGAAACTATAAATTAGTTCTAAACTATTTCTGGGCCCACGAATCATAAAATCCTAGAATCAAAATCAAGAGTTATTTGTTTTCTCTTACTGGAACACGAAGATGAAAGTAGCAAAGGAAGGCGTGCTTCTGAACGTCACTACCTGTTCAGGAAAAATCTCTCGATGAGGAGAAGAACCCACTTGATTTGTTGAATGAAAACCTATAGTAGGAGAACCCTAGCAAAGTCGGGAAAACACGCAGGGGATAAACGAAGTAGAAAAGATTGGGGGGATTACCTACTACTCACGATTAACCCTAGAATACCACGATCGATCCACTATCGGCCAACACCAATTCGCCCAACTTAAGAAATCTTCCACCAGTTTGCATGAAACGATTGAGAGTTCTGGCGCCACTGAGAAGTCGATTGAAATTTTCACCAGGGGGTGTGCGATTTTGGGCACTAATCTTGGCACCGATAATTTTGGCGGAACAAAAGGCTTTTAATGAAACGCTGTTGTATTTGGGCGCGAGGGTTTTCCTTCCTTTCTCACTACCGAACGCTATACTTGCTTCTCTATGATAGCATAAGTAAAAGACCGCTATACATTTATGCTATAAAAGGCCATATGTGTTGTAGTGAGCTTCTGCCTTAACCTAGCCAAGTCTGCCTGCCATAGAAACTTTAGGCTCTGCATGGAAAAATTGTGCATGAAATACTTCCTCCATTTGAAACCAATTAGCTATTGATCCTGATTGTAAATTGGTATACCAAGCAAAAGCTGGTCCAAAAAAAGAATTTGGAAATAATTTAAACTTCATGAAACCATTTTGAGCCAAATTCTTACATTGTGCAGAAAATCTAACAATATGTTCTACAGAAGACTATCTCCCATCCCCATAAAACAAAGTAAAATTTGGGATTTTAAAGTCCCTAGGGATCTGAAATGTCCTATCTATCTATTTAGGATATGGCTTCCTGTAGATCTGTGGTTGTACCCCCCGAGTTCGAGGTCCACACACCTCTTGGATGAGATCAATCACTTGGTCTCTTAACACTGAATTTTCCCCAAGAAGATTTTGTCCTTGGTTCACTACAAGGGGTTCTACGAGATCGTCCTCATGGAGCTCTCTATGAACACCTGACTCTTCTTGGTTTTCTCTCAGAAGTTCTCCATACACAGGCTGTTGTATCCCACCAGTTGGCATATTAAACTATGCATTCTTGGAGTTTCTTTCCTAAGATTATCTCCATAAATGGGTGGATGATTTCTCATAGTAGGCATCCTTTGAGAAGGATTCTGAGGGTTATTACCTCTCCTAATTGGCTTATACCTTTGGTCTAATTCAATGACATCCTCCCATCCCCCAAGCATTGGTTTGAAGAGAGGATTCACACTCTGTGTATCCCTGTTGTTCCTTTGAACACCAGGATTAAAATTAAAAGGTTCTTTTGGGACATCATTAACAGACTTTATTGGCCTAACTAGCTCATACCAAGATTGAGGTATTTTCTCTTGGTATATCTTTTCTTTGCCTGGCCTAGATTTCATTTTACCCTGTCCAATATCCTCTCTAAACCTTCCTTCGAAAAGGCCTTGGTGAGTGCTTGAGTTAGGATGGTTGTTTAGTCCAATATTTCCTGGACAGGCCTTGCTGACTATGGATCAGGTAGCCTATTTTTCATGCTTTTGATCATGGCTCTCTGAGTTTTAGCCATCTCTCTAAAAATAATCATTATTTCTTTGAAAATCTCCTCATTATCTTGATCTTTACCACTAGTCTGACCCGCTTGGTCATTTCGAAGTACTTCATAAGAAGGCTCCTCAATTCCTAAAGCTATTTAGGGAACTTCAAGGCCAATGGGCAGGTTTTGTTCCATAGCTTGCTCTATGATAACCTCTTCTTCTGGCTCTAAACCACAGATAGGTGTTTTTATTTGTTTCCTAACCCTTGGCATTTTGACACCTTCGAGTCCCACCGGGCGTACCAAAAATTATTTGGGCTAAATTAGCTCAACCTTTGGCAAATGATTATGTGTGGGCGTGCCAAAAAATAATATAATTTATCCTTTTCAAATTAACTCAAAATAGCTAATTTAATCAGGTAATTGTGTTATCCGTTCGATTACCTCAATTAAGAGGATTTTTCTAAAGGTATCAATCAAATAATAGATTAACGCTCTTCAATCAAAATAGATAATTGAACATAAACAAGTTTGAATTTAATCAAAAGTAAGTTTATATACAACTACTCTTAAGATTTCGATAAGAATAATTTGGAAATATAGGCACACTTGAATTGAATTGAAAGCAAGTGTAGAGACCCGTAATTTTTTTTTTTTAAGAAATGTTACAATCGTTGGTAAAGGCAAAAATAGTAGAATACGAGAAATGACACGATTATTTAATTTGGGGTAAATGTGCTGGAAATTAGAAGTTCAGGATGCAAGTGTAAAGTGCATCGGTGTGTATGTGTAGGTGTGTGTAGGGAATTATTTTCCCCTAGTTGTTTCTTATTTCCCAGGCACACCCACACACACATCACAATCTCTCTGCTCTCCCTCCTGCGTCTCTCGCTCTCTCTCTGCTCTCCCTCCAAAAAAAAACTCCCCCTTACGTTCTCTCCTCAATTTCATCTACTTGGGGCATAATTCTGGACAAAGACCAAGAATTAAAGTTGTTCTACGGAACGAGGGCTACCTATCCATCCAAGAAAAATAACGATTGGGCTACGTGGGAATTCGGTTGACTTGGTCAAACGGTTGGATTTTGCTCAAAACCCATGAGGTAGGGATTTCTTACTCTTGCTATGCGTTTATACGGTGTTTATGTACCTAAATCGTGTCTTGTTTCATTGTTTGAGGCTGCTTCTTTCAATCTCGAAAATCTGCAGATTATGGTTTCGGTTTTCGGGGTTTTTCTCCTTCTTAAACTTGGAATTGAATTTCGGTTCCTTCATATGAAATAGAGTACACTTAAAGCTTGTTCTACTTCCGCAGGAATCACCAAAAACCATTGAGAATTGAATTAATGGTGGATTTTAGAATAATTGGTCTGCAATCTGTCACGTTTCTGCGTGACAGATTCATGTAGCTACTGAAAATGCTAATTTCCCATCTTTGGAGTGCAGATTTGACTAGGGTTCATTCGCAGCTTTTAAACTTCGTTCAATCACGCAACTTTTGGGACTGGAATCGCTTAAAAATATTAAGAACTCAATTTATACTGATTTTTAGAAAATTGCCATGTAATCTGAAAATCTGGGCAGCTTATAGAGCAGAGGTTTTCATCGTTTAGCTATGGTTAAATGGCCCTATTGGTCATGGTTCTTATGGGTTTTAAATATTGGTAAGTTGGTGATATTTTGGCATTGGAATCATTGAAAAATATTAAGTATGAGATTTTTAATGAATTTTTGAACATGGACTGCTTTGTTGAAAATTAGGATATGCTCATTTGTCGATTTTAGATGATTACGGTACCCGTTCATTGTCTAGGTATTCGGGTAATTAAGTGGGCATTGTGGCATGTTGTGATGAATGTTATGAGCTTGTTATGTGTTGAGTATGATGTTATTAGGTAATGTGAGAGGTAAAACATAATTGAGTCGATGGAACGAATATGAAGAAAGTCACGGATCCACCGTACGGTGTGGTGCCGGAAATGGGACGCATTGGGTCCCAAATGTCCGAAATTAAATGAAAAGATTTTAATGGACACACGGGGCCCCAAATGCCCGGAATTGAATGAAAAGATTTTAGTGGACGCACGGGGTCCCAATTGCCCGGAATTGAATGGAAGATGTTAGTGGATGATGGGGTCCCAAATGCTCGGAATTGAATGAAAAAATTTTAGTGGACGAACAGCGTCCCAAATGCCCAGAATTGTATTAAAAAGGAAAATGGCTAATACTTGAGAAATACAAGACAAATTGATTATGTTCAAAATGGAAATTCAGTGATATGTTTGTATTGTTTTGCTGATAGATATACTCATTGTCATTAGCATGTTGGGTTTCGTTGTACATATATAATGCTACTCACATATTACTGTTTGTGCGTGATCATCACATATACGTATAGATTGAGGCAGAATGGAGTTACTGTGTAGCGATGGACAAGTGACGGTTGAGGACAAGTTGTGGTCTAATTAGAATAATTTGATTCGATTTTTGCTTCTAGTTAACGAGTGAGCTATTAGGAATATCCTTATGAAATCATGATCCCCTGGTTGTAGTATGCTTGTTTGTGGTGGAAGACCCATGTTTCTTTGTGGTATCTCGTCGTATTCACTCGCTCTAGGTGCATGATTCATCGCATTTTCATATAGCTTGTGTATAGATTTCTCTACTGGGCTAGTGTAACTCACCCTATCATTTTCAGGTATGATTCAAGGAAGTTGGCATGGCGTACATATCGTGCTTGTTGATCATGTCTTTCAAAGGTATAAAAGAGGCGATTATTTACATTTGAACCGAAAGAAGTATTTTGGAAAGACATTTGTTACAACTGTAATATTATTTTCTTCGGATATTGGCATTTTGATAACTTGGGGCCATTGAGCCAAAAATGTAATATCTGAATATTATTTGAGAACAAGGGAAATGAAGATCTTTTGTGTATTAATTGTATTACTGCAAGAACTTTATTTATCAAAAAGAGTATTCATTATGTATGTAGAAAATCGATGGCATGACAGCAAGCCTATATTCAACTACTCTTTGGCAAGAAAAAGACAGAAAGATATAAGATAACTTGAATTTAATCAAAAGTAAGCTTAAATTCAAATAAGTCTTCAAACTTACAAAATACTAAACTTACTAAATTACTCTAAGTCCTAAACTACTTTAGATCTCTAAGCGATCATTTTGTACGGATTGTCAGATGATGAAATTTTGTCAGGAGTTCTCTCTTCAATTGTTTCTTCTATTTATAGACGATGAGTTTGTTTTTAACCTGCGTTCTTCTCGTTTTCTTTTGATGCCCACGTCTTCATTCAATTTGATTCAAAAACATTCTTCATTCCCTGCAAAAACGGTTGCAAAAGCTTTCGAACGGTTGTTTGACTTGGTCTTCTCAAAAAGCTCTTCTCCTTCCATGTTTGTTGGTGGAGATTGTGGTTAACTTCTGGGTAGTAGGTTCCTGTTTTTGTGCAACATGAACTAGTGCTTCGAAATAATTTACTCAGATGATTCACTGTAAATATAACAAATTTTCCTTATGAAACGGGTCTCTAATGACACTGTTCGATGGTTTTAAGAGTTAATCAATGGTTACGCTTAATTATCATTTTAATACCTATCATTCGATGACCAAATGTGGTCGTTTTCAATCCAAACGATACCGTATAGTATTAAAATAATATCATCACTAAACCCTTTGATGCTCTTAATCTCAGGCTTAATAATGACGTGTTTTGATTGGATAATACACTATTTGGTGCTACGTGTATTTTTCTTATTGGGTGGCATATTTTAGGATGTAAACAACACGACAAGAATTTTAGAAAATACAATTATTATATGTAAAAAAAAATTATTCCCAACTTATATGAACTTGCCACTTTAACTTAAAATAAATTAACCTGAAAAATTAAACAAGTTAGCCAAAACAGTTGATACTGTGCACGACTCGATAGTAGTGGATTTCTCGTTTAGTGGACTTCCAAATTTTCAATGCCGGCATTGTGCAGTAGGATCAAACTAGTGAAGACTATGATAAATGATAATTATCTAGCAAGTTTCTTGATCACATATATTGAGAATGACATAGCTAGAAGGTCTCTAACTAAAAATCTCCAAACCCTAGCTACCAATAGCCCTTCCCCTCCCCTACTTCTCAGGCGGGGGGAGGGGAGGGATCTTTCCCCTCCGATCCCCCCCCCCCCCCCCCCCCCCCCCCCCCCCCTCCTTGATCTATCTCCCTCTGTTCTCTTCCCCCCACCATCGAACCGTCTTCTCTCTCAATCCTGCGACTGAAGTTCGAGCATCCATTAGGAACTTTTTAGCCAGATCATCTTCCGGCGACATTTTGGGGTTTTGGTTTCAATGGTTGCAAGTAAGATGTTGTCCACCACCGTTCTCAGCCTCCATCTTCTTAGATCTGTGACCTGACGCCGTCTACCGCGTTTGCTGGGCGACAATCTCCCAACAATGTGTTCTTATTTTGTGAAACAGAGGTGGTGGTTATGAGTCTATCAAGGTGGTTGCGAAAGATTGGCAGTGGATGTCTCGGCGGTACTTCTTTTATTTTGTTATTTGTTTTAATAATGTCATCTCTTTGGGAGGTTTCTTCTCATTTTGTAGGGCGGCGCATCTATGCGTTTATATGCTCTTGTTGTTGGAGTGTCCGATCTGTGGACTTCCAACCTTCCCCCATAAGAATCTTTTGATGAATACTACCTCTGAACTTTTGGCAAAAAAAAAAGACATAGCTATAAGTTTTGATACTGATTCTATCATCGATATTTTTAATGACATAAAAGAGTGGTGGGCATAATTCAAGATGCCTCACTTTAGTAGATTGATTAAATTAAAGTTGGTCTTTTTTGTACTCTATGTGCAAATGGCAAATATCATTTAGCATAGTTAATGTTATGTTATTTTCATTTTTTTCTAGAGTTGATTACTATTCATATTATAATGCATCTTTTTTTTAGTATACATTTCGCCATTGCTAAAGTAAAATCCTAGTTTCATCTCTGGTTCAATCCATCATTGAAGTTAATAATAGACACCATGTTAGACTGTGGAATTAAAAGTTATGTGATTGGACTGTTGTCTGGTGCGTCGGTGGTCAGCGTGTATGAATCTTAGAATTTATTCTCTTTTTTCGTAAAAAGAAATTAAAAAAATTCTACAATAATAGAAAAAAGAAAAAAGATACTTTCAACCAAGAGAGAGAGAGAGAGAGAGAGAGTGTGTGTATATATAAACACACAAATTATCCAGTGAGGGATCTGTTACAGTTCTACCGTGCGGACCTCCTATTTTGCGAGCAAATTTTGATGATCCAAGTCACTCAAAGTATACAGAACGTGATTTTAAGGGTACCTGTGAGAAATTAACAAACAATATGACCGAAAATGGCTTAATTTGAACAGTTTTTTTAATGAACTGTTCAATGAAAACTGCTTCGATCAAGCCCTTTTCGGTCAATTTTTTTTTTGCCTATTTCTTGCGCATATCCTTAAAATCAAGTTCTAATCACTTTAAGCGGCTCGAATCAAGTTCTAATCACTTCAAGTAAATGCGTCCTCATTTTAAATAAAATGTGGACGTCCCATTTTCTCATCTTTTCCGATCAAATTTTGATAATCGGAGCCACTCAACGTGTTCAGAACGTGATTTTAAGGATACAAGCGAGAAATCAGCAAAAACAAAGACCTGGAAGGGCCTGATTTGAGCAGTCTTTGTTTGAACTGTTCGATAAAAAACAAATAAAAACTGCTTGAATCAAGCCATTCCCGGTCCTTTTTTTTACTGATTTTCTACGGGTACCCTTAAAATCACGTTCTGAACATATTGAGCAGCTCGAATCATCGCTAATTGGTCAGGAACGGGGACGTCCTTAACCTAATAAGTTAAGAGCGCCATTACCTGAAGTTTTGTATGTTTCTGCGTGTGTGTGTGTGTATATATTATTATTATTATTACTATCTATTATAAAACAGAAGGGTGTGGAGACAAGTTGTTTCAACGGTTAAGATTTGTTTGATCCAAGAGTTGATATGTGCTCTCCAACTCTCTTAAGAAAATGCCCACAATTTTTGAAATATTTTACAAAAATGTCATCTCTTCTTTTTACCCAGCTTCTGTCATTGGCATAATAAAATAAATAAGTTTCAGCTCCTATCGTTTGGATTCCTCTCTCTCTCTCTCTCTCTCTCCCTCCCTTCTGTCATCTTTCGAATCCCCACCGAGGTCTACAAATTCAATTGAAAGTTAGGCCAAAAAACATTCCTTTCGATTATCAAAAAAAAAAAAACATTCCTTTTGGATTTTTGATTTATTCTGGCAAAGTTGGTTGAAAAAAGCTGCGTGAAAGCTAGGCCAAGAAAGCTCCGTGAAAGCAAAAGTAATGGGTCTAACAAAGAAACCATTTTTTGAAAGTGGTGTGAAATATTCATTTGGGATTTTTTTTGAAATTTTTTGGTGTCTGTTTCTTTCTAAGGAACAAGTAGTGTTTAAATTTCAATCTAGCTATTCTTTCAGGTGGAATTTGTGCCTATTCTGAGTGTTCAAGAAATTTGGGTGATTTTTTCGGTGTGGGTGAGTGGGTGTATTATTAAATGTTACACATAATCGAGTTTTGTTATTTTGACTCTTTTTGACGTTCCGTTTTGAATGATAGTTTAGTAATATAGTCCATGCTCAGATCCATGTGTTTTTAGACTCTTTTCTTCTTCTTTTTTGCTCCCTTCCTTTTCTGTTATCATCGGGCTGCCCATGCCTACATGGGTAGAAATTGATGCAAGTCTTGGCAGAAATTGAACTTTTGAATAGTAACTCCATGGGTAATTTTCAGCAACTTGAGCCAATTCCAATAAGGAGGGGTAGTGTCATAGACACATGCAAACACTATGCCTTCGGTGATCGCTTACACTGAGATATTTCAACCAAAGCCTGAGTTCTCTGTAGTTTTTTTCGATAGCTTGTGTTTTTTCTCATGGTTCGAACTAATTTTTTTTTTTACTCTTTATATAATTAGTTTATGGCATTTGATAACTATCAGTGATTGAAGTTACATTGAGGTTTTTGATTTCTGGGTTCTAATATGTTCTTTCATTTCTGCAAATGGGTTTAATGTATGTGGCGGGGGATCTAGAGTAGTGCTATTTTAATTTTTTTACTTCTTATTTACTTGGATTTTATAAGCAAATTGATATTATTTGTAACTGACTTAAAAGTTTAGTTGGAGGAGTGCCGTAAGCACGGGTAATTCTCTTTCGCGTCACTAAGAAAATGATCACATACTACACACTAATGAATTGATTTAGTATTTGAGCCACTAGCTAAAAAGTGCCATACGCACGGGTAAACACTAGTCTATTATAAAACAAAAGGGTGTGGGGACAAGTTGTTGCAACGGCTAAAATTTATTTGATCCAAGGGTTGATATGTGCTCTCCAACTCTCTTAAGAAAGTGCCCACAATTTTTGAAATATTTTACAAAAATGTCATCTCTTCTTTTTACCCAGCTTCTGTCATTGGCATAATAAAATAAATAAGTTTCAGCTCCTATCGTTTGGATTCCTCTCTCTCTCTCTCTCTCTCTCTCTCTCTCTCTCCCTCCTGTCATCTTTCGAATCCCCACCGAGGTCTACAAATTCAATCAGAAGTTAGGCCAAAAAACATTCCTTCCGATTATCAAAAAAAAAAAAGAAACATTCCTTTTGGATTTTTAATTTATTCTGGCGAAGTTGGTTGAAGAAAGCTGCGGGAAAGTTAGGCCAAGAAAGCTCCGTGAAAACAAAAGTAATGGGTCTAACAAAGAAACCATTTTTTGAAAGTGGTGTGAAATATTCCTTTGTGATTTTTTTTGAAATTTTTTGGTGTCTGTTTCTTTCTAGGGTACAAATAGTGTTTAAATTTCAATCTAACTATTCTTTCAGGTGGAATTTGTGCTTGTTCTGAGTGTTCAAGAAATTTGGGTGATTTTTTTGATGTGGGTGGGTGGGTATATTATTAAATGTTACACATAATCGAGTTTTGTTATTTTGACTCCTTTTGACATTCTGTTTTAAATGATAGTTTAATAATATAGTCCACGCTCAGATCCATGTGTTTTTAGACTCTCTTTTTTTTTCTCCCTTCCTTTTCTGTTATCATCGAGTTGCCCATGCCTATATGGGTAGAAATTGATGCAAGTCTTGGCAGAAATTGAACTTCTGAATAGTAACTCCATGGGTAATTTTCTGCAACTTGAGCCAATTCCAATAAGGAGGGGTAGTGTCATAGGCACACGCAAACGCTATGCCTTCGGTGATCGCTTACACTGAGGTATTTCAATCAAAGCCTGAGTTCTCAGTAGCTTTTTTCGATAGACTGTTTTTTTTCTCGCGGTTCGAACTAATTTCTTTTTACTCTTTATATGGTTAGTTTATGGCATTTGATAACTATCAGTGATTGAAGTTACATTGAGGTTTTTGATTTCTGGGTTCTAATATGTTCTTTCATTTCTGCAAATGGGTTTAATGTATGTGGTGGAGGATCTAGAGTAGTGCTATTTTAACTTTTTTACTTGTTATTTACTTGGATTTTATAAGCAAATTGATATTATTTGTAACTAACTTAAAAGTTTAGTTGGAGGAGTGCCGTAAGAATGTGTAAATTCTCTTTTGTGTCACTAAGAAAATGATCACATACTACACACTAATGAATTGATTTAGTATTTGAGCCACTAGCTAACAAGTGCCATAGGCACCGGTATGCATAGTGCCGTAGGCACGGGTAAACACTAGTGTGTGTGTGTGTGTGTATATATATATATATATATATATATAGAACGGGATCGTTCCGGGGACCCTTAGAAAAACCTATAACCGCGCCCCCCCCCCCCCCGCCCCCCAAGTTTCCGATTAAATTTTGATGATCTGAGCTGCTCAATGTAATCAGAAAGTGATTTTAAGGGTACTCGTGGAAAATCAGCAAAAAAAAAAAAAACCGGGAAGAGCTTCATCCGAACAATTTTTTATTGAATTTTATTGAATGGTTCAATAAAAAATAGCTCAAATTAAGCCATTCCCAGTTAATTTTTTTGCCAATTTCTCGCGGGCACCCTTAAAATCATGTTCTGAACACATAGAGCAGCTTAGACATCAAAATTTGATCGGAAACTATGAGATTAAAATTTAGGAGTTTTTTTTTAGAGATTTTTTTAAGAGTCCCCGGAATTGCATCGGAACTATCCGTTTCACATGAGAGGGTCATCATTTTAGTAAAGATGCGGACCTTCCTATTTCTCCCTTTTTCCGATCGAATTTCGATGATCCGAGCCTCTCAATGTGATCAGAATGTGATTTTAAGAGTACATGCGAGAAATCGGCAAAACAAATGATCAAGAAGGGTTTAATTTGAGCAGTTTTTATTTGAACCGTTCAGTAAAAAACTGTTCGGATGAAGCCCTTCCCGGTTATTTTTTTTGCCAATTTCTTGCGGGTAGCCTTAAAATCACGTTCTGAACATATTGAGCAGCTCGAATCATTGAAATTTGATCGAAAAGAGAATTCCGCATTTTAATGAGGATCCCCTCATTTGAAACAAACCGTGTGTCTGTGTGTATATATATATTGTTATGTTATTGATGAAACTTAGTTTCTTTTTCAAGCAAAATAAAGTATATATTTTACATTTGGTGAAAGATGAAGAACAATAAGTAAAAAGATGAGAAAATGAGGAAATTCCATGTAAGAGAGTGAGAGTTAAGGAGGGACCTTCTTTTAATTTTAGGTAACAATATTCTTTTAGTATATAACAAGCGTCCTACCCGTACTATGAACATGAGCAAGGGAAATAAATTCTACATTATATTTAATGTTATTTATAGCTCTCTTCAAAAAAGTGTTATTTATAGTTGCGGGTAAAGTCTTGTTATGTAATTTACCCCTCATTATTTACGATTTAGCATTAAATATAAAAGTTTGAATGAGAGAATGTTTGAGTATGAAAATTTTTTTCCTGACATTTTATCTTTAACTTTTGGTATTTTAAAAACCGTAGGAAAAAAGAAGAAAATAGATTTTATTAGAAAGATGTCACATATGAGAGAAAATTAAGTAGAGAGTTTGATATAGTGTGTGTGTGTTTCAGAATAAGTTTAATAAATTAATTCATTTAAGCTTAAAAGTTATTTATAAAGGAATTGATAGATTCAAAAATCTCCTTTTGCAACATTTTTGAAACAAAATTTGTATGGGATGTGGGATTACCTTTCAAGCAGCCCTTTCCAATTACAACACCAACTCCAATCCCACCCTAAGCAAAATAACTTATGACTCTACTCCCTCCGTCCTGGGCACTTCGATTATTTTACCAAAAATTCTCATATCCGCATTTATGGCGCGAGCCCTCTATCTTTAAACTCAATAAAAATAACGTTTTTTTTTTTTTTTACTCTCCTTTCTTTTCTTTTCCAAGAGGAAAAATAATAATTGACCAACCTCTAAATATTTCGACAACAATATTGTATATGTACATCGTATTTAAAATGAGTTGTCGTTTTGACTATCAAAAATCGTAATTATATTACCAAAAATAGTAGATTCGAATTTGTAGGCGAAACGTTCCATCTTTAAAACCAATCTAGATAAAATTATTCTCTTTCCACTTTAATTTCTATGTAGTTTTCTATATAAAAACAAATTAAAAGGACTACCCATATCTCTCTAAAAAAATAAATTACTACTGTACTATCCTCAATTATGTTCATCAGTAATGATTCTCACACATATTTTTGTATACATATCACTCATTTATATTTTTGTAGGGTCTATATCGAGGTCTCATAAAATGATTTTTTACAGAAACCTTTCAAAAAATATTTTAAAAAAGATAAACGATTTGAATTATTTTGTAAGACTCTGATATGAACTCCACAAAAATATATATGCATGACATGTGCAAGTAGTACTGTTGTTTTCACTTTGTTTTTCCTTCTTTTGACAAGTTTCAAATCGATACAGTATTAAATTTATAAATCAACGTAAAAAGTGAAGTAAAGGTTGAGAGCCACAATAATTGGCATCAAATGCTTATTGGGATTCCCACTGTTGCTGAATTCAAGATATGCACACACCCACACACTAAAAAACGAAGAAAAAGAAAGAAAGCAAAACCAATCAATAATGGTACAAACACATTTTGAAACACAATTTCAAATCCAATCGTATATGGAATAAATAGATGCACATGATATATCTTATGGGTTTCGGACACATACATCTAACCGTTGAGTGCACATGAATTCTTAACCATTTCCGAAACAATTGTATTCAGAATTATTTTAAAGGTGTATTCCAGAACTTTTGAAATAAAAATTAAAACGAATATTTAAAAACACCCACAAACCCATGGCCTTTTACCCTACTCCGTTTCCCATTGGCTGCTGCCCTCTGTGTAATGTAGCATCAGAAGAGGAGAGGGGGGAGGAGAGAGAGAGAAAGTTAGAGAGAGAGAGAGATAGCTGAAACAAAACCCCAAAAGCAGTGAGGTGAGTAGTGATGAGAGAAAAAGGCAGCAGAACCAATTAGGGCTCCGTCGGAAAGTTTATGCATTTGTAAAGGTAAGCCCTTTGTTCTCTCTCTCTCTCTCTCCAAAGTGGAAATATCTCGATTTCGTATCTATTAACTTTTGGGTTTCGAATGGGGTGAAACGAATTACGTGGAGCTCTTTTTCGCGTCCAATTTGGTGGATTAGAGAAGAATTTCAGGTTTCTTGAATTCGAATTTAGGGTTTTCCAGTGGGATTTGGGAGGTTGTTGGTAGTCTACTTTTGCTCTTTAAGTTATCTCTTCAGTTTGGGAATTAGGGTTTTTTTCTGGTGGATTGAGTTGAACAGGCTTTGGTGTTGAATTGAATCTTTTGTTGGGGCACAAATTCTGTGGATTTTTAGGAGTTAAAAAAAAAGTGTCGAGACTTTTGGAATCTTGAGCTGTGCTTTGTCAAGGGATCTTGGAATTCTTTGTAAATTATTGTTGGAAATCCATCAGCTTCTCATAAGGCGGTAGTTCTACGCTATGTAAAAATTTGGCTGCTTTTGGCAATTTTCTTGGACTTAACATCCGGGGAGGAATATTGGGAGTTTCAAAGGCTTGGTGGGTTTTTAGATTACTTTGCTAGTAAGTTAAGAGAGCGGAATGGCAGCCGAATCAAACACTGGTTTCCGCCATGACGGAACTTTCAGCTCCGCTTTGAATCGCCATGCGATATCTTTCCAGTCAGGTGCAGTGAACAGCACGTCTGAGATGATGCCGATGGCAAATTACTGTGGGGTAAATAGCACAGCTGGCATGATGTTTTCTGGAAATTCTGGGATTCTTAACCATAATCAAGGTATGGGTCAAGCTGGGAGTTCTTCTGGTTCGCTTCTTGTCGATTCCGTGCCTGGGCTCAAGCATGAGACAGGTTATGCTGTGGAGTGGTCTGTTGAGGAACAGTACAGGTTGGAAGAAGGACTTGACAAGTAGGTAGTTTTTTCCAGGTGTTTGAGAATATTACTTTCAACAAATACATGTTTCATCATGCGCTAATTTTGGAGTTATGGGTATTTCTTTTTATAGCCTTTGTATCTTATAATTACTAAGTTTCTACATGCCCTCTGTTTGTTCTTTGATCTTGTACAATTTCCTTTTGTATAGGCTGATTGAATTGTTAACAACAAGCTTTTGTTCTGTTATTCTGAATGATTAGGTAAAATGATAGCAACTCAAGCTGTTCGTCCTTGAGCAATTGAGCTAGTGTAGTTAGCACCCCAAAAGAAGATTAAAAGGGGCATGTGAAGACATTCTGTTACTATTATGATTCTCCAGAAAATAACAACTTCTACGTAATTATCCGCGCGGGGGGGTGGGGGTGGGGGTTGGGGGGGGGGGGGGGGGGGGGGGGGGGTTGGGGTTCGGTGGGTTGGTATCATATACAACAGAGGTGTCCTTGGCTTGATTGCCAAATAAGCTACACTTATCATTTGAGCATTTGTTTGGCAAATGATGGTCATCAAAGATGATGATACGCATACTGTTATTGAGCCTCTCTAGTTTTCTAACTGTTGAATTGATATGCCTGCTCTTCATCAGCATCTCTGATCGCAAGGTACACCACTATGCATAATGTGTATTTTGATGATTCGTTTTCCTACTTCATAACTCTTCCACTTTTATTGCGTCTAGACTGGACATTTTTTCATAGTGATATACTTCTTATTTTGGAATTTGAATACAGATGGTATCAGATTAAATTTTCCTGTATGGAATTTGTAGATTTGCCGATGAACCCAGTATCATGAGGTATGTTAAGATTGCAGCGACATTGCGTGATAAAACTGTACGTGATGTGGCTCTGAGGTGCAGATGGATGGAGGTGAGCTCCTTACTTGTGACAATGCCTTAGTTTTTTTGACTCGGAGAACAACAATGTCATGAAATTAACATAGGGGTGGAGGTTGACCAGAAACAATAGCAAAACCTGAAGTAAACAATAGTACATGGGTCGCCCTTTATTTGTTTGCCTATTATTACTAATACAGCACAATGAAGTAAATTTATTGGTTTTCTGTTTTTATGAAGTTGGTACCCCGCTCAATTTGTCTTTCTCAGGAAAGATAGCCCAGCCTATTTTCTTTAGCTTTTCTCAGTTTCACTTTGGCGTGCGTTTGATTCCTGGAGTTGTCATCCTGTGAGACCATGTTACATGGTTTTGGATAAATTTTAACCCTAAAAGCTAGCTATTAAGGTGAAGGTGCCCTCACACCCTTACAGTGTTCTGAATGGCGGCCGCCCAGGCTGCCTAGGCGCTTGGAGGTACCCTGCCGCCACGCCAATAGCCCTTGGCGTTTGATTTGGCGCCTAAGGAGGTTTGGCGGTGTTTGGCGGCCACCAAGGCGGCCTTGGCGGGCTTGGTGTCTTGGAGGCGTCGTCGGCGTCTTTGGAAGCCTTTGGCGGCCTAAAACAATATATATATAAAAAATAATACGAGGGAGGTGAGCGAAGCCCTGTTACTTATTGTCTTATTCAACTTATTTGCTAGTTGCTACTACTTAATATCATTTGGGTTTGTACGTTGAACTTGCATTATGGATACATGGAATATAGTTTGATTGGATAATGGTTTGTTAAAAAAAATAAAAAATAAAAAAATCCGCCGAATTGCTTGGCGCCGCCTAGGCGGCTTGGCGCTTGGAGGTGGGTCTCCGCCCTACTACCCCCAAGCGCCATTTAGAACATTGCACCCTTATATCTGGTGCATTACTCTTTTGTCCATGCAATATCAAAATGAGCTTTAGAAGGGCGCGTGACAAGAGAGGAGTATATGTGCTCTTGTGGAGCAAAAATGCAAAATCTAATTTCCATCATAGGTTTTCTGGTTACAACGTGCAGCGGATTTACAAATTTTTGCTGCACCCTTCTAAATATGTGGTTACAACGTGCAGAACATGTGGGCCAATATAAATCATCATACTTTTGGGGCTGCTTTAAGACATTTCAAACACGCAAGGGAAGAGGGTCATCCACTACTAATTCATACCTTTCGGACATTGCCACCACTTAATCCGAGCAGGAACAGGAAGTGGTAACTGTCCAACCCGAGTGAGAGAATCTTTCCCTGATTATGATGAGAAAGCTTATGGGAGGAAGTTGGAGTTCTAAAAAGAGAATTCAATAATGGTAGGATATAGGCTGCAGTACCAATGTAACATGGACTCGGATACGGGTATCGGGTGCAGATATGTGCCTAAGGGCATAAGAATATGCCAAAATAATTAAATTCCTTAGTAGTAGTATTTTATTTTCCGGGATAAAGAGCGTTTACAAAGTGCCTTAGGGCATTTTACGCATAATATAGGAGTTTCAGGCATAAATAGCATTTACAAAATACGCTCGATGGGGGTGTGTCCAACAAAAATGTATTGGACACGGATCTCATTACCTTATTTGATTCTTGCGTGTATAAAATGGGTATTTTATGCATTTAGAAGGATCCACGTAAATAGAGTCTACACATGTATACATGTTGTCCATCTAGTTTATAGAGTAAATATCACCTCTTTTGATGTAATTGAGGCGTACCTTCCTTTTCGTTGATAAGTTTGAAGCCTATCTGGTTGAGCAAAAATCTTACCTCAATCATATTTGACAGAGAAAGCGGCGGAAACAGGAGAACTATAACTTGGGGAAGAAAGTGAAAGAAAGGAAGGTATTCATTTGCAACTCATTTATGTTCTTAGTTTTTTTTTTGTGTGACCTTATTAAAGGAACTGGACTTTCTTTCAAGTTCTGTAATGAAAGATTTTGTGGTTTTGACTTGAGACTTGATTAGAAGCAATGATGATTGTCAATAAGATATGCATCCCAGTAGATCATACATCAACTTGCCTTCATAATGATTGCCCAAAATTTTTGAGTTGGCATTTTAAGTTCTTCGATAGTGATTTTTCCAAGAATCGCGTCCTCCATTATGTCAGTAGATTGCATTAAAAAGTAGGTCAAGTCTTTTCCTGGTCTTTAATTGTTTCCTATCATTCACTTTGTAAAGAGGTAGGGTTATCCCCATGGAGTATAATGGATAGATTTTAGTAAGTTGTATAGCTTGTATTTGCCAGTTCAGTGGTTCTTCAAGCTATATGAAACACATTGCCAGGCAACTGATTGTTCACCTAAATGTTTGTTACTCCATTTTGAACAGTGGATGAGATTGGATTTCTGTTTTGGGTGTGTTGAATGAATCAAATGTCTTAGCGTGTAATGTTGATGGAATAACCAGTAAAAATCATGCTTCTTCAATCCTCAGGATAAAATGTTGGAGTCATCCTCTAAGTCTAATTTATCCTCGATTACACCATCGGATATGGCTCCATTTTCTTTGATCATGCACCGGACGGACCATATTGAACACATGCCTCTTGAAGGTTAGTGTTTTCCGTTCCTTTGTGAAGGTGTCCTTTTTATGTCATTTTCTTCTTTGAAATCCTTGCAATTTGAAATGACAGTTAAGAGTTTTCATAGGTTCAAGTTTCTTACTGTGATCTTATGGTGTTGTGGTCTATTTTTTTTCTTGTCATTCTTTTATTTTCACCTTTAATTTGAATCAACTGTTACTTTAATGTATTGTTCATGTATGTATGATGAGTTTTTGGTTTACATGCCTCCCTTCAATGGTAGCTGACAATATGGAGAATCGTTTTCATATTTTGCTTAGTAAGAATAGCACATAAATTTGAGCCACTGGCTTGTCGTCCATTATTTTGCTTCTGTTACTAATGTTAGTAACTAATACAAATGCAAACAAGATAATGTTGATATCCTGTTGCCCGTGTATGTGGCGCTTCCTATCTCAGCCTGATTAGAAATACCAACAAGAATGTGAAAATGTGCCATTTGCTATTATGTGTCCGTGTATAGATCATCAATGAGATTATTGCCATCAAATTTTTTTTCCCAAACAAGCAACCGAGGATAAAAGTAGGTAATTTCCGACATCTATGTATTTAATATTTATTTTCTTCCATACATACCATCTAGGCTTTAGTTTATTTTGTGATAGCAATTGTTTTCTTTTTTGGGTGCTATGGATTGGGATTTGGGGTGAAAGACTTAAAGTTCACGCTTGTTAGCAAATAGGACGTAAAAACGTGGCAATCCCAATATTGCCGAAACCGTGTAAGGACCACTCCTATTTATGGCCTAATAAAATGCTACACTTCCTTCCCAATTTGTGTTTCCAATTTTGGCATTCCAACTTATTAAGGAGACATCATTATTACTTTTAAGAGCTTTGAGTTTCCAAGAATACCCATCACTTTGTTGACATTGAATGAGAGTGCACATTTTCAATGCACTTTTTTTTGAAAGAGAGGGCATTAGGGGAATATTTAATAGTCAGCTTAAAATTGGACAAACACTTTGTGACATGAAAAAGCAAAACATAGAGAATTAAATTAGGACGGAAGGATTATTTCATCTTGGACCTTATTAGGGTGGTGTGATAGGCTAATAGCACTAACGTCATTGCTGCATTATTATCTGCTTAAGCAGGGAAACTGATTTTGAAGTTTTTCTATCTGTTTCTGTGTTGCTTTCCTTGATACACCCAACCACTGGGCTAGGCCACAGGTTTTTGCTTTTCATAGGAGTAATTTTCCTCATCAATCAGATTTTTGGGTCTCAATTTTGCTTTTCATAGGAGTAATTTCCTTAGTTGCACTGTAATAGCTTTTTACTTCACCATTAGCCAGTTTTTGTCTATTGTCGCACCTATAACTTGGATGTTGGAAAAATCTCTAAAGCTCTTTGGACTAAAACCTTTAGTAATCTGTGTTTGACAGTTCCTTAATTATTTTTAATGACAGTCCATTGGAGTTTTATGAAATTGTGGGGATAATTGTTGATGTTACAGTTAGTTGATTTACAAAGGCTACGAAGTGTCTACCCTGGTTCGGTTTTTTGATTGACTTCACCTTGAATTTACGATACAAGGTTTCCACATCTATATGGAGTTAAGTTTAAGCAGATCCATAAGCAGAGTTAGTTTGTACTTTTGCGAAAGAATTTACTTCTGCTCTCCCAATACTCCACAATCCCAACCCAAGTAAATTTTTTTTGTTTTTGGACCAAATCCATCACATCAGATAAGCTATAAATTCTACACTTGTACACTTGTTTAAGATACTTGTATGTTTATGCTATGCAGCTTGCGTAAATATTTTATGTTACATAATCCATTGTCATACAAGTAAAATTAACGGTTTATGGTGCAAGCAAATATTTCACATTATGGTAGTGCTTGGAGATTAAGATGATGGTAGCTTAAGTTGAGGGCTGATCTAGAATATAGCTTCAAGTTGGAAAAAGAAGATAGTTTGGTGTACGTACGAGTGTTGGTTCATGTTTTAGTTTCCAAGGTTCAGTCAGCACATGAAGCATCTCTTGTTAATCTTTGCAACATATGGGTGGGTAGGTAACAGTGTAGATACCGTAGGAATGAGATTGTGTCATAGAAACCTAGCCTCTCATGGATTAAAAATGCTGGTCCCGTTTGAGAACTCTTCCTTGATAGTGTAATTGTGGCTTGCCAATAGGAGAAATGTATATTCTACCGGGCATATGTAAATCAAATAACCAATGCTGTTTCTTTGACCTAGCCGCTAGAAGGCTTTTATTAGATTCCATTCCTTGTGACAAACTCTAGCTTGGGTGGTCAATTTATGGAAGCTCAAATTCCCCACATTTTGAATTAGGTTCTCTTCAACGTTCATATATATAGCTTTGATCTGCTATCCCTATGTGTGTGTGTTTCTGAAAATGTTGTACAGGTACTGCATAGAAATTGTGAATGGTTAGTACATAGAAATTGTGGATGGTAAAAATGTTCAGATCTTTCAATTATAACTGAGATTTCCAAACTTGTTAAAAATATTTTATTTATAAATTGTCTTGGTGAATGCCCAACCGCACAGGTCTCGGATGCCCTAGCATGTTTTGACGCTGGGTAATCTGCAAGAAGAGTCCATGTAACCCCTATATAATGACCAATTGAATAACTTTACCTAGACATGATTTATGGATCCATAATAGAACCCAAGTCTAGCAAAGCTTCAAAGTTGAAACTACAAAAAGGTCCCCAACTTCTGAAAACAGAGGAAAGATCGGTAAAAGAAGTCTGTCAGGTCACTAGTTTTAGAAGTAAATGTAAATAAAGATGCTAAAAAGTACCATGGATACTTCTTTTTGGACAAAAATGCCTTTACATGAATTTGGGTCTCAAAGCCTGTTAAACGTTTGTGGGAGGGGCTGCAGGGATTAGTCCGAGGTTTGCGAAAGTTGGCCCGGGACACCCTGCATTACCAAAATAAAACTTACTTAGCCACGCAATAGATGTTGCAACTGCTATCTTGATTAAGTTTTTGGGTTCTTGTCAATATATTGTTTCCTTTGTTGATCCAGCATTAAGTGGCACAACAAGGCAACTTTTGGAACAAAACAGTCAAGTCCTTAATCAAATTTCAGCCAATCTGTCACCGAATTTTTCTACATTCAAGGTAAATGCCTCTTATCCTATATTTTCAAGGTTTACATGTTAATGTGTATTTATTTCATTTCAAATTGCATATGAGATCTATTTTGATTAGAAGGACATGTTAGAATAGAAAAAAAGGATCATTGCATCACTATCCTATGCATTTTGAATGTGCCTAGATACTGGTCACTCATTCCGATTAAGTTTCCTTCCTGTTAATTTGGAAGTTTTTCTCAAATATAGGGAAATGATTAGTTCCAGGGCCAAAGATCTAAAGGTGATGTCTTGTGAAAGAATGACCTGTCTCGTAAAGTGAAAAATAAGTACTTAAAAAATAAGAATCTTAGTGAAACGGGGCCTAACTTTTATAATTATATATTGTCTCCGCCCTCTATCAAATTTTATATATAAAATATGATCACTTATTTTTAAAAAACAATTAAAAAACTTTGAGTCTTTGACATACTAAGTATTGATAAATTACATGATTACAAAAGTTATTTTTTTTTTTCCGACAATAAGAGGTGTCTGGGACATCTTACGCGAATTTCAACTAATTTTCTTTACAGTTGAATCAAAGGCAGACCATCCACGATTATGAAGAGTTTAGTGACACTACTCTAGTTAGTTAGGATGTTCCAAGACCACTTTTTTTGTTGTCTTTATTCAAATGTTTTTCTTGTTTGAACATTTTGTGACAATTTTTTGTGAATTATTTATTTGTCTTGACAAGAGAAATCGAAAAAGTAAAAAATTATGACTTTTACCCAAATATTTTTTAAAATATCCAAGATTTTGGGCTTTATCTTGGATATTACAAAAAATATTAGGCTAAAAGTAAAAAAAAAAAAAATTACTTTTCCGATTCCTCTCAAAGAGACGAATCAATAATCCAAAAAAAACCCAATTTAGTTGCAATAACGATTAACTTAAATCCATCAAGGCAAAAAAGATTGTGAAACAATATTTATCCTAAACAGTTGGCAAGAAACAAAAGGAAAATAAAAGTACAACTTAAACACTAATAAGGGTCTCGGTAGTGGAATTGTCTTTCCATTGCCGCACGGCAAGTCCACTTCAATCAATAAACCCATTTGATGGACAGCAGTGAGTTGGGTCTTTTAATTCCAGCCTATATCGAACCCATTTCTATCAACCCATTATACAATATGGGTGGGTTGAGTTGGGTTATAAATGGGTGGATTTGGGTAGGTTAAAATATAGGGTTGGGATTGTCACCTCTAGTTGCTTGCATATGCATGAACATATTTGTTGGACCTAATGTGCAACACTCTATAGATTCTGTCACGCCAGGCCTAAGAAAGGTTACTTATTTCTGTATGTTTCGACCAAACATCTCTTTTATGATCGCCTTGCCAATTCCATTGGACTTTGGGATACTTAACCTGACGTTCTTTTTTCTTTTTCTTTTTCTTCCTCGACTCAGCTCATGGTTAGTAGTGCTTGGTGTTGTGGGGGGATGGGGCGTTGTTGTATTATGGGAGGTGCCAACTGCACTGCACTCCACTTGCAATGTTCGGCCTGTCAAAGCTTGTTTGTATATAGTTCTAGTCTATGATATTCAGATGCTGCGACGTCACTCTTTATCATTCATAGTGAATTAGACAGTGCTAGTTTTTCACTGATGGTTGAATGAGCATTCATTTATATTCTGAGTACTCTATAGTAAGCATTAGAGAGTGTATTCTTAGAAACTCTACCAAAAGCAGACCTTGGATTTTCATAATTGTTTGCATTTTAAACTTTGATTTCTCATCTATTCATATGTTAAATTTTAGGGGACTCAACTGCAAATGAAAAAACACTGTTATTAGCTTGAGTAGTTTCTTGTGCTAACCTCAGATGATTTGGTACAGGGTTGAATTCCCAATTGGGACATGGAGGTGTGTAACTGCCTTGAGTTCTCTCTCTCTCTCTCTCTCTCTCTCTCTCTCTCGTGCGCGCGCGCGCAACACACACAGACACAACAGGAAGAAAAAATGAACTAGAATAAAATTCACATTTTATTGTCAGGAACTGCAGAATTTGGATGTACCACTTGAATAAGCATTGCTCAATTAGCCGGATCCCCTTTAGACTTTAAAGTTCCTAGTTGTTAGTCAGGAAACAAGCTAAATCACACTTGAAACAGTACTTCTGAGATGTCAATCGTTTTAATCAAATTACGAGGACTTAGCCTGCCAATTGAGAAAGGACGCTTTGTTATTGTGCCACAGAAAAAAGGCTGCTGGAAATTCTGAATGTCATGATTGCAGTGAACATGAGTGGGCATAATTCGAGTTGTCCTTTTGCATATGTTTCATTTTCTTCTTCGTGAAAGTTTTCAATTTATTTATTTTTTTGCAGTTTCTCATCTTCTATGATGAATGTACATGTGTTATTTTTTTATTTTTTTTCAAAATGGGCCATAAAGTGTTTAACATTTTTTTAAAAGGCAGTTGTTTGTAGCTGACACTTTAATCTAACACTTTGTTCAAACAGTTACAGGAAAACCTTGATCTCTTTTTTCGCACGAGGAACAATATAGCTGCCATCCTAAATGAGTATGTGGACATTCTTAACATTTTGATGTCGTCGTAGTTGATTCTGGTTCATATTTGGTTTTACATTGCTAATACTTGTCTTGGGAAAATGGTGTTTCAATTCTTGCAGCATGAGAGAGATGCCTGGGATAATGAGCCATATGCCACCACTGCCCGTATCAATGAATGAGGACCTTGCAAATACTATATTGCCTAGTACATCTCAGGTAATGTCTCATGCAGACTTAACTGTTTTTTCTTATTTCTCTAGGTTGAAGATTCTCTCCTTTTTCACAAGAAAATTAATGAGGTCCATCACAAGGAAAACGAAAACCAAGATTTGCTTTATCCGGTATTAAATGGAGCTACGAGCAAATAGAACACCTTTCAGGAGTATCAATACTGTTACATGAATTGTAAATGTATGAATGTGATGGACCAAAAAATCTGCAGTTCCTAATTAAAGTACTTAAAAAATGTAATTAAAAAGGGAAGAAAGTATAATAAGAAATCACACTTTCTTCTTGCTTTACTAGCAAAGTGATTTTGGTTTCAATTATATTGAAATCATTTCTCGAATGACATCTCGTCTCAGTAAGGTACCATGGCATTTTGGTTACTGTTTTGTCTTTCTTTTTTCGGGCATGAGAATCTTAAAACCACTGCCCCAGAAAAATAATCCAAACACCCTCTTAGTATCTTACTGAGGGGAAACTTTTGTGTATCCCGGGTTTTTGGACCCAGTTTTGGTTTTCTTTAATATTCATGTGTGCCGATTCATGTGTGCCTATCATGTATCAAATAAAGTCCGATGGACGCGATTTTTGGTATGAAAAAGGTTGTCACTGAACTTTACAAAATGAACAGAGCTGATCATCAAAATGTGATCGGAAAATGGCTGAAAAAGGAGAAACGGACCGGAGGGGATACCAAGGAGCTTGGTATCCCCGGGATACACAAAAGTTTCTTCTTATGGAGTTCCTTTTCCCTTAGTATCTTACTGAGTTTCTTTCATACGTACTAGAACTAATCCACAAATTTTCCTTTTGTCTACAGGCAATGATGTATGGGTCATCAAGTGGGATTCAGCTGAAGCAGGAGCCCAGATGTTGATGGTGAATCCTCCGGGGGTTGAGTATGATTTTATCTGGTATGTGTAAGTACAAAAAAAAAAAAAACATTTCTGCTGTAAATGCTTAACAAGATGGTTAGGAGCTAGGAGCTCTTTCTTCCTTTCGTGTACAAACATCTTCATCATCGCACATATTGGGTCCATCAATGAGAAGATTGTAGAGGAGCCCATTTTTGGAAGCTGAAACATGATATTGAATCCAAGCACCAGGTAATAATAATTCTGCAGAGACATTTGTTGGACCCCCAGAGAGTGTAATCACAGAATCTCTTCCTTATTGAGCTAGGATGATGTTTCAGCCTCGTGTGTATGAACTGAAACGTTGGAGTGGATATCCTTTTTGGTGCTTGATTTATCCCATTACTGTTGGATGTTATGATCGCATTTTGTAGCTTCTGTAATTTGCTTATTGGATCCATATATATATTTGAGAAGGTTAATTTCTCATCACTTGTCACTCTCTTCTTCTGTAAGGAAATTGTGGGTTTATTTTCTCGGACGATGCATATGGACTCGTTCATTATGTTTCACATATCTACGTCTGTCGTTTTTTTTTGGACAAAGTAAGAAGTGTTAAGTTGTTATTTACCTTTAGTGAGAGTTGAACATAAATCTTGTGCAGGGGCTACATGGTGCATACCCGCTTGCTCACATTTTCTTTATCGAATCCTTGTCAGTGTGCAATACTACTTGATGAGAGGCTTTCGTTGATTGTGTCCGAACAAAACATGAGTCCAAATCAATGGGTTTTCACTCCACTTGCTTTATGTAGCGAACTTAGAATGTTTTTATATCTTCCATTGAGAAACATTTGCTCACATCATGTAAATCAAATCACAGCATCCCCCAACTTGGCGTTCTTGTAAAATTAAGACACCATGTAAGCCTAAGAAGTGGGTGGATCAGTCTAGTAATGAATTTTCATGTAAAAGTATGCTTTGTCTGGTTGGGCTACAAGCATGTAAGCAGAATTTATGAAACATTTGTGGAAGAGAATTTTGTTTTGCTTGGTGTCCCATGAAAAAGGATTTCTTTTGACTAATGTTCTACTAGGAATTATACACTGCTTTCCTTGCCCAACCAAAAAAGGGAAAATATAACATGGTTTTCACATAACTTTTTTCTATTATTCTTTTCGAAGGCAAGACAAGATCCCTTCCAATTTTGATTGGAGATGGTACTACGTATGAGCGTTGCAAGGGACAATTTTGTCCGCAGTCCTTGGATGCATGTGGGTTTGACAAATGCACCATAAAATTCACATGCATATGGTTATGGAAAGTGTCTTCGGATGCCTATGTTGAAGCACGCTACTATGGTATTCTGCATCCAAAAATCCATCGGTGATTGATGTGACATGTAGGGATGTATTTAAACCAAACGACAAAACAAATACAACAACCCGTTTGATGAGTTCCCATTTCATATCTTATATCACCATCTCAATTGCTATCTCATCTACTCCTAATTCGTCAACTTACGTGTTTGAACGCAAAGATCCCATTTTGTAACCTTTCTTCTCAACAAGGTGAATTCAAATAAGTTAGACATTTGATCAGCTTTATTGAAGGTGAGACAAAATGATGTTGTAGCGAAAATGCGTCGTAGATCACTTGCTTTTTACAGTTGAATTTATCATATGAGTTCGCCCCTCATGCATTTAAAACTGTATCAGATCAAGAAGCACAAATTTTTTTACCTGCCATCCAAAAGGCCTGCTCCCTTTAGTACGTTGTTTTTAATCTTTTTTCCTAAATCAAAAGTTTTGTGAAATGGAAAAAAAAAAAAAAACTTTACACACACACACACACACACACACATCAATCCAGTCAAGATCAAGCCAGGACCTCTTACGGTCAGGACCGTCAGGACCTCCCTTTTTTCAATCAAATTTTGATGATCCGAGCTGCTCAATGTGTTCAGAACGTGATTTTAAGGGTACCCTTAGAAAATTGGCCAAAAAAATGACTGGAAAGGGCTTGAGTTGAGCAGTTTTTAATTGAATCATTAAGTAAAAAACTGTTGGGATGAAGCTCTTTCTGGTCATTTTTTTTGCCAATTTCTCGCAAGTACCCTTAAAATCACGTTCTTATCATATTGAGCGGCTCAGATCATTGAAATTTGATCGAAAAAGGGGAGGTCTTGACTTGAACTGGACTGTGTGTGTATATATCTCAAGATTCATGTCAGATCCCTGGACATTCATAAAGAGCCATCCCATTCCCTTTGGTTTCATATCATAGACAATAAAAATGAAGTTTGCACCTTGCAGTCTATTTTCCTCCCCCTTTATAAAAAGAACCACTTTGGGGGAGGTTTTGCTTGCCATTTTTTCTCAATTTTGGACAATTTTAGCGCTCTACTGCTGGCTATACAAGCTGGCCCCGTTGCCTATTATTGTAATTTTCCCTTTGGACCCACGTGGTGTGATCCCCTTAATACCTGACGCAAAAAAGAAACATGTGTACACCTCTCTCCATCTCCCCTTTTCTCCTTTCTCCTCGTTGCAAACCCCCCCTCTCTCTCTCATCTCCTTCCCTAACCGAAATGGTGAAACACCTCTCTCTCTCTCTCTCTCTCTCTCTCTCCTCCCTTATTCACCGAGAAACACCACCACTTCCACCTTTCTTCTCCGGCGAGCTGGCGGCCCCGCTCTGGCCACCTCCCTCTGTACCAACGAAGAGAATATCTTCATAGCTCCCATAAGTGCATCTTCTTGGATCTTTGCCGTCTCTCTCTCTCTCTCTCCACGACGAAGGAACCGTAACCAAACCCTAAAATCAAAGGTTTTTTGTCACTGAAAGCGAAATCTGGTGGGCCGTAACCATGGGCCGGATGGGGCAGCTTCGATCGTGAGATTTCAGGCTAAAAAACTATGTCATGGGATCCTGAAGCCATGCAAGGAACTGAGGCCGCCGCCAATGAATTTGGTTTTGGGTCCCACAGATTTGTTGGTTTTCGACCCAGACACAGTCTAGAAGTATTTTCATCTCTTTTTCCTTCTCCAATCATGTTGCATGTGTGCTTTTGTGGCTTTACCGTCACTCCGCATGCTCCATAACATGTAGTTGTTTTGATAATTTCTTGCATTTAGGTTTTCTTATGTGCTTTTGTACTTTTGTGTTCGATCTGTATGTGTAGGCTCATTCAGGGCTATTATTTTTAGTTGGTGATGCTTTTTTCCTTCCTGATTTCTGTTGCATGTTTGCTTTTGTGGCTTTATTCTAAAATCGTGTAGTATTTATTTTCATTTGTTGTTTTTTGACAAGTTTTGAGGAATTTTGTTGTTTGGTCTAGTTGGTTGATTTGGTGAGTGCAGTATTAAAAAGTGAAGAGTAAAGAGTATTGTAGTCTTATTTGTTTGTGTGTTCAACAACTATTAATATAATAATCCATGTGAAGAATGAGCAGACATCAAACAATATTAATTAATTATTTTTTCTTGTTATGGTGGAATTCATCATCAAGATGTCCCTCAATTTTTTCTAGATCTTTATTATTGTCATCATTCTATGAGTGGACATTCTATGAAATATTACATGATTTTCAGCTATGGGTTTCAGTCTGTATGTCATTTCATTATTTAGGTATGTTACACTTAACCATAAAATTTTGTGGATAGATTTTTGGATTTGAAATACAGACACAGAATTCCCAATATAAGTCAGAAACAAAATGGATCCCTTTTGTGCTGACAGCCTGGTAGGATCATTACTTTGTGTTTAGATACTATTATTTTATAAGTGAGCAGTTCCAAAGTAATAGTTTGGTTATAGTAGAAGGTCTGCACCTTTGGAAGCCTGAATGATTGTTTACTTTTAAGAAACTAGTTGGCTCTGACGTAGAAGGATCGAAGTTCCCATGTTAGGACCCTTTAAGCACTTTAGTTTTCAATCAAATTGCTCAAATGTGATTTTTCATGTTGTGGCAATACTGTAAAGAGCCTAAGATGTACTGTTATCTAGATTTTGAGCAGGTTACTATTCAACGTGCTCATGTTACCGTACTTAGTACTCCTTGGTTGTTTTAGTGGTTTAACATTAAGTTCTCTTTTATGTTTGTTTACGAATAGGGTGAGATTGTAGACACCTCAATTTGGCCTGACGATTATTTCAAGTCCCACCTTGGAGACCATCCCAATGATAAATGGATACAGTGATTGCTGATTGACTTTTCGTAAACCCATGGACTTTTGGTGAATACTTTTAGCCACTTAGAGGACCCAATTCAGAGCCAAATAGCCTTTCAGACAGAAATACTATTCCTAGGAGAATCCATCTATCGGCCGTAATAGTGATCTCACGGCCTCAACCATTCTTTCACCCGTGAAACATGTTGTTTAAAAATCTCCCTGAGAGATTGATTCCTCGGTGGCCATATTGATTCTTCGGCCGCCACAGCTATCACTTGGCCTCCACATCTATTGCTCGGCCGCCCGATCGCCTATTTTCCAGATTCTGGAATGTTCTGTCAAACGTTTGATCCGTTCTCAAAACCCTAGTAGCCAAATTTTGATGCGTTCAAGCTACGAAAGCAGATTCATCTAGAGATCTTATTGCCCTATAATTCCTTATTGATTCACGCCATTTGATTGGCCGGAGTGAGTCACCAATTGCCTATATAAAGAGGTACTTAGGGTTCCGAAAAAACAACAATTCATATCATCACAATCACCCTCTCTAGCCATGAAATTCAGTAGAAACATTCTCTCATACTCACTCTACAAAAACCCTAGCCTTCCGAAGGCAGCCGCAATTCGACGATCAAATCCTGAAGTACAAACCCTAACCCTAGGATTTTCGAGAAGCAAATTAGTCAATCCTCTCTAATCCGAAGCAATCAAGCAACTGAGGGATCAAGGTGGTGAGGCCTAGGAGCCTTTGGTTTAGTTTATTTACAGTTTTTACATATTAATCGTAGCATTTTGATTTTCTGCTAATCTTTACGTTTGGTGTGAGGAAGAACATCGGCTGGGACTCCGTTCCCTCGGTTGGTATATCAAACCAGGAGGATCCCTCGGCCGTGACATCTATTCACCAACCGCGGGATCCATCTCCCTGGGACAACCTATTTTGTTCTGCTTTTTTTTTTTATGCATGCTTTCAATTACCGTACTGGCTCACCTTATTCACTGTTAAAGGCTAAAAATAGGTTATGTGTTAGAATTGCATAAAACATGTATTGATCGTATGTTGAACAACTATGGGCTAGTCTCACGACTGGGAAAAGAGGGGTGCCTAACACCTTCCCCTTATTGTACTTTTCGCTCTTGTACCCGGAATCTCTATTTATTTTTCCTAGTTTTTATAAACTAGGTGGCGACTCTGTTTTGATGATAACCGTTATCGTGTGCCGATGTTCCTAGCCGTGAGAATATCCACAATCTTGGTTTATGAAGTGGAAAGCAAACAAAGAAACGATGATCAATCTGTATAGAGATGCCCCGTTTGGGAGGTGTCTATAGTTTTTGGTGACTCTGCTGGGGAACTTGGGAGCCATAACCAGAAAATTCAACATGGGATTAACACTTGCTTTATCTAATTCTTTTATCATATGCATCGAGCGGGCAACCTCGTTGAGTTCACCTAATATCCCGGCATGTCACGGGCTATCTTAAGGGTTCCAGCAAACTCCACAGTCACTTGTACCTAGTGGTATATCAAAAAGGGAATCACTTGATCACCGCCTATGATGGGTTGGTGAGAGGACTAGCACCCTTTGACAACAGAGCACCCTTGAGAGTACCCAAACCTTACATGTGTTAAAAGGCCATAGAACTTATCAAAATAAGACAGGAACCCGCAGGTTAAGGAATTTTCCTACATTTTGCTTTGAAGTTCTTACTCACACCCTGTATCATTTGTTGTTGTAACATCTCTTTCTGTGCAGAAGGATTGGGATTTTCAGCCCAAATCCTAGCCCTATACAGCCAAGTACTGACTCGCAGGTATTCTACTTTTAAGCAAGCACAATAGGTAAACCGAGAAAGCAACCATAGCTAGTTTTATACTCTTACAACACTCGAAGCCATGCCAAATAGAAGTCTTTGTAGCCATCCCATCTGTCGTCATCGCCTGTCAAAACACCTTCGCCGCAACGGTCCCAATCACTTCCTGGGTTTTCCCGGTCATCCTCTCAGCAAACCCGATTGTATGCCAATCCCCAAAGTTCGCCAAGCTCCTATCCCTCACCATTTCAACAATGTCAGACAACAATGCCATCATTGTTGAGCTCCAAGCTCAAATCACTACTTTGCTAGCTGAGAAAGCAACAAGGGATGTTGAGGACAAAGAAGACGAGGAAGAAGATGAGAATCCTCTTGAGGTGGTAACGATAGAAAATCCTGAATTGGCCAAACAAGTCAAGGAAATCAAACATGCTTTGGCTCGTTCACAGGGGGACCAAATTCAAGACTTTGAAGGATTTTCCTTTTCCCAGATTCTCAACTGCCTGAACGATTCAAGATGCCAAACATTGAGAAGTTAAATGGGACTGGTAACCCTACCAGTCATGTTCACCATGTTATCAACACCTTGAAGCCCATGGGCTTGAGTGATGAGATCATTGCTCAATTGTTTCAAAGGACTCTCACTGGAAGCGCCCTCGATTGGTTTCTCACTTGGGAATTTGTGCACTATCAAACTTAGCCACAAATTGCCAATGCTTTTGTCAAGCAATACGCATACAATGTTCAAATTGAACTAACCACCCGGGATTTAGGGATGACTAAGCAAGAGTCGAACGAAGACTTTGCTACCTTCGTGGCAAGATGGAGAGAGAAAGCCGCTAAGATGAAGAACTGCCCCTTTGAGGAAGATCAAGTAAGGATAGTTGTCAAAAATCTGCAGCCCAAGTATCTAAAGCATACCTACACTCATGCTATCACCGATTTCAAACGCCTGCATGCTACTGGGCTACAGATTGAAGATGGAATCAAGTTGGGGCTCATTGGGAAAGAAGAAGCTCATCCTCTACCCAAGAAAACCTTTCCTACCGGCATATCTCATGCCTCTGTAAACACCCTTAACCCAGCCTTACCACAGGACCCTTTCCAAACTAGCTCATCCTGAAATTCAAATTGCCTCCACCGCAACTTTAACCCTCTTTACATGACTCTCTCACAAGCCTTAACCATTCTAAGCCACCAAGGGCATGTCAAACCCTTGAACAAACTGCCTCCTCAGCCGCCTTACAGCCCAAACCATGACCCCAACAAACAATGTGCTTATCATCAATACCTTGGGCATGAGACAGACCATTGCATGCGTCTTCGCCATGACATCCAAGACCTCATGGATAACCGAACCATAAAACCTCCAAAACCTGATGTGCAAGTCAACCCACTCCCTGCTTATAATGCTGAACCACCACCCTGCAATGTCAATCTAATAAACCTGTCTCACGAACCCATATACAACCCAAGCCAATACATTGTCCAAGTTACCCAAATCAAGCCAACCTTGACCTTCCCAGAGGAGGATGGGTGTTTCATGATGGACGAAGAGGAACAAGCAAAGGAGGAAAAGCTAAGGAAGTGGAAAGAGCATTCCTGGGTGAAGCATAACTTGGAAGATCCAGATATTCCATTTATAGAGGACGATGAATGGCTGCACATCTGGTTTAAGAATAGGAAGAAGGAAAATGAAAGGGTCATCATGATGAGAAGGCATGCCCGCTTCGAGTCTGCCCAAATAGTGGTACCCATCAACCGTCCCAAAATTCCAATGCCTCCCATTGTTTGGGAAATAATCAATCTCATAGAAGAAGTGGAGGAGTCCCAAATGCAGCCATGGGTCAATCCTTATGAGGAATGCGATTATAGTCAATGGATAGAAGAAGAAGAGGACCTAGATTTCATATGCACAAACCCCTATCGAACGGGAGAAAGTGACCTCGATGAAATGGAAGGAGAGATGATGATCCGCTTGATGGGATCTCTTTGGCAGCACTGTTTAACCAGACAACTAATCTCTCTTACATGTGCACAATCAAAAAGGAGGAAGAAAATCAAGGGGTAGAAACTGAGAAAGATGAGGTGGAAACCCAGGCTGATATTTCTATTTGGGGACTGCTCATGTCTTGAAGAAGTTACTATGCAAGCTTTGAAGATGGATCTAGTTCAAAGACTCTGTTTGGCAAAGAAGAGGGCGGAAAATAGTATAAAATTGTGAAAGACAAGGGAAAAGGAGATAGTCTCGAAATGCTGTAGTAGTGAAAAGTCATAACATGGCAAAAAGTGATAGAACAACTTTTGGGCCCCTGTTTGGGCATTTTATTATTGCTAAATGAATTCTTATTTTATCTTCTAAACTATGCTTATCTAGTAATTTGGTTCTTAAAATTGCAATTGCCATATGCTACATCTCTTTGCCAAATAAAGGAAAACTTTAAGAAATCAAGTCCTTTGTGTCGCTGACAAAAAGGGAAAGCAGGGATGAACTTTAGTTGCTTAAGAAACTAGGTTTTTGTCAAAACTTAGAAAGAAGACATTATCTCCGCAAGAACACTTAGAGTTAGCTTGCCCATTATGAAAGTACAAACACAAAGGAGATTTAGAAAAATAGCTCCACCAAATTTCTCTCCAAAGTGCAAAAACCTTCTTGTGAGAAATGCTCGTTGGGTAACCCAAAAAGCCAAGCAAAAGTAAGAGCAAAGCCTACTAGGGCAAGAAACTGCAAAAACGCAGCCTAGGCAAAAGTGAAGGCATCCAAAGAAAAGCTCGCTAGGAACTCAATCTCCATTAGGTAACCTAGGCAAAGTTTAGAGCATGTGAGAAGAAAAACCAACAGTGGAAGCCCAACCTCAAAGGTTGTGATTTTGGAACTACGTTCATGGCCTGATTCCCTGATTGGGATACGTAGGCAATCTCACATTGAGATGTGGCCCAAACATGTGAATAAAGGATATCAATAGATTTGTACTCAATGATAGGCATAGCTAAACCTGTGTATTGAGCTTGCAAAAGATAAGTATGTTTTTCTCGAAGAATTGACAATAGCAAAGGACACAAGAATTATTGTTCATCCCCTCAAACCTGAAGGTCATCAATACAACAGAAAGGATGCCTCAAAAATTCTTGAATTTGGCAAAAAGATTATGGAACATAGCAAAGGCGAATGAAAGATATAAATCAAAGTCAAGCAGGAAGAGAAAAGAGGATGCCACTTGGCTAGACAAAATCTAGCTTCTTTTAGAAAATGGAAGTAATGGCTGAAAGATTGATGTACCGGCCGAGACATTGATTCCTCAACCGTGTTATCAATTCCATGGCCGTTATCTCGCTTCACATAACAGTTTGCTGCAAAACTATTTTTAGGGTTGGCAACTCTTTTCTTTTTTGAACCGCGGTTGGCAACTCTTGTTGCTTGTTATAACAAAAAAAAAAAAACAAAAAAAACAAGCAGATACCTATTCAAAACAATTTTTAAAAAAGCCATGTTTTGACTATTACATGTAAACTGAAGACATTTAGGGGTAAGAAAAGCATTTCCCATTTCATGAACGAAAAGCTTGATTACCAAAAATCATTGCTGTGGTTACTTTCACTATGTAAATACAGCTGCTGCCTGTCTTTTTGCTAACTCTGGATAGGAAAGAAAAAGGAAAATCCTAAGGCTAGTCATGATGGCGTCTCCGAGACGGTCGCTGAGTTGAAGAGGGGGATTGCTCACTGGTTCCCATATCCTCACCACTGGTAGCAGGAGTTTGTTCAGCCTTAAGCTGCAAAAAAGGGAGACAAGCGCTCAAATTCAAGAAGGGATGCAAGGCAAAGAAGCATGAAAGAGAACCATACCTCGAGGATTCGACGGTGCTGCCTCCGAACCAAAGGCTCCACAGCCTGATAAGCATGCAGCCATTCCTGCACTATCTTAACAAGTACCTGTGGGATAATCAACATTACGAACATCTAAGCATGGAATACAATGATGAAGTAGTGAAAACTAGAATGAAGAAATCTGTGAAGTTCCAGCCAGTAACATATAGAGTTGAGTCGAACAAGGAGTAAGTGCCAAGTGCTCTTCCTCTCCGTCGGCGGAATGGAAAGAAACGAAGGTAGGGGCCAATGGCCAAACAGGAGCAACAGAAGGAACAGTAGGCAAAGCCAAGAAAAGGCGACAGTACTTCGCATAGTCTCCCGCCTGAAGAAACAAGCCCGCCCAATCTCTGATCCGAGCATTCCTCACGTCTTCTTTAGACATTGAGGAAGTAGATCTCATCGACGCCGAAGGTGGAGGAGGAACGAATTGAAGAGCCTCAGTGCATGGGCGCCACTGACTAGCCACCCAATCGCCGAAATACCAAGCTCGGCAAAAGGGGCCCTCAAGCAAGTTGCGAGTATGGTCCAGAACTCTAGAGCGTGCAAGAGGGGCGTCCTCTGGAACGCCACCCCAAGGGTCAAACCATACCTACAAATAAAGCCAAATCAGTTGCAACACAAAGATATGAAAAGACAAGGAATATAAGAAAAAGGGAGATACCTGATCGACCGTCAATTAGTCAAAAACTTGCTACCACTCATGAAGGCTCAAAATAGGTGATCGTGGCTTCCGTTGCCCCACCAACCATCGCTCATAGCGCGAAACACAATTTGCATTCGTGTGCTTAGTATCAGGAGGAAACTCGAGAAGATGCTCGAAAGCCCAGAGCTGAAAAAATGGATTAACAAATTGTGGGCACGCGCCCCAGAGATTTTTCATTTATAAAAATCGGGTGCGGCCCTTTTTCAGAAAAGCGCGGCGAAACACCTTGATTCACAGTCGCCACTCGGGTTTTAGCGGTGAAGACACCCAAGGAACCGAACTCGAAAAACGTTTGCCATGTTTGTTTGATTTTTGAAAAGGCGTAGACCGGTCCATCGTCACCTTCGATATCTGAGGCTCGGAAGCCAGGTTACGAGAGGGAAAGGATTTTATGGCACCCCTCTCACCCAATCTGGAGATTGGTCTCTACTCAGGCATTTTTGTAAAACTTTTGCATTTTCCTCTCATTTGGTCATCTTTTTAGCCAATCAGGGCGGGGGAACAGTTAACGAGGATTAAAACTGTAACACATTGCAATTATGTGACAAAATGTTTATGGATGACTTGCTTGCAATGATAAATATAGATTGAGAACAAGCACTGAGCGACCCGAATAAGTTGGAGTACGCTGCCCTGAAGGGTCACGAACAGGCTCCGCACCAGCGTGCATGCTGATAAGACCTGCGCACGCCACAACCTAACTGGCGTACTCCACTCACCTAGTTTCTCAGTCTTTGTTAGCAATCCTCTGGGCTCTGGAAAAGGACCAGCGCACACCCAGGACAAACCACGCAGTTAATCAGAACAGGATATATATAGTTACAGACAGATGAAACGGCTTAGAGCCATGAAAGACGACAGAATGCCCCAAAAATAGTGTGGGGACAGAAAAGAGGCCAAAACTAAGCCAAAATGCAAGGGCCAGCCATTGGATCTTGGGCAACACTGCCGTACACCAGTCATAGAAAACCGTACACCAGTTTGTCCTTAATCCAGTGCTTAGCTTTGCATCATCTGGCTTCTGGAACATGACTAGAAGGATCCCAGAGGCCTTTTGAACAGATAAGGAGCAAGCAGTAACTACTACAGCTAAGCAGCTCTAAATATACAGACAGCAGTAAACTGGTTATTAGCATGCTTAGGTGGTTGATAGAAAGATAAGCTAACAGAAATGATGATCCATGATCCCCATGCCAGTAGTGCTCGTACTACCATGACTAGCGTACGGCATAAGTGTACTGGCGTGCGCCATGTCTCATCTCATGCGATTGTTGTATTTCTCCAGTTTAAGGCCAGGACTAGTATTATTTACTAGCCTGGGCCTTACTGGTTCCCCTCAGGAGATGAAAACAGAAAGGAGCACAAAGGTGATATACCTTTGCTTGGGAAGAAAGGATGGCTTGAGCTTTGATTTGGAGAGATAGAAGGTGGCAATGTGAGTATGTATCAGTGGAGGGTGAGACTGAAAGACCCCTTTCTTTCTTGCTCTTTCAATGGAGGAGTAGAGAGAGAGAGAAAAGAAGAAATGCCTTGGGGTTCTTTATGTGGTTAACCCCTTGCAAATGAATGCAAGGGGGGTATTTATAGAGGAGAGAGAGACTGAGGAAGGGCTGTGATCAGTTGGGTTAAGGGTTTGGTTCGGTTAGGAGGGAGCCTCCCATGCATTAAATGCATGGGACTTGGCTTGATGAAGGGTGTAGGAGAGAGAGGGAACGCCTCTGCCGAGAGTAATCATCAGGGAGACTGTAGCCGATGTCAGGGTGGCACAAAAGTCTCGGCCATGTGGCTAAATAATGTTGATTTGACTGGGATATACTGGCGTGCGCCACATATGGACCAGCGTGCGCCAGTGAAAATTGAGTCAACGGTCGATGACCGACACGTGGCAGTTAACTGGTGTGCGCCAAGGGATCAACTGCGTAAGCCAGTTTGGGTTTTGCTGGGGCTGTTTGGCTCTGGTTTGAAGGGTTTGTAGTGAGTTCGAAAGAGGTTCGGGACGCTCAAAGCTCAAACACACCATCATCCTCAGACTGTTCTCGACCATAATCGTCATTGGGGAAATAAAAGATCGAAAAATAACGTTATCTGGACAGTCCAGAAGTTCAGTCCAGAATGGGGTGTCTACAGTAGCCGCCCTTTGACGGCACTTGAGGTACCATTGATTGGAGACAAGTAACGTCAAAGGTTTTCTAGACACCCCCCCCCCCCTTTTGATGCTATCCAGAATGCATGAATTTTGAAGAACCTGTTTGATTTGAAGTTGGGGCGGATAGATCATCGTTGATTTTGGAATTGGACGAGTGGATCGTCGTTGATTTGAAATTGGACGAGCAGATCATCGTTGATTTGATTTTGGACGGGTAGATCGTCGCTAATTTGAAATTGAACGAGTAGATTGTCGCTGATTTGAAATTAGATGAGTAGATCATCGCTCTCTGCTTGGGGATGGGTCCCAAAACTTTCCAGAATAAGCCGAGCTTTCATTTGAGAATGAATTTCGGCACAGGGCATGAATTGGGCCTGAGGCCCAAAACTTATTGGCGTACGACACTACGATACTGGCGTGCGCCACCTTGCGCAAAGATCTGAGCCCAGACCTGGCCCAGACCTAGCCCAATTACCCTCTACGTCGAATAAACTACTGCAAATGGCAGGGAACCGCCATTCCTTCGGTTTTTGAACTCCAAAAATCCAAAAACTCTCTCAAAACCCCAATCCCTTCCTCAATCCTTCATCCTTCTCATAAACCCATTCACCCACGCTCATTCATGGTGGAATCCGGAGGCGGCAATGGGGGCAATGGTAGTGATAGAGATGATGGTGACGTGGTTTGGCCGAGGGGCTCGCCCAAGAGCCTTCAAATCGACGATCAGTCGATACG
Organism: Rhododendron ovatum; assembly: GCA_019656835.1. Classification (NCBI taxonomy): domain Eukaryota; kingdom Viridiplantae; phylum Streptophyta; class Magnoliopsida; order Ericales; family Ericaceae; genus Rhododendron; species Rhododendron ovatum. The sequence continues at coordinate 22,849,003 of CM033799.1, forward strand.
CAAAGCCTCGTCCGCGACTGGTGCAGTGGTTACAGGCGACTCTGGTGGTGGCGATGGCCATGCACGGGCGGTGGTTGGTGGTGATGAGGGGCGTACGCCAGGAGAGGTAGGGCATACGCCAGGTATTGTCGGTACAGTGGGTCCACGGGTTCGATGATTGGATCCAAGTAGTGGTGTGGAGGGTTTGGTGATCACTGGTTTGGGCTCGTCCGGGGCCGGCGGCAGTGGCAGTGGCAGTGGTGATGGTGGTGGTCGACCGGGAACACCACCGAGGGATCCGGCGAGGGGCAAGGGTCTCGTGGTTAAGGAGGGGGTATCCGAGGAAGTGCCCATGGGGGAGGTGGAGTTTCGGCCTACAGCAGGGTCCTCTGCGCATGTTCCTATCACTCGGGGGGACTTTGTAGAGTTTGTGTCCAAGGAGGAACTTGGTTGCTTGCTCTGGGAGAATCCGGGGGTGGTGGCTGCGGTGCTAGCAGCGCAGGAGGATCGGCTCTGGCAGGTTGAGAGGGCTCAGGAAGAGGAGCGCTTGAGAGAGGAGGCCGAGAGGGCCAGGGCCGAGGTGGAGGCCTTTGAGCGCGAGGTCGGGGCAGCCGAGGAGACTCAGGGGGAGGTGTGGTCATTTGAGCAGGCAGTGACACTTGCGGAGTCCATACGGCTAGCACCCGTGCTAGGTTCGACGCAGCTACGTATGTTTTGCCCCAGCCGCACTTGTTTATTCCATCCGGGGTTGAGGCCTTGCACCTTTGCGAGAAAGCTATGACGCAGAGGTTATACTGAGAGACCCTCAGAGACATCTGTCCGTGGATTGGGCACAGGTATTTTCTTGAACTTACTTCGATATGCATGCTTTGTTATTGCAACAGCACATAGCTTGAATCGGCGTAGTATAGCTTGTAATGTATGTAAACCCAAACCTTGAAATGTAGCTTGATTGAGAAAGTAGAATTTTGAATAGTATGCCTCGACTTTGAAACTTGACTTGAATGATAGAACACGTTGTAGTAGCTGAATCGACTTGCAGAATGCCCTATGACTTTGAAACCAACTGAGAAGTGTGTCTTGATAAAACATAACGCCATGTATCTCGAAACTTGACTAAGAAATGCCTTTGATTTGATTCAACCGATAGTAGAACTGGATAGAGTAATACGAGTGCCTGGTAGCTTTGTTCGACTTTTATGATACCTGCTTCGACTGAAGAATTACTTTTGAAATGCTGAATTCGACTGACTGTTTGAATTGTGATTGCTGATGAAACTCTTTTTGTTGTCTGTCTTTGTATGCAGAGAGGAGCAGCCAGCACTCGGGGCCACGGAGGTCCTCCGAGCTTGCTTGAGTTGTACCGTGGGTTGCCAGAGCGGGTCAGGACTTTGGTTGATGCTGCAGGGTTCCGGTCGTTCATCCTTACGTTGACGGCCGTGAAGAGTGACCATGCTTTGCTTACAGTGCTGGCTGAGAGGTGGTGGGATTCCTGGACCACCTTCCACTTGCCAATCGGGGAGATGACGGTGACTCCGTCTGACTTTGCAGCTCTCACTAGTTTGAGGGTAGGAGGAGAGCCTATCCCATTTGACTCGGAGATTCACAGGGATCCCAGGGCTCTGGAGTGGTTCTTAGGGCAGGCGCCAGTAGGTGAGGCCGAGACCGTCCATTATGACCAGTTCAAGTGGTATTTGCACGGGAGGGTGCCGGACTCTGAACTGGAGGCAGAGCAGATGGCGAGGCCCTACTTGTTGTACTTGTTTGGGGCTACGCTGTACTCGAACAAGCGATCCACGGTGCACCTGTCCTACTTGCCGGCCCTCTATGACTTGAGCACAGCCTCACGGTTCGACTGGGGAGGAGTAGCTCTAGGGACGTGCTATGGCTTCATGGGAGAGTTCTCGCGAGGGAAGAAGGTGACGGCTGGCTACTGGAGAGTGTGGGAGGTAAGAAACAAAGCTCGCAATTCATTTCCTGTTTTTCCCTTCTTGCACTTGTCTTTGTTTTGCATATGAACTGTATTCTGATGCTTTGATTGTCTGACCATTTGCAGCTGTGGGCTTATGAGGTGCTGAAGATGTACCCACCAGAGAACAAGTGCCCGAACCTGAAGATGCTCCCACGTGCCATGATCTGGGGTCCCATGTACAGCGACAAGAAGAAGTCGAGAGGGAGCCTCCTAGCCTTCAGGTCGTACCTTGACGAGCTGTCTGGTACTCAGGTAAGCAACACGTCAAATTGATCATTCTGCCCTTAGAATTGCTTTAATGCTGTCGCTGATGCCTTTGAATCTGTGCACTCGTCTTGCAGGTAGAGTGGAACCCATGGAGCAGTGTTGAGCCTGAGTCTGAGTACCTAGCACAGAGCAGGGTGGTGACAGCGAGCCGGGTGCTGTTGGAGTCTGCCTTCGGGTGGCGGTGGTACCTGGGTGACCGAGTGACACGGCAGTCACTGGGCTTCCTTGAGTTCCAGGTTCCGGGGCCGCTTCCTCCTCATGCCTCTCACACAGATAAGTACACCTTGGCTGAGTTGCGGCGCTTCATTATTCCGGTCGGCCTTGCTGCTTTCCTAAGGCCCGAGCGTGACTATGTTGTCTACCGGAGGCAATGCTTGGCGAGGCCGCTTGGAGTTTTGGAGCATATCGCCGTTCAAGACAAGGCGTTGGAGGTTGGCGAGGAGAGGCTGAGCCGGGAGAGCAAGGCAGCTCGGCCGAGAGAGAGGAGCGACTACGCCTCAACGACTGGGCTACCTCGGCTTTCATGGACACTAGCGGTGCGGAACGCGCAAGGAGAGGAGGCCATAGTTCGGTTTGAGCCTGCCAGGACAGAGCTAGCAGAGATCACATGACCGGTACGATACTCTTCATCCCTTGTAGTTCCCTTTCTTCACTTTTGGCATATATATCTGACTTGCATTCTGACTTTGCCCAAAATTGTATAACAGACCCCGATGGAATGGGTGCGGGAGGCGGCTCGCTTGATGAAGGCCATGGAGAAGGAGTTTCACAAGACAGCCGGCGGTGCCTCTTTGCAGCTACACTACCCTCCGCCAGCTCCAGCTCCTGCTGTGCAGCCTCAGGTATAACTTTCCATTCTGCTTTTGAATAAGACTGCTTTCAACGTTTCCTGCACTTAGCATTTCGATATATACAATATGCACAATGTATGCTAAATGACTTGAATGACCATGCAGGGACATGCTAGGGCGGCTCCTAGGAGGAAGAGTGTGCGGTCCCCCTTCCAACAAAGAAGGTAGCACCGAGCTCCTCTCGGCCAACGACGAGGGTACAACGGGGAGTGCAAATCACTCCGGCTAGCGAGGAGCTCCAGTTCTGCCGAGAGCTGAGGAAGAGGCCTGCAGAAAGAGGCTTGCCGAGGGACCCTTGCAGAAGAGGAGAGAGGAGGAGGAAGAAGAAGAAGAAGAAGAGGAGCAAACGTCCCTCAGCAGCGGCTCTGACTCGGCGAGCGATCCCAGGTTCCGGATGGACCCTCGAGAGATGGAGGATAGCGAGGAGGAAGACGACCGTGAGGACCTTTTTGACGACTGAGGGCTATCACCGAGCCTTGGTTTATTCTGCTGATACTTTGATACTTTTTGAGATGGATACTTTGATACTTTGGATAGGGCCTGCATGCCTTTTGACTTTTTGAGCGAGTGTGCCTTGATACTTTCAGTTCTGCCTGGGCCGTTGTGCCGCTTCGATACTTGATACATTTTCACCTTTACATTCTGGCATAGTAGTATAAAATTTCTGCATTTTCTGTTTCTCATTGCCCCCTGCTTTGGTGAGATTTGGTAAAGGGAAAGAATAAACCATCCACTAATATCTAACATGCATTGACGAAAGCTTTGAATCGACAAAAGACATTTGCACATGTACACAATTGACTTAGCTCGAAAAAAGATGGACAGAAAAGTCCTAGGATACAACACATATCCCAAACACGCAAAGGATACGGGAACTTTGGGTGTTAGAAGGCCTAAACTCGGAGATTCTCTCCGGGGAAGGAAACTGACCTTTTGAAAAGACAACATAGATGCGTAATGACTTGCACGAACTACCAAAACTGGTACCATTGTCCCGGTGCGAGGACAATACCGAAGAAAAGCTAAAAATGTCACAAAAACGAACATAAGACGCAAAAGACGACTCTATATATCCCCGAACTGAAACTGACACCCCCATACAGTCACATAAGTCCTATGTAACATGTACGGTATGACAAAACTTGGCGAAAGCCCCCAAAACGAGATTTGACTTCCCGTGTCCTTGATTTTAGCTTGAAACGGGACACCGAGGGTCCGAAATCTCCATAGGGGGTGGCTTTTGGAATCCGACGCCTTGCCATAGTCCCAAATGACATTTGTGACTTGTAGGAACCAACAAATAGCCAAAGCCAACCCCAGAATTGAAAATGACCATGCGAGGGCAGTAGCTGCTGCAAATTGGTTTCTGGTGAACCTTACTGGCGTACGTCACAAATTTGGCCCCGTACGCCAGTAAGTGGGGGACACGCATACGCCACTTATAAACTGGCGTACGCCAGGTTCCTGAGAGTCAGATCCACTTGACTGACCAACTGTCCTTTTTCAGGGGCCACTTTGTTTTTACCCTCACACGGTTTACACACGGTTTCTGAGCTCCCAGAAGGCAGTGTCCTTTGCAGGGGTGTGGTTTGGAAGCTAGCATGGTGTTTGAATGGATCATTGGTAATGGAAAGAAATGGCCAAGGCCTATAAAGCTGGGACATAAGCATTGTGGCCTTCGCGGCTGCATTGCTCCCCCCTTTTCTCCAGTATACTCCAGCATTTTCCATGGACAACCCCCTCCCAACTTTACTTAGGCCCTGGTTGGCACAATTTCTAAGCGTTGACTGGCTCAATTTCCAATATCACGGCCTTGCTTTGTTTCGTTTTCTTCGACATGTGCCGCTCCGCCCAGCGCTCCTGCGGGCTACCCTCAGATTCTGGGATCCTGACGTCCATGTCTTTCGCTTTGGTGATGACGAGATGTGCCCGACCGTCGAGGAATTCCAGGCGTATCTCTGAACCTTCTCGTCCCCTACACTTGTTGTTCCACCCTATTAAACGAGCATGCCCAAACTACTAGCCAGCTCGCTCAACATCTGTCGGGGTTTGGCGAACACTATCCTTGAGGGTGGCCAAATGAACATCATGCAGGTGATTGAGATGTACAGTCCGGACGGTGATTTGGATAGCGACAAAGCTCAAGCGCGCCGTCGCTTTGCGTTAGTAATCTCCCTGCTTGCCGCCTACCTGCTCATTCCGACCCACGGGCAGGTCAGCCCTTCGCTTGTGAGCATTGCTGCCCAGATGGGGGCAAGAAGGAACGTCATCCCTTTGGTCCTGGCTGAGACGCTCCTGGGTTTGGATCTGGTATACACGGGCCAGTCGGCCGTCTTTAGCGGGAGCCTGCTTTTACTTAAGGTAATCTCACTCAGCTCACCTTTTTTCGATTTTTCACACGTTCTCGTTTTACCACGACGCTCGGCTTAGGCTGCTTCCTAGCTCCTTACTTGTCTTTTCACTCAGGCTTTATCTGACTTCTTACTTGTCTTTTTGCTCATGCAGTTGTGGTTGTCTAACAAACTGAGTCTGCTGCACCCACCAGTGGCGGGTTGGAATCTCTTTCCAAAGAGGATTCATCAAAGGGAGATGTGGTATCCTGACATGGACATAGAAGGCTGGTACGAGTTCATGCAGCAAATGCAGCCTGATGAGATCGCCTGGAGGTGCCCCTGGCTAGACCTCCCGGATATGGCTACTCACTCTGATGGGTTTGACAGGATGGTGATTGCAGGACTGTCGAGCTTTACTTTCTAAATTCCAGGTCGCATCCTCCGACAGCTGGGCGCCTCTCAGGAGAATCACTGCATTAGCATTGGGGACTTTCGTGTCTCGAATTTCAATGCTCAAACACTCAATGGCTACCAGAGGCGCTGGGGCCTTAGAGCCCCTCAAGCTGAGATGCCAGAATTTACCACAGGGCTAAGGAATTGCTATAGACAGTGGCTAAGAGCAGACGTGAACGCAAGGGAAAACATTAACTGACTCCGGGCCACTTTGCTTATGCTTAGAATAAACTGCGAGCCGTTAGGCTTCTTAAGCATTTCGTTCTGTTTTTCATGCTTTAACTATTTTAAGGCTTTTATGTTTAGCTTATGTATTAGAAGTAGTAATTTGCAATAAAGTTGAAAGACGGTGGGTTTCCCCTTTTCTGATTCTCCTCAATGCGGCTCTGACTTGTGCTCGACCCTCTCGAACTGCGACGTGGACCCAAAAATGTCAACCCTGGATCAAAGTTTTGATGGAATGTGACCGAATCACAAGGTGAGATTGCCTACGTATCCCTTTTCAAGGAATTAGGTCAGAACGTAGTTCAGGCTAAGGTTCACTTGTGTATTTTTACCTCTCCGTTTACGCTCTAATTTTTGTCTAGAACCGCCTTTTCAGGTTTTCGGCCTAGCGAGCTTTTGACTCTTGCCTATTTATTTTTGCCTAGCACCGCCTCTTTAGGTTTTCGGTCTAGCAGGCTGCTCTAACTTTTGCCTGGAATCGCCCACCCTTGTGGTTTTCGATCCAGCGAGCATCTCTAAGGGATAGTAACAATTGAGTTGATCCAGGTTGACCAGGGTGTTGAATTCGTTACCGTCGAGGTCGATGAGCTTAGCAGCACCCCCGGACAGGATGGTCTTGATGATGTAAGGCCCGGATTGCTTCGGCCTGAATTTCCCGCGGGGATTAAACACTGGGGCTCGGATTTCCTTTGTAACCATGTCGCCTTCGACCAAACCTCTGGACCTCACCCTTTTGTTGAATGCGCGAGCAATTCGACGCTGATACCCCTGAACATGATACAAGGCCCGGAGCCTTCTCTCATCGAACAACATTAGCTCGACAAACCTCCCGCTCAACCATTCAGACTCCTCGAGACCACTTTCAATCATGATTCTCAGCGACGGGACCTCAAGCTCGATGGGGAGCACGGCCTCCATCCTATAGACTAAGGAGAAAGGAGTGGCACTAATTGAAGTTCAGATAGACTATCGATACCCCCAGAGGGCGAGAGGCAGCTGCTCATGCCAATCCCTTGCAGACTCGGCAGTTTTCTTGATGATCATCTTGACATTCTTGTTTGCAGCTTCGACTGCTCCGTTTGTTTGTGGGCGATAGCTCGTTGAGTGATGGATTTCGATGCCGAATTCCTCAAAGAGTTCTAGAACCCTTCCTTTGAACTGACTTCCGTTATCTGACACAAATGCCTGAGGGACCCCGTACCGATAGATGATGTTCTTCCGAATGAATTGAGCAACATGAACCATGGTTAGCGTCTTGTAGGATTCAGCCTCGACCCATTTGGTGAAGTAGTCTATTGCCACCAGTATGAACTTGTGGCCGTTCGAAGCAGACGGCCTGATCATCCCAATAACATCGATGCCCCAAATAGAGAATGGCCAAGGTGAAGTCATGCCATACAGTTTAGATGGAGGGACATGTTGCAGGTTCGCGTGGATTTGACATTTGTAACAGCGCCGTACGTAGTCGATGCATTGTGATTCCATTGTAGACCAGTAATAACCCTGCCTGAGGATCTTTCTAGCGAGCATGACGCCGCTCATATGAGGCCCGCAGACTCCCTCGTGAACCTCTTCCATTATCCTTGTTGCTTCGACGCTGCTGACGCAGAGCTTGTGCATCCCGCAGTGAGTCCTTCGATACAACTTCCCTGCACAGATGATGTATTGAGAAGCTAACCTCTGTAAAGCAATCCAATCCTTCTTCGTGGCCTCGGCAGGAAATTCCCCGCACTCCACAAAGTTCCAAATGTCATGGTACCAGGGTAGGCCATCATCGACATCATCAATGGCGTTGATGTACTCATAAGCAGGCAAGTCCCTCTGTTCAATCACAATCGGCCGCAGCTTAACACCTATTGGAAGTTCGATCATTGAAGCCAAAGTCGCCAAAGCGTCGGCGAACTGATTCTTCAAGCGTGGGACATGGGTGAAAGTCACCTTATTAAAGCGAGGAATCAGTTCTTCCAAATCTTGGTGATAAGGCTTCAGCTTTTCCTCACGAACCTTCCAATCTCCATTGGCTTGGGAAACCACCAAGTTTGAATCTCCAATTACTTTGAGCTTCTCGACTCCTAAAGCAATAGCAGCTTCCATTCCAACGATGCAGGCCTCGTACTCAGCTTGATTTTTGGTAACATCAAAATTCAGCTTGAAAGCGAGCGGTATGTGAGCGCCAGCAGGAGTGATCAACAACACTCCGATCTCAAACCCCTTCTGGTTAGCAGCCCCATCAAAATAGAGCGTCCATACTTCCTCGACCACTGTCAAAACCTCCTCATCGGGGAAAGTGAAATCTACGTCTTCTGGGCCGTCGATCGGGTGATCAGCCAAAAACTCAGCCACGGCACGCCCTTTTACAGACTTTCTCGTGACGTGTTGGAGTTCGAACTCAGCCAGCAGAAGCAACCATCGTGCTAGCTTATGGGTGAGTGCGGGTTTCTCGAACAGATACTTGATAGGATCCATCCGAGAAATCAGTCTCACCGAATAGGCTAGCATGCAGTGTCTACGCTTTCTGGTAGCCCAAACCAGCGCCCAACATGTCTTCTCCAGCGGGGTATAGTGCTCCTCGGACCCCACCATTTTCTTGCTCAGATAGTAAATAGCTTTCTCGACCCCATTGCTTCCCTCCTGCGCTAGTAGACATCCCATGGCTGTTGGAGAGACGGACAGATAAAGAATCAAAGGTCAGCCCGGCGTAGGCGGCATCAGTACAGGCGGGTTCTGCAAATACCTCTGAATGGATTCGAAGGCGGCCTGGCATTTCTCTGTCCATTCGAATGGGACCCCCTTTCTGAACAAACAGAAAAACGGCTCGCAGGTTAGAGTTAGCTTGGAAATGAACCTGCTGATAAACTGAACCTTCCCTAAAAAGCTTCGCACGCCTTTCTCAGACTTTGGCGGCTCCATTTCGAGAATCGCCTTGATTTTGGAAGGGTCCACTTCAATTCCCCTTGCGGTGATCAGAAACCCCAACATCTTGCCTGCTGTGACTCTAAATGTGCACTTTTGTGGGTTCAGACGCACGTTGTACTTGCGAAGCCTTTCAAGGAACTGCCTGAGTGAAGAAAGATAGTCCTTTTCCTCTTTTGCCTTCACAATCATGTCGTCGACGTAGATCTCAACGGTCTTATGGATAAAGTCATGAAACAAGGTCGTCTGGGCCCTTTGGTAAGTACACCCGGCGTTCTTCAGCCCAAACGGCATCTTCACATAGCGATAAGTGCCCCACTCCGTGACAAACGTCGTTTTCTCTTGATCCTTGGGCGCCACAGAGATTTGGTTGTATTCGGAGAATCCGTTGACAAAAGAGAGCAAGGCATGTGTTGTCCACAAGCACGTCAATATGTGGCAAGGGAAAACTGTCTTTGGGGCTTGCCTTGTTTAAGTCCCTGAAGTCGACGCAGACTCGGATCCTCCCATCCTTCTTGGGGACAGGCATGATGTTGGCCACCCATTTGGGGTACTCTACGATCCTTATGAATCCTGCGTCAATCTACTTGGTAACCTCCTCCTTAATCTTCTAAACCCAATCCGGCCTCATCCTGCGGAGTTTCTGTTTGACGGGGACAGGCCCGGGCTCCAACGTGATGCGGTATTGCACTATTTCAGGATCAATGCTGGGCATATCCTTGTGGGACCATGCGAAAACCTCGGGGAATTCTTTGAGAAGCTCGATTGTTCCAGCGTGATTTTTCAGGGACAGATTTGCACCAATTTGCATCATGAGGGGGTCATCCTCGTCTTTCAAATTTACAAAAATTACTTCTTCTTTTAGAGGCTGAGCACGCCTTGCGTCTTCCTTTTCGATGAGGGAACGCAACTCAGCCGGGATGCTCCCGTTAAAGTCTATTCCTTCATCGTCAGGGTCGACACAATTTATATAGAAGCTAGCAAAGTAGTCAGAAGTAGGATCATGCATTTCATAAAGCCTAACAGGGTTGCCAAGTACAAAAGACTCGAACTCAAAGTAAAAGCTACGACGTGGAGGGCCAAGAGGCACAAACTCCGACTTTGAGCTAGATTTAGACTCGGTAGACTCTGTGTCAGATTCAGATACATCGTCAATGCATGTCAAACGTGGAGTGAAAATGTAGTTATTGATACTTCCCTGTGCCTTCACGATGAGGGAGGTAGGATCCTCGAGCATATCTGACGAGTCGGGCCCAAGCATCAGGACTTCAGCTTCCTCGTCCTTGCCAACCAAACCTACTTGGGAGAACAGCATCTCCAGATTCCTGATCAAAAGCCTTCAGCCAGTCAAACTTCTCCTTGGTCCGACCTAACTGTTTCCTGAATTCCTCCTTAGTGAGTTTCTCTTTGGCTGCTTCCTCTTCATCGTTCGACCAGGTGTCCGCAGCAAAGATTTCGAATCCCGGCAGCCAAGTGCAAGTCTCTGAATCCCAAAACGGCTCTATCTGTCCTGAATAAGCAGAGCCTCCTCCTTCTCGAACAAAATAGCTGTCAGGGTTACCAAAAAGGGTTCGAGGTTTTCTCGTGTCTTTCCTCTTTTTTGGCCTCTTTGGCCGGTGAAGTGTAACCTAAGCCAAAGCGGCCTTCGGTGAAAGGAAAGTCAGGGAACTCAGCGATCCCTTGTTGGTTGATCCCAAGTCTTAGGCCAGGCATGAATGACATTTTCCTCATCATCTCGAGGACAGTTGAACTTATGGTGAAATCATCATCCATGGCGATGGCGAGGACTGAGCCAGATGTGTCGGAAGAGAATCCTCCAAAGTTTGAGTCTTCTTCCCCGTGCATGATGCCCAAAACAGGCGTTCCATCATCTAAGAGCGGGCGGATCCCAGAGTCCCCGCAGATTGTCAAAGTCCCAGTAGGGAGCCCCAGCATGACCTTCTGGTGTAGAGTTGAGGGTTATCTGGTTTACTTGAGGGTTGGGGTCGTGTTTAGGCAAGGAGTTGGTAATGACATTGGGTTTAATAGGTGGAGTTGGAAGGGTACCATTGTCCACCAAATCTTGTATCGCACGACGAAGGCAATAGCAAGAGTCAGTGTAATGGCCGGGCATCTGATGGTATGCACAGAAAGCATTAGGGTTATGATTGGGGGGTGGATTTTGAGGAAGTGGAGTTGGGGCTAGAGGCCTAAGGTGTCAGGTTTTGACTAACTTCTCCAATACCGAGGAAAGTGGTTCCTCGAAATTGGCAAAGTTACGGGGTTGGTTGCGGTTTCGGGGTCTTTGAGGGGTTTGAACTTGGTTGATATCGGCGATGTGGTTGGAGCTTTGGGCAGAGGCATTGTTGGCAGAAGTTGTGCTGGCATAGCTGTTGCCACCGAACATAGCAGTGTTGTTTCCGGTATACGCACGGGGCTTTGATTTTGAGGCTGAGGTAGAGGAGGAATTGTAACGCCCCGGATTTTGGGTACGTTAAATAAAACATTTTATTGAAATAAAAGCTGAGTCTGGCTCTTTATTACAAACAAAACATAAAGGAAGTACTTTTATTACAAACGGGAGGGAACTAAGGTTCCTAACTACAGCTCCGCTTGTTCTTCCATCACGGCTAGCTCCTCGGCTCCAAAGGCCTCCAAGGTGTACAGCTCGCCCTGCTCATCTATGAAATCTGACACATTATACCCGCGTCGCCACCGGTATAATATGCCAGGGTCACCAAAAGGCAACACCGTGAGCTTAACGCTCAATAGAATATCCAAACCCTTCTAACCCTTAACTTATGAACATAAAGGCATAATAACAACAATTCAACTTAAATCATGCATATAGTCCAAACGAGTATTCAAATCCACGTTCCTTACTCAACTAACGTTGTGTTCATCTTTTAGACTCGTCGTAGACCATGTTATTAACTCACTTTCCTTTTTACCCAAAAACTCATTTTAACTCACCCAACCTCGGTTCCGCCGCGCCGGGTTCCCGAGTATCCTCACAATGGTTCCGCCGCGCCGGGTTCCCATTGGCACACAACCGCATTGGCTCCGAACCGCGGATAACCAAGCACACACCCTACCTCGGTTCCGCCGCGCCGGGTTCCCGAGTATCCTCACAATGGTTCCGCCGCGCCGGGTTCCCATTGGCACACACACACACATCTTACTCACATAATGCACCCAAAACCGGTCATTATGTAGTTTCAAAATCATTTCCTTTCTCGAATACACACTTTTTCATCTTTATTAACACACCCTAGGTGCCATGTCTCTACTATCTTGTTTCTCGTGTCACATTCATCATGCATAGACTCCGTAGTGTAAGACATTCCATACATCAAGTACTTTATCAAATCTCAAAATGAAACCAACAAGAATATACAATTCTAGACTACATAATCATGCTTGAAACACAATAACTACATCATGCATCTCATAAAATCTCACAAAGATAACCTCATCTATTTCTTATAAAACTTTCAAAGTTACTTTCAAATGAACTTTGTTTGATACAAATCTACTTTAAAGAAATCCTACATATACGTAGAGATAGGGAACAAGGAATTCTAACTTTATACGTGGGGTGGAAGATAAGAAGACCCTACCGTGCTTCTTGGCGGTAGAAGAAGACTAAGAAGATTCGGTCGTCGGTTTTCGATTTCGGCGGCGTAACGTCGTCGGTTTGCTTCGAAAGGAAGAGATATGAACTTTTCTCTTCCTAGAAACAACTTCTAACTTATCTAAGCTACTTTTAAAGATCTAACGGTGGTTTTGGGAGGTGGTTTGGTGGTTTCTCTCAAGAACACTCAAGAACTCAAGAAAAGAAGAACTTTGGGAGCAAGAACACTAAGAAATTCTAGAGAGAAGTTGGAGCAAAGTGAGAAGGTGTGAGTTTAAGCTTGGAATGAGCTTCTATTTATAGGCAAAGGCTCTCCCTCTCTCCCTCTTTGGCCGGCCCTCTCTCTCTCTCTCTCTATGTCAACTTTATTTCACATGTCATGCTTGATTGAAAGGTTGGAAGCTAAAATGGTAGGCTTGCATGGCTATGTTAGTCCTTGGATGGGATTCTTGGAAGATATGTTGCCATGGAGGAGACATGGGTACAAGATTCTTGATGTAAACAAATGGAATTGGTACAAAGGAGTACAATGGAGGAAGATATGGAAGATATACACCTTTCAAGTTTGAAAAGATGAAGAATCACCAAGTACAAGTCCTATCTCCTTTCTTCTTCCTTCTTTCTTCCTTCTCTCTCTCTCCCTCTCCTTCTCTCTCTCTCTCGGCCTCTCTCTCCTCTCCTCTCTCTCGGCCTCTCTCTCCTCTCTCTCCCTCTCTCTTTCTCATGTACTAACTATATATGCATATATATGTATGTACTAACATGTAAGACTACAAATAAATATAGGGTTCTTTAGTACAAAAGGGTAGTTTAGTCTTACAAGGCTCAAGATTTCCCCAATAAACAATTATAAAGTACGGGTACTTTAATTAATAAAATAATGTACTTTTGTACTCTGGGAATCTTAACAAAACATTAGTTTAATGGGAAAAGTACTTTGTTTGGAAGATGAGCCTATTACCCAATGGTTAATAGAATCCCTAATGGTTATTATCCAAGGGATAATAAGGTACTAGTACTTTAAATACAAAAATAAGTTTTTGGAAAGACTACATGTACTTTTTATAAAATCCCATGTTTATATATATATATATGTACTTAACCATTTAAATAAAGAAAAGGCTTTTGTCCAATGGGTAAAGATTACCCTAATGGTTATTAACCAATGGTCCAAAGGTACTTGGGTACTTTTACTACAAAAAATAATCAAAATTACTTTTCAAATGTCAATCATGGTACTTTTATTTAAATCTTTCAAAATCCTTTTATTATAAAGAAATGGGTTTCTTTTATCCAATGGGTAATAATTCCCCTAACATTTATTGTCCAATGGATAAAGAATAAAACCAAAATAATAAAAGAAAATAATAATCAATTTCTAGTCTAGGGTTCAAAAGGTTCAAAAAGGTTCAAGAGGGGTAAAATGGTCATTCTTCGGTTAGGGAAAAGTAACTAGATAACCTTCTAGTTAGGTTACTCCGTCAAGCCGGTTAGAAGCTAACTAGGCTTGCTAAGTCGGACCAAAGTGTCAGAAACGATTCTTGAGGGACTAAAGTGCGATTAGGGTTTCAAGTCGGGAAATACGATAATAAGGCATTCGATTTCTTAAAGACTAACCGTAAGAAGATTTAAATAAGAAAACCAACAAGCAGTTAAGAGAAATTAGGAAATTTCGAATAACAACGAGATTTTTATTGAACGAAAAATCGGAGTTGTTACAGGAATTGTCGCTTCTAGGTAGAACACTAGTTTGGAGGGCCTCTTCGATGGCCAACCCGGAGTCATAGAAAGTCTCGAATACGAGGTTTTTGGCGAAGTCCGGCTGTAGATTGCGGGAAATGATGCGGATCTGATCCTTCTCGCTCGGGCGATCGGGCATGAGAGCTGCCTTGGCTCTCCACCTCTGGATAAAGTCTGCGAAAGACTCCTTTGCATTCATCTTTGTTGATTCCAACTCCCGGGTGGTCATCTTGAGCTGGGCATTGTAGTTGTACTGAGCATTGAAGGCCGTGCCGATGTCCTCCCATGTCCGGCTCTTGGAAATGTCGAGTGATAAGAACCACTGGAAGGCGGGACCGGCAAGGGTTGTGGAAATAGCTGAGCCATCGCGTCTTCCCCAACGCCATGTAGCTTCATTGCACCATGATAGGCCAACAGGTGAGTTTTCGAATCTCCGGTTCCGTCGAATTTTGCAAAGTCGGGCATCTTGAACCGATCGGGCAGCCTGGCGTTCGGGAATGGGCAAAGGCGATCCATGTCTAGCGCTCCTGACCCTTTTCTTTCGAACTTAGCGACTGCTTCTTCCAATTTTGCCATCTTGGCGACCAAGGCTGCCATTTCCGGGCTCGGGGCAGGATTTTTCGATCAGAGGTTCCTCTTTGGCAACGATCTCCCATTCTCGCCTTTCACCGCCTTCCCCTCCTGCTACAAGGGGAAGTCGCTCCTCGATTAGGGTTCGGAGATTGGCCATGGAGGCGTCGGCCTGGTCGGCCCTTTGCTGCATGATGGCTAGGTTGTGCTGGAGATCCGCCAATACAGTAGCGAGATTTGGAGGTGGGACATCTGCCATGGCTAGAACTTCTGTTTTAACAAGCTTTGGAGATGTTGGCAGGGATGGAGTAGACGGAGGGGACTCGTGCGGAGTAGTTGATGGTGAATCCTCCCGTGACATAGTGCAGGCCAGAGCTTCCGTCGTGGTCGACTGAGAGACAAACCATAAATTAAACCCTCAAACGGATTCGACGGACGGTCCTAAGTAGGTTTGGCTCTTGATTTCGAAACCCTGCTTTGACATCGGCATGACTAGACAGCAAAGCACAAGAACTCAATGATAGCCTGTAATCATTTTACTTGAGAGAAATGAAAAGGATGGAAAATGAGCATGCCAACGTCGTCGGCGTCCTCCTAGACTCTAGAGCTAGAGGGAGTTTGCCTCACGATGCTCGGACATTTGCCATAGAATCCTCGGATTTTCTTTTCGACGGTGTATCCTTGATTGAATCGAATGTTACTAAAAGATGCCAAAAATAGCCTAAATCTTTGGCTTTTCCAACCTCGAAGTTTCAAAGTTTGATCCTCGGAACAACTCGGTGTAGATGGCGTGATACCGTAACCGAAATGGCGTAAGCAGCACTGTGCCGGAGACTGAGCGGTGTAAGTGATTAACACTTTTAACCTGGGTGGTGTAAGCATTACGACATTCTCTCCGTTGTTCCTGGTTTTTTTTTTTTTCAGTTTGAAAGCTCGATCGGGCGTTAGATAAAGATTTAGAAAGTATTGATTTCCCGAAGCCTCATTGATTAAGGACTTGAAATTTTTTTTGGTAACGTGCAACATCGAGATGCACGACTCGTCATCGGTCCAAGGCAACGTCAAACGGGCGCAAGACAGACTCGACGAAAGACGTCCTAAAAGCCGCCCTAGCATGCTCCTACGCAAAACGGTCATGAATGTATGTATAGGCATGCGATAAGGAAAGCAGTAACACATAGACAGGATATAGGGGTTAGATGCAAATAATCCTACCTTGCGGGTCCCTGTCTTAGGTTGAAAGGTTCTAGGGCTTTGTAAGCGCTATAGAGGCCGGTTTTGGCTTAAGGGGTTCCTTTGACTAGAGCCGCGATATACCTCCCATTGCAATGCGTAGAGCAAAGCAATGGTCGAACGGTAGTACGACTCATCATCGCCTAAGGTTGTTGGGTGTTCAAGGACCCTGGGCTCCAATAAATTGTGCCGGTTACCTAAAACACCTCAACGGGGCTGACCAACCATCGATGCGAACGGAGAACGCCAAAAAATGATTTGATGAGAGAGAAATGCAATGTTTTTTGAAACAGATGCCCTTTGAAGCTTGGCTCACTTTTGTTAACCAATACTTGGAGAAAATTACACAAGTGAACAATAGTAAAAGCCTCAGTTTGGATTGGTCGGATGCTGAGATCCTGTTATGTTACCATTCCATTCTTCAGCAGCGCGAAGCGTACTGTTTTGACAGACTTTTGAAATTTGTTCAATTATGTATTAATCGCCAAATACTAATCAACACAATGAGCTCCCCAGCAGAGTCGCCACTGTGGGCACGCGCCCCAGAGATTTTTCATTTATAAAAATCGGGTGCGGCCCTTTTTCGGAAATGCGCGGTGAAACGCCTCGATTTAGAGTCGCCACTCGGGTTTTAACGGTGAAGACACCCAAGGAACCAAACTCGAAAAACGTTTGCCACATTTGTTTGATTTTTGAAAAGGCGTAGACCGGTCCGTCGTCACCTTCGATATCTGAGGTTCGGGAGCCAGGTTACGAGAGGGGAAGGGTTTTATGGCACCCCTCTCGCCCAATCCGGAAATCGGTCTCTACTCAAGCATTTTTGTAAAACTTTTGCATTTTCCTCTCATTTGGTCATCTTTTAGCCAATTAGGGCGGGGGAACTGTTAACGGGGATTAAAACTGTAACAAATTGCAATTATGTGACAAAATGTTTATGGATGACTTGCTTGCAATGATAAATATAGATTAAGAACAAGCACTGAGCGACCCGAATAAGTTGGAGTACGCTGCCCTAAAGGGTCACAAACAGGCTCCGCACCAGCATGCACTGGCCGAACCAATGCATGCTGATAAGACCTGCGCACGCCACAACCTAACTGGCGTACTCCATTCACCTAGTTTCTCAGCCTTTGTTTGCAATCCTCTGGGCTCTGGAAAAGGACCAGCGCACACCCAGGACAAACCACGCAGTTAATCAGAACAGGATATATATAGTTACAGACATATGAGATGGCTTAGAGCCATGAAAGACGATAGAATGCCCCAAAAATAGTGTGGGGACAGAAAAGAGGCCAAAACTAAGCTAAAATGCAAGGGCCAGCCACTGGATCATGGGCAACACTGCCGTATGCTAGTCATAGAAAATCGTACCCCAGTTTGTCCTTAATCCAGTGCTTGGCTTTGCATCATCTGGGTTCTGGAACATGATCAGAAGGATCCCAGAGGCCTTTTGAACAGATAAGGAGCAAACAGTAACTTCTACAGCTAAGCAGCTCTAAATATACAGATAGCAGTAAACTGGTTATTAGCATGCTTAGGTGGTTGATAGAAAGATAAGCTAACAGAAATGATGATCCATGATCCCCACGCCAGTAGCGCTCGTACTGCCATGACTGGCGTACGGCATAAGTGTACTAGCGTGCGCCATGTCTCATCTCATGCGATTGTTGTATTTCTCCAATTTAAGGCCAGGACTAGTATTATTTACTAGCCTGGGCCTTACTGGTTCCCCTCAGGAGATGAAAACAGAAAGGAGCACAAAGGTGATATACCTTTGCTTGGGAAGAAAGGATGGCTTGAGCTTTGATTCGGAGAGATAGAAGGTGGCAATGTGAGTATGTATCAGTGGAGGGTGAGACTGAAAGACCCCTTTTTTTCTTCCTCTTTCATTGGAGGAGTAGAGAGAGAGAGAAAAGAAGAAATGCCTTGGGTTCTTTATGTGGTTAATCCCTTGCAAATGAATGCAATGGGGGTATTTATAGAGGAGAGAGAGACTGAGGAAGGGCTGTGATCAGTTGGGTTAAGGGTTTGGTTAGGTTAGGAGGGAGCCTCCCATGCATTAAATGCATGGGACTTGGCTTGATGGAGAGTGTAGGAGAGAGAGGGAACGCCTCTGCCATGAGTAATCATCAGTGAGACTGTAGCCGACGTCAGGGTGGCACAAAAGTCTGAGCCATGTGGCTGAATAAAGTTGATTTGACTGGGATATACTGGCGTGCACCACATATGGACCAGCGTGCGCTAGTGAAAACTGAGTCAACGGTCGATGACCGACACGTGGCAGTTAACTGGCGTGCGCCAAGGGATCAACGACGTAAGCCAGTTTGGGTTTTGCTGGGGTTGTTTGGCTCTGGTTTGAAGGGTTTGTAGTGGGTTCGAAAGAGGTTCGAGACGCTCAAAGCTCAAACACACCATCGTCCTCAGACTGTTCTCGACCATAATCATCATTAGGGAAATAAAAGATCGAAAAATAGCATTATCTGGACAGTCCAGAATAGGGTGTCTACACAAATAGATTCAATACCAAGAAAAATCAAAACGAGAAAGGAAAAGGAGGAAGAAGGGTATACCTCAAGCACTCAGTAGTGATCGCCAAGGATGGGACTCTTGTCCCGTGAACAAGCTCCGAGGTTGCCAAACAAAGTGGCCAAAGCAGGTCCTCCCCAGTCAAATTCCCAAATAGCCTCCAAGTTCTGCAAAGGGGCCAAAATTTAGGTATGTACTAAGCTATCCTTGTTGACAAACAATGTCTGCCCCAGGAGGTATAGGAGAAAGGCCTGTGCTAGTTGTTCAACGCTCACCTGAGTAAGGATATCAGCCTTCATGAAACTTTTGCTTAGCCAGGAGATGTGAAGGTGAACCTGTGAGTGAAGAGGAGGCACCTAATTGCCTAGAAACCACTCCAAAGCTCCCTCTCGCCGCTAGAGTTAAGGGTCAATCCGAAGAGGAGCTCCACCTACTCAAAGACCAGTGAGCAAAGAGAAGTCTTCTAGTGTGATCGTCACCTGACCGGTAGAGGGGAAGTGGAACGTATTGGTGGTATCTCACCACCTCTCAACCAGCGAGGTCATTAGTGACCAATCAATCTTTGGAAAATTGAGGCCCAAAGCAAATGCCTCAAAACCTGCAGCACGCACCAACTCCTGAGCTTGTTCTAGTAGCGTCAAGAACCACTTGTGCACTTCCTAGCCTCCACCGCGAGCCTCCAATCTCCTATTTTTCTGCAAAATTTCACCAAAAAGGGGGTTAATCTCATGATTGCACAAATGAGTAAAAAGCTAAGGGCATCAAGTTGACATCGAAAAAGCATGCATTGCCTAAACAGGGGCAGAGATATTCTGATCTTTTCAAAGCAAAATTTTGACCCTACTATGGGTCATTCTCATTCATGCCCCTAACTAAAGGGATTTCATCCCGCAAATAAAAGTCCATTTTCATCATGCAAATTTAATTACGAACTAACAAAGGTAAACTTTATGTTTTTCAGGGAATTTGGAAAGCTTACCGGAACATTGAGAAATCTCAAATGCTGCTTAGGCTCCTTATGAACCACCTCGGCCTCTGAGCCACCAATGTGAGGGCAGTACTGTAAGAATCCGCTAGAACCCAACCTACGTGAAGGAAGAACGTAGGTAGCAGCATCAAATGGAACAAGCTCTTCAATCACCTTGGCGTCGGAAGAAAGACGGTTGCACCCACATACGGGGTGTAAGGAGGAACACGCAACGAAAGGTGGAACGTTGGTAGAAGAGGACAAAGGTGGCAAAACCATCGCGGTCAGAGGAGAAAGGATGCAGAGAACGATGATGGCAGCCGAGAATGATGACGACGGTGTTGATAGCCGAGAATGACGACAAACTGCGATGGTTGGAGGAACGACGACAGTCTCAGAAGAGGAACAGAGAGGTTTCGGCCGAGAGAAGTGAGAGAAGAGGAGAAATGATTAAATGAATCGTGAGATCGATTAAACCAAACTTAAATCAATTTCCTCACTGTTGGCATTCTCATGGCAGAGTCATCGTTTCCTTGGCCGAGACATCGGTTCCCCGGCCGAGATATCGATCTCCTGGCCCTCCAAACTATCTCCCACAACAACATTAGGTCTTTCTCAATGCACCAACTCAAGCCATTATGGAATTTTGGGTCCTCGACCAATAGAATAACCTTGGGGACACTCCTGAGCAAATATAATGGTTATGTTTGGTTGGGAGTTTAGTTTAGTTTAGTTTTGGTAGTGGGTGGAGAGAGAAATAGAGTAATGATTGAAGAGAGATAAAAAGAGATGAGAAAGTAATAATTGAAAAAATAGGGTAGTGATTGAAAACAAAACTAAAACTAAAACTAAACGATGAACCGAACAAAGACAATGTGGGCAGAACTAGCCTTGGGAGCATGCCCGAGCACGAAAAAACATCACGCACCAGCATTCTCCACAAGCTCTCTCACTTGATCAATTCTGAGCTCTCGCTCAAGGATCTCTAATGTCCCCAATTACTACACCCCAGAAGTAC
Organism: Rhododendron ovatum; assembly: GCA_019656835.1. NCBI lineage: Eukaryota > Viridiplantae > Streptophyta > Magnoliopsida > Ericales > Ericaceae > Rhododendron > Rhododendron ovatum. The sequence goes on from CM033799.1 coordinate 22,869,663, forward strand.
GACAGCCGTTAAAGCCTATGTTCACTATCCCTCCGCTCATCATCACTACACATCAGCTCTGCGCTCTTTGATATTAACCATCTACTTCATGCTTAGCACCACTTAGCAACTTTCTGATTAACAGCACTGGGCCTACTGACCATCAAGCTACCTAATCACCTAACAGTTCAGTACTCAGCCCCATTACCTTAACTATGCTCACCAATCTCCATCAAATCGCTCAGCAGCATTTCAACGGCTCTACGCCTACTTCTCAACGACTTCACCATCACCGAGCGGCTCCATGCCCATAAATTCAGCGGCTCTATGCTAGCAATCATTAAGTAGCTCCGTGCTCATTATTAACAACTCTAAGCTCAGTATCTTAGCAACCTCCAGACTCACCAATTCAGCAGCACCATGTGCTCATTACTTAAAATCATTTAGTAGCTCTATACTACCATCCAGCAACTCAAAGGCTCTGTGCCTGTAACCATCTCAGCAGCTCTGTGCTCACCAGCTCCATATTCATTATCTCAACAGCTCTATCTGAGCGGCTCTACACCCATAAGCTACTCAGCAGCTCTATGCCAATATCCATCTCAATCAATTTACTCAGCAGCTCCATGCTCTTAAGCTACTCAACATCTCAGTGGCTCTATACCTGTGCTCTCTATCACTCTGCGGCTCTATGCCCATAGCTTTACTCAACGGTTCTGTGCTCAAGTTATCAGCAGCTCTATGGGCACTATTCAGCGGCTCTACGCCTACTATCTTGGCAACTCTATGCCTACTACTCAGCGGCTCTATGCCCACTACTCAGCGGCTCTATGCCCACTCATTATCATAATCTCAGCGGCTCTACGCCCATGAACTTAGTATCAATAGCTCTATGCCCATTACTTAGCGGCTCTACGCCCACCATTCAACATGCCCATGCTTTCTATCTCAGCTGCTCTAGGCCCATGCCCTCTGTCTCAGCAGCTCTATGCCAACACTCATCTCAAGAAGCTCCATATCAGCGGTTTTGTGCTCGCAACCCCCGCAATTTTATGCTTACTATCTTAGTGGTTCTACGACCATGCTCACTATCTCAGCCGACTCCATGCCGCAATATCCACCAAGATATTATCTGTTCTCAAGCTCTAAGCTTGAATGCTCAAAGTTCCAAAACTTTGAATGCTCGAAGCTCTTCAAATGCCAAACCATTGTGTAGTGGATGCTCAAGTTCTATACTTGAATGCTCAAGCTCTATGCTTGAATGCCCAACCACTGCGTACTGGATGCTGAAAGCCTATACTTTGAATGCTTGGATTCTACCCTCCGAATGCTCGAGCTCTACGCTTTGAATGCTCAAGTCCAGAACTTAAAAGAAGCTCTACGCTTAAAATAACACATACGCATGGGCCCGTGCACAATTGCATCACCATTATCACATCGAGCCTGCATCAATTACATCACCATAGCCATTATCATATCTGACCATTATCATCAGGTACTATGTTTTATATCTCTCTTCTCACTCATGAAACAAGTCAATCCTACAATCAATCGGCTCCGCACCTCGGTTTTATTGATCGGTCTAGTGTCTTAATTCTCTGGCTCTATGCCAATTCTGGAAGATGGAAAAAGCTCCGTGCTCAGACCTTCAACTTCATACTAGCTTCGCGCTTTGGTTCTATCAAGCTCTGTGCTCCGACTCCTCAAGCTCTTGCCTTATGATTGCAACTGGCTATATGCCTCGGTTTCATCACTTCAAGCCTTATGATTGTAACCGGCTCCGTGCATTGGTTCTATCACCTCAAGCTCAAACCTCTGACTCCTCAGGCTCTTGCCTCATGATTGCAACCGGTTCCGTGCCTCGGTTCCCTCATCTCAAGCTCCATCCTCCAGTTATTGGCCTTGTGCCCCTATATCTCAAAACTGGTGTCTGATCATCTCCAGAAGATGGTTTGGATTCCACACAAATTACATCAATTCCATCAAGCTCATTCGCAAGGATAGGCTACCCAACCGAGCTCCTCTAAGTCAAAGTAAGGATGATCATGAAAAGCAATCGACTCACCCGCCGTGTATTGATCTACCCCAAAATACCGATGATGCTCTCCACAAAATTTACCTGGCAGCCCCGCGCTCTTTCAACTACTCTCCGCCAAAATCCTGGATTATCCCAGGTACGTTGCACTACGGCTTTTAAAGCCCGAACGTTCGTCTTCTATTCTCAACTCTCTGCTATTGTGTTTTTCTTTATTGCCCTCGAACTACGATTGGTCTGAATTTCCCTTGAGGAATATGTAGGCAGCCTCCCGACCCGACCATAACTAAAACCTTTTTCAAAAAACCCTTGGAATTGTGGTTCGACCAAATTGAAGTTGTTTTACGGCTTTGACTCTTACTTAAACATGTCTCGCAATCTATCTAAGTTCAGTCAAAGAGGGGCATTTGTAGACACCCCTATTTGGCCTAACAATTATTTCAAGTCCCACCTTGGGGACCATCTCGATGATGAATGGATACAGTGATTGCTGATTGACTTCTCGTAAATCCATGGACTTTTGGTGAGTACTTTTAGCCACTTAGAGGAACCAATTCAGAGCCAAATAGCCTTTCAGACAGAAATACAATATGCTAGGAGAATCCATCTATCGGCCGTAACATTGATCTCACGGCCTCAACTTCATTCTTTCACCTGTGAAAATGTTGTTTAAGAATCTCCCTGAGAGATTGATTCCTCAGTGGCTAGATCAATTCTTCGGCCACTATATCTATCACTTGGCCGCCAGATCTATTGCTTGGCCGCCAAATCGTCTATTTCTAGATTCTGAAATGTTCTGTCAAATGTTTGATCTATTCCCAAAACCTTAGCAACCAAATTTCGATGCGTTCGAGCAACAAAAGCAAATTCGTCTAGAGATCTTATTGCCCTATAATTCCTTATTGATTCACACCATTTGATTGGCTAGAGTGAGTCACCAATTGCCTATATAAAGAGGCACTTAGGGTTTCGAAAATACAACAGTTCATATCATCATAATCACCCTCTCTAGACACGAAATTCTGCAAAAACATTCTCTCATATTCTCTCTACAAAAGCCCTAACCTTTCGAAGGCAGCCGAAATCTGACAATCAAATCCTAAAGTACAAACCTTAACTCTAGGGTTTTTGAGAAGCAAATCAATTAATCCAAAGTAATCAAGCAACTGAGGGATCAAGGTGGTGAGGCCTAGGGGCCTTTGGTTTAGTTTATTTATAGTTTTTACATATTAATCGTAGCACTTTAATTTTTTGCTAATCTTTAGGTCTAGTGTGAGGAAGAACATTGGCTGGGACTCCATTCCCTCGGCCTATATATCAATCTAGGAGGATCCTTCGATCGTGACATCTATTCACCAGCCGTGGGATCCATCTCCCTGGGACAGCCTGTTTTGTTCTGCTTATTTTGATGCATGTTTTCAATTACCTTATTGGCTCACCTTATTCATTGTTAAAGGCTAAAAACAGGTTATGTGTTAGAATTGGATAAAAGATGTATTGATTGTATGTTGAATAACTATGGGCCAGTCTCATGACTAGGCAAAGAGGGGTGCCTAACACCTTCCCCTTATTGTACTTTTGGCTCCCGTACCCGGAATCTCTATTTGTTTTTCCTAGTTTTTATAAACTAGGTGGCGACTCTGTTTTGATGATAACCGTTATCGTGTCACGATGTTCCTAGCCATGGGAATATTCACGATCTTGGTTTATGAAGTGGAAAGAAAACAAATAAATTATGATCAATCTGTATAGAGATGCCCTGTTTGGGAGGTGTCTACAGAGATATTTTGAGTTTGATCTAAGGCTTAGAATTTATTTCCCTTCTGGGCAAAGTCTATAGAATTAGAAAGCATTAAATATATGCCCCTCTCTAGGGAAGATATTAAACAAGTAGTTGCTTTGGGTCTTTCCTCTTTCTCTTCTTGCTCCTCTTTATACTTCTTCATACCTTATTCTTATCGTCTAACTTTTATTCTTCTCTTTTATACCTTCTGTCATTGTTGTAACTTCTAATTTTGATTTTTCCATCAATTAACTTTATTTGCAGGTCAAGGATTTGATAGAAAACCTACAGGATCACACCAATTTCTGTATCGGTGATCAATGTCTAGCTTTCTATTAGCTGAATATTTGAATATTTGATACACCTTCAAAATAATTAAGGTAGATTACACTTTTTGTAACTCTTATTGTTCAAAGATTTTTTGGACATTTGTGATGTTTAGACTTCTATTGGATTAAAAGAATAAAATACTATTGTCCACACAAAATGTGTAGACCTGTTCATCCATCTTAATCATTTCTCCTTGCCATGTGGTTTGACTTAATGACAGGAGAGAGATAAATTTGTTGTGCAAGTGCAATACTTGTATTCTCTTCACGTTCTGGCTCTAATCTAATGTGATACGACTCATGTTCATCTTGCACTGGCTGCCATGTCTTTTATTGTATTCTTCTTCTTGGCCCTTTAAGAAAGAGATGTGTCTGATTTGCTTTGTCTGGTTTTAGACTCATGCATCACTATTTTTCTTTTATTATTGTACAGCTTAATATAGCAACTCAGTTGATTTTGATAGGATAATCAACTTTGTGTATCATTGGTTTTCTGCATTTCCAGCTTTGATCAAGGCACTTCATCTGGACAAGCATGATTTGTTGTGATGATCAACTCTACCTGTAGTTCTCATCCATTTACATGCTTGTTTTTGCAGTTATGCATGATTTATGCCTAATTCACAAAGATCTGAAACCAGAAAACATTCTTCTTATTTCATCGGGGTATATTAAAGTCCCAAATTATGAGGTATTATCTCATGTGCCATCTTCTCATTATCATTTGGTTTATCAGTAAATCTAGCAGATTTAGAAAAAAAAAATTCTAGCAAATGTTTTGCGCATGTGTACCTGGTAATGCAAATTGGTTTTGTTACTGTTGTAATATTAGAGGATGTTTCTAGTCTATTTTCATTAAGGGTATTCTAATGTTTCAAATGATACGTTTGCGTTTTGCTTGTGGTCTGTGGGGAGTCTATTGTCATCAGGGGTACTAATGTTTCAAATGATACGTTTGGGTTTTGCTTGTGGTCTATGTGGGGATGCGATTGGTATTAGATATTCCTTTTCCTTAATTTGTTAGTAATGACAGGGTCGTAAATTTGAAAGCCTCAACATAGTATCCATAAACGTGGGAATGTTGTGATTAAGCGTTTGACATAACAGTGTGTGATTTGGTATGTAGTTGGCCATGATGAAGGCAGTGAACTTTATGCAAGTGCTCTCGGTATTATAACTTATAATGCTGAAAGTTCCAAAACTACTGAAATTTCTGATGAGAGGAGAGGAAGTAGCAGGAAGACCCATCTTTGGAGGGGACACCAACTTCAATGTACTGGTGCATCATAATAAATGAATATGCTTGGTTTTATGTTTAATAAGTGTTTAATAGTTGTAAATATAGCATCTTTTTTTCCCCTTTTCTCTTTTTTGAAAATTTCAAAATTGTTTTCTTCAATGGGCAAGACAGACGTGCCTTGCACGTTACCAATTCACCTAGTATTTATAAGGAAAATGTAAAAGATGAACTATCCAACTTCTATACAGATAAAAAACATTTTTTTTTATACTGAGCCTATATGCAATGTAAAACATTATAGATTCATCATCCAGCCATGCACCAACATGGAATTGACAACATGAAATCAATCTGAAGGCATGAGTTCCATCACCTCATGTAAGATGCCAGCAGCTTCAGTGTATTGATCATGAGTTAATGTAATACTTCAAATTTTCACTGCCTCATCCAACTGCAGAGCGGAAAAACTTATATTAAACAATACTCGATAGGATAATGATTTGGTTAGTATGCACCAACATAATCTTTTCTAGAAGCAACATTCGTATTGAATTGAAAATCAGGGCAAACGTATCTACAAAAAGATGGACTAAATACACTATAACAAAATACTATCAAAAGTGCTAAACATGCCAGTTGAGCTCGTCAATAAAATCCACAAAAAATGATAAAAGTTCTTTAAAGGACCAACATGATTTATTACGTTCAGACACTCCTTAAATGGGTTTTTTCATGCTTTAGAAACATGACGTATACATAGCTGATAAAAAAATGACAACATACATCGCATAACTCAAGTTTTATTTCAAACTTATTTGCCTAATTTTATAGTATGTCATAAATTTGATATCATCCTTGTTTTAAAATAACATTCAAAGCCTCTACAATTTGTCTATGAATAAATTATTATGTCATGTGCATTATGAGCCCACAAATTCCACGAACATTGTCAGCCTGAAAAGTACAACGAAAGTAAGTTCATGATTTACTTTGATTAACATGTACCAATCTCAATCTTTCAAGCTTTGTCCATTCATACCACAACCAAGAAGACAATCCAACAACATAACTTGAGAAATGTCTTTCTTTTCGTTCTACTTCTTAGGGAGAAAAATCCTATGAATATGCTGAAAGGAAAATCCAAACTTTTACCAAATTGGAGTCATGTTTCTTTTCCATTTTACTTCCAAAAGAGAAAAATCAAGAGCATGAATGTCGTACAAAGCATAAAATGCTCCAAATTATTATTAACATGTCTAATATGACACATCATCTTGTCTTGTACATTATAAAAGACTAGCTATAAGGTGCAACAAATTAGCTTACCTCTTCAATGGAGCATGAATGTCGTACGAAACATAAAATGCTCCAAATTATTATTAACTTGTCCCATATGACACATCATCTTGTCTTGTACATTATAAAAGACTAGCTATAAGGTGCAACAAATTTGCTTACCTCTTCAATGGAGCAGAATAATTTATTTGTCCTATATGACACATCATCTTGTCTTGTACATTACAAAAGACTAGCTATAAGGTGCAACAAATTTGCTTACCTCTTCAATGGAGCAGAACAATTTATTTGCTAGTTCGGTAAGACCCTTCTTCTGATCTTGGGGTGCACTTGAGATCATCTTTCTAAAATCGCAATACAAGAACGTTGATTTTAGTTGAAGATCTCTTCCCACCAAATCCCATGAGTCATCATCGTCCATTAGATCATCTCCAATCGCTAACAAATCAAACGCACACTTTCTAATGCGATACACGCTCCCTTTGAACTCCACATCCATCATTTTAACATAACCTAGACCAACACTAAAAAAAATGAGACAAAAAAATTCAAGAAATCCTAACCAAAAGTAAGATGATAGTCAACTAAATTACTTAGATAAGGAAAAGCATATGCTTTCATCAAAGCTTTTCAACCTAAGCAAAGGTAAATAACAAACAATAATCCCTTGCGATAAAGCGCATATGACAAAATCTCATTCATTCATGCACCATTCTCCAAATGGTAAAAAACATTACACATGTTACCATCTACAGGAATATCTACAAGGAAAAATAAGAATATTTTTTATTTTTTATTTTGTCTTAAGAAGAATAACTGAAAATAGAAAAATGAATGAATAAAATATTGACTATTGAACTCACTCTTTTATATTTTTCTAAACCCACTTTTATATAAGACTAATAACTTGTGGTAAAAGGGTGTGCTTCCAAACTCTATCTATTTGTGCATCTCGAACCTTCATTTACCGGTCAATAGACGAGGAAGAACTAGATGAGTCTTAAAACTGGATTATGCACCTCCTTGGTTTGTCATTCGCATCCAGCATACTGAATTGAAGTATAACTCAATAGTAACTCCACATACCTTAATTACATAGATACAATTTTACAGCTATTGCAAATTAAAAATGGATATAAATAGGAAGCCGAAAACTAAGATAGTAAAGCATGTTTCTAGCAAATGAAAAAAAAAAAAACAAAGAAGAAGAAGAGAGGAAGTAAGCATACGATGTTATTGCAAGAGCGTAAGTTTTAAATCGAATGAATCTTGTTAAATATATGTATGTAAAGTCTATAATTCTAGGAATAAATCTTTTAAGTAAATGGACTTAACAGGAGTGTCTATGCTGAAGATTTGAACCAAATGGAAAAGGTTAGATGCAATGTGGGTTGTTGGCCTCCAAAGTTGGAACCAACTACAAGAGTTTTTTACTATACATACATTAATTTCCTAAGGGCACAACAAGTGTTGCAATGTTATCGTCTTATTCATATATAAGCCCATTGCGGATATGCATAATTATTTTTCAGGCCCTTATAGTGATTAAGTATCTTCTTCCTTCAAACTTTAAAATGTGAAAACAAAATAGGGTTGAGGACAAAAAGAAAGCTTCAAGAATTGCATACTTTATACCCCAATACCATTTTGCTAATAAAGCTCATGGATATTGGGTATTTTAAGTAGTTGTTCAATTTTTTTTTTTTTTGTAATATGCAATCTCATAACATGAATGTTTGAAGAAAGAATGCCAATAAGGTTATGTTTGGATCATGGATTTTGTTGAATTTGGGCACCCCAAGTCAATAGATTCAATATGTTTGTACTGAATACTCTCACTTATACACAATACAACATTACATACCCACTCATACACAAGATATGAGACACCTGTCAATGACACATCACTCTTACACCAGAGTGTGTGCCCACACTCACTCATTCTTAAGTGTCTTTCACTTGCACTAATCTAGAGAGCTCTCATCTCCAATTTATAAGGAGCAAATGGAGTTTCTAGATAAGGTCAATCTTAGAACAAGAGTTCTCAAAAGAGATCTGAAAGTTTTTGAAAAATCGTGGAAGACTCTAGCATGGCCAAGAACACTCTCAGACCACTTTTTACCATCTCTCCTAAAACTAACTGGTGTTAGGAAGGGTTTCAATTAAGTGTTTTATGGCATTCGACATCGCACCGGCAAGTCTATTTTTAGAGCGGTCCCAGGAAGCAACCAAATCGATGGGGGCACTCCGGGCCCAACAAACACTATGAAAAATTTCAAAATGTTCTAGTAGAACATAGAAGATTCTAGTGGAACCCAAAACATTTTGAAAACATTTGGAGTGTCCAGGATGACTCTTAAGAGATTTGTGGGGTGGGAAGGAGATTGAAAGGAGTGAAAGTAATATATCTAGCTTCTTCACCTCCTTCTTTCCCTCCCTCCCTTGGACTTTTGACAACTCTATGATTTGTTTTGGACTCCAAATCTATCATCCAAACACATAAATTCAATGCTTATAGAAACCATAGAGCACAAATTATTGAACTGTGTTTTCAATCATCAAGTAATGATGTGAGTTCTAGGAATTGGGAGAGGTATGAGATTGACCAATAAAATGCCAAGCAACAAAAGAAACATCGAAACACCTCAAAAGCTCAAAACATAACAAAAGGGTACTCTGGAACATTCCAATTCTTTGATGAAGTTGCAAATTTCCAGGAGTAAGTTAGATCAATTTTTAGTACCATAAAAAGCAAAACAATATTTATTGGCCCCGAAATTAGTCGAGTTGCACGCAAGCAAGCTGACTCGGACGTCCGCTTATAAAAACAAATGCTTTGTTTGGATGGGAATTTGAAAAAAAAATTTCAACTCAAAAAACACTCAATACCCATACTTTCAATTATTACTCTCATTTCTCTCTCCACTCTCCAATCATTATTATCATCTCTCTATATCTCTCCATTCATTATCCATATCTTCAATTATTACCCTATTTCTCTCTCTACTCATTACCCCAAAAGCCAAACTCAAATTTTTTTTCAAAAATCCGTCCAAACATAGCATAATATCTTAAGTTAAACAATAATTGTTGATCGTCGATGAGCTTCAGAGAAATATCTAGTAATATATTGCCACACCTCAACATCCAAACACCCCGTGTTATGTAAGAAAACAAGAGCATAAAAGAAAACCCACTTGTATTTTCCTCAAGCATTAAAACCCATATTCTCAAACCCTCAAAACAATCCACTTAAATAACACAGAGAAATAGTAACACTTATATACACACACATATTATATATATATATTATAATATAATATATATTTATAGATTGAATCTTGATTAATTGATAGATAAGTAAGTATGTATGTATGTATGTTACTTTCTATTTGTCTTTTGTTTTTGCTTTTGGGTAGAAGTAAGAAAAAGGAGAAGAAATATCAAATGAAGATGGAAAACAGAGAGAAAGGACTCACCTGGAAATTGTTGACGGCAAGCCTTATCCTTGAACTGATTACAGATTAAAGCATCAAAAAGCTCAGCTATAAGGAAAAGAAATAGTATAAGAATGTTAAATGAATTATACTACTATGTAAAAAATACAAAAAAAAAAGGGTTTTTTCATCATCAACCTAAATATAATATGATCACAAATATGTTACATAGTTTTTAAATGGGGGATGCTAATAATTATAAATGAGAGGTAGAAAATGGGACTTATAGAAATGTGGAATTTGGTCAATTTGTGTGAGCATATTCCTCTCACTCCAATACCTTGCTGGGTTTTACTCTGCTTTCTAGAGAGAGAGAGAGAGAGAGAGAGAGAGAGAGAGATGTGGGTTTTTTCCTCTTAGGTAAATAATAAATAAAAATTATTTTTCTAAAAAATAGGAGCCCTTATTTACTGTATACCCAATTTGGGTTTTTGAAAAGGATAAAAAGGGGCCCAAATGCAAAAATATAAACATATAGTATTTTCACTAACTAAAATAAGTACTTAATTATTTTTTGAATTAAAAGTGATATTATGAAAAAGTGTCATTTCTCGTAAAATGGGAGTACTTAAAAAATGTTGTAAGAGCCTTAGCTGAACGGGAGCTTAATTAGTCTTAAGTGGAGGAGGAAGAGGAGAGAGAGAGAGAGAGAGAGAGAGAGAGAGAGAGAGAGAAATAAAACCTCGGAGGTGGAAGCGACTGCTCGCTCGGGAGGTCTCAAATCTGACCCTTTTTCTTGTGCAATCATGTCCTACTAGCAAGTATTGCTCTCTTTCTCTTTCTCTCTCTCTCTCTCTAAATGCATATACATATATGTATATGATGTACACACAGGCTCCGTTTGTTTTGATATAATTTCCTAATTTATTGTGTTTGGTTGCTTATATGGTCGGTAAAAAGTTCTTTTCACGTAAAACCTTTTCCTCAAATCACCAAAAATGACTTACAGAGGAAATCTCGGTAATTCATTTTCCAATCCCATGCCGATCTCGCTAATCTCTACCAGAAACTCCCAAATGCTCTCTCTCTCTCTCTCTCTCTCTCTCACACACACACACACACACACACACACACACACACACTTACACATGTTTCCGAATGAGTCAATTCTCAATTGGATCCTCTCTTTCTTGCCTAAACCTCTCTATATCTCAATCAATCAATCACAAACACATGCACCGGTGCGCATGCTTAATATTCAACTTATGTGTTCACATATACATGTATACATATGTGAATGTATGTTGCATGGAGAACACATATAGGTATCTATTTTCAATTCTCCAAGTAGAGAAAGGACAAAAACGTAGAGAAAATGCCTTTGTCAACCACCAATTCGACATAGTCGCTTTATTTCCTGTTTATTACAGAAGGTTGAAGCAAAACACCAAAAAATATTTTCTCCAAAATAGTTTTATAGGTAAAATATTTTTTAGTAAAATATTTTTTCACGTAAAATGTTTTACATCGAATCGAAACAAATGGAGCCATAGTTTAAATGGTTTGCCTTACACGTGTTTCTAATAAGGTCACGATGAATCGTTTCTGTTAGTAATTTATTTTAATCAATGGGTATCTGTAATCTTAACGTGGAGAGATTAATAAGTATTTAATATCATGGAGCTCGTAATATAATTGAGATAAGGACGGGAGTGCAATTATAATTCTGTAGTGGGGTGAATTATAATTAGTGAAATAAGAAATAGAATCTTGATGGGATTAGAATTTCTTATTTAAACTGGGGGCCCGGACTTATTACTCCTTAGGTCCCTATCATAACCCTATATATACATGTTATGCTCTGTAGGTCAGATATATGTTTTCTATTATTCAAGAAATAGAGGTAGGCTTAGAGAGAGCAAACAGATCACGAAAGAGTCTACACTCGGTTCGTGTTCTAGACGTGAAGGGAATACGATAGAAGATCGTAAGGTGCAGTCGAGCAGTATATGTAGCGTACAACAAGACATGCTATAACAAGTTCAACCAGCGTTTGTGTCACAGGGAGGTGAGGTAAAACCCTAATTCTGCCTTGTAGGGTTTTGCAGTTTTCTTGTTGTCTAATTTGTATTCATCATTACTAGGTTATGGGAATCATTTCCCAACAGTGGTATCAGAGCCAGGTTTGCCACATCAAAAAGGTTAGGCAAAAAAAAAAGAATACAACTTTTATAGATATGGTGAGATCAATGATGAGTTATTCAGATTTACCAATTTCGTTTTGGGGACATGCACTAGAAACAACAGCGTACGTTCTTAATTTGGTACCATCTAAGTTAGTACCATCTACACCCACAAAATGTGTACTGGATGCAAACCTAGTCTGCTGCATGTTCGGGTTTGGGGTAGTCTAGCAATATGCTAAATAAGAATGCAGATAAATTGGAATGAAGGACATAAGTTTGTCTGTTCGTAGGGTACCTTAGAGAAATGAAATGTGGATTATTTTATAGTCCTAAGGATTAGAAGGTCATTGTTTGCATCAATGCTTGATACTTAGTGGAGGATTGTATAATAGACCACAAGCTCAGAAGCAAGACTGTTCTAGAGGAATTGAGAGGAAAGAGACAGACGCAGACTTTTCTACCACCAGTATTGCAGGAGGAAACACCACAAGAAACATCTGTAGAGGCAATTATTGGCACACTAGTACCTCATCATAGTAGGAGGGTTATTGTTCCACCCAGTCGGTAAATATTGGGAGAGTCTTTTGAAATGATCCCTGATGATCAACATGCTGAACCCTGTAACTACTATAAGACATTTCAAGATAAAGATGCAGAACTTTGGCAAAAGGCTACGAAATCAGAGATGGAGTCTATGTACTCTAACCAGGTCTGGGATCTTGTAGAATCACCAGAAGGGATTAAACCCATTAGATGCAAGTGGATATACAAGAAGAAGAGAGGGGTGGACGGGAAGGTGCATACCTTTAAAGCAAGTTAGGCTTGAGGCAAAAGGGTATACTCAAAAAGAAGGGATCGACTATGAGGAGACTTTTTCGCCAGTAGCCATGCTTAAGTCCATCCGGATTCTCTTGTCCATTGCGGCTCATCTCCTTTGCAAAATTTTACGAATGGATGTCAAGACCGCATTCCTTAATGAAAATCTGGATGAGTGTATATATATGGTGCAACCAGATGGATTCATAGCAAAAGGTCAAGAGCACATGTTGTGCAAGCTTAAGATGTCTTTTTATGGGCTTAAGCAGGCATCTAGATCTTGGAACATCCGTTTTAATCAAGCAATCAAGTCCTTTGGTTTTGATCAATGTCCGGATGAGTTATGTATGTATAAGAAATGCAACGAAAAAGTGGTGGTATTTCTAGTGCTATATGTCGATGATACCCTTCTCATCAAAAACTGTGTGGGGGTGTTGTCTTCAGTGAAAGTGTGGATATCCGACCAATTTGAAATGGACTCGGGAAAAGCCAGTCACATCCTTGGGATTAAGCTTATGCGAGATCGCAAGAATAGGATGTTGGGCTTATCACAAGCAACTTATATCAATGAGATTCTTGCCCATTTTAGCATGTAGGATTCCAGGAAAGGCTTCCACCCTTTTCGACATGGAATCAACCTATCCAAGGAAAAGTGTCCTAACAGATGGAGAAAATGAAGGTAGGTCCTTGTGCCTCGGCAGTAGGAAGTCTCATGTATGCTATACAGTGTACTAGACTTGATATTTGCTTTGCCATTGGCATGGTTAGCAGTTTTCAGTCTAATCCAGGGTAAGAGCATTGGACTGCAATGAAACATATACTTAAGTGTCTGAAAAGAACTAGAGATCATAAGTTGGTGTTCCAGTCAGAGAGTCTGGTGCCTTATGGGTACACAGACACAGACTTTATGACAGATAAGGATTCCAGAAAGTCTACCTCGGGATATGTGTTTACCCTAGGAGGTGGAGCCATTAGTTGGAGGAGTATCAAGCAATCTTATATTGCTGATTCTACCATGGAGACCAAGTATGTGGTAGCTTCTGAAGCAGCCAAGGAGGCCGTTTGGCTCAAAGACTTTTTGCGGTCACGTAGTGGGAATGAGAGTGAGATATGTGGCAGCATGACTTTAAGTCGAAGTGGGATTGTTAGAAAATTATACTAAAAGTCATGCTTTTGTGTAATGGATTAATATTTGATTGGTATTTATTAATCACTTTTATCCCTTTTTATGAGAATCTTTTATGGGCAATGTTTGCATAATATTATTGTATGTTGTGCATTTGTGTCTTTTATTTTACAAAGTAGATAATTCGGTGTGTAGAGTTGAACTTACACACAGATGATCGGATTATCGGTTCTTGTGAAATATAAGATATGGTTCACAGTCTTAGATGGAACTGGACACACCATCGGTAGGACTATAGTACAATGTATAGTAGGTCTGTCTTGATTACAGACGACACCAATTGTAAGTGGACAAACTCAATTTGTGCTTTGATCAGCACAAGATTGTATTTGCTTCTCATGTCTCTTGACCGGAACCCTAATTCGTCCTTGGAACCCTTGTCCTGCAAAATAGACAGGGGTGAGTGCACCTTTGCCTCTCGTGGCAAAGGCCCTCCGATGCCAAAGTTAGTATCACATACTAGCAGTTAAACCCTAATTCATAGTAGGAAAGCAATAAGAATGCAGTGTCTTCCGTACCTTTTGCCTCTAGATTTACCTCATATTTATAGATTTGTGTATGCTTGCTGGCCAAGCATCCTTGTTTCCATAGGATTCCTAACTCGTATAGGAAATCCTAGGATATCAAGGATTCTCGTTTCCTTTATCAGTTTATTCTCTTAATCCTTATAGGACTCTTTTCCATAACAAGCCAAACATCCCATTCTCATTAGGTATCTTTTCCAGATCCTATATTCTCGGGATCTTATTCCCTTACGGGACATGACTATTCTGGAATCTTCCAGAGTATTCCCTCTGCTCTTATTCTTTACTGGAGCTCTTTCCTTGTTCGGCCATCTCGTTGCCGAACAGATGGCTTGGACCAGTCACTTCACATGTAACTGGTTATTTAATAAATTATTTGGACCATTCCTTTCTTTAGGAATTCTCCTCCTGTTCGGCTTTCTCGTAGCCGAACAAATTATTTGAACAGTGGCTTCACGTGTCACTTTCCTTTTAATTGGTCCAATAACTTCTCATGTTTTACTGAACTGAGAATTGCACAACCTCTCTGGACCAATGACTTCTCATGTCACTGGTCCATAACGCGTTGGCCTTTTCTTAACACCATGCTCGGGCGCTTCTTGGGCCTGTTCGGGAATACCTCCCTATAATTGCTCCCCAGCCTTACTCGTTATCCTTTACTCAGATGACGAGTAAAGCTCTTTTACCGAGCAAATTCATTCTGCTCCTGGACCTTATTTCATATATTGGTGCAACGTTTCATCATTTTGCCATGGCGAAAACATCTTTTCGTTTGGCCGTCACAGGCTTTTAGTCCTAATCTTTACACGTGTCGATCATTATATTGCTTACATTAAATGCGGACAGACGTGTTTTGGGGAACGGAACGCTCAAACGCCGTCTGGGGTGACGTTTCACATACGCCACGCCACTTTTAGGGTATTTTTGGGTTTTCGTCCCATTTTCAAAACCCCATTCTCTCTCTTGGACTCCCTCTGCAGAAAAGAAGGTTCAAGCTTTTACCCGCCATTGAAGCTCTGCTCACCTTCTCAAGGCTCCCTCCTCTCTGCTTTTAGGGATTCCATCTACCAATTTTGTAAGTCACCATTCTTCTTCTTGCTGCTCCATTTCTCAATCATTTTAGGGTTTCATCGTCCCCTTTTCTCTATATTTCAAAGAACCAAAAAAAACCTTTCTGGTTATGGGAAGATTTCGGAGGTATTGTAATACTCTTCAAACCATGGCAAGTTTCAGATCTCGTTATGAGATTCCTGACAACGTAGCTACTGTTTTGGCTCCTGAGGACGCCATTCGTGAAAGTTTTGATTTCGACACCCTTCACATTCCAGTGGTAGCCGTCGTTGAGGGAGGGGTTAGGTTTCCCTTGGCTCCCCTGCTTCTCCAAGTTCTAGCATATTATAGGGTTTCCCCAATGCAGGTTTCTGCTAATTTCTTTCGAGTAGTTATGGGTATAAATGCCCTAAATCAGATGTTAGGGACCTCTCTAGGCTTGTATGACATACACCATTTATACAGTATCTCTAGAACTGGGGATGCCCTCACCTATTATTTAAAAAGTAGGGATTCTAGAAATAAGCTTGTTCTCAAACTCCCTGACTCTGCTCGAGGGGATGACAACGACTTTCTGATCATTACGGGCAACTTCAAACCTAGAGATGAGGACTGCCAAGTGATTGGTTTTCACGCTCCTCACGTATTCAGGAGCCCACGTTAGTGCTCTCCTCCTAATTCATATGTTTGTCTTTTTCAAAAGAAAAGCTTTTTCATGCTTCTTATTATTTATGCTTTGTCATTTTTCAGCATCAAACATCAATCGAGGCTATAATATCATGACCCCTCAAGTTCACATAGCAGATATTAGACATGCTCTTGCTTTCAACGGTGAAGGGACATACCTTGCAGGCCGAGCAAGAGCAGCTCAGGTACTACTCAGCTATAAAGCTTCGTACGGTGGCTTTATTGATCGGCAAACCCGTGCAGCCGACAACCCCGTCATTGCTGGTCTTTCAAGACCAGTTCCCGAACAAGAAGAGAGGCGTTCTCGGACACCTCCAATCTCTGACAAACCAATCCCTCTTGCTGAGGAGGCTTCCGGTTCAACGTGTGGAAGAATCCCAAGAAAGACCCCCACCATCCTCCTCATCTTCGCTCCTACGTGGGCTCCCTCTTTCTCTCTCGGGAATCGAGCTATCACTGCTCGGGACAGTGTTGAGACTGAAAGGACTGCTCTTGCATTGTCCCAAGCCTTCCTGTTGCCTAGAGATATGCAGAAAGAAGTAGCAATGTCTCTTGACAATCTCCTGAGCTCTTTTATGTCCCATAATGCCAAGGTAAAATTTCCCTTTGTAAACCATAGCATACCATAGTGTTTGATATTTATGTTTATCATATCTATTTTGAACGTTCCAGGTGATGCAAAAAATGGTGGCCATGGCTCAAAAGCTCAGCCAATCCGAGCCCCAACATGCCAAGTTTGTCAGTGAGAATACCAAATTGCAACGTACCATTATCAGGCTTGAGAGAGAAAGAAACCAAGCCCTGGGGTAGCAGATGGTTTAAAGGGACAACTGAAGGGAGCTGAGGACAGTCTGAATCAAACTCTAAAAGAACTTGAGGCGAGCCAGACTGAAGCCAAAGCTGCATTTGAAAAGGGATACAACGAAGGAATCAAAGTAGCTACGGACAGCTACACGAACCAGATGCCTGGGATTCAAGACCAAGTTTGGGTGGCCTCCTGGACAGCTTGCCTTGCCAAAGCCGAGATTCCTGAATCTTCTCCTCTTTGGACCAACATTGAATTACCAAGTGCTGCTGCTGGTCGTGAGGAAGATATTACAGAGGAGGGAGATGAGGAGCAGGCAGTGCACACGTCTGAACAACCTGTTAACGATGTTGAACCGAGTGAAGACATGACCAACCCTATCCAAAAGGAAGTCAGTGGTGGTCAGCCTGGAGGTGATCATGCCATGGAAGACACGACTGCACCAGTAGCTCTTGCTACTGTTCAAGATCTCACTGAAGACGAATGAGTTCGATCTTCTTTTGTTTGTCATTCTGTTTGAAATGTTGGGTTTAGCATGGGTATTGTGGTGTTGGAATACTGTGTTTGAAACTGTTAAGTATTTCATACTTATGTAAGTCTCTCATACTTTATGCATGTATTCGTATGCTTTTAAGTTTCTCGTACTTATGCATGTATTCGTATGCTTCCAAGTGTTTTCGTACTTTGTACAATTTGTGCATATTCTCGTATGCTTGGATATATGCCTAAGTGTACTCGTACTTAAAGCAATTTCGTATAAACTGGTGCTTGGTTTTAAGTTTATTCATGCTTTTACGCAAGCTGCATATCTCGTATGTAAAGCAAAGAAAAACGTAGAATCGTATGGGACCAGTCCTTGCTCCCCAATATGAAGGATGTGTGAAAAAGAAGTGGCAGACTTCATATTATTGATCCCAGAATAAAATTGGAAAGAAGAACAAGTTATTGGAATTTGAAAAATTCTAAACCCAAGGGGGTGTTACTCGTACCCCTGGCAACTAAAAACACAAGAGAGTTTTATTCGTAACTCTCACACAATCACGATGTGCATAAAGAAATATAAAAATATGCTCAAACATATTCATATAAAGAACTTTCTCAATAAAATTGGAAAGAAGAACAAGTTATTGGAATTTGAAAAATTCTAAACCCAAGGGGGTGTTACTCGTACCCCTGGCAACTAAAAACACAAGAGAGTTTTATTCGTAACTCTCACACAATCACGATGTGCATAAAGAAATATAAAAATATGCTCAAACATATTCATATAAAGAACTTTCTCAAGTTGTGGACATTCCAAGGTCTTGGAACCAGGTTCCCGTCCAGGTCTGTCAATCGATAAGCCCCAATGCCCACAATCTCAGTAACTCGGTATAGGCCTTCCTAATTGGCCCCTAACTTTCCCTCATTAGCCACTTTAGTGTTGCCGAGCACCTTTCGTAGCACAAGGTCCCCAACACCAAACTCCTGTGGATGTACATGTTTGTTGTAGCTTTTGATTAACTGCTCTTGGTATGAAGCCAAGTGCACCAGGGCCCGTTCTCGTCGTTCCTCGGCAAAGTCTAATTCAATCTCCAAGGCTCTATCATTGCCTCCACTTTCCACCAAAGTGGTCCTGTTGGTCGGCAGACCCACTTCCAATGGAATAACAGCCCCTGTTCCATATACTAATGAATAGGGGGTCTCTCCCGTAGACCTCCTAGGCGTTGTTCGGTATGCCCAAAGTACCAATGGCAATTCATCAGGCCATTTCCCCTTTGCTTTATCCAAACGCTTCTTAATCCCATCAAGAATTGTTTTGTTAGAAGCTTCTGCTTGTCCGTTGCTTTGAGGGTAGGCTGGAGTCGAGTAGTAATTTCTTATCCCATACTGGGCACAGAAAGTTTTGAACTTCTTCTGAAATTGGGATCCATTATCTGTAATCAATGAATAAGGGACCCCAAAGCGAGTGATGATGCTCTTCCACACGAACCTTTCTATCATAGGTTCAGTGATCTTGGCCAATGGTTCTGCCTCAATCCACTTAGTGAAATAATCTGTTGCAACTAGCAGGAATTTTCGATTCCCAGTTGCTTTGTGTAGTGGACCCACAATGTCCATTCCCCATTGAGCAAACGGCCATGGACTTGTCAAAGGCACCAAATCCTCGACTGGTGTTCGAATCATTGGTGAAAACTTCTGACACTTTTCACAAATTTTTACGTATACCTTAGCATCTTCTTGCATGTACGACCACCAATATCCTCGGGTGATTGCTTGGTGGGCTATGGACTTGCATGTTCCTTCGTGAATTTCATGGAGGAACTTCTGCACCAATTCAGGATGTACGCAAAGCAAATAAGGTCCTGTAAAAGACTTCATGTACAATTTTCCCTCAGGTGATAACCAGAACCGAGCAGATTTGGTCCTAATTTTGTGAGCCTTCTTTTTGTCTGAGGGGAGTTTTTCATCTCGTAAAAACTCCACAATTGGGTCTATCCAACTTGGTCCTTGGTTCACGTCCAAGACCATCTCCACGCTTCTCCCAATGCTCGGCTCAGTTAGATACTCTACGGCTATCTTTCTTTTAAACTCAGTTGGTACAGCTGCGGCTAACCATGCTAATGAATCTGCATGAGTATTCTTTCCAGAACTTATTTGCTCAATATACACCCTTTCGAAAGTATCGAGCAGATCTCTGGTTGCCTGTACATAGGCCGCTATCTTCTCGCTCCGGGCTTCATATTGCCCGGATAGCTGATGGACTACAAGTTGTGAATCACAATATACCCTAACACGTTTTGCTTTTAGGGTTTTTGCACTTCTCAAACCAGCTAAAAGTGCCTCGTACTCTGCCACGTTGTTTGATGCATTGAACCCAAGCCGAACAGATAGTTCCAACATTGATCCTTCAGGGGGTAAAAGCACTACCCCGATCCCTGATCCGGTGTTGCAGGCTGATCCATCAACGAACAGCTTCCATTCTAGGGGATCTTGTTTGGCTAATGCCTGTTTCTTTGTTACAGGTGACTTTGTGTCACACTCCTTTCTCGTAGGAGGCAAAAGTGCAATCGTGGGTGAGAATTCTGCCACAAAATCTGCCAACACCTGGCCTTTGATTGCTGTGCGCGGCTGATAATTGATGTCATATTGGCTCAACTCAACGGACCAAGTTGAGATCCTTCCCGAGAAGTCTGCTTTTCGTAGCAGTGATTGTAATGGGAACTCAGTGTAAACCACAACTTTATGGCTCTGGAAATAATGTGGCAATTTTCTAGTTGCTGTCCTTAGTGCTAGGACTAATTTCTCGAGGGGCAAATATCTTGTTTCCGCATCTAACAACGTTTTGCTCACATAATAAACAGGGATTTGCTCGGATCCCTTATTTCTCAAAAGGACTGCACTCACAGCATGCTAAGAAACAGCTAAGTACAAAACTAGGGACTCACCTGGTTTTGGAGTCGAAAGAAGGGGAGGAGAGGCCAAATATCCCTTCAGATCCTAGAAGGCTTGTTCACATTCTGCTCCGCATTTGAATCCTTCCCTTTTCTTTAACAGCTGAAAGAAAGGTCTGCACTTGTCACTTGACCGGCTAATAAATCGATTAAGAGTCGCTGCCATCCCAGTCAACCGTTGGACTTCTTTCGTTGTCTGAGTACTTTGCAAATTCTGTAAGGCCTTTATGTGGTCGGGATTTGCCTCTATCCCTCAAGGTTACAAGATGGCCCAAAAACTTTTCAGAACTGACTCCAAACGCACACTTTGAGGCGTTGAGTTTCAACTTGTATTCCTCAAGATTTCAAAAGCCTCCTTCAAATCTGCTATATGGCCTTGCCCATTTTTACTTTTCACCACCATGTCATCTATGTAAACCTCCATAGTTTTGCCGAGCAATTTTCTGAACATGATGGTTGCCAATCTCTGATATGTTGCCCCTGCATTCTTCTATCCAAAGGGCATGACATTGTAACAGTACAACCCACATGGTGTAATAAAAGAAGTCTTCTCTTGATCTGGCCCGAACATGGCAATTTGATGATATCCTCGATATGCATCGAGAAAACTCATCCGTCCGTATCCTACTGTTGCATTAACCAACTGGTCAATCCTTGGAAGAGGAAAACTATCCTTTGGGCACGCCTTGTTTAAATCTGTGAAGTCTACACAAACACATCATTTTCCATTCTTTTTCTTGACAACAACAGTATTTGATAGCCATTCTGGATAATAAACTTCCCTTATTGCCTTGGCTTCCAACAAATGGTCTACTTCTTCAATTACAGCGTCAACGTGCTGTATGGCTGCCCTTCTTTTCTTCTGAATGACCGGCTTATGCTGTGGATCTATGTTCAAATGATGGCAGATAACGTCTGCACCTACCCCAGGCATTTCTTCTGGTGTCCAGGCAAATACATCGACATAAGTCTTTAAGAAACTTATCAATTCATTCTCTTCCTCTACTGGCAACGATTCCCCAATCAGAAAATACCTATCTGGATCAGTCTCGTTGATCTGTGTTTTCTTTAAATCCTCAACTACCCTCTCGGTTGGGTCTTTTTCGATATCCTCAATGGTCGGTAGATTCAGAATTTCCACAGTATTGACATGGTGGGCATTATGGATTCTCTTTATGATGGATACCAGACATTGTTGAGCTACCTTTTGGTTACCCTTGATGTGCTCAATCCCGTTGGATCCTGGGAACTTTACCATCTGATGGAAAGTAGAAGAGACTGCCCTCTTCTTATGTAACCATGTTCTCCCTATAATCACGTTATAGGACGACGGTACATCCACCACCAGGAAGTCGGTTCGTAGCACCACTGTCCCAGCTCGAACAGGCAAAGTTATCTTTCCTAATGGCCAAACTGCTCCTGCTCCAAATCCAACCAAAGGGGTTGCTGATTGTACCAAATCTTCTTGAGTTAGTCCCAATTTCTTGAATGCATCGTAATATAGCACTTCAGTGCAACTCCCTGAATCCACCAGGATTCTTTCCATGTCATACTCCCCAACTCGTAGGGTTATGACTAAAGCATCATTGTGTGGTACCTGGACTCCTCCCAGATCTTCATCTGTGAAAACTATGCCCTCGTTGTATGCTTCTTCATTGCGTCCTCTTTTCTTTCCCAACTGCATCACATGTTGGTCATGTATCATTTGTCTCTGAAGCAATCTCACCTCATTCCTCATATAAGGTTCGGCTAATCCATGTATCATATGGATTACTCCCTTTGGATTCTGTTCATAATCCAATTCCATTGCCTTGTCTTTATCCCTGGAATCTTCTTGGATAAATTCTTTGAGATAACCTCGTGAGACCAAATCATCAAGGTGCCATTTAAACATTTCACAATCCTCAGTAATATGGCCCCAATCCTTATGGTAGCTGCAGTGCTGATTCGTAGCATGTTTTGCATCTTTATTCCCAACTAAAGTTGGAGGCCATTTGAAATAAGGTTGATTCTTTATTCGATAGAGAATCCTATAGATAGGCTCTTTCCAGACCGTGCTTATTGAAAAGAATGACTTGGGATTCGAAGCTTGTTTATCCTTGTACGGTTCTTTCTTTGCTTGCCCATAATCCTTCCTTTCACGATAAGTTTTGGGCTCTGGCTTTTCTGCTTTCTTTATAGGCCCCTTTACTTGCTCGGCGGCAAGCTTACCATCCTCCCGAAGAATGTCATCCTCATTTCTGGCGTGCTGCTCAATTCGCTCCATCAGTTTTGTGAGTGTCTGCACCGGACTCATATTTAAGGATTTACGCAGCTCCCCCCGAACAGGCAAACCTGTCTTGAAAGTGGCAATAGTGTATTCCTCGTTGCAATCTTCAATCTCGTTAAAGGTTTCCCAGTATTTTTTTGAATATGTCCTGATCGGCTCGTCCTCGCCTTGCTTCATAAAGGAAAGACTCTCAAAAGTTTTTGGAGCTTTCCTGCTCGTCAAAAACAGTGCAGTGAATTCCTCGGCCAACTGCACCCATGTTCGGATGGAACGTGAACCCAATCTATGAAACCAAGACAAAGCTACCTTCCCTAAGCTTGATGGGAACATCTTGCACATAATTGCATCATCTTCTTCATGCATAAACATTGCCTGCTAGTAATGCTGTATATGTGCCACGGGATCAGCATCTGTCTCGTAGAGGACGAATGTTCCGTGTTTCACTCTGGTCGGCAACTTAGCCTCCTGTAACTTTCTTGCAAAAGGGGAGGATGCTATATTCTTGAGTGCTTTTCGTGCTGCTTCTCATGCAGTCATGGTTTCATCCTCTGGTCCTTTCTTTTCGTTGGGTCTAGCTCTTTCCCAATCGGAATCAGGTC
The DNA here is from genome assembly GCA_019656835.1 of Rhododendron ovatum. NCBI lineage: Eukaryota > Viridiplantae > Streptophyta > Magnoliopsida > Ericales > Ericaceae > Rhododendron > Rhododendron ovatum. The sequence continues at coordinate 22,893,318 of CM033799.1, forward strand.
TTTCGTACCTGTCCCTATGATGTTTCCTACTCCCTTCCTCCTCAGGGGTGTGGCCATGCGATGCCCCATTTTCTTCTTTCCTAGGAAGGGATCCCGTTCCCCTCCTAAAAGAGAAGAGTGCCGGTTCGCGGGAGCACTTAAGCTGGACGTTGAGCGCTCGCAAAATACAGAGTCGCCACTTGGGTTTGAAGGTCCGACACCCAAGGAACCGTATTTTGAAGCACTTGCCGCGCTATTTGATTTGAAAAAGTTCAAGGAACCAGTCCGTCATAACCATATCTGGGTTCGGGACCAGGTTACGAGAGGGGAAGGGTTTTATGGCACCCCCCTCGCCCAATCCGGAGATCGGTCTCTACTTAGGCATTTGTGAAAGTGTTTGTTTGCGATTTTGTTTAATTAATCAATTTTTTAGCCAATTAGGGCGGGGGAACAGTTAATCGGGGATTAAAACTATAACATGTTTGCAGAATGTGATTGATATAATATGGATGGGCGAGATGACAAATAATAAATGGAATAAAGATCAAAATATTGATCAAACATCAAGACAGTGCTGTGTATGATTTTGGCACAAACGAACAGCCAACTTGCATGCACGAATCAATCTGCATGCAAGCCAACCATCGCGCAACAATCTCATACACTCGCGCGAGTGTTAATGCCTCACCAATAGTTTGAACTTTACCCCCTTCTGGGCTCTAGAAGGACCAGTGCACACCCAGGTGCAAACCAAGCAGTTTATAAGTATTTGAAAGTAAACAATATTACAAGAGGCAGTAATGATTTTGAAACACAGCCCCTAAACAATGGGGGTGACTAAACAGAGGCCAAGGCCAAGCTGCTCATGCAAGGGCAGCTTCTGGAATTATGCCAACCGTCGCGCGACAGAGTAATGAACTCGCGCGAGGGTTCTGACTGGACTTCCAGGATCTGCTTTGCATGCTTGGGCTCTGAGAACATATTCAGGAGCAAACCAGGGGCATTCTCAAGCTGAATAACTAAAAGTTCTAAGTTCAACTACAAACTTTAGCATGCAAAATGGTGAAATATCACAAATATTTTCCATATGGAGGCATAAGATCGTAAACGAACGAGGACAAGGATCCCATCCCCACGAGAACCGTATCATGCTGACTAGAACAGTCGCGCGATGGAGTGGGTATCTCACGCGTGGGAGAGCTTTTCCATGGTGACTTGTAACTCTGCTGGCTTTAGGACCAAAACTGGTATTGATTACCAGCCTTGGCCCTGTCAGCCCCCGTCAGGGGTTCAAACAGTAAGCAGAAAAGTATTATACCTTTGCTTGAGTGTCATAAAGATGGTTTGAATTAGGTGCTGAGGCTTGGAAAGTTCTTATGTGGTAGTGAGTGCAATATGGAATGTGAATGCTTGCATTTCCTTCTTTTTCTTTGGGAATTTTTTGGTAACCCTTTAAGATGAAGCATGGGGGGGGGGGGGGGGGGGGTACTTATAGAAGGAGGAGTTGGTTGGTGGCTAAGCAAGGCAATGCAACTAGCCAACAAGGCTGGTTGTAATTACTTGGTAGAGAAGTGGGGTGCCAAAGGTGATGGGAGAGTGGGTGGAGAGGTGGTGCAAAGGGAACCCCCCAGAACGCTGTTCAGTCGACGAAACGGGGTTACATAGGCCTGTAGCCCCCTGATCACCATGTAATCCGGGTGAAAACGACAGGTGTTGACCATCGCGTAAGGGTCTGGAACACTCGCATGAGTATCAAGTTAACCCTGCGATGGTCAACAGTCAAAAACTTTGACTTTGACCACCACCTGGCAACAAAACCATCGCGCGAGGATTCCAATGCGTCACGCGACTAACTAACCTAAGGTCCAGGTTTGGATTCAAAGGTTTCAAGACTAAGGATGGGCCCCACACGTGCCAAACTCAAGCCATTTCATGTTCTCAAGACTGTTTTCAACCTGATTCATCATCGGGGAAACAAGAAACCGAAAAATGAAGTAAAACGATCGGGAAGTCAGATTGGGGTGTCTACAGTAGTCCCTCTTTGACGGCACGCGGAGCACCATTGGCTAGTACGGGTAACGTCAAAGATTTCTAGACACCCATCCAATTTACCCAAAAGTCGATTAAAATGAAGAGTGCAAGCGAGTATATACAAGTACCATGCACCAAGAGATCAGTGAGCAAATCGATCGCTGACTTGCAATTGAACGGATGGATCGTCGCTGATTTGGACGGATGGATCGTCGCTGATTTGAAAATTGGACAGATGGATCGTCGCTGATTTGGACTGATGGATCGTCGCTGATTTGAAATTGGACGGATAGATTGTCGCTAATTTGAAATTGGACGGATGGATCGTCGCTGATTTGGACGGATGGATCGTCGCTGATTTAAAATTGGACGGATGGATCGTCGCTGATTTGGAAATTGGACGGATGGATCGTCGCTGATTTGAAAATAAAGGTCACCTCGAAGGGACTCTAAAACACAAGTCCCGGGCAAGAGTCCTGGGCCATCATTAAAGTGATACACATGATCGGGCTTGAACCAGAGGCTAAACTTAATGAACGGCCCAACAGGATTGTCGCGCGAGGAATGCATACCATCGCGCGATGGTTTCCTGTTAGGGCTTGGGTCTGAAAACCAGCCCAGACCCGCCCCATGGCTGTTTTCTTCCTTTTAACCGACGGGGACATTCTGAAACCGCTCACAGCAGTTTCAAAGTTTCAAACTCCAAACTCTTCTCAAAGTCTCCAAAACCCAACTCAAACCCCTTGATATCTTCACGAAAATTGAAAAGAATCCACGCGCAAACACACACCCATGGCAGAACACGGTAATGGTGGCGATGGAGGAGAGGTAGTTGATTGTCGAGAGGACGAAGAAAGACCCATGGGGGTCGATATAAGAGATCAACAGCAGTTAGAGGAGGCCACGGATATTGGTGCAATGGCCACAAGCGGCGGCGATGGCGATCGAAGTCGTGAGCAGGAGGTCGATGGAGAAGGAGATCATCGCGCGACGGAACCAGATCGTCGCACGATGGAGGAGGCTGGGGCCGCAGGGCCTGTCGTTCAGCCGTTGGATCCGAGCATGGCTGTAGAAGGCTCGGTGGTGATTGGTGGTGGCTTCGGCAGAGACATCGGTAGTAGTGGCACCAGTGGTGATGTCGAGCCGAGTGAGATTCCATTGAGGGACTCGGCGAAAGGCAAGGGTGTGGCAAGCGAGGAGGAGAGCGCCACAGAGGTTCTGGAGGAGGAGGTGTTGTTCTGACCAGCAGCAACATCATCGGGCCACAGACCGATCACGAGACAGGATCTCGCAGAGTTTCTGAGCGAGGAGAGACTGGCCCGGCTCCTCGTGGAGGATTCCATGATTGGGGCTGCTGTTTTGGAGGCTCGAGAGGAGCAAGAGCAGGTGATAGCAGCCTTAGAGGTCGCAGCAAGGGCCGAGAGGGCGAGAGCTGCTGAGGAGGAGGCACTGAGGGATGCAGAGACCGAGGAGAGGATTGGAGCCAGGGTACACGAACCTAGGGTGACAACGGTGTCTGAGGTGGAGGGTTTGACTCGCACTCCGTTTTCAGTAGAAGGATACAGGCCACCGGTTCCACACTTGTTTGTACCGTCAGGTCTCGCAGCTTACAGGCCACGGCAAGCAGAGTACGACCCCGAGCTCGTTCTGAGAGACCCTGATACCCACATTTCGAGCAGCTAGGCTGAGGTAAATTTCTGATAATCCCTCACTTTCCTTTGTGATTGCAAATTTGAATATAATGCATGTGCTCAAATACCGAGAGGTGTAGTGTAATCCTTTGAAGTAGATTTGAATAGTGACACCATAGTTTCACGTTGAGTGCCATGCATGAGACATAATAACTTGAACCAACCATCTATTGCTAGGTTACATTGATTACCTAGAACTTGAGAATGAAAACTTCACACGCTGATATATCCCCTATTGCTTGTTTCCGTGTCTAATGCAGGAGAGAGCGAGACAGAGAGACATTCGAGGTTTTGGGGGCGCATGCAGTTCCTTGCTGTTGTACCAGGGTTTGCTTGAGAGGGTGAGGCAGTTGGTGGATGAGGCAGGGTTCGGGGAGTTCATACAGACCCTTACTCCGGCCAGAAATGACCATGCTGTCCTGGTTGCACTTGCAGAGAGGTGGAGGGATACCACCAACACCTTCCACCTACCGCTCGGGGAGATGACGGTGACACCTACTGACTTTGCGGCGATCACCGGCTTGAGGGTTGGAGGTGACGCTATCCCGTTCGATTCGGGCATTCAGGAGGACGAGGCGGCCCTGGAATGGTTCTTGGGAGAGGTGCCCAAGGTTGAAGAAGGGATGGCGAGATATGGACAGTTTACCCGGTACCTTGCGAAGGAGGTGGCGACTGAGCAGAAGGCGAAGCAGATGGCCCGGGCGTACCTGTTGTACCTTTTCGGCGCTACCCTGTACCCGAATAGGCATAGCAAGGTTCACCTATCGTACTTGCCTGCTTTGAAGGATCTGAGGATAGCCTCACACTTTGACTGGGAAGGAGCTGCACTTGGCGCAGCCTATGGCTTCATGGGGGACTCGTCGAGGACAGAGATGAGCACCGCCAGGTACTGGCAGATTTGGGAGGTACGATCATAATAGAGCAAAGCACATTTCCAATGTACATTTATCTTTTTGAGTATATATAATCTATTCAATCATATTCCAGTGTTGTACCAATGATCTGCTCTCTTGACAACTGTGCAGCTCTGGGCCTATGAGGTTTTGAACATGTGTCGTCCGGTGACAAAGAGCCTAGACTTGGGGATCCTTCCGCGTGCTCATATCTGGAGCAAGAAGAACATGGGGGAGAAGAGAGGGAGAGGTGACCTGAACGGCTTCCGGATATACCTAGACGAGCTCCGACCCTCACTGGTATGACATGACTTTATCGAACGAAAATGAGCATCCCTTTTCATTGCTTTAATGCTGTCGCTGACCGATACTTGCATTGTTTGCTTGTGCAGGTGGAGTGGGATCCTTGGAAGGTGGCAGAGCTAGAGCCTGAATACCTGGCTAGGAGCAGGGTTGTGACAGCGAGCAGAGTGCTACTCGAGTCGGCATTTGGTTGGCAGTGGTACTTAGGCGACCGAGTGACAAGCTAGCCACTTGGCTATGCAGAGTTCCAGGTACCCGGACTGCTTCCACCACGGGCCTCACACACAGGGGAGTACACGCTGGCCGAGTTAGAGGTCTTTACGCGGTCTGACTCCGACTTGACACGCTACCTGCGTCCCGGCATGGACTATGCAGTTTACCAGAGAGAGCGCTTGGCGGGGCCGCTGAGAGTACGAGAGTTCAGGGATATCCGGAGTCAAGCTCGTGGAGCTGCTGAGGAGAGGAGAGCCATTACCGTGAGATAGAGTAGTAGCGAAAGTCGCAGAAGACGGGGTCCGAGTGGGCCAGTGAGAGGTGGGCCACCAGAGTTGACATGGCAGATAGCAGTGGTGGACTCCCAGGGCAACCCAGCTGAGCTACACCTAGTCCCTGCCAGAGTTGAGCCAGTGCCCGTTACCGTGCCGGTAAGACATTGTAGCCTTTATTATCATACTTCCATAAAATCCTAAAACATTGCCCAATTGCTTATGTTCAATTTATCCTTGCAGGTGCCCAATGAATGGGTGAACAAGGCTATCCAGCGTATGCTTGCACTGGAGAATGTGATAAGGCGAGCGGCGAGTGGCTTGCCTTTGGACTTGCGCTACCCATCACCGGCAGCTCAGAGATCTCAGGTATATTTTCCAGAAAAATGATACATTCCTGCATCCGATACTCGTCACATGCATGCCTTGCTCGACACATAGTATACTTTAACTGCCTTTGACTTTGAAGTTGATTGTACCTGCTTGCATACATATAACATACGGAACGTATACTAAATGTGCAAATGTTCATAATGCAGACACAGGGACGGGCGGCTCCTAGGAGGAAAAGCGCAAGAGACCCTCCACAAAAGAAGCTATCAACTAGGACTCCTGCTCTTCCACCTACTACTAGACCACAAACGCGGGGCATACAGCCACCAGTTGCGAGTGAGGAGGCGGCCCGAGAGGCCGTGGTGCGCGCTGAGGAGAGGTATCAACTGACGATGCGCCAAAGGCCCTCGCAAGATGAGCCAGTCCGCAAGAAACGACAGATCCTGCCCGAGGATTCCGAGGAAGAAGGGGAAGAGGAGGCACCCGACAGCAGCGGTTCAGACGACTCAGTGGACGATCCTGGTTTTAGACAGGATCCTAGAGAGAGGGACGACGACAGAGATGGTGACTGGTTCGGAGAGGACTGAGGGCTACTAAAAAGCCTCTTTTTACTTTCTGCTCTTTGCTTTTTGCTTTCGGGCCTGCGCGCCCATGTAGATAGATTGAAGGCTGGAGTGCCTTAGTTGATACTTGATACATGTTTTTGAGGCCTGTGTGCCCTTTTGACTTGATGGGCGAGTGTGGCCGACTGGACATGATGACTTTTGCGTGGCCGACGTGCCGCACGCACAGTAGTCTCCTTTGCTTTGATATGAATTGTTTATGGCTTAGCTATAAAATTTGCATTTTCAGTTTACTTTACCCTTGTAATGAATTAGAGTAAATAAATGTTCGCCACTAATACCATGCTTGCATTGATAATGTACCGAGACTGCTCACAAGTATACGCACACGCATAGACAGAACTAGCTTAGAAGGAACACAAGAACACACCTTAGGACACGGTTAGGATACGAAGATACAAGAGAATGAAACATTGGTTATTCACGAGTCAAAAACTCAAAATACTCTATCTTAGATGAAAATGACGCTTCCGTAAAGTCACATATACGCAAAATGACCTGCAAGAGCTGACGGAGTTGACAAACGCATCTCAAAACGCAAATTTTACCAAAAATGTTACACAAGACACGAAACGGACACGAGATGGAAAAAGATGACTCTAATATGTCCCGGACTGAAACAGACACCTCCGTACAATCATATTAGGTCACAATGACTCGTACGGCCTGAGAGAAAGGAGTTTGAACCCTTGAACTGAGTTTTGAATCCCCGAGATGGTTATTTGGACTTGAAACGGGCCATTGAGGGCTCAAAAACTTCGTTAAACGCAATTTCTCAAATCTGACACTTGGATATGGTCACATATGCTCGTAGTGACTTGTTGGAACCATAAAAGTTGCAAAAGAACCCTTGGAATAAGAGGCGACCAAAATTGAACAGTAGCTGGTGTAATCTGTCAAGTTGCAGGGCGAACCATCGCCCGAGGGAGTGAGTGTGTCGCGCGATGGAGTGATGCTGGTCACTCGCGCAAGGGAATGAGAGCATCGTGCGATTATTGGACCATGCCAGGCCACCTTTATTTGACCGTTTCAGATTTTTAGAACGACCAAGCCTTGTCATCACCCTTCAACTGCTCAGAGTACTTCAGGGACAGTGCAGAGATGTCTTCACTTTGGAGAAAAGGATGCCATGTTGTATGGATATTTGCACTGGGAAAGGACATTACTCTATGCATTCTATCTATAAAGAGGCCAACACTCTGCTAATGGAAAACATCCCTCCCACAGTTTGAGAGTCCTACGAGAAACAAAATGGCAAATAACCTTTCGGTCTTGATTAGCCCATGGCTCACGGCCTTTGTCGCCGGAGATTGGCTGTCATTTCAGTTTCACGGGCTGGCCGCATTTCATTTCCTCCGCAATGTGAGGGTCCGTCCTGAATTTTTGAGGGCAGCCCTACAATTCTAGGATCCAGAGGTTCACGTGTTCAGGTTTGGGGTTAATGAGCTGTGCCCCACCGTGGAGGAATTCCAAGCATACCTCCAAGGAGTCTCCTCGAGCATGATTGTCGTGCCGCCTTATAGGAAAAGCATGCCAAAACTCCTACAGTCAAGCCTTGGCATTACCCGGGAAGCGGCCGAAAGTTTACTGACCGGAGGGCAAATCAACATCATGCGCCTGATGGAATGGTATGGGCCAGAGGGGGATGTAGAGGACATAGCTGTGCAGGCTCGGTGCCGATTTGCTCTGGCAATTAGTGTGCTAGCCGCTTATTTGTTGGTGTCTCCAAATGGGCAAGTTAACCCCATGTTAGTGAGCGTCGCCGCTCAAATGGGCGCCCGAAGAAATGTGGCGCAACTGGTCCTGGCGGAGACACTCATGGGTTTGGATTTGGTTTCTACGGGCCAAACAGACGTGTTCGGTGGTAGTCCACTTCTACTACAGGTTAACTCTCACTCAGCTCATCTTTTTCGATTTTCTCACGTTCTGCTTTTAACTCATCTCTTGGCTAAGGTTATATAGAAGCTTCTTACTTGTCTTTTCCTCTCAAGCTTTATATGACTTCTCACTTGTTTTTTTTTTCACTCATGCAGCTCTGGCTGTCTGACAAATTGGGATTGCTCACAGCACCGGAAGCAAATTGGCCTCATCTGCCTGGTCGAATGCACCAGAGAGGCATGATCTACCCGAAAATGTCTGCGCATCAATGGTACACATTCATGAGAGAAATGCTGCCGAATGAAATCACGTGGCGGCACGATGCCCTAAGCATTCCAGACATGGCCTTGAGTTCTGCAGGTTTCGAGAGAGTAGTGATCGCTGGGCTGACCGCTTTCACATTCTACATCCCTGGACGCATCCTTTGTCAGTTAGGAATGAGCCAAGGGCTTCATCGAGCTAGGATTGAAGACTTCCAAATACCTGCCTTTACTGCCCGAAATTTGAGGGGATATGAGCACAATTTGGGCTTGAGGCAACTCGGGGGAGCCGACCCAGGCTTCAGCACGGAACTTATGCACCGATATCAAGTATGGCTAAGAAAGGAAGTTGCAAGCAGGCAAAACAATGACTGACTTCTGACGGACCCTGATGACCTAGAATAAACCGTGAGCCTGTTTAAGGCCTCGAGCACTTTATTCTGTTTTTATGCTTAACTCTTTTTAAGACTGCTCAGCCTGTGTAATAGAAGTTATAATTTGAATAAAAATGAAAGTTTGAGAATTTTCCCTTTTGAATTCAAGTGTTGAACCGCTGCACCACCCAAGAATCGGGTTAACTTCTGGTAATAGGTAACTGTGGATCAAGTTGATGGATTGTGACTGAATCCCACAGAGAGATTGCCTACATATCCCCTTTTAGGGAATCAGGTCAGCACGTAATTCAGGCTAAGGTTCACTCGAGTATTTTAGCTCTCCTTTTACGCTCTAAATTTTGCCTAATGCCGCCACTTCGGGTTTTCAGCCTATCGAGCTTTGATTGATGCCTATTTATTTTTTGCCTAAACCGCCTTCTCAGGTTTTCGGTCTAGCAGGCTTGCTCTAATTTTTGCTTGGAACCGCCCACCCTTATGGTTTTCGGCCCAACGAGCTTCTCTCAGGGGTAATACTGTTTGAGTTGATCCAGGTTAACCAGAGAGTTGAATTCATTGCCATCGAGATCGATGAGCTGAGCCGCTCCCCCAGAAAGGATGGTCTTGATGATGTAAGGTCCAGAACGCTTAGGTCGGAATTTGCCGCGGGGGTCAAAAATTGGTGCTCGAATCTCCTTTGTGACCATGTCCCCTTCGACCAAGTCTCTAGACTTCACCTTTTTGTTGAATGCCAGGGCGATTCTCCGCTGATACCCCTGAATGTGATACAGGGCCCGAAGCCTCCTCTCATCAAAAAGCATGAGCTCAAGAAATCTTCCACTGAGCCATTCAGATTCCGAGAGCTCTGATTCCACCATGATCCTTAAAGATGGCACCTCCAGCTCTATAGGGAGAACCGCTTCCATCCCGTAGACCAAGGAGTAGGGGGTCGCACCCGTTGACGTTCGATAACCCCAAAGGGCTTGCTCGTGCCAGTCCCTGGCGGACTCTGCAGACTTTTTGATGATTGTCTCAACATTCTTGTTGGCCGCTTCAACTGCTCCATTCGTTTGAGGGCGATAGACTGTTGAGTGATGGATTTGGATCTTGAATTCTTCGAACAACTCCAAGACCCTGCCTTTGAAATGACTCCCATTGTCAGATACGAATGCTTGCGGAACCCCATACCGATAGATGATGTTTTTCCTGATAAAATGAGCAACTTGAACCGCAGTCAGGGTTTTATAAGATTCAGCCTCAACCCATTTGGTAAAATAATCTATCGCCATAAGGATAAACCTATGACCATTCGAAACAGACGGTCTGACCATGCCGATGACGTCGATACCCCATACAGAGAAAGGCCAAGGCGAAGCCATGCCAAACAGGGTGGTACATGCATTAGATTAGCATGAATTTGGCATTTGTGACATCGCCGCACATAATCCACACACTGAGATTCCATAGTAGACCAAAAGTAACCTTGGCGTAAGATCTTCCTAGCGAGCATAACGCCGCTCATATGAGGGCCACAGACTCCCTCATGGATTTCCTCCATGATTCTGGCGGCCTCGGTACCGTTGACGCAGAGCTTGTGCATCCCGCAATGAGATCTCCTGTATAACTTTCCCCCACAAATGATGTATTGTGCAGCCATTCTTCGCAACGCAGTTTGATCCTTTTTAGAGGCCTCGGCAGGATACAAACCACTCTCAACGAAGTTCCATATGTCATAGTACCAGGGCAGGCCATCATCAACATCATCGATGGTGTTGACATATTGATAAGCAGGGCAGTCCCGCTGCTCAATTAAGATTGGACGTAGTTTGACTCCTAAAGGTAACTCAACCATAGAAGCCAAGGTTGCGAGCGCATCGGCGAAACGGTTCTTCAGACGGGGGATGTGGGTGAAAGCCACTTTGTTGAAGCGAGGAATTAGTCCTTCCAGATTCTGATGGTAAGGCTTCAACCCTTCTTCACGCACTTTCCAGTCTTCGTTGGCCTGAGATACAACAAGATTAGAGTCCCCGACAACTTCGAGCCTTTCAACACCGAGCGTGAGTGCAGCCTCCATGCCCACAATACAGGCCTCATATTCAGCTTGGTTGTTAGTAACGTCAAAGTTAAGTTTGAATGCAAGCGGAATATGAGAACCATCAGGGGCGACCAGCAAGACCCTGATCCCAAATCCTTTCTGATTGGCTGCCCCATCGAAGTAAAGGGTCCAAACGTCTTCGACAATTGTTAACACTCCCTCATCTGGAAACACAAAATCTGCATCTTCCGGACCATCCACAGGGTGATCAGCCAAAAACTCGGCAATAGCTTGTCCTTTCACAGGCTTTCTTGTGACGTATTCAAGATCGAATTCTGCCAAGAGGAGCAACCAACGTGCTAACTTACTAGTGAGAGCTGGTTTCTCAAACAGATACTTGAGAGGATCCATTCGAGAAATCAACTTCACTGGGTAAGCCAACATGTAGTATCTCAACTTTTTAGAGGCCCAAACCAGAGCGCAGTATGTTTTCTCCAAGGCTGTGTAGCGCTCTTCAGATCCAACCATCTTCTTACTTAAGTAGTACACGGCCTTCTCAACTCCCTGGTCTGTCTCTTGAGCTAGCAAGCATCCCATGGATGTGGAGCTCACAGATAAGTATAGAATCAAGGGTTTCCCTGGTACTGGTGGCATCAAAACAGGCGGATTCTGTAGATAGTTCTGAATTGACGTGAAGGCCGCCTGGCGTCTGCCTGACCACACGAATGGGGTATCCTTCTTGAGTAGACGAAACATCGGCTCACAAGTTAAGGTTAGCTTGGCGATGAATCTGCTGATGAACTGAACCTTCCCTAAAAAGCTTCGCACTCCCTTTTCAGTCTCTGGTGGCTTCATTTCAAGCACCACTTTGATCTTTGATGGATCAACTTCAATCCCACGCGAAGTGATCATGAAACCGAGCATCTTGCCGGCTGTGACCCCGAAGGTGCATTTCTGTGGATTGAGACTCATGCGAAACTTTCGGAGCCTCTCAAAAAACTTCCTCAATACGGGAACATGCCCCTCCCGAGTTTTTGATTGAGCAATCATGTCGTCCACGTAGACCTCAACCTCTTTGTGCATCATGTCATGCAAAATGGTCGTAGCAGCTCTCTGGTAGGTAGGACCGGCATTCTTCAAACCAAACGGCATGACCAAGTAACAATAAGTCCCCCATTCAGTGATGAAAGTCGTCTTCTCACGGTCTTCCGGCGCCATAAGAATCTGGTTATATCCGGAGAAACCATCCATGAACGAAAGCAGGGCGTGGCCTGCCATATTGTGGACCAGTACGTTGATGTGGCAGGGGAAAATCGTCCTTGGGGCTTGCCTTGTTCAAATCCCTGAAATCCACGCACACTCAGATTTTTCCATTCTTTTTAGGAACTGGGACAATGTTGGCAACCCAGGTGGGGCATTGAGAAACCATAAGAAAACCGGCGTCGATCTGCTTAGTGACCTCCTCCTTGATCTTCTGTACCCAATCCGGCCTCATTTGCCTCAATTTTTGCTTCACAGGTTTGGCATTCAGTAGCAAGGGGATTCGATGCTCCACTATCTCCGGGTCAATGCCAGGCATGTCCTGATGGGACCACGCAAAAATGTCACTGAATTCTAAGAGCAGTTCTTTGAAATCATGACGTTCCTCTGGAGACAAAGTGGAGCCCACCTGAACCATTCGGGGATCGTTCTCATCTTTCAAGTTTATTAAAACTATTTCTTCTTTTAACGGCTCAGCATGCCTTTCATCTTCCCTTTCGATGAGGGCACGAATTTCCTTGGGAACATCCCCATCGAAATCTATCCCTTCATTGTCGGGGTCAACACAGTTTATATAAAGATCATTCAAGTAGTCAGAAGAGGATTCCTTCATTTCATAAGACCCTGTAGGTTCACCAAGTACAAGGGAATCGAACTCAAAGTAAAAGCTATGACGTGGAGGGCCGAGAGGCACAAACTCTGACTCAGAGTTAGACTTAGACTCAGACGACTCAACAGACTCAGTGTCAGACTCTGATACATCATCAGTGCAAGTAAGGCGTGGTTTGAAAATGCAATTTTTAAGGCTACCCTTAGCTTCCGTTATGAGGGAGATAGGATCCTTGAAATCACCGGACTAAAGCACGAACACCTCAGCCTTTTCAGCTTCCTTGGCCAAGCCCACTTGGGAGAACTCACAGAACAGCTACTCCAAGCTTCCCTGATCAAAAGACATCAGCCAATCGGTCTTCAGCTTGGGCTGGCTAAGCTTCCTCATGAATCCTGCCCTTGCTAGTTCTTCGTCACTAGAGGACCAAGTGTCATCAGTGAAACCTCAAACCCAGGCAGCAGTTCCCTAGTGACTGAATCGACGAAAGGCTCAGGCTGCCCGGTGTAGACATCATTCCCCACCTCGCGCACAAAGTAACTGTCGGGCTCACCATAGAGAGATCGAGGTTTTTCCGTGCATTTCCTTCTTTTGGCATCCTTGGTAGAGGAGGAGTACCCCAGACCAAAGTGGCCCTCACAGGAAGAAAAGACAGGGAACTCCGGGATCCCTTATTGGTGAATCCCTAAACCAAGACCAGGTAGATAGGACATCCTCCTCATGATGTCTAAAGCAACAGAGCTTATGATGAAGTCCCCATCCACATTGATGGCTAAAACCGAACCAGAAGTGTCAAAAGAGAAACCCCCGAGATCGACATCTTCGTCACCGTGTGCAATCCCCAGAATAGGTGTGCCATCCTCCTTAAGCGGGCGAATGCCCGAGTCCCCGCAGATAGTCAAAGTACCAGTAGGGAGCCCTAACATAACCTTTTGATGAAGAGTAGATGGTACAGCCATGATATCGGATCGGTGGAGCCATGGCCTTCCTAGCAAAAGATTGAAGGTGGCTGGGATGTCAACTACATGAAACTCGACGTCCATTTCAAAACCCTCAGCATCAAGCTTAAGCACGAGTGTGCCCTCGACCACACGGCGGGTACTGTCTTATGCCTTGACAGCCAGATTGGAAGGCGCAAAGTCCTTCTTGGCTAACCCCAAGCGGTAAGCCACTCTTAAAGGGCAAACATTGATCGCCGATCCATTATCGATAAGAACAGTTGGAATCCAAAGTCCTTTACATTTAACAGTGATGTGTAAGGGGCAGTTGTGGTCAACCCCTTCAATCGGTAGATCCTTGTCAGTCAAGATCACGGTGTGCTTAGAAGTAGGCGAGAGGATTATAGATATCATTGCCTCAGGTGTGACATCCGGTTGGATCTCAAGACGAGAGAGAGTGTGGCAGAACATCCGACGGTGCTCACGAGAGGAACAGATTAGTCCCCAGAGTGATATAGCAGCAGGAATCTGCTCTAGCTGCCTTTGAATCATGTCGTCATTCGGGGAGCTAGAAAGTACCTCAAATGGTGTAGACCTTGAGAAAGCAGAAGGTTCGTTCCTTTGGTTAGAAGAATGGGACGAGCTCCCAGCTTGCAGACTAGTAGGCTGAAAAACTTGTCCACTCCTCATAACGTTGAGAACGTTTTCTAGAGAGGGCACCACTTGAAGGTCTTGACTGTCATCCCAAAGATCAACAGGGACTTCCCCCAATTTGCGTTTTTCTTTGTTAGAGGGCAGTGGGGCCATAGGCACTTCCATGCCAAACCTAGGTCTTCAGCCAAATCGTTCAACAACAGAGACTCCCAGAAGTCTGGATCCTTAATAGCTACAGCCTCCCCGATAGGCTTCGTATTAGCAACAAACGGGACGTCCTAGAGTCCCCCATCGGCAAAAGAGCGGTTGACAGTCCAAACCTCGGACCCAACTTGGATATTAACCACATCATCAACGTCCCAGAGGTCAACTGGTGGAACAAGGTCTGTAACCATAATGCTGCAATCCTCCTCGATCAGATAAGGCGGTGTGAGGCACGAGAGTTCCTCATTAATGATGTAAAATGTAAGGTCGTACTCGACGTTAGTTATAGATCAACCAGCCTGTCGAGAGTAGAAGGGAGAAAGCATTCCCTCAAGACACGAGTTTCTTCCTGAACGAGACCCTCTTCTATAAACTGAATCTCATGATTAGGCAGAGCATATCCTTAAAGAGGATTAAGGTCAAATTCCAACAGAAACTGCCACGCGGGTTCAGGATCCCAATAGTACTCCTCCTCAGGAAGAACAGGCTTGGGCTGTTGAAATAGCATGTTCAGAGAGAAACCATCCAAAGGATCAAGCATGTCTGCCTCATAATTAGCCATCCAGGCGTCATACCAAGCATGGTTAAAAGGGACATACTCAGGGTTCTGGGGGAAGCCGTCGAATTTTAGTTTTGTCCATTCATTGATTATGGGGGCTGCATAGTCATTATTATCAGCTATAGCCGATCCCACTGCTTGCATATCGAACTGCTGTTCCGAAAAATGAGGGACAGTGGACCTAAAACGGCTCATCGAATTCGGTGAGGGGTCCGTCACATCAAAGTACAGGCTATCCAAGGAAGAGGCAGAGTTAAGCTGCACGGCAGGGATGGAGTGATGAAACAGATCGCTGAGAGAAGTGTTGAACACAAACATTCCATTCCGCAAGCGTGCGGAGGGTACATTGGAATTGGACGACTGTCCTTCTTCAAGATGAATATAGGAGATTTCGGCTTCGGACTGAGAAGGTATGGGCACGACTGGCTTAGGTTGGTTTGTGGAGGCTATATGGTCGGTAGGGTTGAATATGGTGGAGCTAGGGTCGATATTAGTGGAGCTGAGGGATATCTGGTTGATATGGGGAGCAGCGCTGTGCTTTGGCATGGAATTGGAAAGGATGTTCGACTTTTGGGTTGGCGGAGGTGGAGCATGGAGAGTCCCTTCATCTATGAGATCCTGGATCGCATGTCGAAGACGAAAGCTGGAGTCCGTGAGGTGACCAGCCCCTTGGTGGTAGGTGCAATAAAGATTGGCTTTGAAGTTGGGTGAAGGGTTCTTAGGCAAAGGAGTCGGGTCAAGGGGCTTCAGATGCCCTGATTGAATCAATTTCTCCATAACGGACGACAACGGAGCTTCAAACGCCGAGAAACTACGAGGCTGATTGCGAGACCGGTTATTTTGAGGGGCTTGCACCTGGTTAATCTCAGCAATGCCATTGGTCGCATTGGAAGAAGAGGCGTTAGTGCCGCTGGTGGCCGTATTGGAGAATGTCCCACTGCCAAACAACACGTTGGTGTTTCCTGAGTAGACCCGAGGCTTTGATTTCGGAGGGTTAGAGGACTCTCCTTTCAACAGGATCCCACTTTGCAGCGCATCTTCGATAGCCAACCCAAATTTGAAGAAAGTATCAAAGTTCGAGGAAGCTTGGACAAGAACCAAATGCCTAGCATAATCGGGCTGAAGATTGCGGGAGATGATTCGGAGTTGATCCCTCTCGCTCGGGCGATCGGTCATCTGAGCAGCCTTTGTCCTCCATCTTTTGACAAAATCCGCGAAGGATTCCTTAGCTTCCATTTTAGTGGACTCAAGCTCTCGGGTTGTCATTCTGAGTTGGGAGTTGTAACTATACTGCGAAATAAACGCAGCACCGATGTCTTCCCATGTCCTTCTCTTGGCGATGTCGAGGGACAGAAACCAGTGAAAAGCAGGTCCCGAAAGAGTTTGAGGGAATAGCTGGGACATGGCCTCAGGTTTAACAGCCAAGAGTTTCATGGCAGCATGATAGCCATGAAGGTGAGTCTTCGGATCACCACTTCCATCAAACTTGGCGAGATCAGGCATCTTGAATTTGTCGGGGAGCTTGGCATTGGGATACAAGCAGAGGCGATCAAGGTCAATTCCCCCGGCACTGATCTTCTCGGATTTGGAAACAGATTCCTCCAGTTTGACGACTTTGGCCATGAGAGCAGTCATGTCAGGGTCTAGAACGGGTCTCGCGACTGCAAGGTTCAGGTTTGCTGCTTCTGGGGCGAGCCTCTCTTGGATTGGGCTGAATTATGATTCACCCCGCATGGTTGGGGTCCTCAACAAAGATTGGCTCCGCGTGGTCATCCTCATCGACCTCGCCCCCCGCTTCTGCAGCTGGCGGGAGATGAGTGTTGATAAGGTCATTGAGCCTAGTGAGATTTGCAGCGGTCTGAGCAGCCCTTTGTTGCATGGTAGCGATGCTGTTCTGAATGTTCATGAGCATGGTTTTGAGACTTAGTGGTTGCGAATGATCTGCCATAATGGAGGTCCCAGATGAGCTTGAGAAGGACGGAGAGGTAGGTGACGCCGGAGATTCAAGTTCGTGGATAACCGATGGCGATTCTGACTGTAAAGCGGCCATAAGGGAACACGGGGGGTCTTCCATTGTGACTGACTGAGCTTGCAACTTGACTAGCCTTTGAACCGGATCCCGATGCAGACATTCCCAAGTGGGTTTGGCTTTCTGCCTCGATACTTTCCTTGACGGCGCAATGGTTCAGAATCCTGCTTTGCTTTGCCTTTAAATAAGAAAAGGTTCCATAATGGCCCTGCAGCAACTTTATCCTAAATAAAAGACTAAAATGATAACACAACCGTCGTCGTCAGTGTCACCCCTAGACTTTAAGACTATCGACGAGTCTGTCTCCTGACATTTGGACGCTACCAAAAATCCTCGGATTTCTTTTTGAGAGTGTATCCTTGCTTGAATCGACTAATGCTAAGAGATGTCAAAAACAATCTAAGGCTTTGCCTATTCCGCTCTTGAAGCTTCAACTCCGAACTTAGAAGAACTTGGGGTAGATGATGCGATACCTTAACCGAGGCGGTGTAGGTGATACGATGCCTATAGCCCGAGCGGTATACGTGCCGCGCACGACAACCGGGCTGGTACAAGCATCACGGTATCCTCTTCGTTTGTTCTTCCTTTTCCGTTTTGAAACTTCAATTAGGTATGTAGACAAGAACTTTAGAAAGTTTTGATTTCCCAAAGCTCTATTGATCTAAGGACTTTGAAAATCGATAACATGCACCATCGAGATGCATGACTCTTCATCGGGCCTAGGAGCGTCCTGGTAAGCATGAGACAGACTCGAAAGTGAGACAACCTAGAAGTCGCCCTAAACCTGCCCCTACGCAAAACGGTATGTATGTACAAGGCATGCGATAGGGAAAGCAAAAACACATAGACAATATATGGGGGTTAGATGCAAGTAATCTTACCCTGTAGGTACCTGTCCTAATTTGGCAAGTTCTAATGCTTTTGTATATGCAAAGGCTAGCTTTGGCTTGTAATGGGTTCCTCGGACTAGGGCCAAAGATATACCTCCCATTACCCGCGTAATCGCAGAGCAACAGTCGAACGGTAGAATGACCCATCATCGTCGGAGGTTGTTAGTCATTTGGGGTCCCCGGGCTCCGGTAAACCGTGCTGGATTGCCAAAACGATCCAACGAGGCTTATCCCACATCGATGCAAATGAAGATGCCAAAAAGTTTGATTAATGGAACAGAATCGCAAATTCGCAAATGCCTTTTCAAATTTGGCTCTCTTTTATTGATCAATACTTAGAAGAAACTACACGAGAGAACAATCGGAAAAGCCCCAGTCAGGATGGCCGGACACGAGGTCTTGTTAAATCACCAACCCTTTCTTTAGCAGTGCGAAGCTCACTATTTTGACAGACTTTTTGTGGGATTGTTCTCAAGTGTATTAAAATCTAAGTATAGACCAATATTGGTTCGATCCCCAGCAGAGTCGCCACTGTGGGCATGCAAAGCCCCATTTTCTTCTATCCTAGGAAGGGATCCCGCTCCCCTCCTAAAAGAGAAGAGTGCCGGTTCGCGGGAGCGCTTAAGCTGGACGTCGAGCGCTCGCAAAATACATAGTCGCCACTTGGGTTTGAAGGTCCGACACCCAAGGAACCGTATTTTGAAGCACTTGCCGCGCTATTTGATTTGAAAAAGTTCAAGGAACCAGTCCGTCATAACCCTATCTGGGTTCGGGAGCCAGGTTACGAGAGGGGAAGGGTTTTATGGCACCCCCCTCGCCCAATTCGGAGATCGGTCTCTACTTAGGCATTTGCGAAAGTGTTTGTTTGCAATTCTGTTTAATTAATCAATTTTTTAGCCAATTAGGGCGGAGAAACAGTTAATCGGGGATTAAAACTATAATATGTTTGCAGGATGTGATAGATATAATATGGATGGGCGAGATGACAAATAATAAATGGAATAAAGTTCAAAATATTGATCAAACATCAAGACAGTGCTGTGTATGATTTTGGCACAAACGAACAGCCAACTTGCATGCACGAATCAATCTGCATGCAAGCCAACCATCGCGCGAGTGTTAATGCCTCACCAATAGTTTGAATTTTACCCCCTTCTGGGCTCTGGAAGGACCAGTGCACACCCAGGTGCAAACCAAGTAGTTTATAAGTATTTGAAAGTAAACAATATTACAAGAGGCAGTAATGATTTTGAAATACAGCCCCTAAACAATGGGGGTGACTAAATAGAGGCCAAGGCCAAGCTGCTCATGCAAGGGCAGCTTCTGGAATTAAGCCAACCGTCGCGCGACAGAGTAATGAACTCGTGCGAGGGTTCTGACTGGACTTCCAGGAACTGCTTTGCATGCCTGGACTCTGAGAACATATTCAGGAGCAAACCAGGGGCATTCTCAAGCTGAATAAGTAAAAGTTCTAAGTTCAACTACAAATTTTAGCATGCAAAATGGTAAAATATCACAAATATTTTCCATAGGGAGGCATAAGATCGTAAACGAACGAGGACAAGGATCCCATCCCCACGAGAACCGTATCATGTTGACTAGAACAGTCGCGCGATGGAGTGGGTATCTCGCGCGTGGGAGAGCTTTTCCACGGTGACTTGTAACTCTGCGGGCTTTAGGACCAGAACTGGTATTGATTACCAGCCTTGGCCCTGTCAGCCCCCGTCAAGGGTTCAAACAGTAAGCAGAAAAGTATTATACCTTTGCTTGAGTGTCTTGAAGATGGCTTGAATGAGGTCGTGAGGCTTGGAAAGTTATTATGTGGTAGTGAGTGCAATATGGAATGTGAATGCTTGCATTTCCTTCTTTTTCTTTGGGAATTTTTTGGTAACCCTTTAAGATGAAGCATGGGGGGGGGGGGGGGGGGGTACTTATAGAAGGAGGAGTTGGTTGGTGGCTAAGCAAGGCAATGCAACCGGCCAACAAGGCTGGTTGTAATTACTTGGTGGAGAAGTGGGGTGCCAAAGGTGATGGGAGAGTGGGGGGAGAGGTGGTGCAAAGGGAGCCCCCAGAACGCTGTTCAGTCGACGAAACGGGGTTACATAGGCCTGTAGCCCCCTGATCACCACGCAATCCGGGTGAAAAAAACAGGTGTTGACCATCGCGCGAGGGTCTGGAACACTCGCGTGAGTGTCAAGTTAACCCCGCGATGGTCAACAGTCAAAAACTTTGACTTTGACCACCACCTGGCAACTAAACCACCGCGCAAGGATTCCAATGCGTCGCGCGACTAACTAATCTAAGGTCCAGGTTTGGATTCAAATGTTTCAGGACTAAGGATGGGCCCCACACGTGCCAAACTCAAGCCATTTCATGTTCTCAAGACTGTTTTCAACCTGATTCATCATCGGGGAAACAAGAAACCGAAAAATGAAAGTAAAACGATCGGGAAGTCAGATTGGGGTGTCTACAAGGGGTAGAGCTTCGACCTCTGCTTCTCCTCTTTCTTGGAGAATCCCTTCTTCTCTCCGGCGTTCGGGTCTTGCTCCTTTCTTTTCGTGGAGAAGCTTTACGTCGCCTTGGGGTTGGACTTCTGCTCCTGCTCCTTCTTCCTCGTGAAGGAGCTTTTCTGAATTGTACCATAGCATACCCACTACCTCTGGAATTTATTCGATCCAGTCCGGAGTCCTCCGGATGATCCCTGATTCTTTCCAGTTCTCTGATCTCATGTTCTCATTTTTTAATCAGACGAGCATACTCCTCAATTCTCTTGTCTCTTTTTATCAAGAACGTCTTCGCTACGGTGCACGCTCCTGGAATGTGCGACTGATTCATCCCCTCGATGGGATTTACTCCTTCTCGTGGATCTTGAAGCCGTCACTCCATCTCTATTTTTATCGTGGACGGTAATGGGGCGGCCCTTACTCGTGGTCCTCCTGTGTCCACCCTCTGGCTTTCTCAGAGCCCCAGGTGGAGATTTATCCCTTCCTCCATCTAACACATCCTTTGGGTCATGCAGTGTTGCTGGATCTAGTTCCACCATGGTCGTATTTCAAAGGGAACTCTTTCGTTTCCCACAGACGGCACCAATTGTAAGTGGACAAACTCAATTTGTGCTTTGATCAGCACAAGATTGTATTTGCTTCTCGTGCCTCTTAACCGGAACCCTAATTCGTCGTTGGAACCCTTGTCCTGCAAAATAGACAGGGGGTGAGTGCACCTTTGCCTCTCGTGGCAAAGGCCCTCCGATGCCAAAGTTAGTATCACGTACTAGCAGTTAAACCCTAATTCACAGTAGGAAAGCAATAAGAATGCAGTGTCTTCGGTACCTTTTGCCTCTAGGTTTACCTCATATTTATAGATTTGTGTATGCTTGCTGGCCAAGCATCCCTGTTTCCATAGGATTCCTAACTCGTATAGGAAATCCCAGGATATCAAGGATTCTCGTTTCCTTTATCAGTTTATTCTCTTAATCCTTATGGGACTCTTTTCCATAACAAGCCGAACATCCCATTCTCATTAGGTATCTTTCCCAAATCCTATATTCTCGGGATCTTATTCCCTTACGGGACATGACTATTCTGGAATCTTCCAGAGTATTCCCTCTGCTCTTATTCTTTACTGGAGCTCTTTCCTTGTTCGGCCATCTCGTTGCCGAACAGACGGCTTGGACCAGTCACTTCACATGTAACTGGTTATTTAATAAATTATTTGGACCATTTCTTTCTTTAGGAATTCTCCTCCTGTTCGGCTTTCTCGTAGCCGAACAAATTATTTGAACAGTGGCTTCACGTGTCACTTTCCTTTTAATTGGTCCAATAACTTCTCATGATTTACTGAACTGAGAATCGCACAACCTCTCTAGACCAATGACTTCTCATGTCACTAGTCCATAACGCGTTGACCTTTTCTTAACACCGTGCTCGGGCGCTTCTTGGGCCTGTTCGGGAATACCTCCCTATAGAGGCCGCTCTTACCCTCGGTGTGGAAAAACTCGAGGCCATTGGTGATTCCAACCTTGTCGTATCTCAAGCCAACGGGGACTGGAAGGTGCGTGAAGAAAAGTTGAAGCTTTACCATAAGGACTTGGAGAAACTCATTCCTCGTTTTAATAGGGTTACTTTCACTCATATTCCTTGCTTAAAGAATCAATTCGCTGATGCCTTGGCAACCTTGGCTTCCGTGGTCGAACTTCCTTTAGGTATCAAACTCTACCCTATTCTGATCGAATAACGGGATTGTCCTGCCTATCAATATGTCAACGCCATAGATGATGTGGATGATGGTCTACCCTGTTACCACAACATATGGAATTTTGTTGAAAGTGGGATGTATCCGGCTGAAGCTTCTAAGAAGGATCAACTTGCATTACAAAGGATAGCGGCCCAATATATCCTTTGTGGAGGAAAATTATACAAGAGATCCCATTGTGGGATGCACAAGCTCTGTGCCAATGGCTCTGAGGCCACAAGGATTATGGTGGAAGTTCATGAGGGAGTCTGTGGCCCTCATATGAATGGTGTCATGCTCGCTAGGAAAATCCTACGACAGGGTTATTTTTGGTCCGTGATGGAGTCTCAGTGTATAGATTATGTACGGCGTTGTCATAAGTGCCAAATCCATGCCAATTTAATGCATGTTCCCCCTTCTAACCTATTTGGCATGACTTCTCCTTGGCCTTTCTCTGTGTGGGGCATTGATGTCATTGGCATGGTTAGACCGTCTATTTCGAATGGTCACTGGTTCATTTTGGTGGCAATAGATTACTTTACCAAGTGGGTGGAGGCTGAATCCTACAAAACCCTAACTGCAGTTCAGGTGGCCCATTTTATCAGAAAGAACATCATCTATCGATATGGTGTGCCTCAAGCGTTTGTATCAGATAATGGGACTCATTTCAAAGGTAGGGTTTTGGAGTTGTTCAAAGAGTTCGAAATCCAAATCCATCATTTGACTGTTTATTGCTCTCAAACAAATGGAGCTGTTGAAGCAGCAAATAAGAATATTGAGACGATTATCAAAAAGTCTGCTGAATCCACTCGAGACTGGCATGAGCAACTACCTTTAGCACTATGGGGGTACCGGATATCAATTCATACATCGACAGGAGCGACACCCTATTCTTTGGTTTACGGGATGGAAGCAGTACTCCCTATTGAACTTGAGGTGCCGTCATTGAGAATTATGGCAGAGTGTGGACTCATAGAATCTGAATGGCTCAGCGGGAGGTTTGTTGAACTAATGCTTTTCGATGAAAGGAGACTCCGTGCTTTATACCATGTTCAAGGATGTTAGCGAAGGAGCGCACGGGCTTTCAACAGGAAGGTGAAATAGAAGGACTTGGTTAAAGGAGACATGGTTACAAAGGAGATTTGGGCGCCTGTGTTCGATCCCCGTGGCAAGTTCCGTCCGAAGTGTTTAGGGCCTTACATCATCAAGACCATCCTGTTTGGGGGAGCGGCTCAGCTTATAGATTTCGACGGCAATGAGTTTTCTACTTTGGTGAACCTGGATCAACTCAAACGTTACTACCCTTGAGAGAAGCTCGTTGGGCTGAAAACCACAAGGGTGGGCAGTTCCAAGCAAAAGTTAGAGCAAACCTGCTGGATCGAAAACCTGTGAAGACGATTCAAGCAAAAATAAATAGGCAATACTCAAAAGGCTCGCTAGGCCTGAAACCCGAAGTGGCGGCACTAGGCAAAAGTTAGAGCGTAAAAGGAGAGGTAAAATACTCGAGTGAACCTTTGCTTGAACTACGTTCTGACTTGATTCCTTGAAAAAGGATACGTAGGCAATCTCTTCGTGAGATTCAAAACTTCGTATGCCCAAAGTTGCATGATTCACAAGCAAAGCAAGTCATCAGTGCATGTAATAATACAATCAAACAGGCCACACAATCAAATGGATATAAGTATAATATGAAATTGTGCTTTGCACTATTGAAATCATACCTCCCAGATCCTCCAATATCTGGCCGTGCTCATCTATGTCCTCGACGAGTCGCCCAAGAAACCATAGGCCGCGCCCAATGCCACTCCACCCCAGTCAGAGCGTGAGGCCGTTCTCAAATCTTTCAGTGCAGGCAAGTACGACAAGTGAACCTTACTGCGCCTATTCGGGTACAGGGTCGCGCCAAAGAGGTACAATAGGTACGCCCGAGCCATCTACTCCGCCTCCTTTTCAGTCGTCACCGTCTTCTTAAGATACTTGGTGAACTGCCTGTACCCTGCCATCCCTTCCTCAATCTTGGGCACCTCCCCCAAGAACCACTCTAGAGCCGCAAGATCGTCATGAATGCCCGAATAGAACGGTATAGGCTCGCCTCCAACTCTCAGGCCGGTGATCGCTGCAAAGTCAGCCGGTGTCACAGTCAACTCCCCTATGGGTACGTGAAAGGTGTTGGTTGTGTCCCTACATCTCTCTGCAAGCACCACTAGAACAGCATGGTCATTTTCGATCGGGGTAAGCGTCTGGATGAACTTGCCAAAGCCCGCCTCATCCACTAGTTGCCTCACCCTGGCAGGCAAACCTTGGTACAGTGCCAAAGAGCTGCACGCACCTCCAAAGCCTCTGCCTCGCTCTCTCGTGTCAAACATAATACAAGCAACAAGAAGGTATATTAGCATGCGATGCTTTCATTCTCAAGTTCTAGATAATCAATACAATTTGGCCACAGATGGTTGGTTCAAGTTATTACGTTGCATCCATGGCATTCAAGGTTGAGTTCATGATTTTACAACGTTGGTCTTTTCTTTCAAGAATTACCATTTACGTTCAACAGTCAAGCACTAGTGGGCAAATTCAAATGTGAAGCTACAAAAGGGGATTTTAGAAAGTTACCTCTATCCAGTTGCTTGAAATGTGGGTCTCGGGATCTCTCAAGACAAGCTCAGAGTCTTACTTCGTCCGCTGCAGCCTGTACGCTGCAAAACCCGATGGCACAAACAAGTGTGGTGTGGGTGGCAAGTATCCCTTTGCTGTAAAAGGAGCTTGGGTTAGCGCCTCTGCCTCTGTCACAGCCATCACTCTCGGCTCATGCACCCTAACTCCAGCTCTCTCCTCAGCCTCCAAGCCTCTCAAAACCTCCTCCTCAGTGGCTCTCTCCCTTTTGGCCCTCGGTGCAGCCTTTGAAGCTGCTATCACCCTCTCACGCTCCTCCCAGGGCCTCCAAAATAGCAGCCCCTATTGCAGGATTGTCCTCTAACAGTTGAGCAAGTTGCTCGTCGCTCAGAAGCTCGGCAACATCCTATTTTGTGATCGGCCTGCGGCCCGATTATGTGGCCGCCGGCCGGAAGAGTACATCCTCTTCTCTGTACGCAAAGGGGATATCCCGTGGTCCCTAACTCCTCGAATGCCACGCCCTTGCCTCTCGTAGGATCTCTCGACAGAGACCCACTCGGCCCAGTGCCATCACCACCAGCACCACTTCTACCGGCGTCTCCAAAGCCATTACCAATCACCACCGAGCCACTCACGACCATGCTCGGGTCTAATGGCTCGACTCCGGGCCCAACTGCCCTCAGCCCCTCCATCACGCGACGATCGCCTTCGCCACCTACCTCCTACTGGCGGCCTTGTACTCCATTGCCGCCGCCTGTTACCACTGCACCGGTACCCAAGACAGTCTCCACTGGCTGTTGGTCTCCTGCTTTAACCACCATTGGTCCTCCTTGGTCTTCCGGACGATCAACCACTCCTCCATCGTTACCGCCTTTGCCGTGGTCTGCCATGGATGAGTGGGTGAGTTTGGGGCTTTTGATTTTGGAAGAGAATCAAGGGTTTGGAAAAGTTTTTTAAGGGAGTGGAGAGTTTGGGAGAGTTTGAAACTGATGGTGAGCGGTTTCAGAACGTCCTCATCGATTGTATGGAAGAAAGCAGGTTTGGGCTAGGTCTGGGCTCTTTCCAGACCCAAGCCCAAATAGGACACCCTTGCGCGATGGTGTGACTCTGCCGGGCGATGGTTTCCTTGGGCCTCCAGGCCCAATGCAGCTTCTGGACAGGCCCAATCATGCTTATCCACCCTTAAGAGCCCATGGGTTCTCACTTAGGCGCTGCAACAATTTTGAGATTTATTGTGAGTGGATGACTTTTAAAATCCGAGGCGTACTTATATCCCCAGCAGTGGTCTGCCCGTGTACAGTCCGATTATCAATCAACGACGATCCATCCGTCCAATTTCAAAATCAGCGACGATCTATCCGTCCGATTATCAATCAACGACGATCCATCGGTCCAATTTCAAAATCAGTGACGATCTATCCGTCTGATTATCAATCAACGACGATCCATCCGTTCGATTATCAATCAACGACGATCTATCTGTCCGATTATCAATCAACGACGATCCATCAGTCCAATTTCAAAATCAGGGACGATCTATCCGTCCGATTATCAATCAACGACGATCCATCCGTCTAATTTCAAATTCAACGACGATTTATCCGTTCGATTATCAATCAACGACGATCTATCCATCCATCTAATTTCAAAATCAGCAACGATCTATTTGTTTGATTATCAATCAACGACGATCCATCCGTCCAATTTCAATATCAGTGACGATCTATCAGTCCGATTATCAATCAACGACGATCCATCTGTCCATTCAACTAGTTCCCCAGGAGAATTGTTTCGAACGGTTGATCAGCTCTCCGATTCATCGGTGCACGGTATTTTTATATATTTGTTTGCACTTTCCATTTTATCGGCTTTTGGGTAAATTGGATGGGTGTCTAGAAATCTTTGACGTTACCCGTACCAGCCAATGGTACTTCATGTGCCGTCAAAGAGGGACTACTGTAGACACCCCAATCTGGTTTCCCAATTGATTTACTTTCTTTTTCGGTTTCTTGTTTCCCCGATGATGAATCAGGTCAAAACAGTATTGAGTGTGAAATGGTTTGAGCTCGGAGTAGGCTAAGGTTCATCTTGAACCATAAAACCCTAAGTCAGAACCCTAACCACAAAGGTCAATCGTCGCACGACCCATTGATTCTCTCGCGCGATGCTCTGTTTACCAGGTGTTGGTCAAAGTCAAACCTTGACTGTTGACCATCGCGTGGGTGGGTAAAACCATCGCGTGATGAACCCAGTACCTCGCACGATGGTTAACCCCAGTCGTTTTCACCTTTTTCCAGCTGGATTTTGTAATGATCAAAGGGCTACTGACCTGGGAACCCCGTTTTCGTGGGCTGAACAGCGTTTGCAGGTGAATGGGTTGCACCACCCTCACAACTACTCCCCTCACCTTGCTGGCCACTTCCTCCACCAAGGGGGGCTGGCTAGCCTTGTTGGCTGGTCATTAGGCCAAGTCCTTCACCCACCTTACACCCTCTCTTGTCCTATAAATACCCTTCATTGTTCATCTTGCAAAGGGTTACAAAAAAAATCAAGAAAGAAAGAAAACTCTACTTTCAAATACACCTCCTACTTCCTAACTAAAGTCATCTCCATACACTCATCTACCAAGCCATACCACCTAGTTTAATCCATTTCTGTAGCACACAAGCAAAGGTATAACTCCTTTATTGTTTACTATTTTGATCCCTGAGGGGGGCTGGCAGAGCCAAGGCTGGTAATCAATACCGGTTCTGGCTCTAAAGTCAACAGAGTTACAAGAATCGTACACCAATCCTCCTAGGCACGATGGACTCACTCAATCGCGCGATGCTTCTAGCAGTCGCGCGACAGTCCTCACGGGGATAGGATTTTGGTTCCTTTCTATTTAGTTATAGTATAAGAGTTGTGTTAAAGCATGATTAGAATTAACTCCCCCATTTTGCATGTTAAAAATCCGTGGCTTAGCTTAATTTGTTAGTTAGTTACTGTGGAATGCTGCTGGGTTGCTCTTGAACATGTCTCAGAGCCCAGGCATGCAAAGCAATTCCTGGAAGTCCAGCCATGATGCTCGCGCGATGAATTGACTCCATCGCGCGATGGTCTATCTTTTCCAGAAGTTGCCCTTGCATGGGCAGCTTGGTCCACGGCCATTATTTGATGCCCCCGTTGTTTTGGGGCTTGCACTTATCTCCTATCCATCCTGTTTGTAATAATTATTTCCTTTCAGTATATATAATCTGCTTGGTTTGAATCCTAGGTGTGCACCGATCCTTTCAGAGCCCAGAAAGAGATGAAATTCAACCTGTTTGGAGGGATACAACCATCACGCGATGGTGTGAGTTAGTCGCGCGACAGTGCACTTGCATGCTGGCAGAGCCATGGATGCAAGTTGGCTGCTGCTTGTGTCTAATTCATGCCAACGCGCTGTTTTGATGCCCGATAAAATGGTGTTAGGTTTTACCTCGTTTATCTTCCAAGTATGTCATCCATGCTGTTATTCACATCCTGCAAACATGTTATAGCTTTAATCCCCATTAAACTGTTCCCCCACCCCTAATTGGCTAAAAAAATTGATTAGTCAAACAGAATCGCAAACGTTTTCTCAAATGCCTAAGTAGAGACCGATCTCCGGATTGGGCGAGAGGGGTGCCTTAAAACTTTTCGCCTCTCGTAACCTAGCTCCCGAACCCAGATATGGTTATGATGGACTAGTTTCTTAACTTTCTTTCAAATCAAATTAGCGTAGCAAGTGCTTTGAAATACGGTTCCTTGGGTATCGGACCTTCAAAACCAGAGTGGCGACTCTGTATTTTGCGAGTGCTTGTTGTCCAGCTAAGTGCTCCCTCGATTCTGGGCTCTTGCGTTTGGAAATCTGAAAATTTCCAAGGGCACGCTGCCCACAGTTCCAGAGGAGCATCGTGCCCAGTCATACTTGCTCAAAGAATTCAACGATGTCTTTGCATGGTCTCATTAAGACATGCCTAGCATTGATCCTGAGATAGTGGAGCATCGAATCCCCTTGCTACCAGATGCCAGACCATGTAAAGCAGAAGTTCAGAATGCTCCAGACCTCGTACCATTTTCAAGGCAGCTGCAGTGGCGTTCCACCGAGCACAAAAAGTGTAAAAATCGCCCAGAGTGCGAGAAGTTTCAACCAAAGCGCTTTGGGCGCTACTTTATCAAAATCATTTTGTCTGGGGGTGAGGCCAAGATCATTGACCTCGATGGTAATGAATTCTCCACCTTAATCAACCTGGATAAACTAAAATGCTACTTTTCCCTGAGAGAAGTTCGTTGGGCTGAAAACTCCAAGGATGGGCAGTTCCAAGCAAAAGTTAGCGTAACCTACTAGACTAGAAACCTATGAAGGCGGTCTAGGCAAAAGTAAATAGGCAACAATTGAAAGCTCACTAGACCGAAAACCTAAGAAGGCGGTACTAGGCAAAAGTTAGAGCGTAAAAGGTGAGGTAAAATACTCGAGTGAACCTTTGCCTGAACTATGTTTTGACCTGATTCCTTGAAAAAGGATACGTAGGCAATCTCCCCATGAGATTCGGTCTCAATCTATCAACTTGATCCAAATGCTTGTCAAAACAAAGGAGCCTGTAGGAGAATTGCATCTGAGCACGCTTATCCTAGACTCACACTCGCGTGTCCCTTGTGTTGTGTGCTGGTTTCAGGCCTATGCGCATGTGTCCAATCTAGCAGTAGATAGTAGCATCCTACTACTACCCCTAAGTGGTCATTTTCACTTATAGGCCTAGTTTTTGCACATCTATCGAGTCCAACAAGTCACTATGGCTATAATTAACTATGTCAAAGCGTCGGATCCGGAATATCGTGGTTAATGAGGATTTCAAACCCCCAGCGGGCCGTTTTAAGTTCAAATTGAGGTGTTGATGGCTCAAATTTCATTTCAAGGGCTTTTGCCAAGTTTTTTCATACTGTACAGCTCATATGGACTTAATGTGACTGTGCAGGGGTGTCGATTTTAGTCCGGGCCTTATACGAGTCATCTTTTACGTCTTACGTCTGTTGTTGTGACTTTTTTCAAGTTTTTTCGGTTTATTTATCATTTCAGGATGCTTTTCCTAGTTTTGTTGATTCGTATAGGTCATTGTACATGTATGTGACCTTACGCAAGTGTCGGTTTCACCTGTCTACGGAAATTTCGAGTTTTGGCCTATTAATATCCAAAATCTCATTATTTTCCATGTGTCTAAAAGTTCACGTCATATCCTGAGACTCTTCTTCCTTTTTCATTTGAGCTAGGCAAGTTTGTACATATATGTGCATCTATTTGTCGACTCAGATCATTTCTCAATGCAAGTTGGATATTAGTAGTTGGTTTATACATTCTTTTGTCAATTTTCCTAAAGAGAATCAATAAACCGAAAAATGCAACTTTTATAGACTATTAACAATATCCATGAAACAACGGTGGAACATCATGTACTTCAAGGCACAATGGCCCAAGCAAAGGCATATCTACAGGGCTCATCCGCCCAAAAGTCAAAAGGGGCACGCGGGCCCAATACTACTCCTACTAACGTTAAGGGCACGATGGCCCACTCAAAAGTCTATCTACGTAGGCCCGAGTCAAAAGACAGTAAAGTAAATGAGGCTCAGTGTTAGTCCTTAGTCATCGTCGTCCTCGTCCTCGCCTTCGTCGTGGGGCTCTCTTGGGTCAATCTTGTACCCAAGATCGTCAGTGGTGTCATCAGAGCCGCTACTGATCGAGCGCTCCTCGTCCTCCTCGTCCTCATTCTCTTCTTCTGAGCCGGCTCCAGATTGTGTGGTCTCTCTCATAGCCTCATTTGGTACCTCCTCTACGTGAGCCACGCTCTCTGTGGCCCTCTACATAATACCAGCTACTGGTTGTGTAGTGCTCGTCTGTCTCTGAGCTATGGCTGGAGTGGTAGACGTGCTCGACACTGTCTTATTGGTCTTTGGAGGAGGCCCTCATACCATTTTCTGCCTAGGTGCCGCCCTACCTTGTTCCTGCATTGTCAATTTATTCAATCATTTAGTATACATTGTGCATATTGTATATTTCAAATGTTGAAAGCAGGAACTATCTATCAAGGTGTCAAGCAAGTCTATCAAGCATATCAAGTATCGAAAGCAGGAATTGAACAAGTTTCTGGGATTATACTTGAGGCCTCATCAAGTCTGGTACACTAGGTGGAGCCTCTGCTCTGGGGTACTACAACTACAACTGGTTGTCACTTACCACATTCCGTATCCCGTTCTCTAGTGCAAGCATCAGGTGTGCAGCCTCCATTGCCCACTCCACTGGTACCTGAAATACATTTTGGGAATCAGAATACAGTTCAAGTACAAGTGCAAAGGAGTTGATTGGTACAAGTAGAAGCTACATCTTGTCGGGCAGGCTATTGGCTAAGATTCTATTCTGGGCGGGGTAACCTGAATAGTGGCACGCTCTCCCTGGGGGTTGCTCATTTCCATTGTCCAAGAAAGTTGGAGGAGTTCTCCTCTCATCGCATTGCCTCTCCTCTGCCTAGGGCGAGTAGGCTCTCCTCTTTGTCTATCCTCCACCAGATGCCTCTCCTCTTCAGTCGCGAGGGCCTGGCCCAAGGCATCTCAATAGTTCATCACCCCTAGTGGTCCCGCCAAGTGCTACCTCTGATAAATGGCGTAATCACGCTCAGGTCTCAAGAAAGTCGAATGGTCAGTCGCTAGCGTCGTGAACCACTACAGCTCGGCCAGCGTGTACCTGTCTGTGTGTGAAGCATGAGGCGGAAGTGGCCCGCGACTTGGAACTCAAGCAAACCAAGTGACTATCGTGTCACACGGTCGCCCAAGTACCACTACCAACTGAAAGCTGACTCCACCAGCACGTGGCTCGCTGTCACTACCCTGCTCCTTGCCATATACTCTAGCTCTAGCACCGCTCCGCCCCACCTGTAACATAATAAAAAATTCAAGACAAAGGATATCAGTGACAGCATTAAAGCAATTCAAGTTGAAATCTACGAACGGAATATTTGTTTACTTGAGTGCTCGAAAGTTTGTTAAGGTAGACTCTAAAAGCTTGGAGGCTCCCCTTCGACTTCTTCTAGTCTCTGTGTAAAGGACCCTAGATTAGCACACGTGGGAGAGTCCTCAAGTTCGAGCACTTGTTCTCTGACTGGTACATCTTCAACACCTCGTAGGCCCACAGCTACAAGGTTTCGAACACGCAAAGCATCAGATACGTTCTATACAAGGCATAGCTATACAAATCAAGGGTACAAGTGCATATTGAAAATTTGACAATGTAAAGTTTGAAATCATACCTCCCACACCCTTTAGTAGCCACCAACTGCTTTCTTGGTCCTCGTGAAGTCCCCCAGGAAATCAAAGCATAAGCCCAGAGCCGCTCCTTCCCATTCAAACCGCGAGGCCGTGCTAAGGTCCCACAAGGCCGGCAAGTAAGACAAGTGCACCCTGCTACGCTTGTTCGGGTACAAGGAAGCACCGAAGAGGTACAACAAGTAAGCCCTCGCCATCTGTTCCTCCTCCTATCGGGTGGTCAGGATCTTCTTCAAGTACTGCTCAAATTGAGCATACTTTACCATCTCCTCATCTCGATCAGGCACCCTCCCCAATAACCACCTTAGAGCTGCCTCATCCCTGTAAATCCTTATGTCAAACGGGATAAGATCGCCTCTAACTCTTAGGCATGTGATGGCCGCAAAGTCCAACAGGGACACAATCATCTCCCCCACTGGAAAGTGGAAGGTGTTGGTCATGTCATGCCACCTCTCCTTAAGAGCGACCAAGACGGCATGGTCATTCTTTGCATGCGTCAATGTCTGGACAAACTGACCAAACCCAGCCTCATCGACCAACAACCTGACTAGCTCGGGCAGCCCTCTATATAGTGAGAGTGAGTTTGCCGCTCCTCCATGCCCGCGTGTGTTTGCTCTCCTCATCTGTTCAGGACAACAACAAACAAAAGAGGATGCATTAGTACATAGGCAATTCAAGTTCAATAGTCAAGACAATCAATGGAAATAGGTTCTAAGTTCAAGACAGTTGAGTCATGTTCAAAACCCAATGTTGAGGCATTCTAGGTCGATTCAAGGCATATTACATTGGTTCAGGTTCTCAATATCGCTTTGAGTTCAAGTTCAAGTTGCTTGGTGGTTCAAGTTACATATGAAACAAGTTTGGCCAATTCAATTCAAGTCTACTCAAATGCAACAGTTCAAATGGAAGCTAAAGCAAGTATTGAAATTATACCTGGGTCCAAGTCATAGAAAGGTGCACTGAAGGTTCCCTCCGCACTAGCTCAGAATTGTAGTCATCTCGCTGCGACACGTAGTGGTCGAATCCTGACGGAATGAACACATGTAGCTCCAGTGGTATGTAAGCCTCCGCTACAAACTTTGCGCACTTCTCCCAAGCCCTTGTCTTGACCATTGCGACAGCCGTCTGCCACGCCCACGCCTCGTCAAATTGGGCCCTCTCCGCCACCTCGGCCTCCTTCACTAGCTCCTCCTCATCAGCCCTTGGCCTCTCGGCCTCGACCTTGGCCCATAACCGCTCCTCCTCATGGGCGAGCTTTACAGCCCTCTGCCTCTCCTCTCAGGCAATCAGAACTGCCTCAACCACCACCGGATTATCCCGAAGCAAACAGTTTAGACACCTTCCAAACGGGGCATTGCCATACAGATATCCTTTTTAACCGATTCCACTTTATAAACTAAGATTGTGGATATCCCCCAAGCTAGGAATATCTTCACGCGATAGCGGTTATCATCAAAATAGAGTTGCCACCTAGTTTATAAAAATTAGAAAAAACAGGTAGAGATTCTGGGTACGAGAGCCAAGAGTACAATAAGGGGAAGGTGTTAGGCACTCCTCTTTGCCCAGTCATGAGACTGGCCCATAATCATTCAACATATGCTTAACGCTTGCTTTATTTGATTCTAAACAAGTAAACTGGTTTTAGCCTTTAAATAATTAATAAGGTGAGCCAAGGCAGTAAATAGAACATGCATTAGAATAAGCAAAAGACAACAAACTGTCCCAGTAAATGGATTCCACGGCCGATGAATGGATATCTCGGTCGTGGGATCCCACTGGACCAATGTACCGACTGCAGGAACGATGTCATCACTGATGTTCTTCCTCACACCAGAATACGAACAATTAATAGACAATCAAAGTGGTTAAATCATGCTACCAATTAAAGATACAAATGAACCACAGGCCCCTTGTCCTCACCACCTTGATCCCTTAGTGCACGAATGCTTTGGATTGAGGGTGATTGACTAATCTTCTTCTCAAAACCCTAGGGTTAGGGTTTGTACTTCGGGGTTTAATTGTTCGGGCTGAGGCTGTCTACAGGACTTTAGGGCTTTTGTAAAGAGGGTATGAGAGAGTATTTGTGCAGAGCTTTGTGACTGGAGAGGGTGAGTTGTGTTCTTAATTTCGAAACCCTAAGGCCCCTTTATATAGGCACCGGATGACATCACTCTAACCAATCATAATGCACGAATTAAATGGGAAGTATATAACCAAAAGATCTCTTCTCAGAATCTCTTTTCGTAGCCCTAAAGAATTGGAGAATGGCTGTTAGGGTTTTGAGCACGGAGCAAACAATTGACAGAATGTTCCAGAATCTGGAAAAAGGATGATCTAGCGGCCGCCAGAAGGATCTGGCGACTGAGGAATGCATCTCACGGGCGAGGAATCGATCTCTCTGGGAGAATTTTAAACACCATATCCCACTGGTGAAAGATAGAAGTAGGGGTTGTGACATAGATCTTGCGGCCGACATATGTATTTTCCTAGGATGCTGCATTTCTATCTGGAAGGCTATTTGGCTCTGAATTGGGTCCTCTAAGTGGCTAAAAGTACTTACCAAAGTCCTCAAGTTTACAAGAAGTCAATCATCAATCACTGTATCCATTCATCATCTGGATGGTCCCAAGGTGGGACTTGAAATAATCATTAGACCAAATTGGGGTGTCTATAGATGCCCCTCTTTGATTGAACTTGGACAGGCCGTGAAGTGTGTCAAGTAAAAATCAAAGTTGTAAAACAACTCAATTTTGTCGAACCACTATTCCAAGTGTTTTCGAAAGAGGTTTTAGTTATGGTCGGGCCGGGAGGTTGCCTACGTAATCCTCAAGGGAAATTTAGACCAATTGTAGTTCGAGGCAATAAAAGAAAAATAAAATAGCAGAGGGTTAGAGACAGAAGATGTACCTTTGGACTTTAAAAGCCGTAGTGCAACGTACTTGAGTTATGTCAGGATTTTGGCGGAGAGTAGTTGAAGGAGCGCAGAGCTGTTAGGGAAGTTTTGTGGAGAGCATCCTTAGTATTTTGGGATAGATCAGTACACAATGGGTGAGTCGATTGCTTTCATGATCATCCTTTGACTGAAGGGAGCTCAGTTGGGTAGCCTATCCTTGCGAATGAGCTTGATGGAATTGATGTAATTGGGTGGAATCCAAACCATCTTCTGGAGACAATCGAACACCGGTTTGTGATATGGTGGCATGGAGCCAATGAGTAAAGCGCAGAGCTTGAAGTGACAGAATCAGGGCACGGAGCCGATTACAATCATAAGGCAAAAGCCTAAGTGTTAGAGCACGAAACTTGAATTTTTCCATCTTCCATCTTCCACAAATTTTGGCATGGAGCCAGTGATCGAGGCGCGAGTCCGATTAACAAAATCGAGGCACGGAGCCAGTTTGCACCCAGGAATGGCCTGTTTCATGAGAGAGATTCAAAACATAGTATGTATATGATGGTGAGCAGATATGATAATGGTGATGCAGACTCGATGTGAATGCTTTATGTGCATGGGCGCATGTGTGTGTGTGTTTTTAAGCGTAGAGCTTCTTTCAAGCTCTAGACTTGAGCATTCAGAGTGCAGAGCTAGAGCATTTGGAGGGTAAAGTCTGAGCATTCAAAGTACAGGCTTTGAGCATCTAGTACATAGTGGTTGGGCATTCAAGCGTGAAGCTTGAGCATTCAAGTGCGGAACTAAAGCATCCAGTACTCAGTGGTTGGGCATTCAAAGAGCTTCGAGCATTCAAAGTGTAGAACTTTGAGCGCACGGAACTTAAGAGCAGATGATATCTTATTGGTTGGTTATTCCATCTTCCACTATTGCAGCGCGAAGCAAGAGTATTAAGGCACGGAGCCTGCTAAAAAGGCACGGAGCTTTAGAGTGATTAAGAGTGTGAGCACAGAGCTACGAAGCTATTGAATGGGTATGAGCGCGGAGCTGCTGTGTGATTTTGAAGTGGTGAGCTCAGAGCTGCTGAGATAGTGAGTAAGCACGGTGTTGCTTGATGATCACGAAGCTGTTAGTGAGTATGAAATAATGTGAGTGCGGGGCTCAGTCGTACTTCCAGAGTACAGTGATTGAGATGAGGGGCATGTATTTGTGGTACCAAGGATCCTTGGGTTTTGTGAGAAAGAGTTCAGAGTTCATAATCCTGGGTAAGTGGCAATTGCTGCTGAGATTTTAGAAAAAGTTCCGAAGTGGGTTTAATACTAGCGTTCAATATTCCTAATGCTCGGGCATGCCCCCAAGGCCAGTTCTTACTATATTACATTTGCTCTGGAGTGCTCCCAAGGCTATTTCCATTATCCTCCCTCATTGTTTTTATTGGTCACAGACCCAAAGTTTCATAATTGCTTGATTGGAATTTGTTACTTCTGTGGGAAATGGATCCACGAGCCAGAAGATCAATTAAGCAGCCGAGGAATCGATGTATTGGCCATGGGAACGTCCAAAATCAGGAGATTGATTTAAATCAAGTTTAATCGATTTCAAACCATTTATTCCATCCCCTCCTTTTCCTTCTTCCTCTCTCCCCTCGGACCAATCATATCCGTCCTTCCCTCTCCTTCCTTCGGTCACCGCCGTTTACTGCTGTCTCCGCCCCATCTTCCTCTTCCGCTGTCTTTTCCCTTCATTGCTTTGGCTTCTTCATCTCCACTGCCTCCGACCGACGCCACCACAATGCTTGATGCTCCTTCATTTTCCACTGCCGCACCGAGAGATGCGGGCAAAGCATTAGCCGTAGAAGCCGCGATTCTTAACAAGGTCTTGAGTACCCGTGTCCTCCACTAGACTTTTCGCGTACCTACTGTCGGGGGGAGTTCTTCGCAGTCAACTTTCCTGAAACAGAGTTTGTGACTCCCTCTGTCGCAGGCAACGATGCTTTAGTGCCGTTTGATCCTGTCATGTATGTCCCTCAAGTTCACATAATCGGACATCGTGGTTCATTACGATATTGTCCTCCCCTTAGCGATGGCCCATTCGAAGTTTTGCATCAAGAGCCAGCACAACATTTTGGTTTTACCAATGCGAAGGTAAATTTTCTCCTGTCAATGATATTGTTTGTATGAGAATTTATGATGCAAAAATTGATATTCTAAAAGAAAAATTGGGTTTTTAGGAATTGCCCCTTGTATAGGTGATTTTATCATATCCCCTTTATGCCATTGTGTTGATCCTCTTTTGTGTTTTTCCAGGTAAACGAGAAGCTACGCTTGTGGGGGAGTTGTCCCCAGGTTTATGAATGGTATGAGAGGCTTCCTCAAAATGCCAAAGATGCAGTTGCTTTGGCTGGCTTTGAGCACTTGATTCTTGACTTTCACCTTCTGAAGGCGAAGTTGGGATTGACTACAGTATTGGTGGAGCGGTGGTGGGATACCACAAATACTTTCCATTTTCCAGAGGCTAGAGAGATGACAATCACAGTGGGTGATTTTCCTCTGCTTATAGGTTTGAGGATTGGCGATAATCCTCTTCCGATACCCAAGGATTCACTTGCGAGAGGGTGCTCTTAAGCACCTTCTTGGGAAAGTTCCTGAAGTATCAGCAAGTGGTCATATCACTTACTCCTAGCTTCGAAAGCAATATGATCATGTGAGCATCAAGTTAGAGGTGTTGATGCAACAATTGGCGAGGGCTTTCCTTTTTTACCTCCTTGGTCAAACCTTGCTTTGCAACAAAGAGAATTCCGTGCATATTCAATTTCTGGCTGGCTTAGTAAGTTTGGAGGCTGTAGTGGAGTTTGATTGGGGAACTCTTGCTTTGGCCACGTTGTACGGGCACTTGAGTGCTTGCTCTTGGGTTGTTAGCCTTTCACTGGGTGGGCATCACCGTGTTCTTGAGGAATATGTTTTAATTCTTTTCGTCATTCCTCTACTGCATTAGTTCCTGTAACCCACATTTGTCTTTATCTCCACCTGCAACTTTGGGCTTTTGAGCATCTGTTGCAATTTCCTCCTCAGACTAAACATGGGGAACTGAGGTTTGTCCCATGGGCAGCTCGTTGACTGAAAGGAACCCGACAGACACGGTCACCTGCTATGGACCTATTGGCTTGGAGGCAAGTTTTGGACGGTTTGACAGTGGACAAGGTATAACACATTTTACCCTTTGTTGTTATGTCACCTTCTCATTTTGCTATACTGATGTCATTCCCTTTATCACAAGTATGATTTGATCCATGGGATAACCTTCTCCGTGATGCCGCTTTGGAGTTGACCTCAGCTCGGGCTTTGGAGAGTCAACACTTCCTTCTAGAGGGGCCTTTTTCAAGAGCTTGGTACCTTAGGGAAAGAGTGGCAAGTCAACATTTTCCACGTACCAAGGCGTTACATTTTTTCCCTTTCCCCCCTCCAGCTGATATGAATCGACTCACCTTTTGACAGGAGAGGGCTTATTCCTTGTTTTTGAAGAATGACTAGCCATAGATTTTCTCAGAGTGGGAGATTACTCAACCTTTCACCTAGCTTCGCTGACTTCGCCTAGCCCCACTACCATTGCTACACCTCTTGTTTGGCCACGAGCCCTTAACTTCATTTCTTTCCACAACGCCAATGGAGAAGAGGAGTGCTTGACGCTAACCTCGTGAACCACCCAGCTCTATGTCCTACCTACCGGAGTTCAGCATGTAACGTTGTGGATTTACTTTGGTCTCTTTTTGTGTTTCTCCCATACTTAGCTGTAAATGTTATAACTTCCTATGCAAGTGCCTACTGATATAGTTCAGGAGTGGTTACGCGCATTTCAGAGTGCGGAGGCTCTGGTTCGGAGGTAGCGCAGCCGGATTTTTGAGGTACATATTTTCCAATTTTCCTTGACCACTCTTCATCCTTGTATGAATCTGAATATCCACATTATTCCTTGCAGCTTAAAATGGAGCGGGTGCCAACGAAGTCCACAGCTCAAAGTGCTGATGTTGACAAAGGCGAAAGTACCAGAGCTAGTGGTGGAGGTGAAGGGCGGAGGATTCGTGTCCCAGTTCCTGAGGGCTTCCGTCCTCCTTCTCGACATGCATCCAAGAGAGGCTGCGGGTAGTAATTTAGGCATCGCCCTTTTCTTTTGTTCCTGTATTATTAGTTCAATAATAGACAAGAATATGTATTCTAAGAAGCAACCTCAGCATATTCTGACGAGTTTTTGTAGCTAAACAATTTGTTTATGGAAACATTTTTTTGTTTGTGTTTTTTTTTTGTTACCCGAGACACTCCGAGATAGTATGCCATAGTTTAAAGCATGGTTCAAAACTGTTTTGAACAGGTTCTATTGTTTTGAAAAATGTTTTAACAGCAAATTTTTCACGCCCTTGATTTTGAGCATAATTAAATAATCCATTTCAATAAAAGTTCCTCGCATATCATAAATAATACCAAAAAGAGTTTCCACCTGATTAATTTATAAATCAAGTCCCCAAGTTCAAAGATTTACAACATCGGCACACTGTCCCCAAAATAAGCTTAAGTACAATGCGAATAGGTTATTAAGTTACAAACAGTTTAGTCAGGAGGAAATTCTTGAATGAATAGTTACAAACCCATCTTTATCAAAAGAAAATCGATTACAAAGATGATTAAGTAACTAATGAAGTTAGCTTCCAAAAAGTCTTCACATCCAAGCATACAATGCATGAAAGTTACTATCTTCGTTTGAACCTAAAAAGAATGATAGGTTGAGTTATACTAGCCCAGTAGGAAAATCTTTTACCAATTCTATGTGCAAATATGATGACAAGTGCAAAAGGAAGAAAACATGAGGTTATAGTTCAACAAACGGGTAATAATCAACTCATAAATATGCCCACGTTCACTACAATCGTTCTAAGACATGGGTTTAACACAACTAGCCATAAGATTCACAAAACATCAATAACTCTAACAAAATTGACACGACTCATTATCACCAAACTCCACCGTGTGTATTTCCACTCCTTGCGTTACAGTATATCACCATGAGGCTCTCCGTATTACAACCCCTTGCGCTACGAGACTCCCTATCCCAACTTTCGACCCAAACAACTACTTTCTTATGTAATATGTGAACTAAAACTTTCCCATGATCATATTTGTACATGATGCCAACAATGTTACCAATATGCCACGTATATTCTCAAATAACCAACCAATCAACAAGATACATATTTACACAACTTTAACCAAGTAATTCCCTATTCATTCCTCACTAATGAAAGGCCAACGGACCAAGGATAACATCAATGAATCAAAGGAAGTCAATTGAACTTGCTTGGAATAGATTAGGAGATGTCAAAAAGGGTACTAGAAGTGTCCGGGTTTCAAAATAGTCGAATCAGAGCAACATGAGCAAAACTGCCCAGAAAACCAAGGAGTATCGATACAAAATAATTGTATCGACACAGGAAAGTCTGGAGTATCGATAAAAAAATAATTGTATCGATATGGGAACACAACGACGATTCTGAAGCTACTGGAATGCAGATTCCTTTTGCGTATCGATACACGAATACTTGTATCGATACAGGGACATTATGAACGACAATTTTGTGCAGAAAACTCAAGGGCAAGCACAACAAAACAACCAATGATCCAAGGTACGATTTTTACACTTAATTAGTGTATAAACACATAAAAGAGGTAAAGAAATCCGTACCTCGAGATGGAAGCTTCAAACGAGAGATCAAGCAAGCAAGCCCTAGACTTTCCAACTTTGAAATCAACCAAGAACTTCTCTCCGAGCTTTACCCAACAAGATACAAGCCCAAAATCGCGTAGATGAGGTGAAATGAGGGTGGATCCTTGAGGTTTTGGTGAGATGGAGCGAAGTTTTGAGTGAAAGGAGAAGAGAGAGAGAGAGAGAATAGCTAGAGAGAGATAGAGATCGGTGTGGGAGAGAGAGAGAGAGATAGAGATCAAATGATCTCATACACCACACACACCCCTTATATGCCCCTATATCTATGTATTACACTCACACTCCCTCAATCTTCCATTTTTTCACTTAAATCCTCAATTTAATACCCACCAAATTAATAAACCACATTTTTCCCAACTTGACATTTAATAAGCATTTCAATAACTAAAATTATCCGAGTCTAAAAAATTGTTCTTTAGCAGATAAAAAGAAGCATAAAAAGAAGCGCCGAATGTGGAATCAGTTGCTCGGCCGAGTAATCGATCATCTTTTACTGAAAACTTTATCATGCCTAGAGGCAATCGTACGGCCGTCAACTTGATTGCTCAGCCGAGGAATCCATCCTTCAGCCGCTACTTCTATTTTCTAAAGAAGTCAGACTTTTATTTCAGCCAAGTGGCATTCCCTCTTTCCCTTCCTTCTTATGCTTGAATCTAATTTATACCTTTCTTTTGCTTTTGCTACACTCCACAGTCTCTTTGCCATGCTTTAAGGTCTCCGAGGTATCTCGCCCCTTGTATCCGTGACTTTCAACTCAGAGGGGATGAACGATAATTCTCATAACTTTTACTATTGTCAATTCCTCAAAAAATGGCATACTCATCTTTTGCGAGCTCAATACGTTGAGTTAGCTATACCTATCGTTTAGTACAAACCTCTTGATATTTTTCCTTCTCTCCACATGTTTGGGCTGCATCTCAATGTGAGATTGCCTATGTATCCCAATCAGGGAATAAGGCCTTTTGGGTAGTTCCAAGATCACAACCTTTGGGGTTCCACTCATAGTTTTTCTCCTCACATGCTCAGAATTTTTCCTAGGTTACCTAATGAAGGTTGAGTCCCTAGCGAGCTTTTCTTCAAATGCCTTAACTTTTGCCAAGGTTGTTTTTCGCCATTTCTTGTTAGCAGGCTTAGCTCTCACTTTTGCTCGAGTTCTTTGGTTTCCCAATGAGCATTTCTCAATAGAAGGCTTTCGTATTTCAGGAGAGATATTTGGTGGGGATATTTTTCCTGAATCTCCTCAAATGTTTGTACTTTCATAATGGGCAAGCTAATCCTAAGTGTCCTTGCGAATATAACGCCTTCTTTCTAAGTTTCAAAAAAAACCTAGTTTTAAGCAACCAAAGTTTGTCCCTACTAACCCTTTTCTCAGCTGCACAAAGAACTTGGTTCTTTAAAGTTTCCCCTCTTTGGCAAAGAGACCATAGTTTATAACAATTGCAATTTAGGAACCAAATCATTTAATAAGCATAATGCAAAAAATAAAATGGGAATTCAGTCAGCTATAAAAAAAAAGCCCAAACTGGGGCCCAAAACATGTCCTAACTTGTCCTAACTTGATTTAGAAAACAAAAGTAATATTTAATGTTTTTGCCATGCCACAGCTTTGCAACTACTATAGCATCTTGAGGTTTGCTCCATTTTCCTTATCTTTCACGGTTTTATACTCTCCTTCACCCTCTTCTTTGCCAAACAAAATTTTAAGGTCAAATCTAGCTAGCACCTCGATCCAGTCTTCAGGGACGGGGTGTGAGTTTGTTTGTTCTTCTTCCATGTCATTGTCAGTCCATTCTAGATTGAAGAAGATTTGCATCCCAGGATGCCTCTGCTTGGTGACTTCATCCTCCCATGTTTCTGCAAAACCACAAAATGGGAAGTCCTCATCTTCTCTTACAAACCAACCATTAAGCTTCTTTGGGACCACAAATTCCTTTTCCTTGATTATGCTTCCTTTTGCCCCAACCTTTTCCTGCTCTCTTTCCTCTTCTTTTCTATCTCGGCCTCTATCGGGGTGTAGCCAAGACCAAAGGCGTATAGATTGTGTGGGAAATCAATCATTTGTGGGATGTCCTGTGATTTTTTGCCTAAACCCAATCCAGGAAAGTAGTTCTACTTCTTCGTCATCCGTATGGCAGGGGCACTTACATAGAAGTTCCTTTCAGCCATCAAAGCTTGCACGACGGTTGCTTCCTTGAGACTAAACCCAGTAAGTAAAGTTTCCTCTGCTTCAGTCCCTACTTCTTGCACAAGCGTATTGGAATGAGCTCGGATAGATGAGTCTCCCAGGATGGTCACGATCCTTCCATCTTCTGCAAACTTAACCTATTGATATAAAGTAAAAGGCACCGCCCCAATGTCATGTAGCCAAGGCCTTCCCAATAAGAGATTCCCAATAAGAGATTGAAAGTGGCTGGTATGTCCATTAGAGATTGACAGTGGCTGGTATGTCCATTAGGGGCACTTACATAGAAGTTCCTTTGGCTTGATGGGCGTATTTTGGTAGCATCTATTCCCAACTTTGTAGACACCCCAACCTAACGATTATTTCAAGTCCCACCTTGGGGACCATCCCGATGATGAACGGATACATGTGATTGCTGATTCACTTCTCGTAAATCCGTGGACTTTTGGTGAGTACTTTTAACCACTTAGAGGACCTAATTCAAAGCCAAATAGCCTTTCAGACAGAAATACAGCATCTTAGGAAAATACATCTGTCGGCTGTGAGATTGATCTCACGGCCTCTACTTCCATCTTTCACCCGTGAAACATGTTGTTTGAAAATCTCCCCGAGAGATTGATCCCTCGCCCGTGAGAACCATTCCTCGCCCGCCGGATTGTCCTTTTTCCAGATTCTGGATGTTCTGCCAATCGTTTGATCCGATGCTCAAAACCCTAGCAGCCATTTTTTGATTCTTTCACGCTACGAAAGGAGATTCTGAGAAGAGATCTTGCGATCATATACTTCCTATTAATTCATGCATTATG
This sequence comes from Rhododendron ovatum, assembly GCA_019656835.1. Classification (NCBI taxonomy): domain Eukaryota; kingdom Viridiplantae; phylum Streptophyta; class Magnoliopsida; order Ericales; family Ericaceae; genus Rhododendron; species Rhododendron ovatum. The sequence goes on from CM033799.1 coordinate 22,937,142, forward strand.
ATTGGTAGAAGTGATTGCATCCGGTGCCTACAAAAAGGTTCCGAAATTATACACACAATTCATCCCCAATAGCCACGAAATTCTACAAAAATACTCTCTCATATTCCCCCCCCCCCCACAAAAGCCCTAACATCTCGAAGGCAGCCACAGTTCGAGCAATCAAACCCCAAAGTATAAACCCTAACCCTAGGGTTTTAGAGCATGAAGTCAATCAATCAATCCTCAATCCGAAGCAATCAAGCAACTGAGGGATCAAGGTGGTGAGGCCCAGGGGCCTATGGTTTGATTTACTTTTCAATTATTGTATCTTAATCATAGTATTTTAAGTTTCTGATTAACTGTTCATTCTGGTGTGAAGAAGAACATCGGCTGGGGCATTGTTCCCACGACCGATACATCAATCCAGAAGGATTCCTTGGCCATGACATCTATTAACCGGCCGACGGATCCATTCTCTGGGACAGCTTGTTTGTTCTCTGCTTATTTTTTATGCATGCTTTCATTACCGTCTAGGCTCACCTTATCCACTGTTAAAAGCTAATAATCAGATAGAATTAAATAAAAGCAAGTACTAATCATATGTTGAATAATTATGGGCCAGTCTCATGGCTGGGCAAACAGGGGTGCCTAACACCTTCCCCTTATTGTACTCTTGGCTCTCGTACCTGAAATCTCTATCTATTTTCCTAGTTGTTATAAACTAGATGGCAACTCTATTTTGATAATAACCGTTATCGTGTGGCAATGTTTCTAGCCATGGGAATATCCACGATCTTGGTTTGTGAAGTGAAACCAAACAAACATGATTAATCTGTATGGCGATACCCCGTTTGGGAGGTGTCTACAATTTTTGGCGACTCTACTGAGGAATTGAGAGCCATAACCAGAAAATTCTACATAAGATTAATACTTGCTCTAATTAATTCTTGTATCATATGCATCAAGTGGGCAACCTTGTTGAGTTCACCTAATATCCCAGCATGTCATGGTCTATGTTAGAGGGTCCACTAAACTCCACAGTCACTTGTATCTAGTGGTATACCAAAAAGGGGATCACCTGATTACCGCCTATGATGGGTTGGTGAAAGGACTGGTACTCTTTGACAATGGAGCACCCTTGAGACCACCTAAGCCATATATGTGATTAGCAGAGCCATAGAACTTATAAAAATAAGACAGGAACCTGCAGGCTAGGAATCTAGTTGTATTTGTTTGTAAAAGTTCTTCCTCACACCCATTGTATATATGTATGTTGTAAAATTCTCTTTTGTAGGAGAACCTTAGGGGCTTTTGAAATCAAGAAAAAGGGGGTAAGCTAACCAATCTAATTAACTAAAGGAAAAATTTCAGGTAAAAATAACTGCATCACGGTTAATGGTTGATTCGCACTTTCAAATTGTCACTAAGTTGTCTAGCTCGTTTAATCCCATTTTTAAGATTTTTGACCCTTCCAAGTACATCACCCCAATGGATCAGCCAAAGCCTGGGGTAATTATATCTGAAGATAACCACAACATGCTCATAAGAACAGTCAACGACGAAGAGGTGGAAGAAATAATTGAAGAAGAACTTCGTAGGGTCCCGATCTATTTCTACAACCCTTATGCACCTACCAATGACAACTGGTCAATAGACGAGGTTGACAACTTCGAAGTTGAAGGAGCAAAAGAAGAAGAGTTTGTTGACAATGATCCACTAGACGAAGTATCGTTAAACCTACTCTTTGATGAGGGGGTTACCAATGATGAAATAATGGTGTTCCACCCCATCACGGATAGGTTTGGCAATTGGTGAGGATTTGTTGGCACACGGAAAGCTGACAACAATGATGAAGTAGAAATTAAAGCTCAACTAGAAGAAGCAACGGCAGTGGCGAACCAAATGGCCCCCCAAGACTTGCGTGGTGACAATAATGAAAGTGCGAATCAAGATGACAGTGAAGTGTTGATGATCAACCTTGGTGAGGAAAAAAATTGCTTTGAGCTGATTGTGGTTGCTGCAGAAGGGGCTTACCCGAACCGGACCGTGGAACACACTCTAAAATACAAAATAAAAAATGCTGACTCCGATCTTGGTTCTGATTCCGATTCCAACTCCGAGTCAACTCAATCCGAGTCTAGTTTTTCATCTTTTCAAACTATTGAGTCTAGTGAGGAAAGCCCGGTCAAAAGACCAAGGCACCATGTTTATTTCGAATTTGACTCTGAAATGTTTTTTGACAATTTTAGCAATGAAAATGGGGATTTAGAGTATTTCACTTTGCCTATGATTAACTATGTGGATTCTCATAATCCAATTTTTGAGGAAGAAATTCCAAAAGAAATTCTAGAATTCATTGAGAAAGAAGAAGAGAGGCATGCCAAACCTTTTTCTGAGGAAATAATCAAAGCAAACATAGGCTCTGAAAAGGAGCCTAAATTGGTTAAAATTGGTGCAACACTATCTTCTCAAGAAAGTGAAAAATTAATCTTTTTGCCAAAAGAATACAAAGATGTTTTTGCTTGGTCATATGAGGACATGCCTGGGATAGACCCCGAAATTGTTCAGCACAAAATTTTTCTTTATCTTGATGCAAAGCCTGTTAAACAAAAGCTAAGACGTATGCGCCCTAACTGGGTCTTAAAAATAAAAGAAGAGGTCACTAAACAAATCAACGCTGGTTTTCTTATAGTCACTGAATACCCACAATATGTAGCCAACATCATTCCAGTGCCAAAGCAGACTGGGGGAATCAGGGTCTATGTGGATTTCCGAGATCTCAACAAAAGCCAGTCCAAAGGATGACTTTCTGTTACTGCATAAAGATGAACTAGTGGACAATACCGTCGAGCATGCACTGTTATCTTTCATGGATGGGTTTTCTGTAATTAGATACTGATGTCTCCTGAGGATAGGGAGAAAACAACCTTTACTACACCATGGGGAACCTACGCTACCGGGTGTTGCCATTTGGGTTGAAAAACATCGGAGCCACTTACCAGAGGATGGCAACAACACTGCTGCATGACATGATACACAAAGAAGTAGAGGTATAAGTCGATGATAAGATAGTAAGGAAAGGGAAGGACACTATGAAGCACTCCGAAAGTTCTTTGAGAGGATTAGACAATGCAAGTTACATCTCAATCCTTAATAATGCACTTTTGGAGTGACTGCTATAAAAATGTTAGGATTCCTTATCACTCAAAGAGGAATCGAAGTGGACCTTTCCAAGATACGAGCTATCATGGAGATACTAACTCCGAAGATAGAAAAGGAAGTACGAAGCTTTCTAGGAAAAGTGCAATTCATCAGCAGGTTCATTTCCAAACTCACAACCACTTGTGAGCCTCTTTTCAAACTCTTGAAGAAAGACACAGATTTTGAATGGAATCAAGACTGTCAACAGGCATTCGAAGTAGTCAAGGAGTACCTTCAGAATCCGCCTGTGTTATCACCACCCTTCCCTAGAAAACCATTAATTCTGTACCTCTCAGTGACGGAAACATCCATGAGATGCATGCTAGCACAAGAAAACAATGCTAAAATAGAGTGCGCCATATACTACCTCAGCAAAAAGATGATGGACTATGAAACAATATGCACTCCTTTGGAAAAGACCTACTGGGGGCTAGTATGGGCCACAAAGAAACTAAGACATTACCGATTAGCACATGCGGTAGTTCTAGTTTCTCAATTAGACCCAATCAAATATCTTTTTGAGAAGCCAACACTTATTAGAAAGCTGGCTAGATGGTTATTGCTGCTAGTAGAGTTCGACCTTAAATACATGGCAAAAAAATTAGTAAAAGGAAGGGCAGTGGCAAAGTTCTTGGTAGATCACCCCGTGACAGAGGCTGAGGCAGAGGACTTCATGATCCCAGACAAAGACATCTTATTTCTCTTAGACGACACCTGGCATCTTTACTTTGATGGAGCATCAAACCAATTTGGGTATTGCATAGGGGTATTGCTAGTTTCCCCAAACGATTCTCATATCCCTCTGTCATACAAACTGAGGTTTGAGATCAACAACAGTCAAGCTGAGTATGAAGCCTGCATTGCTGGAATGGAGGCAGCACTGGAACTAGGGGCAAGAAGGATAAAGGTCATTAGAGATTCAAACTTAGTGGTGTCCTAAGCAAGGGGAGATTGGAAGGTTAAAGAGGACATGTTGAAACTATACCACTCTATGCTAGAAGCTTTAATTCCGCAATTTGACTTCGTCATTTTCACGCACACTCCACGAGTGAGTAATAGGTTCACAGATGCACTGGCAACATTGGCCTCTATGGTGGAAATACCCCTAGGATTCACAATGCAGCCACTAATGATCAAGCAAAAGGTCAAGCCAGTATGTGAGTGTGCTTTCACTGAGGAAAATGAGGACAATGAGAAGCCATGGTATGAGGATGTGACGAAGTTCTTGGAAAAAAGGAGAGTATCCCTCCGAAGCCACCTTAAAGGATAAAATGGCTGTGCGAAAGTTTGTCGCCCAATTTGTAGTTTGTGGTGGAGAACTGTATCGAAAAGCACATCTGGGCCCTAATCAACTTTGTGTCACAATAGAAGAAAGTTAGAAGGTGATGGAAGAAATACACAAAGGAATTTATGGGCCAAAAGATCCTACCTTAAGGATACTATTAGACTACAATGGAGGTCGACTATGCTAGCTATGTCTGCAGATGCTACAAATGTCAAATTCATGCTGATCGATTGTGTATTCCCCCCACAAAATTATACAGCATGATGTCCTCTTGGCCATTCTTCACTTGGGGAATAGATGTCATTGGAAGCATAAATCCAAAAGGGAAATACAACTATTAGTTTATCCTAGTGGCCATTGACTACTTCACCAAGTGGGTAGAGGTAGCTTCTTATGCTCAAAGCCACTCATGTGGCCAAGTTTATCTACACCAATATCATCTATCGATATGGTGTACCTCATGAGTTCATCTGTGACAATGGATCGCACTTCAAAGGGGCAACAAAGAAGCGCTTTACTGAGTTGGGGATACAGAATCATCGATCATTTACTTATCGGCCTCAAACTAATGGAGTGGTTGAAGCTGCAAACAAGAACATCAAAAGGATTCTGCAGAAGACTATTGACACCTATACGGACTGGCCAGAAATGCTACGTCTAGCACTGTGGGGGTATCGAACCACTGAAAGGACTTCAACTGGAGCCACTCCCTATTCTCTGGTTTATGGGATGGAAGTTGTTTTGCCTGTTGAATTGGAACTACCTTCACTAAGGGTTTTGGCTGAGACTAACATGATCAAAGAGGATTGGGCTTAAAACCGCTATGATGAGTTGGCATTACTAGATGAAAGAAGGCTAAGGGCGTTATACCATGTACAAGGGTATCAACGCCTCATTGCGCAGGCATTCAACAAAAAAGTAACGCCAAGGGACATCAAGGTGGGAGACATGGTGCTCAAAGCAATCTATCGCCGCATTTCAGACCCGAAGGGCAAGTTTAGGCCAAACTGGGGAGGCGCCTACTTTGTCAAGTACATACTATCTGGAGGAGCAACATACGTTGCAGATTTGGATGGAATGGAATTCGCAACACCAGTCAATATCGACAAACTGAGGAAGTATTACCTCTAAGAGATGCTCGTTGGGCCAAAAACCATAAGGGTGGGTAGACTCAAGAAAAAATTAGAGTAGCCTGCTAGGTCGAAAACCCGCAAGGGCGACTTAAGCAAAAACTAAGGTATAAATAAAAGAGCTCGCTAGACAAAAAACCCGCAAGGGCAGTTTAGGCAAAATTGATAGCGTAAAAGGAGAGAAAAATACCCGAGTGAACCCTATCTTAAAAAACAAACAAACAAACAAATCTTTTTGGAACTACGTTTATGGCCTCATTCCCTCCATGGGATACGTAGGCAATCTCTAAATTGAGATTCAGCCAATGCTATCACTACTTCTTTTGAATTTCTAGTCTATCCTAAGCATACTCAATATCAAACCATGGCAAAGACATTTTTAATAAAGCAACCAATGTTTTATTATTTTCAAGGAAAAAGGAAAAGGTAGCTTAAACAAATTCCTCATCTATGAAAGCTAGAATCAAACATGGAAAAGAACATCTCTTAAAGCATAAACAAAATGTCGATCTCTAGGTCTTCCTTTTCTTTGCACTTTTGTCTTCCAAAAGGTTTTTCTCCAACCAGCGCTTATACAAATCAAATAGCTTGTCAGCAAAGTTCTTAGTAACATCTAGCATCACTCGATTCGGCCATAGACGAAGCACATTGCGAACAGAGGTTGGCATCATGAGTCTTGGAAGTAGCATACTCAGGGTCACCCATCACTTTAGCTTGATTGCCCCGAATTGTCTTTGGAACCAAGCAAGAAAGTGGAAGGTGACTTGAGTAATACCAATCACCGCAACACCAAAATGGTTCATGGTACTTACAGTCATGCTCTTTGCATACCAAGGACAAACCCATTGAATCCAATCACCCTTGGGAGTCTCCATCCATGCTTTCCAAGTAGCCTCAGTTGGAAATTGTCTAATCACACGGCGCTCCATGCATTGGTCTGGGCTGTAGGGGAGCCACTCTGGCGCATCCCATACCCTCAGTTTCTTGACAAGCCACACTGATAGAAAGCAAGGGAAAATTGTGAGTTGTGAGAACATGTGAGTCAAAACAAAAGAGTGATGAGTGGAAAGATAACTTGAAAACTAAATAAACAAATAAAGAGTGAACCTGTAGCAGCAAAGGATTGCTCGAGAACTGAGCTATTGGGTTACCCTTCACTGCATCGAGACCCATCAAGGTCTCTACCAGCACCAAACTAGCAAAACCGACACGTTTACCAATCTGTTGAGCAAAGTCAAGAAACGTAGAATCAGCATGGCAAGAGGAAGGGCCCAGCAGAAAGTAACAGAGAAGGCAAAACACACAAAAGCATGGAAGCACAGTTTTTGTTGAGGAATTTGGCGATGAGCTTCGACTGTGCCAAAGCGCTGAACAAACTGCAAGGTTTCTTACCTTTCGTTCATCATAAAAAACCTGGTTTCGTGTTTTCTGAACATGAAGCACGGCTTTCAGGAGATCACCGCGATTGAACAAAGGGTTAGGAACAATGAAACCTTCTTTATTTGAGTGGCCCATTATAGCTGCAAATTCCTCGAGAGTAGGGCACAATTCCTCTCTTTTAAATCGAAAGACATGAAGAACAGGATCCCATAAGCTAGTGGTTGCATAGAGAAAATCAAAATTCACAGGAATTTGGCAAAGCGAGAAGAGGAAGTCCATACCAAAGGACTTAAAGTGTAGATGGTCTAGGCCATTGAAAGAACTCATCCACTGATCAAGAACCGATTGTGCCATGCATTAAGATTAGTTGCTGACAAACTATCGAGTTCGTACAACGCGTACTTATAGGCTAGGTTGAGTTTGAGTTTGAATCGGATTCGGATTCTAAATCTACGTTATGTTAGTCGATCTCTCGGCCGATATATCAATATTGCGGCCGCGGGATCGATTCCCTGGCCCATGAAAATTAGTGCTAACTCAAATTGGCTTTCAGAAAAGGGAATTGATTTCCCAGCCGCCTAATCGATTGTTCGGCCGCCATAACGGCTTATTTACAAAGGAATTCCATGAGTTCTGCTCACGAATTACCAATTTTATGCTAAATAAATAGTACAAAATAGCATACACAATCTGATATCAGAGTAAAAGATTTTCATATAATCAAGAGCTTTTTACATCACAAGGTGGATTATCCCACATTTCCTAAAACAAACTATACATGAGTTTTCTGCCAGACTAACACATGCAAGAAGAGAAGAAGAAAAATAGAAAAAGGGGAGAAGAGGATGCTGAATCCTCTAGTGGTCCGAACACTAGAGCCTTGCTGCAAAAAAGAAGAGGACACCCCTGGAGTGATGTATACCAGAGAAGCACGATGGCGCACAATAATCATCATATGGCTCAAAAAGATCACCACATGGTCCGAAAAAATCATCATACTATGTGCAAACACCACCCCAGGAGTTCCAGGTCACAGAAGCAACCCCCCTGGAAAAAACTTTAATCAAACTTCAAGACAGGACCCGAGTCGACGCGGTCTCCCTCCACGTATGCCGGCCACGCTTGCATATCGCCCATCACTCGAACCCTACGGAGGAAAGAAACGGAGGAGCCCTCGGTGGCAGAAAAGAATGAGAGGAGTTCTCTATGGCAAAAGGAAAATAAAGAAAGTGTAAAATGAAAAACCAATCTGGACCTCTAAATGGGACCCTGGAATTAAGACATCTCACGGCTGGTTCATCGAAGCTTCAACCGTTACATCAATTGCTCGCCTGTGCACGAACTCAAGCAATTATGAAATTATGGGTCCGTGACAAACAGAGCCATTGATGAGCAATGATTGAATTAACCATGGGGGCACTTCTGAGCTGTAACGCCCCTGAATTTTGGTAAGTAAAAATTTCGTTAAAAATTTGAATTTTATTTGAATTACTTATTTTATCTTGAATGGCTATATGTTTTCTTGTAAATTTTCGTCGTAGTTAGATTTTTAGTCATGTGTTAAACTCTCGACTAGAAACCCTACTTGACCAATTTAGTTAGTTTCCAACCGACTACTTGGAGGAACCGAGCAACCAACTTACCTAGCTACTAGATGAACCTTTTGGACCTTTTGAAACTTTTGAACCTTTTGCTTTTACCCATTGGTCTACAATGGTTAGGGTAATTTTTGTCCATTGAATAATAAACTTTTTATTATAAAAATACATGTAGTCTTTCAAAATCTTATTTTAAAATAAAAGGTACTTGTACTTTTTTGTCCAATGGTTATTAACCGCAAGGAAAATTATTACCCATTGGGTAATAACCGTTAGGGAGGTTAGTAACCCTTGGGTAATAAAGTCTTTTGACCAAATAAAGTACCGATGTGACTAGGGAACCTTCCAATAAAGTTGATTTGACTAGTCAACCTTTTTCAACCCTAGAAATTACTTATTTATTTATTTTTATTAATTTGGTTTTACTCTTTGTCCTTTGGACAATAAAAGTTAGGGAAACTATTATCCATTGGATAATAGAAATCCAATTCTTTATATTAAAAGGGTTTAATGAAAGATTTGAATAAAGTACTATTATAGACTTTTATAAAATTACTTTAAGGTACTTTTTGATTATTTTATTATAAAAGTTTCCTAGTAGCTATTGACCATTGGATAATAAATGTTAGGGGATTTATTATCCATTGGGTAATGGCCTTATTTTTTCAAACAAGTACATGGGCTTAATAAACTAGTCTTTTTCAAAAATGCCCATGTGATGAAGTACCAATATTTTATTTGGTAAGTACTTAGTAGCCTTAAAACCTAAGTTTTCCTAAGTACTCTTTTATTATTTTGTATTGGGGTTTTGTACCCAATTGGATTAATTTATTGGGGAGTTGATCTTCCTAGAGTACACTAGTTTATTTATTTAAAGGGGCATGTGCCTAATTGGATTTCTTTAATGGGTATTTGATTTTGGAAATCTTGTACTTTGTACCTTTCTTATTCTTTCTTGCATTTGTGTATATATATATATATATATATACATGTGTGTGTGTACTTGAGAGAGAGAGAGAGAGAGAATGCCGAGAGAGAGAGAGAGAGACCTGAGAGAGAGAGAGAGAGAGAGAGAGAGAGAGAGAGGAGGAAAGAGAGAGGAAGATGGATTGTACTTTGACTTGATCTTCCTACATCTTTCAAGTCCATGGGTGAATCTTCCTTCCTAGCTAAGAAACTAGCCCTCCATTAACCTCCATTGTACTTCTATATTTGTTTTAGACAAAATCTTGTACCATTGTCTCAAAATCTTCCAACATATCTTCCATAATCCATCCAAGGTACACCATTTAGCCATGCAAGCCTAGGGTTAGCCTTTGATCTTTCAAAGATTGCTTGCCATGTGTCAAAATTTGAGGTAGAGAGAGAGAGAGGGGGGCCAGCCTTGGGGAGAGAGGAGAGGGCATGCCTTTGCCTATAAATAGCAAGCCATTCCAAGCATTGAACTCACACCTTCAAGCTTTGCTCTTCCTTCTCTCTAGAATTTCCTTTGTTCTTTCTTTGTTCTTCATGTTCTTGAGTAGTTCTTGAGTTCTTCAAGAAACTCAACCTAAGCCGCCACTAAACTGCCACTCGACCCCCCTTCGATCCATAAAGTAGTGTAGTGTTAGTCAAGAAGAAGTTTCGAGAGAAACTTTCCTCTTTCGAAGCCACCGGAGACCACCGTAGGAAGTTACTCCGTCCGACCGCCGATTACCTTCTGTAGCCGTTACTACCGCCAAGAAGTAAGGTAGGATTCCTTGTCCCCTAACTCTACGTATAGAACCGTATGTTAGAAAGTAGATTATCCTTAACGAATTTCGAAAGATAGAACTTATCGTTTGTTTAGAAGTATTTGTATATTTGTTATTGGTTATGAGTATGCATATATGAGTTGCTTGTATTACTTGTGGTGTGATAAAGCATAAGTGATTTCACTCCAAAGACGTCCGTACATGTGGCGTTGTGCTTTGAATAAAGCATAAGTGATACACTCCAAGGGCGTCCGTACATGTGGCGTTATGCTATGAGTGATGATTTAGCATGATAAGTAGTATAGAATTGGATGATCTTGTTAATATGTTTCATACTTACCCGCGGTGTCTATGCATGATAACGAGACACGAGAACCGAGAAAGTAGAAACATGGCACCTAGGGTGTGGTTAATGAAAGGAAATATTTTTTGAGGAAGAAAATATTTTGAAAGTACATAATGACCGGTTTTGGGTGGCATTATATGAGTTGTGTGTTTGCGTGTGTAAAAGAAACATTTGAAAAGGGTAAAAAGGTTTGAAATCCACAATGTGGCCGGACTTGCCCATTGTGTGAAGTGTGTGTGTGTTCCAATGGAAATCTAGGAAAAACGGAACCATTGTGAGGTTGTGTGTGTGCCAATGGGAACCCGGCGCGGCGGAACCATTGTGAGGATACTTGGGAACCCGGCGCGGCGGAACCGAGGTTGGGTGAGTTAAACGACCGATTTTTGAAATGTTTTAAAATCCGCAATGTGGCCGGACTTGCCCATTGTGTGAGGTGTGTGTGTGTTCCAATGGAAATCCGGGAAAAACGGAACCATTGTGAGGTGTGTGTGTGTAGCTTGGTTATCCGCGGTACGGAGCCAATGCAAATGGATTTTTAGAGGTTGGGTGTGTAGCTTGGTTATCCGCGGTACGGAGCCAATACAATTGTGTGCCAATGGGAACCCGGCGTGGCGGAACCATTGTGAGGATACTCGGGAACCCGGCGCGGCGGAACCGAGGTTGGGTGTGTAGCTTGGTTATCCGCGGTGCGGAGCCAATGCAAATGATTTTGAAAGATTGGGTGTGTAGCTTGGTTATCCGCGGTACGGAGCCAATGCAAATGATTTTTAAAGGTTGATTTGTAAATGATAATGTTAACACGGTCTACGATGAGTCGCGTAGGAGAAACAAAGAGAATCTTGGACACCAACGATAGCTGATTAACGAATGTGGATGTGTCATTGTTAACTGTGTATATACGTATCATGTGGAAATTGATGTCTTATTATTTGTAAGTTATGGGTTAGTGGGTAAGGATTTCCTATTGAGCGTTGTAGCTCACGGTGTTGCCTTTTGGGTGACCCTAACATATTATATGGGTGGCGACGCCGGTATAATGTGTCAGACTTTATAGATGAACAGGGTATGATATACACCTTGGAGGCTTTTGGAGCTGAGGAGCTGGCTAGGATGGAGGAGCTGTAGTTAGGAACCCTAGAACCCCTGTCATTTGTGTAAATATTGAACTCTTGTTGAGAGTTTGTTATAATAAGAGCCAGACTCTATTTTGAGGTTTTCAATGAAATTGTCTTTTTAACGTACCCAAAAATTCGAGGCGTTACATGAGCAAACGCAATATGATCAGAACTAGCCTTGGGGGCATCCCCAAGCATATGGAATCCCAAGCATTAGTGCCAAACCTACTCCAGGATTGTCTAAACTCTCTTCAGTAACTTTACTACCACCCAACACTCAACCCCAAGCTCTTGATCACAAAACCAACGGATCCTCGATACCTCATACTCAGGCTCTACACCTCAATTGCTGTACTCTGGAAGTACGATAGCCATCACATCCTATGCAAAAGCTCCATCATCTCAGCGGCTCCATCCAATAGCCCTGCAGCTCTATGCTCACCATCTCAGCAACTCTACGCTCATACACCATCTCAGCACCCTGTGATCAAGTCATTCAGCAATAGCTCTGTGCTCAAAGCTCAGCAACTCCGTATAGCTCCGCACTCACCATCTCAACAAGATCCGTGCTCATGCCCACTACCATCAAGCTACTCAATGGCTCTACGCCCATTACCTAGTGGCTCTACGCCCACAAACGCAATGGCTCCACGCCTATAAACCCAGTAGCTCTACACCCAAAAGTTCAATGGCTCTACGCCCATTATCTTAACAGGCTCCATACCATGATCACCAAGATATCATTTGTTCTCAAGCTCTATGCTTAAATGCTCAAAGTTTTACACTTTGAATGCTCGAAGCTCTTCGAATGCCCAATCACTGTGTACTGGATGCTCAACTGAATGCTCAAGCTCTACGCTTGAATGCCCAACCACTGTGTTTTGGATGCTCGAACTCTATGTTCGAATGCTTAAAGCTCATACTTTAAATGCTCAAGCTCTACGCTTGAATGCCCAGCCACTGTGTACTAGATGCTCAAAGCTTGCACTTTGAATGCTCGGATTCTATCCTCTGAATACTCGAGCTCTAGGCTCTAAATGCTCAAGTCCAGAACTTAAAAGAAGCTCTATGCTTAAAATAAACACACACGCCCAGGCCCGTGCACATAAGCATCAATTGCATCACCAATGTCATCATCGAGTCTGCATCACCATCATACATATACCATGTTTTGCATCTTTCTTTCACTCACGAAATAGGTCAATCTTGCATACAACGGGTCTTGTAAATCATTTTTCAAAGATTCGAAAAATATGAAAAACTATTTTGCGGACCTATGGTTTGTTTTGCCATGTAAAAGCGAATTGATTCTGGAATGTGTAGACAGGTACATCGCACAGCATTTTAGTCACACCGTGCGATGTATCCGAGTCGTTGTGTGGCGTTTCACATGATATTGGCAGACTGCTGTAATGTTGTTATTTCACTTTCTGTACATTGCTCATCCATTTCATACTGTACAGTTTGCACCACAAGCACGCCAATGTGTTATATTATACCCCATGCCCATTTCCCATACATGTTTTAAAGTTACATTTTTCAAATGATATTAAATCCCCCATTTAAAATGTTTAGTAGAGACTGGTCTTTACAGGGTGAGCGGGGTTACTTTTCAACAAAACCTTCCCCGCTTGTAACGTGGCTCCCGAATCCAAAATCTCAACGTTTTTGCTAGATCAAAAGTTTTTCGCTCAATTAAACTCTCAGTTTCTTGGATCATCCATCTCAAAAATTCGGGTGGCGACTCTCGAGGGCGCACCGGTCAGGGAGCCCACAGTGGCGACTGTAACAACTCTGATTTTTTAGTAAATAAAAATCTCGTTATTTATTCTAAATTCCTTAATTTCTCTTGGATGGCTTTATAATTTTCTTGTTAATTTCTAGAAATCCGTCATAATTAGATTTGAGACTGCCAAAAATTATAATGTCATTTATTCACCGATTGGGGTGGTTCTTGGTCTAACTTGAAGGTCTCGAAGTGCTCTACAACTTTCTTGAAGATTTGTGAAAGGCAGTAGGCTGTCTGGAAAATGGAATGGTTTCTAGAGAGAAGTGAGAGCAAAGGAGTGAAGTTGTGAGTTGAATGGCATGAGGGTGGCTCTATTTATAGCCAAAACTTTGGCTCTCCCTCCCTCTCTCAAGGCCGCCCCCCCCCCCCTTCCTCTCCATATCTCAATCTTTAACAACTTGTCATGAAATCTTAGAAAGATCAAGGCCTAACCCTAGGCTTGCATGGCTAGGATTGGTACTTTGGATTGGATTATGGAAGATTTGGTGTTAAACAATCATAGAAGGACAATTGAGAGATAGATTTTTGGCTAGGAAGAAGATACACCTAAGGATTTGAAAAGATGTAAGAAGATCATGGTGATCCAAGCATGTACAACAAAATCTTCCTCTCTCTTTCCTCCTCTCTCTCTCTCTCTCGGCTCACTCTCTTTCTCTCTCTCTCTCTCTCTCTCTCTCAAGTACACTTTATATATTTATATATATAATGGCCAAGTACAAGGGTACTAGATTTTCCAAATCCAAAATCCCATTAAAGAAATCTAATTAGACACATTTCTCCCTTAAACTAATAGATATTGTACCCTTCGAAATCTATATCTATATATAATATTGTATATATATACACATGCCTATATATACATAGGTACCAAGAATCAATAGCTTAAGATTTCCCCATTAAAATATAATATAGGTACTAGTACTAATCTACTAATCAAGGTACTAAAAATCTAGGGTTTAGATTTACCCACATATTCTAATGCTTAAAGGCACATGGGAAAATCAGTACTTGAATATTAAATAGGATTCTTGTACTTAGTAGGAAGATTGGAGCTATTACCTAATGGATAATAAATCCCCTAATAATTATTGACCAATGGACAAAAGAAATAAGGAGATTTTTCATATTAAAATAACCAAAATGTCCTTTAAGCATGCATAGAAATCTATTTTTCTTACTATATATTAGTACTTAACCAAATCTAGCAATGAATACCCTAAATATAAAATTTAGGGTTTCTATTATGCAATGGATAAAAGTTTTCCTAACTTTTATTGTCCAAAGGTTAAAGAAGAAAACTAAAATAATTAAAGAAAATAAATAATGATTTTCTAGTCTAGGGTTGGAAAGGTTCACAAGGCTCAAAGATGGTCAAAAAGGTCCATCTAGGATTAGGAAATTGTAACTAGGTGGATTGGGAGTTCGGTTTCTCTAACAAGTCGGTTCGAAGCTAACTAGACTTGCCAAGTAGGGACTCTAGCTAAAAAATATACTTTTAAAGGACTAAAATCTAATTATGACGGATTATTAGAAT
The DNA here is from genome assembly GCA_019656835.1 of Rhododendron ovatum. NCBI lineage: Eukaryota > Viridiplantae > Streptophyta > Magnoliopsida > Ericales > Ericaceae > Rhododendron > Rhododendron ovatum. Next base: position 22,952,232 of record CM033799.1, read on the forward strand.
TTAAAAGAGATTTAAAAGAAATCCAAGTAATAAAATTCAAACATTGAACGAAATTTTTATTTACCGAAAATCAGGGCCGTTACATCCTATCCCCCTTAAAATAATTTCGTCCTCGAAATTGGTGCGTGACTACCGATTAGACATAGTTGCTATACTAGTTTTCAAATCATCGTCTATCCCCCTTAAAATAGAAGCAGGTCGCCTTCAATCCTTTACACGTTTTATTACTCGAAATAAGCCTCATCATTTGCTAAACATAGCGGGGTTGAAGTTGCTTCAGCCGTCGAACAACTTGCCTCGTTGTACACCTTTGATGAAGTTTCCATCGTAAATGCCAACGCTAAATGCAAAACTTCTACGAAATCATCATGCAGACTCGTATCCTACAAATATTTTCTTAGAATGATCCTTCTTTCTTCTTCACGAACAGTGCAAGTGCTCCCTCTTGGTGACGTATTTGGCTTGATAAACACTTCATCTAATAGTAATTGAGTCTTGAGCTCATTTAGTTCCACTGGGGCCATTTGGTATGGTGCCATAGAGATTGGTGCTGCTCCCGGTTGGAGTTCTATAGGGAAGTCTATCTCTCTTTGCGTGTTAAGCCAGGAAGTTCTTCAGGGAAAATATCGGCGCACTCGCAAACGATATGTGGTAATCCCACTTTCATTCTTTCGGCTTCTTCCAATTGGAGACTAGCGAGCCATCCAAATAGTTGATTTTGCCACTCGGATCTTCTCGTCGTCGGGCTCACCGTTTGTCTATCCTCCTTAAATTGGAAACAAGTTCCTTCGGGGGTATACGCGGTCACCCTCCTCAGATGGCAGTCTATGACCGCTTGATGTACTGATAGCCAGTTCATCCTCAGGATTACGTCAAAATCCGCCATGTCGTTCACTCTAAGATCGCAGTTTAGGCGCAGGTTGGCTACTTCTAGTTCGTACCTCTTTACACTAGACTAACAGCTATACTCCCCCCAAACGGTGATGTTACTTTCATACTCGTACTTAGGGGTTCTGTTTCTAGTGCTAGAGTAGTTACGCAGGCAGTAGATATGAATGAATGTGATGCTCTAGAGTCAAACAAGGCTTGCACACAGGTACTATACAATAACAGCGTACCTTGGATCACAGAGGGATCTTGCTCCTGTGCCTCAGTTTGTAGCGCAAAGATACGCCCTCCAGTGCTTTGCTGGTATATGCTCTTAGTATGTTGCTCAATGGGCCTCTAGGGTTTTGCTTTTCAAAATCGGCCTGCTCAGGTTGTTGAGCCTTCTGATTTCAAAAGCTTCCAATCCTCTCCTTTTGAAGTAGGGGGCAGTCGCACTTATAGTGTCCCATAGCCTGGCAGTTGAAGCATTGAACTGTCACCATGTCTCGACCACCTCTCTTCTGCTCGCCACTTTCGGAGATTGCAGTCTTCCAGGGTTGGTTTCTTTGAGGCAGGATAGAGGGTTTGGTGGGGTAGGGCGCATGGTTACTGTTGGGGGGTTAGGTTCGGATTGGTCCACCTGTCGCCTTCCTCCATCGAGTTTTGAAGTCACTCTTCTCACTCTCTAGCCAGAGAGCACACTTCACAACCTCGGCATAGGTGGTGAAAGCTTGAGCTACCACAACCTTGCAAGCAGTAGTCAGCCCCCACTCGAACCTTCTGGCCTTCTTGTCCTCAGTTGGTATGGAGGTTAAGGCGTAACGGGATAGTTCCTCAAATTTGACTACGTACTGGGTAACGGTCATTGTTCCTTGTTTCAGATTCAGGAACTCTTGTTCCTTGGCTAAGCGAAGAGGAATGGGAAAATATTTGTCGAGGAATAGAGTCTCGAACTTGGCAAAGGTCATGGTGTCGACATCATGGGTTGCCTTCATCAAGTCCCATAGTAATGGGCTTCTCCCTTCAGCTGGTAAGTGGCTAAGGCCACTCGATCTCCGTCCTGGGTAATTCCTAGAGTTTGGAGGATCATCTTGACCTCGTTCAGCCAAGTCTCGGCTACGACGGGGTTAGTGTCTCCATGGAAAGTTGGGGGTCGGTGTTTGCAGAACTCGTTCATTGCTTGAGTTCGGGTCATAGGTTCGTCGTTATGGTTCTGGTTTTGGTGGTTAGCGAGCGTTCAGGGCAGCGACGAACGCTTGCATGATTTGGGCTAGGTCGGGGTTCACGTTAGAGGGTCCTCCATTATCGTGTCCTAGTCCATTGCGTCGGTTCGCCATCTACAGGTAGAAATCGAAAGAAGAAGGTTTTAGTCTACTAAAACATATTTTCTTTTTGCAAATGGTGTTTCTTTTAAAAGTCAAAAATAGTTTATCCAAAGAGTATGTAACAGTACTCTTTTAATAAAGGCAATCTTTTCACAATCAAGCAAAAAAAATACAATCATAATCATGGAGTCCTACTATAATGGCAAATTGGCAAGCATGAGGATGAGTAGTATTTACAATAGGCCTTTTATTAACAACATAGGAAGAGTACAGCTGAGGGGATGCTTAAAGACAGAAATGATCCTACTTTCCAACATCCTACATCCCGAAGGATTACAATTGCTCCTACCATCTCTCATCCAAAGCTTGGCGCAAACGACGTTCGTATTCTTTTATGATCGCTGCGAGTGCGACGATCATGGCGAGAGCCCAGTACCAAAAGGTGTTGAGACGGTTGTTCTCGGCGAACCACCGTGGCATGCCTATTGTGAGTACCGCACAAAACAAGACGAGGGTGAAGAGTTGCAACCATAGGGTTTGGATTGTTATGGTTATTTCGGCTCGCTCGATTTCTCAGAATTTGGCATCTTCCGGAAATCCTTGACGTCGGGTTGCCATGGCTCAGCTCGGTTTGATAGGATAGGATTTGGAGGGGTTATGATGGTGAGGGAGATGATGAGATGGAAGTGGTGGTGGGGTATATATGGGGGACGGAAAACGGGTGTTGTGGAGGGAAAAGATTGGAAATTTAAATTTGAAGTTTGAAATTTTGAATTTTGGAGGTTGAAATTTTTGAAATTTGAAGGTTAGGGGGGGTGTGGTTTGCCGCGCCTAATGGGGTTGTGCTCGGCACTCGGTGCTAGGTTCTGCTCTCGTCGTTTAAGAGGCATAGAAAATATTTATCCAAGAACGAGCCGCAAGGTTTACTAACACCAAAAATGTTTTCGAGTTTCTAAGTTCCACATTCGATTCTTGATTTAAGTCATCATCCAATTGTTCGGGAATTCCTAGCTCGGCGGTACTGCCAATTTCCGCGCCTTGCTTCAATCCGAGGATTGTTTTGGCAGAATTCCACCCAATTTGGGACAGTAAACTTAAACTCAATTCACGTTTGTGCAACGGTTAAACTATCTCGTGGTTCTACCCATTCTACCCATGGCCGAGGTTTTGAACCTAAAGCTTTGATACCAAGTTGTAACGCACCCAATTTTGGGTACATTAAATAGACAATTTTATTGAAAACTTAAATAGAGTCTGGCTCATTATTACATCATAACTCTCATGAGAGCACCTTTATTACACAAGGGAAGGAAATTATGGTTCCTAACTACAGCTCCGCTTGTTCCTCCATCTAAGCTAGCTCTTCAGCTCCAAAGCCCTCCAAGGTGTATAGCTCACCTCGATCATCTACAAAGTCTGACACATTATACCAGCGTCGCCACCGATATAATATGTCAGGGTCACCAAAGGTAACACCATGAGCTACAAAAGCTCAGTAGAACAATCCCATATCCGCTAACCCATAACTTACAAACAATAGATCATATACAACAAACAGTAACAATAACACATCCACATTCACTATTCAAACTATCGTAGGTGTCCCTGATTCTCTTGGTTTCTCCTACGCGACTCATCATAAACCTTGTCATCGTTTTCACTTTACTTTTCCAAATCAACATTTCCAAAATAGTTTTTAACACACCCAACCTCGGTTCTGCCGTTCCGGGCTCCCGAGTATCCTCACAATGGTTCCGTTGCAACGGGTTCCCATTGGCACACAAAACTTGCATTGGCTCCTCTCCACGGATAACCAAGCCATTCCTCACCATGGTTCCGCCGCTCTGGGTTTCCATGGGAACGCACACAACCTCGCAATAGTTTCGCTGCTCCGGATTTCCATCGGCACACAAAATCATTGAATTTGGCATTAGCTCCTTTCCACGGATAACCAATCCATAATTCAAAACCCTCGGTTCTGCCGCTCCGGGTTCCTGAGTATCCCACAGTGCTTCAGCTGCTCCAGGTTCCCATTGGGTTTTCGGAAAACACACCAACACAATGGCTACGACGTCCGGCCATTATGTAGTTTCAAAAATATTTTATCCAAGTCAAAACACACCTTTTCGTTAACCACACCCTAGGTGTCATGTTTCTTTCTTCCTTGATTTTTGTGTCCCGTTTTCATGCAACGACTCCACGGTAGGACATATCACATACGTAAACATAAATCAAACATTCAACATGCTCTTATTACTCATATCAAGCAAATTTGCTAATTATCATGCATTTCAAACAAGTGGTTCGTGGTTTGCTCCAACGGTTGTGGACTTCGTAATTTCCTAACCGTGTAGGAAAGAAGAGCAACGTAAAAGAAAAGAAAAACTTTATTATGTTGGAATAATAAAGTTGGTACAAGGAAAAGTAAAAACCCAAATTACTTGATGAAGTAATCGAGTTGGATGAAGGATAAGTAAAGATAAATGCTTGGCGGAAAACTTTGGTTTAAGTGTTGGGCTTGATTGGTGTGTGAACCCCTTTGTACTCTTGAGTTCTTCTATTTATAGGCCAAGGTCCATACGGTTTTAGCCTTGCATGGGTTTTCCACTTTCACTCGATGATGACAAGTGTCCCACGTCTTGAATTGTTGGCCATTTTTGGGAGTTAGCTGAATAAAGTCATGCCTTCTTTAGATCAGGGGGATTATTGGAAGTTCGAAAGGATTAGTGGACTTCCTCCACTTACTTCTTTCGTGGATATCAAGTATATTGGGCCATTTGACTAAGTCAAATGACCCTTTTGTTAAAAATCATCAGCAAACCACTTCCTTTATTTCAGGGAATCTTTTGGAGTTATCCATTGATTATCGTGGGCTATGGGCTTAACAAATTAAATCCAAGTAATAAAGTCCAATTAAATCCACACCCATTACCAAATTGGATTAAAATCAATTGGGCCCAATCAGACGTAACCTTAGTCCATGGACTATAGATCTGAACATCTCCATTTCTTGGCCTAATTTAATTGAAGGATAATTAAATGGCCCTCCAACGCTAGCCCATGACTGGGTGCCAAAAATGGGTGCAAACAGTCTCTCAATTCTTCCTACAAACACAACTCATCACAACATAATCATAGATTGCATACATGCATCATCTAAAGCGGCAACAATAAACCCAAAGTAGAACTACATTATCATACCACACAAATAACAGAAGCTGAAAATCAAAATAGCTATACTTTTGCAAAATAGAAACCCCAAAGGAGACCGAAGCACGCGATTTCTATCCTGGAGCCCTAACAAACAGAAAAATGAAGCAATAAGTACTGCGACGTCGACTCTGGCAGAGGGCAACAGCTACTACAACTAGTTCATCTAGAAGGAGTGCATGCCAATATATGAATGCAAAACTGTAGTTTGGTAGCTCCTTTTTTTGAAGGTATGCAATGCTTATACCATCCCAAAACCATTCAATTACGACACACACCAACCTTTTCAATCCCCCATTTGTAAATGCATCAATTTTTTTTTTCTCCATTTCGCTCCTATGTCTCCATTTAATTACCTTTGTATAAGTTGCGAACAATTAAGGGTTCGAATTTTGAGATTTTCAGAGTACACCCTTTATCGAATCTATAAGAGGAGTAGCCCAATCAAAAGGTGGTCATACAAAAACAAATCCTTACTTCAACTTGCTTTATTTTGAATAAAAATTTCGAAATCTGTCAAGAACTACATCAAAGTAATGCTTCAAAATAATTGTTCTCATTCTTTGAAGAACAGTTGCATTTCATATCATCATGTCCCCAAGTCTTGAACATCACATTGTGACATTAGAAATAAACGCACATACAGAGAATCGCCAACTTCTTTAGCTACGAACCATAATAATATGGTGTAGTTCAGTTATTAGTGTGTTTCAGCTAAACAGACTTAGGAACAATATCATCGGCAGTTACTTTTCAATCCCTATAGTTGAGATGATATGGTTATATATAGGTTAGGTATATGTTTATATGCCCCTTCTGTTACGAATTTGTCTTCACCTTTCCATACATCAAGGATTTCTTCCTAAAATTAGGGTCTCTCTTTATTACTCCCTCCGTCTCAATTTACTTGTCCCAGTTCTATTCTAACTGGATTAAAAAACTAGTTATATCTTTAAAGTGGTAAAGAATTTTATATCCAATATGGATTTTGTGATAGATCTCAATTTGCTCTATAATTCAATGTTTTCAAAATCACATAAAAAATTATAAATTACAAAATATAAATAATTGAAAATTGGCACGAACTTCAAAAAATGACAAGTAAATTTAGACGGAGGGAATACTTGGCAGTCTAGTTTTTGTAGAAATAGTCCCAATTTGATCACTTGGCTTTTTGGGTTCTCGAATTTCTTTCTGAATTCCGTTTTTTCTATGCGATTCACTATTTCTATCATTTTCAATCACAAATCATCTGTTTTGAAACAGGGTTTCTCTACCTTTCTAATTCCCAATTAATACATGTTTCTTCCAATAACACTATTATAGCTCCTAAAATGGAGAATAAAACCAAAGAGAAAACACCCGATTCGGAACTACAAATTACTAAAAGCATCCCCATTGTAATAAGAAAATGGGTGTGAATAAGCAAATTTGACAACAATGCTCAAAAAATACCTCACATTGTAATAAGCAAAGTTACAAGTCTTTTAGCAAATAACCAAATTCCACTCATTCCATAACTTAACAACTTTTACCAATAGCTAAAACTCAATAACCAAACTCAATACCCAAACTCAAAACTCAATAACTCAAAAACACCCCACATTGGAATCGTCTCATTGAGAGGAATAATCTAGTGTGGTCGGGTGCGTGATTGGAACTCGTTTGCGATTGGACAAATGTGCATTGTGTATTGTGGAGGTTTTTTTTGTTAGTGATGCAAAAATAACCAATGTGGAGGTAGATATTGTTAAGTTTGATTATGTACTAAATGAATAATCAAATACTGACGTGGCACATTTTGGTTATTGACTTTGATTATTACCATTGCGGATGCTCTAAGAACCCTTTGTTCAACAAAAAATTCTCATTGCCATGTGCTTACATAAAAATATAGCAAAACAAAGGAGGAGTGAAAGAACGACCTCGGAGCTACCGATGGCAAAAAGCTCAAAATCTTCGCATCAGACTTGGAGCTCCCAAACCGGCAGAGCGGTATAAGCGGAGGGACAAAACACCGTCAGCAATGTTGGGAGTTCTCCTCCTTCTCCTAAAACCACCGAAACGATGTGAATGGCAACTGGAGGTCCTTTTTTTCTTGTCTAGCTTATAACCAATTCCAAATGGAGAAAGAGATATTGGAACCCTAATTTCAAAAAATCCCCAAATTCACATCTAATGGAACCCTAATTTCAAAAAAAATCCATAATTTCATATCAACTGTAACGCCCCTGAATTTTGGTCAGTAAAAATTTCGTTAAATATTTAAATTTTATTTAAATTACTTATTTTCTCTTGAGTGGCTATATGATTTCTTGTTAATTTTCGTCGTAGTTAGATTTTTGTCATTGGTTAAACTCTTGACTAGAAACCCTACTTGACCAATTTAGTTAGTTTCTAACCAACTAGTTGGAAGAACCGAGCAACCAACTCACCTAGTTACTAGATGAATCTTTTGGACCTTTTGAACCTTTTGCCTTTACTCATTGGTTCATATTGTTAGGGTAATTTTTGTCCATTGGACAATAAGCTTTTCATTATAATATTTGACTAAAAGTACATGTAGTATTTTCAAAATCTTATTTTAAAGGTAAAAAGTACTTGTACCTCTATTATCCTTTGGTTATTAACCACTAGGGAATTTATTACCCATTGGGTAATAGCTCAAATCTTCCAACAAGGTACAAAGTTTTATTTTTATAATCAAGATTTGGATTCCCACGTACTTTTATGCATTAAAATATTAGGGTTTTGTACCCAATTGATTAGTTAAATGGGGAGATGAACTACCTAGAGTACATTAGTACCCATGTATATATTATATAAGTATTTGGAAGACTAGGATAATGCCTTAGTACGCATGTGCCCATTTATTTGTTAGTAGGAGAATCTTAGCCTTTAAGTTTCATTGACTCAAGTACCAAAGTACCTATTATTCTATGTTTATTTGTACATAAGTGTGTGTATATATATATATATATATGTGTGTGTACTTTTGCAAGAGAGAGAGAGAGAGAGAGAGAGGAGAGGGTCGAGAGAGAGAGAGAGAGAGAGAGAGAGAGATGGGCAGAGAGAGAGAGATAGGGGGGAGAGAGGGAGATTTGTTGTACAAGTCACCTTAGATTTTCTTCCACCAAAATCTTTCCAAATCACATCCATAGTACAAATCTAGTCATTCATGGCCTTTTACCCATTGGACAATAATTTTTAGGGGAAATTTTACCCATTGGGTAATAGGCAAGGTTTTGGCTATAAATAGAGCCATTCCCATGCCATTCAACTCACACCTTTCCAATCTTCAACTTCTCTCTCTAGAATTCCTTTATTCTTTCTTTGTTCTTCATGTTCTTGAGTTCTTCAAGAAACTCCACCTAAGCCGCCACTAAACCGCCACTCGACCACCCTCCGATCCAAAAAGCTTAAGTGGTTTAGTCAAGATTAGGTTTCGAGAGTGACCCTTCTCTTTCGAAGTTACCGGAGACCACCGTAGGAACTTACTCCGTTCGACCACCAATTACCGTCCGTAAGCCGTTACTACCGCCTAGAAGAACAGTAAGGAAATCCTTACTTACTTCCTATTTACTTACTTACTCAAGTATAACATTGTTGTTTTGAATTGCTAAGAAAGAACGGTAGATTCTCCCTATCTACTACTCCTAATTATATGTAGTGCATCCTTACGTACTTATCTCGAAGTATTTGTATTTTTGATAGTTAAGATGGATATGAGTATGCATATATGAGTTGCTTGTATTACTTGTGGTGTGATAAAGCATAAGTGATTTCACTCCAAGGGCGTCCGTACGTGTGGCGTTGTGCTTTGAATAAGCATAAGTGATACACTCCAAGGGCGTCTGTACATGTGGCATTATGCTATAAGTGGTGATTGAGCATGATAAGTAGTATAGAATTGGATGATCTTGTTAGAATGTTTCATGCTTACTTTTGTCCTACCGCAGAGTCTTTGCATGTAAACGAGACACGAGAACCGAGAAAGTAGAAACATGACACCTAGGGTGTGCTTAATGAAAAGGCATATTTGAAAAGGGTGAAATGTTTTGGAATCCACAATGTGGCCGGACTTGCCCAATGTGTGAGGTGTGTGTGTGTTCCAATGGGAATCCGAAAATAACGGAACCATTGTGAGGTTGTGTGCGTTCCCATGGGAACCCGGAGCAGCAGAACCATGGTGAGGTATGGCTTGGTTATCCGCGGTACGAAGCCAATGCTAATGTGTGCCAATGGGAACCCGGTGCGGCGGAACCATTGTGAGGATACTCGGGAACCCGAAACGGCGGAACTGAGGTTGGGTGTGTGGCTTTGTTATTCGCGGTACGGAGCCAATGCTAATGTGTGCCAATGGGAACCCGGTGCGGCGGAACCATTGTGAGGATACTCGGGAACCCGGAAGGGCAGAACCGAGGTTGGGTGTGTGGCTTGGTTATCCGCGGTATGGAGCCAATGCTAATGTGTGCCAATGGGAACCCGGGACGGCGGAACCATTGTGAGGATACTCGGGAACCTAGAACGGCGGAACCGAGGTTGGGTGTGTTAAACAAATGGTTTTTGAAAGGTTGATTTGTAAATGATAATGTTGACACGGTCTACGACGAGTTGTGTAGGAGAAACACAGAAAATCTTGGACACCAACGATAGTTATATAGCGATTGCGGATGTGTTATTGATATTGTCTTTTGTAGCTGTGTTTACACGTATCATGTGGAAATTGATGTTTTATTATAACCTATCGTTTGTAAGTTAAGATAGGTGGGTAAGGATTTTTCTATTGAGCTTTCGTAGCTCACGGTGTTACCTTTGGTGACCCTGACATATTATATCGGTGGCGACACTGGTATAATGTGTCAGACTTTGTAGATGATCAAGGTGAGCAGTACACCTTGGAGGCCTTTGGAGCCGAAGAACTAGCCCGGATGGAGAAACAAGCGGAGCAGTAGTTAGGAACCTTAGTTCCCTTCCGTTTGTAGTACAAGTACTTCTTTTAAGCTTTGTTGTAATAAAGAGCCTGACTTAGTTTATTTTGCAATAAAATTACTTATTTAACGTACCCAAAATTCGGGGCGTTACAACTTGGTATCAGAGCTTTAGGTTCAAAACCTCGGCCATGGGTAGAATGGGTAGAACCATAAGATAGTTTGGCCATTGCACAAACGTGAATTGAGTTTAAGTTTACCGTCCTAAATTGGGTGGAATTCTGTCAAAACAATCTTCGGATTGAAGCAAGGCACGGAAATTGACAGTACGGCCGAGCTGGGAATTCCCGAACAATTGGCTGATGACTTAAATCAAGAATCGAAAGTGGAACATAGATTCAAATCTTCTTAAGTGATTACCCAGTCGTAGGATATTCCTAATTGAGGTTGAAACTTTCTCTTGTAGATGAAACATCTAGTCGAACTTCTAGCTAAAGCCTATCAACCCAGAAATACCGTAGAAACCCTGACAGCCCAGAAACTGGAAGATCCCGACTTTGTGGCCGCTGTACTTGCAGAAAAGAGAGATTTCCAAAGAGTGCAGCAGTATACCCCTATTCCCGTGGAGGAGGACCCCTGGTTTTCGGAAATGTTTCCAATCCTGTCTGCTTTCCATGAGTATTTCGGTGTTTTACCCCCGATGGAGAACTTTGAGGTTGGAGAAGTCAATGGTGAAAAGGACGCCAATGAGGTGACTAAGGAAGAAAACCTTGCGAATGAAATCTCAAGGAGGACGAGGCCCTAGAAGGTCCATGAAAGCCAAGAAGACTACTTAGGTGTGCATAGAATAAAACTAGTAACCATTGTAATCCTTCGGGACGTAGGATGTTAAGGATTAAGTAGTAGTTGGACCTTTTGTTGTAACAAGAAACAGTAAGATTAGGCTAGTAAGCCATCTACGTTGTACTCATTTTATTTGGTAAATAAGAGACTTATGTTTTCTTTTATTATATGATCACTGTTTATGTGTGGACTTGCATCTTACCCCTTATGGCATGAAAACTACCCCTTACCCCGTTAAGTCTAAATTATAACCTTCCTTATTGTTATAGATGTCAAGCATACCACAGGGGGACGCCCACCTTTCGCCCCATGTGTTTTGGCCAATTATCGCTCGTTGCTAGCACCTGAGTACTTAAGACCAACACCCCCACCAGAGGATGACATGGAGCTCTATGAGGTCCCAATCACTTGGGAGATGCCCCCACCAGTTGCAGTTCCCGAGAACTCTTCGCCTACTCTAGTCCCCGCGCCGCTTGTGCAAAACTTTGAGCAACCCAATGATGATCTCATGTTTGACCCAGAGCTAGAAGCTGCGATACTAAACCTCTCTCAGTACTACCGGGAACAAGTGGAGGAGCCAAACATCCCGACTATGGAAGAACTACTCGCACAAGAACGTGACCGTCTTCTTAGGGAAGAGACCGTAGCTGAAAGGAGCTACAAGATATGGCTGAGGGAAGTCTTCGGAATCAAACTACCCTAGAATATTACACTAGCAGTATGAAATAAGGCTTGCCCAACTGTAGGACTATGTAGGACCGTCTCAGCTTGTAGTAGGAAATCTTGTTCTAATCTATTTGTTTTGTGGTAGAACTCTATGTTTATGTTTGTAATTCTATGCTTATGTTGTATGATGTTCTTATCTATAAAAACCTGCTTTATTTTTAAAGAGTATCATTGCATACTATTTGTTAAACTACTTTTTACTTTTGAAAGATAGACCATTTGCAAAAAGAAAATTTGTTTAAGTAAACAAAAACCCCCCTTCGATTTTCCCTCGTAGATTGATAATACGTGCCGTGGATTAGAATACGATAACGGAGAATCCTTTCACGCGAACCCCGAACTAACCCAAATCATGCGAGCGTTCATAGCTGCCTTGAATGCCAACTGCCAAAACCAAAACCACGACGATGGATCCATGATCCGAACCCGAGCGATGAACGAATTTTGCAAACGCTGACCTCCGACCTTTCATGGGGACAACAACCCTGTTGTAGTCGAGACGTAGCTGAATGAGGTTAAGATGATCCTCAGAAACCTCGGAATTACCCAGGACGGAGATCGTGTGGCCTTGGCCACGTACCCGTTGAAGGGAGTATAGTTGTTAGTCTAGTGCGTAAAGGGTGCGAACTAGTAATAGCCAACCTACGTCTGACCTGCAATCTTAGAGTAATCAACATGGAGGATATCGACGTAATCCTGGGGATGGACTGGCGATCTGCACGTCGAGCGGTCATAGACTGTCATCAGAAGTTAGTAATAGCCCAAACCCTAAGAAGGACTCGATTCCTTTTAAGGGGGATAGTCAAACAGCGAGTTCGGCGACGAAAAGATCTAGGTAGCAGAACCAACGGTTTGGATGGCTAGCTAAACTCCAATTGGAAGAAGCCGATAGAATGGAAGTGGGATTGCCACACATTGCGTGCGAGTATGCCGATGTTTTTCCTGAAGAACTACTTGGCATACCAACTCAAAAGAGAGATAGACTTCTCTATAGAATTTCAACCGGGGATGGCACCAATCTCTATGGCGCCATTCCAAATGGCCCTGCTGAACTCAAGGAGCTCAAGACCCAATCGAAGGAGCTGATGTACAAAGGATTTATTAGGCCGAGTACGTCACCATGGGAAGCACCAGCATTGTTCGAGAAGAAGAAAGAAGGCACGCTTCGACTGTGAGAGGTTAGGAAGGTTTATCTTTCCGTGACTGCATAGGTTCTTTCACTGCCTTCGTTCATAAAGTACCGGAAGGATTGCCTGCTGAAATCCATTTATTCCCGGAATGAGGATGGAAAACTCATGCCTTACGATTATAAAGAATGGACCCATTGTTTCCTACTTTTGGAAATAGGTTTAATATCGAGAAGCATGAGGGTTCAACAAGGATGTACTAGGAACGCCTGTGAGATACGAGTTCGCGTGATGATTTGGTAGAAGCTTTGCATTTGGCGTTGGTATTTATGGTGGAGACCTTACCAAAGGCGTACGATGAGGCAAGCTGTTCGACGACAGAAGCAACTTCAACCCCATCTCGTTAAGCAAGTGATGAGGCTTAATTCGATTGATGGTGACCTACTCCAATTTTTAAGGGGGATAGTTGATGATTTCGAGATCAGTTTAGCGACCGAGTCTAATTTGTAGTCGCGCGCCAATTTCGGGGACAAAATTGTTTTAAGGGGGATTGATTGTAACACCCCTGAATTTTGGTCAGTAAAAATTTCGCTAAATATTTGAATTTTATTTGAATTACTTATTTCTCTTGAGTGGCTATATGATTTCTTGTTAATTTTCGTCGTAGTTAGATTTTGGTCATTGGTTAAACTCTCGACTAGAAACCCTACTTGACCAATTTAATTAGTTTCTAACCGACTAGTTGGAGGAACCGAGCAACCAACTCACCTAGTTACTAGATGAACCTTTTGGACCTTTTGAACCTTTTGCCTTTACCCATTGGTTCATATTGTTAGGGTAATTTTTGTCCATTGGACAATAAGCTTTTCATTATAATATTTGACTAAAAGTACATGTAGTCTTTTTAAAATCTTATTTTAAAGGTAAAAAGTACTTGTACCTCTATTATCCTTTGGTTATTAACCGCTAGGGAATTTATTACCCATTGGGTAATAGCTCAAATCTTCCAACAAGGTACAAAGTTTTATTTTTATAATCAAGATTTGGATTCCCAGGTACTATTATACATTAAAATATTGGGGTTTTGTACCAAATTGATTAGTTAAATGGGGAGATGAACTACCTAGAGTACATTAGTACCCATGTATATATTACATAAGTATTTGGAAGACTAGGATAATGCCTTAGTACACATGTGCCCATTTATTTGTTAGTAGGAGAATCTTAGCCTTTAAGTTTCCTTGACTCAAGTACCAAAGTACCTATGATTCTATGTTTATTTGTACATAAGTGTGTATATATATATATATGTGTGTGTGTACTTTTGCAAGAGAGAGAGAGAGAGAGGAGAGGGCCGAGAGAGAGAGAGAGAGAGAGAGAGAGAGAGATGGGCAGAGAGAGAGAGATAGGGGAGAGAGAGGGAGATTTGTTGTACAAGTCACCTTAGATTTTCTTCCACCAAAATCTTTCCAAATCACATCCATAGTACAAATCTAGTCATTCATGGCCTTTTACCCATTGGACAATAATTGTTAGGGGAAATTTTACCCATTGGGTAATAGCCAAGGTTTTGGCTATAAATAGAGCCATTCCTATGCCATTCAACTCACACCTTTCCAATCTTCAACTTCTCTCTCTAGAATTCCTTTGTTCTTTCTTTGTTCTTCATGTTCTTGAGTTGATCTTGAGTTCTTCAAGAAACTCCACCTAAGCCGCCACTAAACCGCCACCCGACCACCCTCCGATCCAAAAAGCTTAAGTAGTTTAGCCAAGATTAGGTTTCGAGAGAGACCCTTCTCTTTCGAAGTTACTGGAGACCATCGTAGGAACTTACTCCGTCCGACCACCAATTACCGTCCGTAAGCCGTTACTACCGCCTAGAAGAACAGTAAGGAAATCCTTACTTACTTCCTATTTACTTACTTACTCAAGTATAATGTTATTGTTTTGAATTGCTAAGAAAGGACGGTAGATTCTCCCTATCTACTACTCCTAATTATATGTAGTGCATCCTTACGTACTTATCTCGAAGTATTTGTATTTTTGATATTTAAGATAGATATGAGTATGCATATATGAGTTGCTTGTATTACTTGTGGTGTGATAAAGCATAAGTGATTTCACTCCAAGGGCGTCCGTACATGTGGCGTTGTGCTTTGAATAAGCATAAGTGATACACTCCAAGGGCGTCCGTACATGTGGCATTATGCTATAAGTGGTGATTGAGCATGATAAGTAGTATAGAATTGGATGATCTTGTTAGAATGTTTCATGCTTACTTTTGTCCGACCACAGAGTCTTTGCATGTAAACGAGACACGAGAACCGAGAAAATAGAAACATGACACCTAGGGTGTGGTTAATGAAAAGGCGTATTTGAAAAGGGTGAAATATTTTGGAATCCGCAATGTGGCCGGACTTGCCCATTGTGTGAGGTGTGTGTGTGTTCCAATGGGAATCCAAAAATAACGAAACCATTGTGAGGTTGTGTGTGTTCCTATGGGAACCCAGAGCAGCAGAACCATGGTGAGGTATGGCTTGGTTATCCGCGGTACGGAGCCAATGCTAATGTGTGCCAATGGGAACCCGGTGCGGCGGAATCATTGTGAGGATACTTGGGAACCCGGATGGCGGAACTGAGGTTGGGTGTGTGGCTTGGTTATCCGCAGTACGGAGCCAATGCTAATGTGTGCCAATGGGAACCCGGTGCGGCGGAACCATTGTGAGGATACTCGAGAACCCGGAATGGCGGAACCGAGGTTGTGTGTGGCTTGGTTATCCGCAGTACGGAGCCAATGCTAATGTGTGCCAATGGGAACCCGGGACGGCAAAACCATTGTGAGCATACTCGGAAACCTGGAACGGCGGAACCGAGGTTGGGTGTTTTAAACAAATGGTTTTTGAAAGGTTGATTTGTAAATGATAATGTTGACACGGTCTATGATGAGTCGCGTAGGAGAAACACAGAAAATCTTGGACACAAATGATAGTTATATAGCGATTGCGAATGTGTTATTGATATTGTCTTTTGTAGCTGTGTTTACACGTATCATGTGGAAATTGATGTTTTATTATAACCTATCGTTTGTAAGTTAAGATAGGTGGGTAAGGATTTTTCTATTGAGCTTTCGTAGCTCACGGTGTTACCTTTGGTGACCCTGACATATTATATCGGTGGCGACGCTGTTATAATGTGTCAGACTTTGTAAATGATCAAGGTGAGCAATACACCTTGGAGGCCTTTGGAGCTGAAGAGCTAGCCCGGATGGAGGAACAAGCGGAGCAGTAGTTAGGAACCTTAGTTTCCTTCCGTTTGTAATACAAGTACTTCTTTTAAGCTTTGTTGTAATAAAGAGCCTGACTCAGTTTATTTTGCAATAAAATTACTTATTTAACGTACCCAAAATTCAGGGCGTTACATCAACGCAGAACCCTTATTTCATACACACACACACACACAAACCTTAATGTTGCGTCGGTTCCAATGGTCGTCAATTGTATTCGCCAATGCTGGGCTGTGCAGATTTCGCCTCCTTTGCTCTTGTCCAGTTCGAAAACCTAAAACCCAACCCACCCCATGTTCGTCCACCTCAAAAACCCTGTCCCAATACTCGTCTTCCACTTGAAACCCTAACCGACTTCTAAAACCCCTGAATTGTTCCCTCTCTTTCTCTCTATCTCTCTCTCTCTCTCTCTCTCTCTCTCTCTCTCTCTCTTTTCTAGCATTTTTTGCCTAGTCGATTCTTCGTGCCAAAAACAAAGAAAGAGAGACTCTTTCTTTCTCTCTCTCTCTCTCTCTCTCCTCCAACGTTTTTTGCCTGGTCGATTCTTCGTGCCAAAAATAAAGAAAGAGAGACTCTTTCTCTCTCTCTCTCTCTCTTCTCCAGCGTTTTTTGCCTGGTCGATTCTTTGTGCCAAAAACAAAGAAAGAGAGACTCTCTCTCGCTCTTTCTCTCTCTCTCTCTCTCTCTTCTCCAGCGTTTTTTGCCTGGTCAATTCTTTGTGCCAAAAACAAAGAACGAGAGAGACTCTCTCTTTCTCTCTGTCCAGGAATTTTTCCCTAGTCGAGAGAGAGAAAGAGCAAACCTGAATTCCAGCCAAAATTCACACAAAATAGTGACTAGATAGGTGATTTTACCAAAAAGCCCTCTAACCCAACATCATTAAAGGACAAAATAGTGGATAAAAAAAGGACACATTGGGAAGATATCGAAAGTCCGAAAACCCGTTAAAGTAATTTGGAAATAACCTAAATAGTGTATGTGGCCCACGACTTTTAAGTGCAAAATTACCTAAAAGCCTAAAACCAAGGAGGACAAGATTCAACCTCCAGGTGTACGAGATCAGGGGCATTTTCGTCCAATTCTGCCAAAGTGTAAACCACACTACAGAGTGGCATTCCTTTATAGGTGCCGCTGGAAACCAGGCCTTTTGTTTATCTATTTTCTCTCAGACACAAAGATTAGTAGTAAATAAGCATATATATTTGTATGTGATGGATTAATGGTGTTTTTCATCAAAACTGTGTACTGATTCTAAAAAACCTCCAATGAACTGGGTACTGTTTATCTATTTTCTCTCAGACACAAAGATTAGTAGTAAATAAGATATACGGTAGATGGGGGCTTGCCTCTCCGTGTTTTCTTCTACTTGTGCCATGATACTCACTACAACAAATTCCGCTTTTAATAGCAAAAGTTTATAGCGTTTTATTTTTGTAACAACTCCGATTTTTCGTTCAATAAAAATCTCGTTGTTATTCGAAATTTCCTAATTTCTCTTAACTGCTTGTTGGTTTTCTTATTTAAATCTTCTTACGGTTAGTCTTTAAGAAATCGAATGCCTTATTATCGTATTTCCCGACTTGAAACCCTAATCGCACTTTAGTCCCTCAAGAATCGTTTCTTGACTATTGGTCCGACTTAGCAAGCCTAGTTAGCTTCTAACCGGCTTGACGGAGTAACCTAACTAGAAGGTTATCTAGTTACTTTTCCCTAACCGAAGAATGACCATTTTACCCCTCTTGAACCTTTTTGAACCTTTTGAACCCTAGACTAGAAATTGATTATTATTTTCTTTTATTATTTTGGTTTTATTCTTTATCCATTGGACAATAAATGTTAGGGGAATTATTACCCATTGGATAAAAGAAACCCATTTCTTTATAATAAAAGGATTTTGAAAGATTTAAATAAAAGTACCATGAGTGACATTTGAAAAGTACTTTCAATTATTTTTTATAATAAAAGTACCCAAGTACCTTTGGACCATTGGTTAATAACCATTAGGGTAATTTTTACCCATTGGACAAAAGCCTTTTCTTTATTTAAATGGTTAAGTACATATATATATATAAACATGGGATTTTATAAAAAGTACATGTAGTCTTTCCAAAAACTTATTTTTGTATTTAAAGTACTAGTACCTTATTATCCCTTGGATAATAACCATTAGGGATTCTATTAACCATTGGGTAATAGGCTCATCTTCCAAACAAAGTACTTTTCCCATTAAACTAATGTTTTGTTAAGATTCCCGGAGTACAAAAGTACATTATTTTATTAATTAAAGTACCCGTACTTTATAATTGTTTATTGGGGAAATCTTGAGCCTTGTAAGACTAAATTACCCTTAGTACTAAAAGTACCCTATATTTATTTGTAGTCTTACATGTTAGTACATACATATATATGCATATATAGTTAGTACATGAGAAAGAGAGAGAGAGGAGAGGAGAGAGAGGCCGAGAGAGAGGAGAGGAGAGAGAGGCCGAGAGAGAGAGAGAAGAGAGGGAGAGAGAGAGAGGGAAAGAAGGAGGAAGAAGAAGAAGGATTTGATGTGTACTTGACCTTGATCTTCCAAAGTACTTCAAAATCCTTGGTGATTCCTTTCCTAGCCAAATCTTGACCCCATTAACCTCCATTGTACCTAATTCAATTGTTTACATCAAGAATCTTGTACCCATGTCCCCTCCTTGCCAACAAATCTTCCAAAGATCAAATCCAAGGACTAACATAGCCATGCAAGCCTACCAATTTAGCTTCCAACCTTTCAATCAAGCATGACATGTGAAATAAAGTGTGACATAGAGAGAGAGAGAGAGAGGGCCGGCCAAAGAGAGGAGAGGGAGAGCCTTTGCCTATAAATAGAAGCTCATTCCAAGCTTAAACTCACACCTTCTCACTTTGCTCCAACTTCTCTCTAGAATTTCTTAGTGTTCTTGCTTCCAAAGTTCTTCTTTTCTTGAGTTCTTGAGTGTTCTTGAGAGAAACCACCAAACCACCTTCCAAAACCACCGTTAGATCTTTAAAAGTAGCTTAGATAAGTTAGAAGTTGTTTCTAGGAAGAGAAAAGTTCATATCTCTTCCTTTCGAAGCAAACCGACGACGTTACGCCGCCGAAATCGAAAACCGACGACCGAATCTTCTTAGTCTTCTTCTACCGCCAAGAAGCACGGTAGGATGTTCTTATCTTCCACCCCACGTATAAAGTAGATTTCCTTAACTTACATTTAAAGTAGATTTGTATCAAACAAAGTTCATTTGAAAGTAACTTGAAAGTTTTATAAGAAATAGATGAGGTTATCTTCGTGAGATTTTATGAGATGCATGATATGGTTATTGTGTTTCAAACATGATTACGTGGATTAGAATTGTATATTCTTGTTGGTTTCATCTTGAGATTTGATAAAGTGCTTAATGTGTGGAATGTCTTACACTACGGAGTCTATGCATGATGAACGTGACACGAGAAACAAGATAGTAGAGACATGGCACCTAGGGTGTGTTAATAAAGATGAAAAAGTGTGTATTCGAGAAAGGAAATGATTTTGAAACTACATAATGACCGGTTTTGGGTGCATTATGTGAGTAAGATGTGTGTGTGTGTGCCAATGGGAACCCGGCGCGGCGGAACCATTGTGAGGATACTCGGGAACCCGGCGCGGCGGAACCGAGGTAGGGTGTGTGCTTGGTTATCCGCGGTTCGGAGCCAATGCGGTTGTGTGCCAATGGGAACCCGGCGCGGCGGAACCATTGTGAGGATACTCGGGAACCCGGCGCGGCGGAACCGAGGTTGGGTGAGTTAAAATGAGTTTTTGGGTAAAAAGGAAAGTGAGTTAATAACATGGTCTACGACGAGTCTAAAAGATGAACACAACGTTAGTTGAGTAAGGAACGTGGATTTGAATACTCGTTTGGACTATATGCATGATTTAAGTTGAATTGTTGTTATTATGCCTTTATGTTCATAAGTTAAGGGTTAGAAGGGTTTGGATATTCTATTGAGCGTTAAGCTCACGGTGTTGCCTTTTTGGTGACCCTGGCATATTATACCGGTGGCGACGCGGGTATAATGTGTCAGATTTCATAGATGAGCAGGGCGAGCTGTACACCTTGGAGGCCTTTGGAGCCGAGGAGCTAGCCGTGATGGAAGAACAAGCGGAGCTGTAGTTAGGAACCTTAGTTCCCTCCCGTTTGTAATAAAAGTACTTCCTTTATGTTTTGTTTGTAATAAAGAGCCAGACTCAGCTTTTATTTCAATAAAATGTTTTATTTAACGTACCCAAAATCCGGGGCGTTACTACTTGGTATCAGAGCTTTAGGTTCAAAACCTCGGCCATGGGTAGAATGGGTAGAACCACAATATAAGTTGACCGTTGCACCGTCGTGAATTGAATTTAAGTTTACCGTCCCAAATTGGGTGGAATTCTGTCAAAACAATCTTCGGATTGAAGCAAGGCACGGAAATTGGCAGTACGGCCGAGCTGGGAATTCCCGAACAATTGGATGATGACTTAAATCAAGAATCGAATGTGGAATGTAGAAACCTAAAATGTTTTTTTTCGATCTCTAAAGTTTTACTAAAAACTTCTTTTTCAAAACTTGACTAATAGAATTCTTTCCTTGTAGATGAATCCCATGAGTTCTTACCAAATCAACCTACTAGCCGAAGCGCGTCATCTCGCAAGTACCCTAAGGTCCATGACAAACCAACTGATAGACGATCCTTACTTCCCGTATGCTTTTCCTTACACCAACGACTATTATCAAGAGCACGGCAGTGTCATATTTTACGATGGAGAAAATCATGCCGAAGCAGCACCCGTCCTTGTTCAATTGGCCCCTCCCATCGATGTAGATATCTTGATCGAAGGTAATGAAGAAGGCGATGCGGGAGCAGCCCTCGTTCAAATTCCGATGATTCCGCCCATCAACATGGTAGCGGGAGAACCCGAAGAAGATCCCGAGGAAGATCCGGAGGAAGAACCTATGGAGGAACCCGAAGAGGACCCCGAAGAGTTTAGTGACGGAGAAAACTTTGAGCAAGCAATGAACGGGCCCGATTTTGATGCACCGACCGACGACGAGGATTGGGAATCCGACGAGGAGGAGATAGCATTCCTAAGAGCGGGACCCGAAGTCATTGACATAACCGTTAACCCCGGAGAAGTGCCACCGCCACCCTTCGAAACCGACATAGGCGCTATTCGGATTGAGTTCCCTAGTATTTTCTAGAGTAATTAAGAAAGCTTGAGTAGAAGTTGGAATCCTTTTGATGTAATCGATCTTAGTAGGAAGTTGTGGCTAGTAAGCCTTTACTATGTTGTACTTGCTTATTATGAAATAAAAGACTTGTGTTTTCTATTTGACGTGATCGTTGTTTATGTACATTGTATGCATGCGATTGCATTCCCCATTTTAAGTCTAATATATAACTTTCCTTATTGTAGATATGGATTGCCGTACCCCTATCACCGTAGCCGATCTGCTATACTACAAGACTTTGATATCACCCGAGAGTCCCATTTCCATCCCACACTTGGGAATCCGTGACCCCGAGACCGATGAACAACTATATGAGATAGTAGTGATGACCCCCTTTGACAATGACGAGCAGTATTTGACGTTCGACCCTCAAGAACCATTGTTTAAAGAATTAGCCGAGGAGATTCGCAAAAAGGGAGAGCGTTGGCTCGAGATTCGAGAGAAGGAATGGATGGAGCAGCTGAGAGCGTTGTTCGGACTTAATCCACCCCGTCAGTAGAGTAGTAATACTAGAATAAGGTCTTGTTAGCTTAAGTTGCCTTAAAAGCACTAAGGCTAGATGAATCATGTAGTAGGATCATTTCATCTTGTAGTAGAAATCTCATTTTCTGTCTACTTGTTTTATAGTAGAACTCTATGTTTATGTTTGAAACTCTATGCTTATGAATGTAATTTCTTACTTATCAATGAAAAGCTTGTTGTTGCTAGTAATATTGTTGCTTAGTAATTGATAAAATTACGTTTACAAAGGAAAATTTTTAAGTAGACTAAACCGCCCCTTTACAATTTTACTCGTAGATGGTGAACCGACGCAGTGGACTAGGATACGAGAATGGTGAATCCTCTAACCCTAACCCTAACACCGATCTCGCTCGAGTCGTGCAAGCACTTGTGACTGCTTTGAACACTAACCGCCCGAACCAGAATCGCGATGATGGACCGATGACCCGAACCCGGGCGATGAATGAATTCTGCAAGCGTCGACCCCCGACCTTCAATGGAGATCCTAACCCTACTGTGGCTGAAGCCTGGCTGAAGGAAACCAAGGTGATCCTGGACACCTTGGAGATCACCCGAAATGGAGACCGTGTGGCCTTAGCCACTTACCAGCTGAAAGGGGAAGCTCGCTACTGGTGGGAGTTGATGGAAGCCACCCATGACATAACCACCATGACCTTCGCCGCATTTGAAACCCTATTCCTTGACAAATACTTCCCTACACCCCTTCGCCTAGCCAAGGAGCAAGAATTCATGAACCTGAAGCAAGGAACAATGACCGTGACCCAGTACGCGGCCAAATTCGAGGAGCTGTCCCGTTACGCTCCAACTGCTGTGGCAACCGAAGATAGGAAGGCAAGAAGATTCGAGTGGGGGCTGACTACCGCTCGAAGGGCCGTAGTGGCACAAGCCTTTACCACCTATAATGGTGTGGTTCAGTGTGCCCTCCGCCTGGAAAGTGAGGAGGCTGACTTCAAGACTCGCTGGAAGAAGGCAACAGGCAACACTGGCGGGCCTATCCGAACCCAGTCACCCAACAACAACCGCGGACCTTACTCGACCAAGCCATTTACCTCTGCTCAAAGCAACCAACCCTGGAGGACTGTCGCATCCGGGCAGAGTGAACCACAGAGGGGCAGCCAGAACAAGACGTCAGTGCAGTGCTTCTACTGCCAAGCCATGGGCCACTACAAGCGTGATTGCCCCCAGCTTCAAAAGAATGGAAGCTTTGGGAATCAGAAGGCTCAACAGCCCGGGCAGGCCAGCTTTGTGAAGCAAAATGCTGGAAGCCCACTGCAGCAGCAGAACGGGCAAAACAAAGGAAAGCAGCCCAATGGAACCCAGCAAGGCACTGGAGGGCGCATCTTTGCTCTACAGACCGAGGAGCAGGAGCAGGACTCTTCTGTGATCCAAGGTACGCTATTGTTATATAGCACCTGTGTACAAGCTTTATTCGATTCTGGAGCATCGCATTCGTTCATATCTACTGCTTGTGTAACTGCCCTAGCACTAGAAACGGAACCCCTGAGTAAAATTACGAAAGTAGTAACACCAACGGGGGGGAGCATAACTGTTAATCTAGTGTGTAGAGGGTGCGAGTTAGAAGTAGCCGACCTACGCTTAACCTGCGATCTCAGAGTGATCGACATGGTGGATTTCGACGTGATACTAGGCATGGACTGGCTATCGGCTCACCGAGCAGTCATCGATTGTCATCAGAAGACAGTGACGGCCTACACCCCAGAGGGAACTCGTTTCCGTTTTAAGGGGGATAGAGAAGCAGCGAGTCCGACGATGAAAAGATCTAGGTGGCAGAATCAACTATTTGGATGGCTAGCTAGTCTCCAAATGGAAGAAACTGACAGGATGGAGTTAGGATTACCTCACATCGTGTGCGAATACGCCGATGTTTTCCCTGAGGAACTTCCTGGCTTACCACCTCCGCGAGAGATAGACTTCTCCATAGAGCTTCAACCAGGAACGGCACCAATTTCGATGGCGCCATACCGAATGGCCCCAGCCGAACTAAAAGAGCTCAAGACCCAGCTGCAAAAGCTGTTAGACAAGGGATTTATCAGGCCGAGTACTTCACCGTGGGGAGCGCCTGCTCTGTTCGTGAAGAAGAAGGAAGGAACGCTGCGTTTGTGTATCGACTATAGGAGGTTGAATCAAGTCACCGTCAAGAATCGATATCCGTTGCCTAGGATCGATGACCTTTTTGATCAATTAAGGGGAGCAACCTGCTTTTCCAAAATCGATCTCCGATCAGGCTATCATCAACTACGGATTCGAGACGAGGATATTGCCAAGACGGCTTTTCGTACGAGATATGGCCACTACGAGTTTGTAGTAATGCCATTTGGGCTGACCAATGCTCCGGCGGTATTCATGTGTCTCATGAACAAGATCTTTCAACCCTACTTAGACAAGTTTGTAGTGGTGTTCATTGATGATATATTGATATACTCTGCCAACAAGGAGGAGCACGAAGAACACCTTCGGATAGCGCTACAAGTACTTCGAGATAACCAACTCTACGCCAAGGCGAGTAAATGCGAGTTTTGGCTAGAAGTGGTTAAGTTCTTGGGGCATGTAGTATCCAAGGAAGGGATTGCAGTGGACGAAGGAAAGGTCGAAGCAGTGCTGAACTGGAAACAGCCGAACTCAGTGTTCGAAATCAGGAGTTTCCTAGGATTGGCGGGATACTACCGAAGATTCATCCCGGACTTCTCAACCTTGGCCAAGCCAATGACCAAGCTGACTCAGAAAGGAGTGAAGCTGGATTGGAATGAAACCTGCGAGAAATCTTTCCAAGAGTTGAAGAAGAGACTGACTAACGCACCGGTACTTATCATTCCCGAGCGAGGAGTAGATTATACCGTTTATTGCGACGCTTCGAGAGATGGTTTAGGATGCGTGCTGATGCAGAATGGGAAGGTCGTAGCCTACGGATCTCGACAACTTCGACCGCACGAGAAGAATTATCCTACCCATGACTTAGAATTGGCCGCAGTAGTGTTCGCCCTCAAGTCTTGGCGATACTACCTGTGGGGAGAACAATTCGAAGTTTTCACCAACCACAAGAGCCTCAAATACCTGTTCACTCAGAAGGAGTTGAATCTGAGGCAGCGCCGATGGATGGAATACTTGGAGGACTACAAGTTTACGCTCCAGTATCACCCTGGCAAGGCCAATGTGGTAGCCGACGCTCTGAGTCGAAAGGACAGAGCGCAGAAGGTCAAGACTGCCATCAAAGAATGGGAGATGGTGGACACCCTTAACGAATTCAACCTACGATCGTCATCAGAGAGCGGAAACGCCCGACTATACGCTCTAGTTGCGGGGCCAGCACTTCATCAGGAAATCTTGCTAGCCCAAACCTTCGAGCAGAATTGTGAGTTCGTCCGGCATCGAATCCGAGAAGGAAAGGCGGTGCCAGGATGGACTATCGAGGAGAATAACAGCCTAAGATTCAAGGGAAAGGTGTTTGTGCCTAATGTTGGAAACCTTCGAGAAGAGGTACTCCGAGAGACTCACCATTCGAATTTCGCAGTTCACCCTGGCGGTACAAAGATGTACCACGACTTGCGAAGAACGTACTGGTGGGAAGGAATGAAGAAGGATGTAGCACGATTCGTGTCTACCTGTTTAGTGTGTCAGCAAGTCAAGGCTGAGCATCAGAAACCTGGAGGAGATCTTCAACCCTTGTCAATACCGACTTGGAAGTGGGAGCACATTTCGATGGATTTCGTGACAGGACTGCCAAGATCTGCCAAGTCCAACACAGCCATCTGGGTGATCATAGACCGACTCACCAAGTCTGCACACTTTCTGCCTGTCAAGATGACAGAAAACGTGGAACAACTAAGCATGTTGTACATTCGAGAAATCATACGCCTCCATGGAGTACCAATCTCGATAGTGTCTGACCGAGACCCACGTTTTGTATCACACTTTTG
Source organism: Rhododendron ovatum (assembly GCA_019656835.1). Lineage (NCBI taxonomy): Eukaryota > Viridiplantae > Streptophyta > Magnoliopsida > Ericales > Ericaceae > Rhododendron > Rhododendron ovatum. Next base: position 22,978,263 of record CM033799.1, read on the forward strand.
GAAAGGACTGCAGAAAGCGTTGGGAACAGACGTAAGGCTTAGCACGGCCTTTCACCCACAAACTGACGGACAAACGGAGAGGACTATTCAGACCCTGGAAGACATGCTGAGAGCCTGCGCCTTGGATTTCTCTGGAAACTGGGAGCAGCATTTGCCATTGGTGGAGTTCGCCTACAACAACAGCTATCAAGCAAGCATTGGGATGGCACCTTATGAAGCTTTGTATGGTCGACCATGCCGATCTCCAGTCTGTTGGACCGATGCTGGGGAAACAGGATTGATCGGGCCTGACCTAGTACGAGATACCACGGAGAAGGTTAAGACCATCAGACAAAGGATCCAAACCGCTCAAAGCCGACAGAAGAGTTATGCGGATAAGAGGAGCCGACCATTGACTTTTGCTGTGGGAGATCATGTGTTCCTGAAAATCAGACCAAAGAAAGGAGTAATCAGATTTGGAAAGAAAGGGAAGCTGTCTCCACGCTACATCGGACCTTTCGACATCGTGGAGAAGATCGGGAAAGTTGCTTATCGTCTAGCCCTGCCGCCACAGCTAGACCGAGTGCATAACGTGTTTCACGTTTCCATGCTTCGCAAGTATCTAGCCTTGCCCACTCATGTTCTCAATTGGGAAGACATCACTATCGAAGAGGACGCGACATACGAGGAGGAACCGATAGAGATTCAAGACCGAAGTGAGAAGACTATCCGGAACAAGACCATTAAGTTGGTACGAGTTTTGTGGAAGCACCGAGGAACCGGGGAAACCACATGGGAAAGGGAGGAAACCATGAAGATGAGATACCCTCATTTATTCGAATCCTAGCGTCTACCTAATTTCGAGGACGAAATTTGTTTAAGGGGGATAGGTTGTAACAACTCCGATTTTTCGTTCAATAAAAATCTCGTTGTTATTCGAAATTTCCTAATTTCTCTTAACTGCTTGTTGGTTTTCTTATTTAAATCTTCTTACGGTTAGTCTTTAAGAAATCGAATGCCTTATTATCGTATTTCCCGACTTGAAACCCTAATCGCACTTTAGTCCCTCAAGAATCGTTTCTTGACTATTGGTCCGACTTAGCAAGCCTAGTTAGCTTCTAACCGGCTTGACGGAGTAACCTAACTAGAAGGTTATCTAGTTACTTTTCCCTAACCGAAGAATGACCATTTTACCCCTCTTGAACCTTTTTGAACCTTTTGAACCCTAGACTAGAAATTGATTATTATTTTCTTTTATTATTTTGGTTTTATTCTTTATCCATTGGACAATAAATGTTAGGGGAATTATTACCCATTGGATAAAAGAAACCCATTTCTTTATAATAAAAGGATTTTGAAAGATTTAAATAAAAGTACCATGAGTGACATTTGAAAAGTACTTTCAATTATTTTTTATAATAAAAGTACCCAAGTACCTTTGGACCATTGGTTAATAACCATTAGGGTAATTTTTACCCATTGGACAAAAGCCTTTTCTTTATTTAAATGGTTAAGTACATATATATATATAAACATGGGATTTTATAAAAAGTACATGTAGTCTTTCCAAAAACTTATTTTTGTATTTAAAGTACTAGTACCTTATTATCCCTTGGATAATAACCATTAGGGATTCTATTAACCATTGGGTAATAGGCTCATCTTCCAAACAAAGTACTTTTCCCATTAAACTAATGTTTTGTTAAGATTCCCGGAGTACAAAAGTACATTATTTTATTAATTAAAGTACCCGTACTTTATAATTGTTTATTGGGGAAATCTTGAGCCTTGTAAGACTAAATTACCCTTAGTACTAAAAGTACCCTATATTTATTTGTAGTCTTACATGTTAGTACATACATATATATGCATATATAGTTAGTACATGAGAAAGAGAGAGAGAGGAGAGGAGAGAGAGGCCGAGAGAGAGGAGAGGAGAGAGAGGCCGAGAGAGAGAGAGAAGAGAGGGAGAGAGAGAGAGGGAAAGAAGGAGGAAGAAGAAGAAGGATTTGATGTGTACTTGACCTTGATCTTCCAAAGTACTTCAAAATCCTTGGTGATTCCTTTCCTAGCCAAATCTTGACCCCATTAACCTCCATTGTACCTAATTCAATTGTTTACATCAAGAATCTTGTACCCATGTCCCCTCCTTGCCAACAAATCTTCCAAAGATCAAATCCAAGGACTAACATAGCCATGCAAGCCTACCAATTTAGCTTCCAACCTTTCAATCAAGCATGACATGTGAAATAAAGTGTGACATAGAGAGAGAGAGAGAGAGGGCCGGCCAAAGAGAGGAGAGGGAGAGCCTTTGCCTATAAATAGAAGCTCATTCCAAGCTTAAACTCACACCTTCTCACTTTGCTCCAACTTCTCTCTAGAATTTCTTAGTGTTCTTGCTTCCAAAGTTCTTCTTTTCTTGAGTTCTTGAGTGTTCTTGAGAGAAACCACCAAACCACCTTCCAAAACCACCGTTAGATCTTTAAAAGTAGCTTAGATAAGTTAGAAGTTGTTTCTAGGAAGAGAAAAGTTCATATCTCTTCCTTTCGAAGCAAACCGACGACGTTACGCCGCCGAAATCGAAAACCGACGACCGAATCTTCTTAGTCTTCTTCTACCGCCAAGAAGCACGGTAGGATGTTCTTATCTTCCACCCCACGTATAAAGTAGATTTCCTTAACTTACATTTAAAGTAGATTTGTATCAAACAAAGTTCATTTGAAAGTAACTTGAAAGTTTTATAAGAAATAGATGAGGTTATCTTCGTGAGATTTTATGAGATGCATGATATGGTTATTGTGTTTCAAACATGATTACGTGGATTAGAATTGTATATTCTTGTTGGTTTCATCTTGAGATTTGATAAAGTGCTTAATGTGTGGAATGTCTTACACTACGGAGTCTATGCATGATGAACGTGACACGAGAAACAAGATAGTAGAGACATGGCACCTAGGGTGTGTTAATAAAGATGAAAAAGTGTGTATTCGAGAAAGGAAATGATTTTGAAACTACATAATGACCGGTTTTGGGTGCATTATGTGAGTAAGATGTGTGTGTGTGTGCCAATGGGAACCCGGCGCGGCGGAACCATTGTGAGGATACTCGGGAACCCGGCGCGGCGGAACCGAGGTAGGGTGTGTGCTTGGTTATCCGCGGTTCGGAGCCAATGCGGTTGTGTGCCAATGGGAACCCGGCGCGGCGGAACCATTGTGAGGATACTCGGGAACCCGGCGCGGCGGAACCGAGGTTGGGTGAGTTAAAATGAGTTTTTGGGTAAAAAGGAAAGTGAGTTAATAACATGGTCTACGACGAGTCTAAAAGATGAACACAACGTTAGTTGAGTAAGGAACGTGGATTTGAATACTCGTTTGGACTATATGCATGATTTAAGTTGAATTGTTGTTATTATGCCTTTATGTTCATAAGTTAAGGGTTAGAAGGGTTTGGATATTCTATTGAGCGTTAAGCTCACGGTGTTGCCTTTTTGGTGACCCTGGCATATTATACCGGTGGCGACGCGGGTATAATGTGTCAGATTTCATAGATGAGCAGGGCGAGCTGTACACCTTGGAGGCCTTTGGAGCCGAGGAGCTAGCCGTGATGGAAGAACAAGCGGAGCTGTAGTTAGGAACCTTAGTTCCCTCCCGTTTGTAATAAAAGTACTTCCTTTATGTTTTGTTTGTAATAAAGAGCCAGACTCAGCTTTTATTTCAATAAAATGTTTTATTTAACGTACCCAAAATCCGGGGCGTTACAATTTTAAATGCTATTGTAGAGAGGAAATTATAGCGTTCAGCCATTAGGTTTAAAGGAAACACTCGCGCCCTAATTTGTTATAGCGTTCCAGAAGTCTTCAATAGCGTTCCACTCTTTTCCAAAATGAAAAACAGCGTTCCACGCTTCCACCAAAATTATAAGCGCCAATCGTTGCCCCCAAAATCGCACTCTGCGCTTCCTAAAAATTTCAATCGGTTCCACCAAAACTATAGGCGCCATATCTGCCAATTTTTTTGTTCGAGTTGCTACAAGATTTTTGTGCGAACTGGTGATGGTTTCTAATGGATCGATCTTTTAGGTATTCTATGGTTTCAATCGAGAGGAACAGGTTTGTCCCTTGTTCTCTATTTCTCTTAATTTCCGACCGATTAGCATCTGTTTCTTACTAATCGCCTCATGTTCTTCATACTTCTGCTAACTCATTCCATAGTCAATATTCGGTAATATTGCTCCAGTTGAAGCAAACATTCATTGCTCGGAGAGTCCTTACCAGGTTTGATTGATTTTTTTCATTCAGTTGTTGCCCAAATACAAGGCTAGGGTTTTAATCGGCAAGTATTAGTTTGTGATAACCATCTAAGAATTTGCACAGATAATGCACTTAGAGGGTTTGGATTTTATTTATCGGAGTATCAGTTTTCATTCCAAAAAAATATTGGGGCTTTTGTGTTGACTCATTCAAAACAACTCTCTATTTTTCTCGAAATTCTATATTTGTAATTGATACTGTATTGGGGCTTTTGTTTAGGTTTTTGGTGGTCTAATGATTCTTGCAAAAGGAATTTTTAACAAAAAGAAAGAGAAAGACTGAAAAATTCCGTTGCTATTTAAGCAGAAAAGACCTCGTATTGGTGAATATAAAAAGTTTTCTGCATATGACTTAGTTGATTGGCTTCTATTGAAACAGAAAGTAAGAGTTTTGGAGTGAAAACACTTCAGAGCAAGATGGTGAACATCGTAATATGCACTTTGACATAGCTTTGCTAATAATTTTGAAGTAGCTTCACAATTTCTGCCGAGATTTCGCGATAATTTCGTTTGAACGAGAGCAACAACTTATATCTATTTCTCTCTCAGGTTATGTTTGCTGTTTATCGTCTAAAGGGAATGGAATCGATTGGGTCTTAGGTGTATTGGTTAGGATTATTAGGAAATGGAATCGAGTCATGGGTTTAATAAACTATAACAAGATGAGTTATTAGTGCTATCTGTGTCCATCATAGTCCAGCTAATGTGTTTTTTTTTTGGTTACAAGTACTTCATTGTGTTTGTAGATATGCGTCAATGAACTATATTAGTATATTGTTGATTTCATAGTTCCTGTTAATGAAGTTCTGATTGGCTGATTTATATGAATTCGAATGAAGTCAGCTTGGGTGGTTTTCTAATTAGAAAAGAGTATTTTTTTTTCTTGCTAAACATGTTCATTATCTGGTATGTGTAGAAGATATATATGGGCTCTACTAGACTTATGCCCAATCAAAGAGCCACTGATCAATGAAGTGATTGTCAAAGTTAGAATATCCAAGATTGATTTGCTATAGATGCAACAGATGCACAAGCTCACACAAGAATCAATTTGTGGTAATTCTCTTCAACCTATTCTAGCCATTGTACTTATGAAATGATTTCCATCGCTTGCAAACATGCTATTGGCTGACTTATGTGTAAATGAGCTTGGCTCCTTTGGTGGGGGAACAATTTTTTTATGATTTTCAAAGGAAAAGAGAGTTAAATAGAAAAGAACTGATTGTCTTGCCTCGGAGATTACGTTTTAGGCTGTATAAAATATAAATCAAGAAAGCCTTACAAAGTTGATTACATAGGATTCTTGTTCCTCAAAGATGGATCGTTGCCTCAAAGGGTTGTACCCTTTCACAGGGTGGTTGGTCTTCCAAGATTGATTTATGGTGTTTCCAATGGTTTTGAGGCTTACGTAATGACCATGTTCCATTTTCCCTCGAGGTGGTACTTCGATGGATTGTTTACTAGGTCAGCAGCTACATAATGTGGTATGTTTTTTTGTAACTAATAGCAGAACCATAATGTGGTCTGTTTTTTTGTAACTAATAGCAGTTGAATCTGCACTTGACCTAATCTGTGGGAATCTGTCTTGTTCAGTTTAATGTGAATCTACATTTCCATTTTCAGTTCAATTTAGTAACTGTTACGAATGTGGTGCTGCTGCTGCAGTTTTTTGCTTTCATGACTTCAGCTCAGTTAAGTTTGTGACTTGAGATGGATGTGTATCTTTTGTGACTTGAGATGAAGCATCATTTTAGTTTCTGCACTCAGTTTTGAGTCTGTTCTAAGTCACAGGTTTTACACAGTTGCCACATATCAGTATGCACTTAGTTTTCAGTTTTGAGTCTGTTTTGCACTCAGTTTTGGGTTCACATTTGCATAGAATCAGAGAGAAAAGGAGCTATAAGACTGTTCTCATCCTTTCGGGTTCATATTTTGCACATAACAAATACACTTTATAGCTCTAGAATTTGTTGCATTTGGGTTCAAGGGAAGGGAAGGAGGTATAGGGAGGGGATGGAGGTCAGGGGAAATAGGGTGCTCATTAGTGGTGGTGGTGTTCTCTGTTTTTTCTGTTTTGTTAGGGGAAGGGATGGTGCCAATTCTAGGATTGAGGGGAATGACATTTCTACCCTTACATTGGTGGTGGAGTGGATTTTTCCGTTTACAAACTTAACAGAAGTTAGAATGAAGGACAACGTAGAATCTGATTCAATAGTTGGAGGACTAAGTACACTTTTTTGATGGTTTGTAACTTTTGGTATGTTGAACTAAAGGCACCTACCAATCTTTTTGTTTGTCTTTTTTGTTTGTATCTTGCCATCGTGCATGTGTAACTTTAATTTGTTGTTCATATTATCCAGCCCTTAATAAACTCCTGGTTCGTGTATATATATGGCTTGGATTTCATTATGTGCTTGAGTATTTATGATTTCATAGAGATGAATTGATACCTTGACCCGTTGAGAGTGTTCTGCTCTAGTTCCATTTAATAGAATGTCAAACATCATACATTGGGTTCCTCTTGATCAAGTTTTTTGTCACTTTAATGGGTATAGGCATCTGAATGGCTTCATATTTTTCAGTTTTTCAACTGAAAACAGAGTTGATACTACGTGAGTAAGGTCTGCTTTCTTTCTATCCCTTTAATGGGTTTTAAAGTTTAGTACTCATTTTGTTAGCTATATGAGCAATGGGTGTTTAATACTGCTTCATGTTTATCCCTTGAAAGTCAACTTGCATTCCAGTGGGTGCAACTGAACTCTGTGGACTTAGAGAAAACCGTGGTAGAAAATGATATGAAGAATGCTTGGGGCCAACTCCATTCCTGTGACATAGCTGTTTAATAATACATCTTCTTTGGAATTCACTTCTACCACTTCCGAGGGGTATACGTCGGTTTACAAGTTAAAACGAAAACTTTCTTTCTATTGTGTACACATGGTTGAGTTATGTGATGATAGATAACCGCATTACTCTTATGCTTCTGTAGCCGCACATATGGCTGCTTCCGCATATTGTTATTTGCAATCAGTGCTGCACTGATACTGCTCTGAATATGACTTGTGTTTCTTTACTCCCTTTTATGCATATCATATTTATGCCTGATTATTTGGTTGCTCCACAGTGTTGATTATGGCCATATCTGTCTTACTCTTAGTAAGTTATATGCACAGTTGAATACCTATATTATTCTTTTATGCTAATAGGTGCACCATGGCTCCTACTTAGGATGGATAGCGTGAGTTGCGCTGCAAACAAACGCCAACACCAAATTAGGACATGCCCGGCCCCGAAGTACTGTCAGGTACTCTCTAACACCTTTTATTCTTTTTGCTCAATGATTTTTTACTGTATGATTTGTAGATGGAATTGAAAAGGTTGAACAAGATACACCATATTCATATTGCTTATGATGAATACGAAAGTAGGACTCTATTGTCATTATAGGTGCGATGAAGGCTATTGTAGTCTGAAAAACATTGCCTATTTTAGTATAATTAGTTCGGTGCTCTGCAAATGTGTTTTTTGATATTCTTAGCTCATAAGCTTCACATTCTCTTGAAATTTAGGGGGTTGATCTCATGGTTGCTTCTTCGGGGCTCGAGTGTTAAGTATAATAATGTGCCTATCATTACCACACATATTGCGTATCAAGAACAAAAAAATTATGGATATGGTCGAATGGTAAAATTTGTCTTTTCCGAGGAGAAGACTAAACCTCTAAAGGATAAATATCATATATGTCGAGATTTTTAGTCAGCTCAGAGTTTGATTTTCTGAGTTTTCTATTTTAATTTACTGTCAATATTAGCTTCCTCTATACCTGCCTTGACTTGAGGACCCGTTTTTAGTGCTATAAGTTTATAGTTTGCACTGTTTGAAGATTTTGCGGAGTTTTATGGTGCTATTTGATTCAGAAAACTGGCAATGTAGGAAGTGGGATTCTATTCTATTTTCTTGGTTCAATGTATCTTAGTAACCATGCGGTTGAACTTTAGTGTTTTCTGACTGATTGGTGCACAATTATTTCAGTATGGTCCTGTTTCCTTTCCATTTTGCATTGTCGTATTACTTTGTCTGTTGGGAAATTTAAGAGGCAGAAAATTTCTACGGTAATCCAGAAACCGGGTATTAGTTGTTCAAATGGTAAGGAGACTTTGCTGGTGATCTATAAGTAGGAAAACCACTCAGACTTAGGCGCCTTTGTTGTTTATTGATCCCTTTAGCGTTCAGACTGCTCAGAAATTCCCTGGTGCAGGTTAAGGTAAGCGGATATGCATTTTGGTTTGAGGTACTTAATGGGTTGTCTAAAATGCGTTGGATTCTTGTATACAGGTTGAAATTTTGGACCCTAGTTGTAGTATGCAATATCATCACACCTAAAGCTGAATAGTCCGATTTGGTGTTACCTGGAATATAAAATGACATATTCATCATCTACGACGGGTGATTATTGAGACGAGAGCCACTAGAACATGAAGCTATAACATCAGTGGCAGGAATTATGCAATACGACAATGTTTCCTCTTTTAAAGTTTTTTTTTTTTTTAGTTGGGCCACTGTTCAGTGCTGGTTCATTCTAGTTCGAGGAGCGTGTATCTTTAGATGTGTGAATGAAAGCAGAACATTTATTACCCAAGAAGATAGAAATCACCCAACCCGGCCTATTGATGTCCGGGAACTGAAGTCTGTTGGATGGGTTAGATGCCTTTGCACTCCAACTGGTGGCTCAACTGTTAGGTTGTTCAATCAATTATCTCTATAAACAGATTCACCTCGGATGCGATCTTCAAATAGATTCACCTTCATGTTGTTCTACTTCTTCTTGCTGTCCAATGACTAAGCAACCATATTTTGTTATTAGAATTTGGCATAACTCTTGTGCCATTTTGTTGTACTGAATTTGATTTCAACCGTATTTTGTGTTGTAATTGTTATCCTATTGCCTTTCTATTCTTTTTATTGATAAGTCCTATTCTGGTGCTGCTTTGGGACATATCAACAACTCTGTTTTTGCTGCTTTGAGGGTGCTTTAATAATGCTTGTGCTTTTATAGTCTGAATACTTTCGCGAATCATGAGCTTATTCTACACCCATCTATTGATCCAAACTTTTCTACCACAGGGAATCAAGAAGATTGCATCAATTTCACGAGCTTGGCTTTGGGAGGAAAGAGAGACCGAATTTGCTCGAAGATTGCATCAATTTCAACAAGCTTGCAACATAGGAAATTTTCAAGTAATATGTTGGTTAGCTTGTTTATGGCTACCTTTGGTAACATTGAACACCTGGGTACTATATGAATCCGGTGTAATTCTTGCAACCCTTTCATGTAATTTGTGTTTTCAAGTTGTTTCGAAAGCTGGTGTAATGAATACTTGCCCGATTGAATGAATTTGGTTAATTACATTGGCAACATTGAAGTTTTAGATTATATTCGTGTTTTTCTAATAATTATTTCACAATTGGTGTTGAATGTAATAAAAAAAATATTAAATGAGTGATGCAATGACAAACACGCTATTAAAAAAAATCTAAAAATTAGCATGCAAAAAAATGCTATTAAGAGTTTATCTAAGATAGCGTTCAAAAAATGCTATTAAAAGTTTATCTAAGACAACGTTCAAAAAATGCTATTAAAAGTTTATCTAAGACAGCGTTTAAAAAACGCTATTAAAAGTTTATCTAAGACAGCGTTCAAAAAACGCTATTAAAAGTCTTGACTTTTAACAGCATGGGCTAATACAGCGTTCTCTAGAACGCTATCTATGACATTCAACAGCGTTTTTCAAACGCTATAAAATGTAATTTTTGTTGTAGTGACTCATGGGTAGCTTATCTTTAATTAGAGAGAGAGAGAGAGAGGGGGGGTTGGTCTTATGAAGCCAAAACTGATCATTACAAATGCACAACTGTGGGCATGAGATACTTACTCCATAATGGTACTCTAAACTTGGATACCTAATTTGATTGCACAGACTACTAAGGCATTTAAGTTCAAAAAACAAAAGACTGCACAGTCCAACTACCAAAGAACTATCCACATTTGGCCATATTCAGCTAATTGAATTATTGAATTGAAAATTTATACTCCTCAATTCCAAACAGTAAACAAGAACAGCTTTGAAAAACAATGACACATCAGAATGTCAATCCCTTAAATTCTCTAAAACTAAAAAGGATGACATAAACAATGGGAGTATACTCCATCACACAGAGTACTCATATATAGATAGCTAAATGGCTCCAAACCAAAAAGATCATTACAAGCAAGGAAAAAGAATAAACCAATTAAAACAGTGAAGTACCAAACTTCAGCATATCTAACCTCGATATAATGGAATCAAATAGGAGGAATCGAGAACTGATGAACTCCATTCAGAGAGGGCCAAACAAGACAGAGAATCCAAGAAATATGAGCCACACCATATGCACCAAGAGGAACGCCAGACCAGAAGAGCGAACCACTTCCCCCATTCCGACCTCACAAAACCCTAGCTTTGCCACGCGAGTGCCCACGCAAAGGGCGTTAGTGCATCTGCACCAGTAAGTCACGTCGTCAACGCCGCACACAGTGTCGGTCCCGAAGCATTTGACTGGGCAAGACCCCGGATCCACTATTCTGGTATAGAGGTCGTTGTAGTCTTCATTTGTGACGTCAAGAAATTGAATGATGGAGGAATCTTCGTACTCTGATCAAGCGACGGGAGAGAACTAGAAGCAAAAGATGATTACGAAGTGTTAGGAAACTGAATCCCCAAGACCCAGTAATGACGCGTACAGATTAGACAACAAAAATTGTAAAACCCTATAAAGCGGAATTAGGGTTCTACCTCAACTCCCTGTAACACGAACGCTGGTTGAACTTGTTATAGCACGCCTTGCTATAAACCACTAATACTGCTCGACTGTGCCTTACGATCTTCTATAGTATTCTCTCCACGTCTAGAACATGAACCAAGTGTGGACTCTTTCGTGATCTGTTTGCTCTCTCTAAGCCTGCCTCTATTTACTGAATAATAGAAAAACATCAACCTGACCTAGAGAGTATAACATATATATATAAGGCTACGATAGGGACCTAAGGAGTAATAAGTCTGGGCTCCCAGTGTAAATAAGAAAACTTAATCCCATCAGGATTCTATTTCTTATTTCACTAATTATAATTCACCCCACTACAGAATTATAATTGCACTTCCGTCCTTATCTCAATTATATTACGAGCTCCATGATATTAAATATTTATTAATCTCCCCATGTTAAGATTACAGATACCCGTTGATTAAAATAAATTACTAACAATCTCCCACTTAATCAACATCTTAACTTGAGACTATCCGCTTAACTTATTCGATATACCGGATACAAATATCCACCTGCAAGGTTTTACATAATTGAAACTTATAAGCTTACTCAAGGGGTATCATCAATCCCTACTGGGGTGTGGATTCCATCAATAATTAATAGTTGTCATATACATAATGTTGCTACCCAACTCACCGAGACTATTGACCGTACAAAGATCTCACTATTTAATAAATCAAAGTCAACAACATTAAATATACACCTCTAATAATTATTTTTAGATTAAGAGCATAAGCATTCATAATAACCATGAGGTTCCAATTGTCTTAAAAAGTTAGTATGAAGACAATTACCTCAATACGGTCCCGTTCAATACACACAAAGTGTACTAGCACAATGAGTTAGAACTAGACTGTTCCATGTAGTCAAGACAGACCTACTAAAATATTGTGCTACAATCCTACCGATGGTGTGTCAAATTCCATCTAAGACTATGAACCATAACTTATATTTAAAAGAACCGATGATCCAATCTTCTGTGTGTAAGCCGTACTCTACACACTAGATTATCTACTATGTAGAATAAAAGACACACACACACAACATTCAAAAAATATCATGCAAATATGGCCCATAAAAGATTCTCATAAAAAATGGATAAAACGAAATAATAATTAAATATTAATCCATCATATAAAAACATAACTTTTACATAATCTCCTAACAAACTCGCACTAAGACTCAAAACTATACTGCCATGCATCTCACTCCCATTCCCTCTACGTGACTATCAAAAGTCTTAACTGGTAAGCTCTTCGTAAAAGGATCTGCCAGGTTATTCGCCAATGCAATTTTGGTCACAGCAACATCACCTCTCTGTACGATCTCTCGAATCAGATGATACTTACGCTCAATGTGTTTGCCCCTTCTTGTGAGTCTTTGGCTCCTTCGAATTAGCAACTGCACCACTATTGTCACAATAGAGTGTAATGGCTGATTGCACTAAAGGGACCACTTCCAGATCCAACAAGAAGTTTCTAAGCCAAACAACCTCCTTGGCTACTTCAGAAGCTGCCACATACTCTGCCTCCATGGTAGAATCAGCAATGCAAGATTGTTTGATACTCCTCTAACTTATGGCTCCACCTCTCAAGGTAAACACATATCCTGAGGTAGACTTTCTGGAATCCCTATTTGACATAAAGTCTGAGTCTGTGTACCCATGAGGTACCAGGCTATTTGACTGGAATACCAACATATGATCTCTAGTTCTTTTCAGATACTTGAGTATGTGTTTCACTACAGTCCAATGTTCTTGCCTTGGGTTAGACTGAAATCTGCTAACCATGCCAATGGCAAAGCAAATATCAGGTCTAGTACACAACATAGCATACATAAGGCTTCCTACTGCCGAGGCATAAAGAACTGCCTTCATTTTCTCCATCTCTTCAAATGTTTTAGGACGCTGATCCTTGGATAGGTTGATTCCATGTCTAAAAGGGAGGAACCCTTTCTTGGAATCTTGCATGCTGAAACGGGCTAGAATGACATCGATATAAGTAGCTCGTGATAAGCCCAACATCCTATTCTTGCGATCTCATATAAGCTTAATCCCTAGGATGTGACCAGCTTCTCTCAAGTCCTTCATTTCGAATTGGCCAGATAACCACACTTTCACTGAAGATAACACTCCCATATCATTTTCGATGAGTAGGATATCATCGACATATAGTACTAGAAACACTACAACTTTTCTGTTGCGCTTCTTGTACACACATGACTCATCCGGACATTGATCAAAACCAAAAGACTTGATTGCTTGATCAAAATGAATGTTTCAAGATCTAGATGCCTGCTTAAGCCCATAAATAGACTTCTTGAGCTTGCACAACATGTGCTACTGACCTTTTGCTATGAATCCATTTGGCTGCACCATATAGATACACTCATCCAGATTTCCATTAAGGAACGCGGTCTTTACATCCATTTGCCAAATCTCGTAATCGAGATGAGCCACAATGGATAAGAGAATCCGGATGGACTTAAGCATGGCTACTGGCGAAAAAGTTTCCTCATAGTCGATCCCTTCTTTCTGAGTATACCCTTTCGCAACAAGCCTAGCTTTGAAGGTATGCACCTTCCCGTCCGCCCCTCTCTTCTTCATATAGATCCACTAGCATCCAATGGGTTTAATCCCTTCAAGTGATTCTACAAGATCCCAGGCCTGATTAGAGTACATAGACTCCATCTCTGATTTCATAGCCTTTTGCCAAAGTTCCATATCTTTATCTTGAAGTGCCTCGTTGTAGTTACAGGGTTCGGCATGTTGATCATCAAGGATCATTTCAAAAGACTCTCCCAACAACGTATACCGACTGGGTGGAACAGTAACCCTCCCACTACGATGAGGTACCGGTGTGTCAATAGGTGCCTCTACAAATGTCTCTTATGGCATTTCCTCCTGCATTATTGGTGGTAAAGAAGTTTGTGCCAGTCTCTCTCCTCTCAATTCCTCTAGAACAATTTTACTTCTGGGTTTGTGGTCTATCACATAGTCCTCTTCTAAGAACCGGGCACTAGTGCTAACAATGACCTTCTTATCCGTAGGACTATAAAACAGACCACCTCTCGTTCCTCTAGGGTACCCTACAAACAAACAAACTTCTGTCCTTGATTCCAATCTATCTGTGTTCCCATTCAGCACATGTGCTGGACTACCCCAAACCCGAACATGCTGCAAATTAGGTTTGCGCCCAGTCCATAGTTCTGTGGGCGTAGATAGTACTGACTTAGAAGGTACTAAGTTAAGAATATATGCTGTTGTTTCTAGTGCATGTCCCCAAAACGAAATTGGTAAATCTAAATAACTCAACATTGATCTTACCATATCCATAAGAGTTCTATTCCTCCTCTCTGCTACACCATTTTTGTTGTGGCATACCTGGAGCTAACAACTGGGATGTAATCCCTTCAGTTGACAAGTAGTCCCTAAACTCTCCCAAGAGGTATTCCCGACCACGATCAGATCGTAGTGTCTTTAGAAATTTACCCAAATGCTTTTCCGTTTCCGCCCTATACTCCCTAAATTTCTCAAAGCATTAGGACTTACGGTGCATCAAATAAATGTATCCATACCTTGAGTAATCGTAAATAAAAGTGACAAAGTACTCAAAACCACCTCTAGCTTGGACATTAATAGGCCCACACAAGTCAGAGTGAACCAATTCCAACGGCTCTTTGGCTCTTATCCTTTTGCTGAAAAAGGCCTTTTGGTTATCTTACCTTCCAAACATGATTCACAGACTGGAAGTTCCTTAACTTCTAATGAACCTAAAGGTCCATCTCTAATCAGTCTAGAAATCCTATTCAGATTAATATGACCAAGACATAAGTGCCAAAGATATGTTTGGTTCAATTTAGAAAGCTCTTTTCTCTTACATGGTAAATTATTAGTGTTATTCAAGTCATGCAATTGCACTATAGGAAATAAAGGATTAATAATGTAGAGATCATCCACCAATGAACCAGAACAGATAAAACGTTTATTTAACTTAATAACCACAAAGTCATTAAAATAAACTAAATATCCATCCTTTATTAACTTAGAAATTGAAACCAAGTTTCTTCTAATTATAGGAACATAAAGACAATCTCTCAAAATTAAACTCCTATTGCTTCTAAAATTTAAAAAAAACATTTCCTACTGCAACTGCTGCCACTCTCGTAGCATTTCCCATATATAGATAAATCTCCCTATCATTGAGTCTTCTGGTTTCCTAGAACCCCTGCAATAAATTGCAAACATGATTAGTGGCTCCCGTATCTAGACACCAGGTACTAGCAGATAACACCGCTAAACATGATTCAACAACTAGTGAAAAAGATTTACCTTGTTTGTTCACTTTATTGAGAAAAACCGGACATTCCTTCTTCCAGCGTCCTTTCTGCTTGCAGTGAAAACACTTACCTGCAGGCTTTTTCACTCCACCTTGAGGCACATGAACTGCCTCCACAACCTTTTTCTGAGACTTGTTCTGCTTGTTCTTGCCTTTCGGCTTAGAAGTAGAAGCCTTCTCTGCCACTAACACTGATGGTGGTTTCTTCCCAACCAAAAGACCTTCAGCTGCTTGGAGTTCCTTAAGAAGTTCCATCAAAGATAAATGCATTTTGTTCATAGAATAAGTCAGGCGAAACTGCTTAAAACTCTTAGACTGCAGTGAGTTAAGAACGAAATTGATCTGGGTTTCCCCATCAATTTCAGCTCTAAGGATCTCTAGTTCATTAAGAAGAGCTATCATCTTCAGAACATGATCCCTAATTGGGGTCCCTTCAACATGGGTGATGCTCACCAATTCTTTCATAGCAACTAGCCTTACTGTCCGATTCTGATCCCCAAACATTTCTTTGAGGTTCAGCATCATATCAGAAGCAGTTTCTATAGCTTGATGCCGATGTTGCAATATATTCGACATAGAAGCCAAAATATAACACCGCGCCATCTCATCAGCCTTAACCCAATCTTTATAAGACTTCGCTTCCTGTTCTATGGCATTCTCTTCAGGTATAGGAGGGCACGCCATAGATAGCACACATTTATGGCCCTTAGTAGTTAACACAATATTCAAGTTTCTTTTTCAGTCAACATAGTTTGGTCCAGTAAGTTTATTTTCTTTGAGAATTTGGATTGAAAGAGCCTATTTTTAAATCTGAGAATCAAATAATATAACAATCAATTATGAAGGGCAATAAAAATTTTGAATTTCATTTTAATCTTGGTTCCCTCTACCACATGTTAAAAGAAAAACATTGGCAACCCTATACACCGTGAAGAGCATGCCTCGATGGAAAGTCTCTACTCTTTATCATTCGTGTAGATAGGCACAATCTTTTAATTTTACTATCTAGACACTATACCATGCCAAGCAAAATTAAATAGCCAATATAGCTTCGGTCCTATAAATAATAATAGTGACTCAAATGGTGAGGATACTATTATTTACAGCTAAGTATATACCATTACCTAGCCCCATGACACATTATTCCGTTATGAATTACTTCAGATGGTGAAGTAATTCACACAACAATTATCATAGACATATCCTTTAAGGAAGTCTGTACCGATGAGGCCATAATTAATTTTGCTCGATGGGGGGAAATTTCTAAAACCATCATACAAAATTAATTACATCATCTACATACTAGTAATGGAGACCATGGGATTTATAAAAATGAACTCCCTCTCCCACTTAATTATTTTAAAAAAAATTTGTGAGGGTTATCAAAAATTTTGAGTTTGCAAAAAACGTGATCTAGGTCAAAGGCTATATATTACCATGTTGTCCCAATATGGTAAACTATCACATATGCGAACACTCATAGAAACATGCATAAACATAAATAAGGAAACATAATAAAATATGCATCCCAACTATTATGGTCAAAGATGCAATCTTTGAGCAACAAGGAATCCTTCCAAACGCGAAATCCTTAAGCAATAAGGAATCCTTCCAAACTTGAAATCCTTCGGCTATACTTGTGTAGAAGACTTAGATAGTTTGAATCAATCAAGGAAACCAAAATCCAACCATGCCTAGGCAAGAAATTTCGGATGTAACATATTCCCGCGTAAACTGCACAGCCTTCAGTATTTTGGTCATATCTTCTTCATCTGACCTCCAATTGAAGTGATTCAAATCATGTTGGATTCGAAATTCAATTATTTACAACTTTTGTGAAGAACACATTTTCTAATTCTAATGTTTACTAGGTCGAAATAGCCCTGCAATCAGACCCTACTAATTTGGAAAAAATCTGTTGAGAGCCAAATAACTTGTATCTTTTGTATCAACCATCTTCGATCTTCGAATAACTGTCGAATGCTATTACAATCGAAAAACATACAAATATTATCTTATGTCTCCATTGGAGTTCACATGCTACGTTAATTATTACAATCACGAAAAATAATCGTGGCACCCAATAAATAACACATGCTACGTTAATTATTACAACTGCAAAAAATAATCGTGGTACCCAATAAGTAACAATAACCACGAAAAAATTATTGTGGGATCCAACCACACAAAACCAATAAAAATCATGTGACCATAATAGCTGGGTAAGAACGCTACAAAACAAAGGTTAGCACAGTTCTACGTTCTACCATCTATAACCTACGGACAACATGGCATGTTTAATCCATACGCATGATTACAGCCTGCTCTGACACCACTTTTAGGAAACTGAATCCCTAAGACCCAGTAATGATGCGTACAAATTAGATAACAAAAATTGTAAAACCCTATAAAGTGGAATTAGGGTTCTACCTCAACTCCCTGCGACACAAATGCTGGTTGAACTTGTTATAGCACGCCTTGCTATAAACCACGAATACTGCTCGACCGTACCTTACGATCTTCTATCGTATTCCCTCCACGTCTAAAACATGAACCAAGTGTGGATTCTTTCGTGATCTGTTTGCTCTCTCTAAGCCTACCTCTATTTACTGAATAATAGAAAAACATTAACCTGACCTAGAGAGTATAACGTGTATATGTAGGGCTACGATAGGGACCTAAGGAGTAATAGGTTTGGGCTCCCAGTGTAAATAAGAAAACTTAATCCCACCAGGATTCTATTTCTTATTTCACTAATTATAATTCACCCCACTACAGAATTATAATTGCACTTCCGTCCTTATCTCAATTATATTACGAGCTCCATGATATTAAATATTTATTAATCTCCCCACGTTAAGATTACAGATACCCGTTGATTAAAATAAATTACTAACACAAAGATGATGAGAGAGAGAGAGGAAATCGCACAACTATGGGGGGAGAGAGAGAGAGAGAGATATGAAAACCATCTCCACTAACCCCCATGTAAATTTACTGAAAGGCCCCTACACATAAGACAAATCAAAATGGAAGACAGGCCAAAAAATGGACATGGAGGAAAAATGGCAAAAGTCAGAAAGGGCAAAATGGTAATCTAAGCAGGCTCACTTTTTCATCCACTGTAGCCATAAAATGACGTTATATGACGTTATTGCCCCCAGGGGCATAAGTTGGAGCTCCCCAATTGAGGGGCATGATTGCAAAAGTTGGCCAAAAATGTTGTAAACCTAAAATTACCAAAAGGCCCCCCACACAGGACAAATAAAAATGGAAGACAAGCCAAAAAATGGACAAGGAGGAAAAATAAAAAAAGTCAAAAAAGGCAAAATGGTAATCTTTGCGGGCCCACTTTTTCATCCACTATAGCCGTAGAATGACGTTATTGCTCCCAAGGCCATAACTTGGAGCTCCCCAATTGGAACTTAGTAGATCATTGTCCAACCAATTTTAATTGGGATATGGATGCTGTTTGAAATCCATCAGCTCCACAGCCCGACAAAGTAGCAAAGGTACTGATGCCTTTAAAATGGATTTTCTAGCAGAGAGCAACTATTAAACGTATCGAACTAAAAATTAATTGGCAATGAGTTGAAGGACTGCCCACAACATTTGCATCATCATTTGAATAATAGAATTAGAATTGAAAGTTGAATAAATATAGCACGTAAGTTTTACCCTCGTTGCTTCTCCGTGCGACTGCACCGACGGAGACTGGCCCATTACGTACAACTTTATCAACTAAATCTGATCGGTGATAAGCACCACCATCTCTCGCGCATATTCAGGCGTCACTTGCATGGCAAAGAAAATGAATCAGTCGATATAGCGAGAACGCCAATCATCAAGATGATCAAGCGATTCATACCTCAACTGTGAACGCCAGAGGCTCAATCGCTGGCCAAGGGATCTCCACGAAGCTAAAGACTCCCTCAGCAGTAACAACGTCCACCTCCTAGGAAAGCGTAGGCAAGGTAGCCCCGCCACGGCCTGTAGCGCCACCTCGGCCTCGGCCCCTACCTTCACGGCCACCACCTTTACCACCCCTAGCTTGCTGCTCTGCCTCCCAAGTAGTGTGGATCCCAAAGCTCCCTATCAGGGACCGAACCCTATACTTTGCATAGTCCGCATCCGCTTGAAGAAGCTGCTCTAGCAGAGAGTCTGATCTCGTTAATTATTCCACCTCCCTCAAGGTGTATTTCTCGGTCCTCTGCACGAGCGGTGGAAGCAGTCCAGGAACCACAAAAGCAGTAAGGCCCATAGATTTGTGTGACACCCGGTCACCCAGGTACCACTATTAGTCGTAGGGTGACTCAAGCAGCACTCTCCCCCTCATCACCTCATTGCTCTAAGTGAGGTAAGGAGCCTCGAGTCGATCCCAAACGCGCCAGTAAACCTGCAACCAAAGGCAAATAGCATCAGCAAACAGTTGAATTGAAATGCATAGGAAGCATGGTAACGAAATCAAAGGAAGTTTCCATACCTTGTCGGGCCTTTGCTCATCCAAGTTAAGGCAATAGCCGTCTAGGTGCCCTTTCCCCTTCTTCGCCCTACGATACTCCTTCGCCCATCAAAGGGCTTGAGGGAGTATCACAGAGCCAGGACAGGAGGTCTCGGGAGGGTACATGTTTTATACCTCATATGTCCAAAGCTGCAAGGTTCGAAATGCAAGAGTTAGTACGAAATATGCGCAAGTGTATTGAAACTAGCTTATGATAAAGGACGAAAAGCTTGAGGTATACCTCCCAGATGCGCTAGTGGTCACCTAAACTCTTCCCTTGTAGACACCCCAATTTGGCCTAATGATTAATTCAAGTCCCACCTTGGGGACCATCCCGATGATGAATGGATACAGTGATTGCTGATTGACTTCTCACAAACCCATGGACTTTTGGTGAGTACTTCTAGCCACTTAGAGGACCCAATTCAGAGCCAAATAGCCTTTCAGATAGAAATACAGCATCATAGGAAAATACATCTGTTGGCCGCAGGATTGATCTCACGGCCTCCACTTCCTTTCTTCACTTGTGAAACATGGTATTTGAAAATCTCTCTAAGAGATCGATTCCTTGCCTGCGAGATGCCTATCATTTAGACAGAAAATACATCACTCGCAAAAGATGAGTTAGTCATTTTTCGAAGAATTGACAAAAGCAAAAGTTACGAGAATTATTGCTCGTCCCCTCTGACCCAAAAGTCATCAATATAAGGGACATGATATCTCAAAATCCCTAAAGCACGGCAAAGAGAATTGGAATACGGCAAAAGCAAAAGAAAGGCATAAATCAGATTCAAGCATAAAAGGGGAGGGAAACATGGAACGCCACTTGGCTAAAATAAAAGTCCAGCTCCTTCAGAAAATAAAAGTAGTGGCCGAGTAATCGGATCCTCGGCCGTGCTATCGCCTCCAGGCCTAACAAACTTTTTAGTAAAGGACGATCAATTGCTCGGCCGCGTAACCGATGCCACGACCGGTGTTTCTTTTATCTACCTAAGAACTTTGTTTTTGCTGAAAAACCTTTTTTTAGGGTTATTGACTCTTATGACCATCCAAAATAGAAAATACCCGTTCAAAATAGTTTTCAGCCATTGCATACAATCTTAAAGTACCTCGGGTACAATACATAGGACAAAGAGTTTACATCACAGAATATGCTGAGGTTGCTTCATAAAATACATATTCTTGTCTGTTTTAAGAACTAACAATGCAAGAACAAAAGGAAAAGGCAAATTCTAAACTACTGCCCACGACCTCTGTTGGCTACCTGTCAAGAAGAAGAAGGATCGAAGCACTCAGGAACTGGGACACGAATCATCCACCCTTCACCTCCATCATCAGCTCTAGCACCTTCATCTTCATCACCAGCCCTTGCACTCTCACCCTCGGCGACACCAACACTCTGAGTAGCGGACACCATCGGTGCCAGCTCCGCTTCAAGTTGTGAGACACGAAATATGGATATTCAAGGTCACACAAAGATATGGAATGGTAAAGGGAAAGTTGAAGAATACATACCTCAACTATCCGGCCATGTTGCCTCCTAAGCAGAGCCTTTACACTCTAAAATGCACGTAACCACTCTTGAACTATGTCAGCAGGCACCTGCAAAGGAAATTATGGCATTTACACCAAGGTATGAGAGGATTACCAAAAGAAACAAAAGCAAAGCAACCAAATTCCACAATGTTACCTGTTTAATTCCGGCAGGTAGCACATAGAGCTGCGTGGCACATGGGGTTAGCGTCAAACGCTCCTCTTCTCCATTGGTATTGTGGAAGGAAATGAAGTTAAGAGCTCGAGGCCAAACAAGAGGAGCAGCAATGGTGGTGGTGGTAGGAAGAGTCAGCGAAGCCAGACGAAAAGCCAAGTAATCTCCCGCTTCAAGAAAATTCATGGCCAGTTGTCTTTCAAGAGCAAGGAACAAGCTTTCTCCCGTCAAGAGGTGAATCGATCTCATACCAGCTGGAGGAGGAAGAGGAACAAACTGCAATGCCTCTTTGCGTGGGAAATACTGACTAGCCACTCTTTCCCCGAGGTACCAAGCTCTCGAGAAAGGCCCCTCTAAAAGGAAATGTTGGTTGTCCAAAGCCTGAGCCGAGGTCAACTCTAGAGGGGCACCGTCAAGCAGGGTTTCCCGTGGATCAAATCATACCCATGGTAGGAGAAATAACTTCAATATAACAAAGTGGAAAGATGGCATGAAGATGAAAGGGTAAAATGTGTTATACCCCACCATCAAATGGTCCAAAACCCGTCTCCAAGCCAGTAGGTCCATAGCAGGCGACCATGTCCTCCGAATTCTTTTTAGCTAGCGGGCTGCCTGTGGGACGAACCTAAGCCCAAAGCTGCAGGAAAAAGTAAAAACAAGCATGTGTTATGAAAGCTAAAGCAGTAAAAGAATGATGAAGAAAAAACATATACCTCAAGAACGCGGTGATGTCCACCCAGTGATAGGCTAACACCCCGAGAGCGAGCACTTAAGTGCCCATACAGGGTAGCCAAAGAGTCCCCTAGTCAAACTCCGTTATAGTCTCTAGATTTACTAAAGCAACTAGAAATTGAATATGCACGAAATTCTCCTTGTTACTGAACAAGGTTTAGCCCAGAAGGTAAAGAAGAAAAGCCCTCACCAATTGCTGCGTTGACACCTCTGACTCGATGCCTACACAATCAAATTGTTCTTGAAGCCAGGAATAAGTAATGTGGCCACCTACTAGCACTTCAGGAACTTTCCTTAGAAGATGTTTGAGAGCACCCTCTCGCTCATGAATCCTTGGGTCTATCGAAAGGGGTTCACCACCAACCCTCAAACCTGTAAGCAGAGCGAAATCATCCAGTGTGATTGTCATCTCTCCAGCCTCGGGAAAATGGAAAGTAGTCATGGCATCCCACCACCACTCCACCAGTGTTGTAGTCAATCCCAACTCCGCTTTTGGGAGATGAAAGCCAAGTATCAATTGCTCGAAGCCAGCCAAAGCAACTGCATCTTTGGCATTCTGAGAAAGCTTCTCGTACCACTCATAAACCTGGGGACAACTCCCCCACATGCGCAACTTCTCATTTGCCAAGCAAAATGCAGAAAAGAATCAATACAATGACATAAGGGGATCGCCAATATAGGGGGCAATTTCTAAAAACCCAATTTCATTTTCAAATATCAATCATTGCTTTATAAATTCTTATGCAAACAATATCATTGGCAGGAGAGAATTTACCTTCACATTGGTAAAACCAAAGTGTTGCTTCAACTTTGTATGAAAAACCTCAGGCGGGACATTACTAAGGGGAGGATGATACCGCAGTAAGCTGCCACATCTGATTATGTGAATTGGAGGGACATACGTAGCGGCGTCAAACGGCAGCAACACATCATTGCTCGTATCAGAAGGAGTCTCAAACTCTATCTCAGAAGGATTGGGTTGCGAAGAGCTTCCTTCGACAGTGGGTGTAAAGCGGCTCGAGCGAAGAACGCGAGTACCTAAAACACCACTAAGAACCGCGGCCTCGACGGCTGGAGCCTTGCTCCCATCCCTCGATGCAACAGTAGAAGACGAAGGAACATCAGACATGGTGGTGGTGTCAATCAGAGGAGGGGGAGGCGATAAATCCATGGAAAGGAAGCTGTAAAAATGGCAACAAAAGGGGAGGAAGAACGCGGAGAGAAAGAGCGACGGTGGTCAGAAAAAGAAGAGGGGGGCAATCACCTCATTTGGTTGGAGGAGAGAAAGAGGAAGAAAGAAGGGATAGCAGCAACATCAGATCTTGCTCAGTGCACCAATCGAGCAATTATGAAGTTCTGGGTCCACGACCAACAAAACCAAGGATGGAAGATAATTAAGCCTTGAGGGCATCCCCGAGCACATGAAATCTCAAGCACAGACGTCAAACCCACATTGGAACTTTTCTAAAGTAGCACGTTCACCAATTACTGGTCACTTGACCTTTTGAGGATTATGAATTCCGAACTCTTGCTCCCGAAACACAAGGATCCTTAATACCTTATACTCAGGCTCCATACCCAATTGCTGTATTCTAGAAGTACGATAGCCGTCACATCCTGTACTCCCTTAGCAGGCTCTATGCCCATAAGCTCACTATCACTCAGCAATCATGCGCTCATCACTACTTAGCAGCTCCATGCTCTCCGTCTTGACCATTTAGCAGCTCCATGCCCACTACTTCAACCATTCAGCAACTCTGCACTTGCTCATTAAACAAGCCCCGAGCTCATTATCTTAGCATCCCTATGCTCACTTCCAGTAGCTCTATGCTCACTCACTCAGCAGCTGTACGCTCATGATCTCAACAGTTCCATACTCACCATCTCAACAGATCCATGCTCATTATTTCATGCTATCAAGCTACTCAGCGGCTCTATGCCCACAAACTCAATGGGTCAATGCCCAAACTCAGTGGCTCTTTGCCCACAAACTCAGCAGCTCTACGCCCATAAGTTCAGCGGCTCCGTGCTCACTATCTCAATTGGCTCCGTGCTGTAACAATCAACAAGATATCATCTGTTCTCAAGCTCTAGGCCTTGATGCTCAAAGTCCAACACTTTGAATGCTCGAAGCTCTTTGAAAGCCCAACCACTATGTATTGGATTCTCAAGTTCTACACTTGAATTCTCAAGCCCTGCGTTTGAATGACCAACCACTGCGTATTGGATGCTCAAACCCTGTACTTTGAATGCTCGGATTCTACCCTCCGAATGCTCGAGCTCTACGCTCTGAATGCTCAAGTCCAGAACTTGAAAAAAGCTCTATGCTTAAAAAAACACACACGCACAGGCCCATGCACAAAAGCATCAATTGCATCACCATTGTCATCATCAAGTCTGCATCACCATTATCATATCTAATCATCATCATTAACATATCTAACCATCGCCATTATCATATCTACTTGCCATCATATACATACTATGTTTTTTGCATCTCCTTCACTCATGAAACAGGTCAATCCTGCATACAATCAGCTTCGTGCCTCAGTTTTATTGATCGGTCACGTACCTCGATCCTCTGGCTCCCTCCAAAATTTGTAGAAAATGGAAAAGCTCTGTCCTCAGACCTTTGGGCTCTTGCTTTATAACTGTGATCGGCTTTGTGCCTAGATTTGATCAATTCAAGCTCTGTGCCCCGACTCCTTAGGCTCTTGCCTTATGATTGTAACCGGTTTCGCACCTCAGTTCTCTCATGTCAAGCTCCGTGCTCTAGTTACTGACCTTGTGCCACCATATCTCAAAACCGGCATCCAATCCAGAAGATGGTTTGAATTCCACCCCAATTACATCAATTCCATCAAACTCATTTGCAAGGATAGGCTACCCAATCGAGTTCCCCCCTAGTTAAAAAGTAAGGATGATCATGAAAAGCAATCGACCTACCCGCTGTGTATTGATCTACCCCAAATTACTGAGGGTGCTCTCCGCAAAAATCCCCCTACAGCCACGCACTCCTTCAACTACTCTCCACCAAAATCCTGGCACAACCTAGGTACATCTTCTGTCCTCAACCTTATGCTATTTTATTTTTCTTTTTTGCCCTGAACTACGATTGGTCTAAATTTGCCTTGAGGAATAAGTAGGAAGCCTCCCGGCCCGACTATAGCTATAACCTTTTTCAAAAACTCTTGGAATGGTGGTTCGACCAAATTGAGTTGTTTTACGGCTTTGATTCTTATTTGACATGTCTTGCAATCCGTCTAAGTTCAGTCAAAGAGGAGCATCTGTAAACACCCCAATTTGACCCAACGATTATTTCAAGTCCCACATTGGGGACCATCCCGATGATGAATGGCTACAATGATTGCTGATTGACTTCTCGTAAACCCATGGACTTTTGGTGAGTACGTCTAGCCACTTGGAGGACCCAATTCAGAGCCAAATAGCATTTCAGACAGAAATACAGCATCCTAGCTAGGAAAATACTTCTGTCAGCCACAAGATTGATCTCACGGCCTCCACTCCCTTTCTTCACCCGTGAAACATGGTGTTAGAAAGTCTCCCTGAGAGATCGATTCCTCGCCAGCAAGATGCCTATCATTTAGATAGAAATACAACATCGTAAGTAAAAGCTCGCAAAAGATGATCTAGTCATTTTTCAAAGAATTGACAAAAGCAAAAGTTACGAGAATTATTGCTCGTCCCCTCTTACCCAAAAGTCATCAATATAAGGGACATGATATCTCGAAATCCCTAAAGCATGGCAAAGAGAATGTGGAAGACAGCAAAAGCAAAAGAAAGGCATAAATTGAATTCAAGCATAAAAGGGGAGGGAAAAAGGGAACGCCACATGGCTAAAATAAAAGTCCAGCTCTTTTAGAAAATAAAAGTAGTGGCCGGGCAATCGGATCCTAGGCCGTGCTATTGCCTCCAGGCCTAACAAAGTTTTTAGTAAAGGATGATCAATTGCTCGGCCGCGTAACCGATGCCACGGCCGCTGTTTCTTTTATTTACTAAAGAACATTGTTTTTGCTGAAAAACCTTTTTTTAGGACTCTTATGACTGTCCAAAATAGCAAATACCCGTTCAAAATAGTTTTAAGCCATTGCATACAATCTTGAAGTATCTCAGGTACAATACATAGGACAAAGAGTTTAAATCACAGAATATGCTGAGGTTGCTTCATAAAATACATATTCTTGTCTGTTTTAGAACTAACAATGCAAGAACAAAAGGAAAAGGCAAATTCTAAACTACTGCCCACGGCCTCTCTTGGCTATATGTCAAGAAGAAGAAGGATGGAAGTGCTCAGGAACTGGGACACGAATCCTCCGTCCTTCACCTCCATCATCAGCTCCAGTACCTTCATCTTCATCACCAGCCCTTGCACTCTCGCCTTCGGCAGCACCCGCACTCTGAGTAGCGGACACCGTCTATGCCTGCTCCGCTTCAAGCTGCGAGACACAAAATATAGATATTTAAGTTCACACAAAGATATGGAATGGTAAAGGGAAAGTTGAAGAATACGCGCCTCAACTATCCGGCCACGTTGCCTCCTAAGTAGAGCCTCTATACTCTAAAATGCACGTAACCACTCCTGAACTATGTCAGCAGGCACCTGCAAAGGAAATTATGAAACAAAAGCAAAGCAACCAAAAGAAACAAAAGAAATAAAAGAAAAACAACAAAATTTGACAATGTTACCTAATAATTCCGATTGGTAGCACGTAGAGCTGGGTGGCACATGGGTCAGCGTCAAACGCTCCTTTTCTCCATTGGTATTATGGATAAAAATGAAGTTAGGAGCTCGAGGCCAAATAAGACAAGCAGTAGTGGTAGTGGTGGTAGGAAGAGTCAGCGAAGCCAGACGAAAGGCCGAGTAATCTTCCACTTCAAGAAAATTCATTGCCAATTGTCTTTCAAGAGCAAGGAACAAGATTTCTCCCATCCAGAGGTGAGTCGATGTCATACCAGCCGGAGGAGGAAGAGGAACAAACTGCAATGCCTCTATGCGTGGGAAATATTGACTAGCCACTCTTTCCTCAAGGTACTAGGCTCTTGAGAAAGGCCCTTCTAAAATGAAGTGTTGGTTGTTCAATGCCCGAGCTAAGGTCAACTCTAGAGGGGTGCCATCAAGCAGGGTATCCAATGGATCAAATCGTACCTGTGGTAGGAGAAATAACGTCAAATAACAAAATGGAAAGATGGCATGAAGATGAAAGGGTAAAATGTGTTATACCCCACCGTCAAACGGTCCAAAACTAGTCTCTAAGCTAGTAGGTCCATAGCAGGCGACCGTGTCCTCTGAATTCCTTTTAGCAAGCGGGCTGCCAGTGGGAAGAACCTAGGTTCCCCATGCCTAGACAACTAGGTTTGAATCTCCAACTACTTTGAGCTTCTCGACCCCTAAAGCAATAGCAGCTTCCATTCCGACAATGCAGGCCTCATACTCAACTTGATTATTGGTAACATCGAAGTTTAACTTGAAGGCAAGCAGAATATGAGCGCCGGTGGGTGTGATCAGCAACACTCCAATCCCGAACCCTTTTTGATTAGCAGCCCCATCAAAATAGAGCGTCCAAACTTCCTCAACTATAGTCAGCACATCCTCATCAGGGAAAGTGAAGTTCATGTCTTCCGGGCCGTCGATCGGGTGATCAGCCAAGAATTTTGCCACAACACGGCCCTTCACAGACTTCCTCATGACGTATTGAAGATCGAACTCAGCTAGCAAAAGCAACCAACATGCTAGCTTATGGGTGAGCGCGGGTTTCTCGAACAGATACTTGATAGGATCCATCCGAGAAATCAGTCTCACCAAATAGGCTAGCATGTAGTGTCTAAGCTTTTTAGTAGCCCAAACCAGTGCCCAACATGTCTTTGCCAGAGGGGTATAGCGCTCCTCAGACCCCACCATCTTCTTGCTCAGATAGTAAACAGCTTTCTCGACCCCATTATTCCCTTCTTGCTCAAGTAGACATCCCATGGCCATTGGAGTGATCGACAGGTAAAGAATCAACGGTTGACCCAGGTGTAGGTGACATTAGCACAGGTGGATTCTGCAAGTATCTTTGAATAGACTCGAAAGCGGCCTGGCACTTTTCTGTCCACTCGAACGGGACACCCTTTTTGAGTAAACGAAAAAGCGGCTCACAAGTCAGGGTTAGCTTGGCGATAAACCTGCTGATAAACTGTACCTTTCCTAGAAAACTTCACACGCTTTTCTCGGACTTCGGTGGTTCCATCTCGAGAATTGCCTTGATTTTGGATGGATCTACTTTGATACCTCTCTCAATGATTAGAAACCCCAACATTTTGCCTGCTGTGACCCCGAATGTGCACTTTTGCGGGTTTAAACGTACGTTGTACTTGCGAAGCCTTTCAAGAAACTGCCTGAGTGAAGGAAGATAATCCTTTTCCTCTTTTGCCTTCACAATCATGTCGTCGGTGTAGATCTCAACGGTCTTGTGGATAAAGTCATGAAACAAGGTCATTTAGGCCCTTTGAAAAGTGCAGCCGGCGTTCTTCAGTCCAAATGGTATCTTCACATAGCAATAAGTGCCCCATTCTGTAACAAACGTCGTTTTCTCTTGGTCCTCGGGTGCCACAGAGATCTGGTTGTATCCTGAGAATCCGTTGACAAAAGAGAGCAAGGCATGCCCCACCGTGTTGTCCACGAGCACGTCAATGTGTGGCAAGGGAAAACTGTCTTTGGGACTTTTCTTGTTCAAGTCCCTGAAGTCGACGCAGACTCGGATTCTTCAAGCTTCCTGCATCAATCTGCATCAATGTTGGCGACCCACTTTGGGATACTCTACGACCCTCAAGAATCCTGCATCAATCTACTTGGTAACCTCCTCTTTGATTTTCTAAACCCAGTCCAGCCTCATTCTGCAGAGCTTCTGTTTGACAGGAATAGCCCCGGGCTCTAGTGGAATTCAATGCTGTACTATTTCGGGATCAATGCCGGGCATATCCTTGTGAGACCATGCGAAGACCTCGAGGAATTCTTTGAGCAGCTCGATTGTTCCAGCGTGATTCTCCGGGGACAGATTTGAACCAATTTGCATCATGCGGGGGTCATCCTCGTCCTTCAAGTTTACAAAAATTACTTTTTCTTTTAGAGGCTAAGCATGCCTTTCGTCTTCCCTTTCGATGAGGGAACACAACTGAGCCGGATGTTCTCGTCGAAGTCTGTTCCTTCATCGTCAGGGTCAAACACAGTTTATATAGAAGCTAGCAAAGTAATCAGAAGTAGGATCATGCATTTCATAAAGCCCAATAGGGTTGCCAAGTACAGTCGACTCGAATTCGAAGTAAAAGCCGATGTGGAGGGCCGAGAGGCACAAACTTTGACTTTGAGCTAGACCTAGACTTGACATACTCTGTGTCCGATTTAGACATATCATCGATACATGTCAGGCGTAGAGTGAAAATGCAGTTATTAATACTTCCCTTCGCCTCCAATATGAGAGAAGTAGGATCCTCGAGAACGTCCGATGCGTCGGGCCCAAGCATCAGCACTTCAGCCTCTTCGCCTTCGCCAGCCAAACCTACCTAGGAGAACAGCATCTCCAAATTTCCCTAATCGAAAGCCTTCAGCCAATCAGCCTTTTCCTTGATCCGAGCCAACTGTTTCTTGAACTCCCCCTTAGCGAGCTCCTCTTTGGCTAACTCTTCTTCGGCGTCAGACCAGGTATCTACAGCAAAGATTTCAAAACTTGGTAGCCAAGTGCAAGTTTTTGGATCCCAGAGCGGCTCTATCTATCCCGAGTAAGCGGAGCCTCCTCCTTCCCGAACAAAGTAGCTATCAGGATTACCAAAAAGAGTTCGAGGTTTTCCCGTATCTTTCCTTTTTTTGGCGCTTTTGGCCTGTGGAGTGTAACCTAAACCAAAACGGCTTTCGGTGAAAGGAAAGACAGGGAACTCAGGGATCCCTTGCTGGTTGATCCCAAGTCCTAAGCCAGGCATGAATGACATTTTTCTCATCATTTCGAGAGCAATTGAACTTATAGTAAAATCATCATCCATGGCAATGGAGAGGACTGAGCCCGAACGTGTCAAAAGAGAAGCCCCCAAAGTTTGAGTCTTCTTCCCCGTGCATGATCCCCAAAATAGGCATTCCATCATCCGTGAGCGAGCGGATCCCAGAATCCCTGCAAATTGTCAAAGTTTCGGTAGGGAGTCCCAGCATAACCTTTTGATGCAGAGTCGAAGGTACCGCCATGATGTCGGCCCCATGAAGCCACGGCCTGCCCAGCAGCAGATTAAAGGTAGCAGGGACATCGACCACGTGGAATTCTACGTCCATTTCGAAGCCCTTAGGATCGAGCTTGAGGATCAGAGTCCCTTCCACCACACGGCGAGTGCTGTCATATGCTTTAACTGCCAGATTAGAAGGTGTCAAATCATTCTTTGTAAGTCCCAAGCGGTAGGCGACCCTCATTGGGCAAACATTAATGGCAAAACCATTGTCAATTAGCACAGTCGGCACCCCATGTCCCCGACACTTGCCGGTGATGTGCAACGGGCGATTATGAGTAGTTCCTTCGATGGGTAGGTCCTTCTTGGTAAACGTGACGGAGTGTTTGGAGACAAGTGGTAGTACAAGAGCGATCATGGCTTCGGGGGTAATGTCAATTGGTACTGTGAGTCGGGCCAATGCTGAGGATAACTTTTCAGCGATGCTCCTTTGACGACGATAGCAAACCCCAGATAGACACAACGGTAGGGATCCGTTCGAGCTGTTTCAGAATAGCGTCTTCTTCGGGAGCCCCACCTGGAACAATCGGATCATTCCTCTGAGCAGCGGGAGCGATGGTCTTCTGAGCAAGTGCGTTGGACGAGCTTCGGCCTGCAGATTAGATGGCTAGAATACTCGGCCACTCCTCGTGACGTTGGCAACATCCCACTAGGAAGCCGAATCAACAAAATCCCATAGATCAGCTGGCACATCCTCCAACTTGCGTTTTCCTTTGTCAATCGATGCAACTGCTACGGACGAGTCTAGTCCCAGAGCTGATTTCCACTCCAAATCTTCCATCACTAAACCCTCCCAAAAAGCAGGATCTTATGCAACATCTTCTTCAAAGGGTGTTCCTGGATTGGTGACAAATGGAACATCCCAAAATCCTCCATCGACCGAGAGTGGTGTTGACAGTCCACACCTCGCTTCCCATGTTCAAATCGACAATGTTGTCCACATCCCAAATATCGGCAGGCGGTGGAGTTTTGACGGTGGAGTTTTGACGGTCTCATTTACATCCCAAAGATCATCGAGAGGTGCATCCAAGACCATGATCGAGCAATCATCCCCAGGAGCAGAAACGATAGGGTGAGGTTGTTCCACAGAAACGATGTCAAGGGTAGGGTCGAACTCATGGATATGGTGATCGATCGTGCCTACGATTGAATTTACCAGAGGAAGCATGGCATCGAGTGGGCGACGGACGTCGGGCACAACTTCCCCTTCTTGATAGTAGCCCCAATACTCTTCGTTGATATCAATCTAATCTAAATCAGCCTTAAGACCTTGACCCATTTGCCATGCATCAGGCTGCAGATCCCATACGTATTCTTCAACTTCTAACTCGATTTGGCCTAGTTTAGGCTAGTAGAAAATGCACGAATAAAGAGAGACCATCCAAAGGGTCAGCCTGTGCTGCATTCCATTCGCCTTCCCATTGGTTTAACAACATCTGATTGACCTGAGGGTGTGCAGGAAACCCCATGTTGTATTGCTCGATCCAATCGGTACAAAGCTCCTCCCATTCCATAGCTTTGTCCTCCATGGCCCATCTGGCTGCCATCATGTTTATGCTTGACTCAGAGGAAAGGGTACGATTGGTCTAGGATTGTTGGCTGAGGTAATATGGTCGGTGGGGTTGAATATGGTGGAGTTGAGAGTTATCTGGTTTACTTGAGGGTTAAAGTCGTGTTTAGGCAAGGAATTGGTAATGACATTGGGTTTAGTAGGTGGAGTTGGAAGGGTACCATTGTCCACCAAATCTTGTATCGCATGTCGAAGGTGGTAGCAAGAGTCAATGTAATGGCCGGGCATCTGGTGGTAAGCACAGAAAGCATTAGGGTTATGGCTCGGGGTGGATTTTAAGGAAGTGGAGTCAGGGCTAGAGGCCTAAGATGACCGGTTTTGACTAATTTCTCCAATACCGAGGAAAGTGGTGCCTCAAAATTGGCAAAGTTACAGGGTTGGTTGCTATTTCAGGGTCTTTGAGGGGTTTGAACTTGGTTGACATCGGCGATGTGATTGGAGCTTTGGGCAGAGGCGTTGTTATTGGCAGAAGTTGCCTTGGCATAATTGTTACCGCCAAGCAGAGTAGTGCTGTTTCTAGTATACGCACGGGGTTTTGACTTTGAAGCCGAGGTGGAAGAGGAGGTGTCACTTCTGGGTAGAACACCCATTTGGAGAGCTTCTTCGATGGCTAGGCCGGAATCATAGAAAGTCTCGAAGTTCGCCCCTTGAACCAATACAAGGTTTTTAGCAAAGTCCGACTGCAGGTTGCAGGAGATGTTGCAGATTTGGTCCTTTTCGCTCGAGCGATCGGTCATGGGAGCTGCCTTGGCCCTCCACCTCTGGATAAAGTCCGCAAAAAACTCTTTTACATTCATCTTTGTTGATTCCAATTCCCGGGTGGTCATTTTGAGCTGAGCATTGTAACTATACTAAGCATTGAAGGCAGTGCCAATATCTTCCCATGTTCTTCTTTTGGCAATGTCGATTGACAAGAACCACTGGAAGGCAAGACCAGTGAGGGTTTGTGGAAACAGTTGAGCCATCGTGTCTTCCTTAACCCCGTGTAATTTGATTGCACCGTGATAAGCCAAAAGGTGAGTTTTTTGATCTCCGGTCCCATCGAATTTCGCAAAGTCGGGCATCTTGAATCGTTCGGGCAACCTTGCATTCAGGAATGGACAAAGGTGATCCATGTCTAGCCCTCCTGCCCCTTTCTTTTCGGACTTAGAGACTGCTTCTTCCAGTTTTGCCATTTTGACGATCAACTTAGCTATTTCCGGGTTCGGAGCAAGGTTTTCGACCAAGGGAACTTCTTCGGCCGCGACTTCCCGCTCGCGCCTTTCACCACCTCCCCCTCTTACTACAAGAGGAAGTCGCTCCTTGATTACGGTGCAAAGATTAGCCATAGAGGCATCGGCCTGGTCGGCCCTTTGCTTGCATGATGGCTAAGTTGTGCTGGAGATCTGCCAAAACAATAGCAAGATTCGGAGGTGGAACATCTGTCATGGCTAGAGCTTCTATTTTAACAAGCTTTGGCGATGCAGGAGGAGACATAGTAGATGGAGGGGACTCGTACAGAGTAGTCGTTGGCGAATCCTCCCTTGACAAAGTGCAGGTCAGAGCTTCCGTTGTGACTGACTGAGAAGCGAAACCCAAATCGAACCTTCAAACAGACCCGACGGACGATCCCAAGTAGATTTGGCTCTTGATTTCTGACCCTTGCTTTGATAGTGGCATGGCTAGACAGCAAAGTATAAGAGCTCAGTGATAGCCTGTAGCAATTTATTTCAAAAGAATTGACAGAATGGAAAATGCATATGTCGTCGGTGTCCTCCTAGACTCTATAACTAAAGAGAGTCCATCTAATGACATTCGAACGTCGTCGAGGATCCTCGGATAATCTTTTCGAACAATATGTCCTTATTTGAATCAATTCGTGCTAAGAGATATCGAAAGCCTTTGACTATTCCGCTCTCGAAGTTTCAACTTTTGGAAGCGGAACAACTCGGTAAAGACGACATGATACTTTTAACTGATGTGGCGTAAGTAGCATTGTGCCGGAACTTGAGCAGTGTAAGTGATTAGCACTTTTAACCTAGATGGTGTGAGTATCACGGCATTCTTTTCGTTGTTCCTTGTTTTCTGTTTGAAACATTGATCGGGCTTTAGACAAGGACTTAGAAAGTATCGATTTCCCAAAAATCTCGTTAATCCAAGGACTTTGAAAATTGATAACATGCAACATCGGGATGCATGACTCGTCATCGGGCCAAGGCAATGTCAAACGAGCGTAAGACAGACTCGACAAGAGACATCCTAAAAGCCGCCCTAGCATGCTCTTACGCAAAACGGTATGAATGTATGTATAGGCATGCAATAGGGAAATCAAAAACACATAGACAGTACATGGGGGTTAGATGCAAATAATCCTACCCTGCGGGTTCCTGTTCTAGGTTGAAAGGTTCTAGTGCTTTGTACGCATGTAGAGGCTGGTTTTGGTTTAGGGGGTTTCTCTGACTAGAGCCGTGATATACCTCCCACTCCAACGCGTGGAGCAAAGCAATGGTCGAACGGTAGTACGACTCATCATTGTCCAAGGTTGTTGGGCGTTCAAGGACCCCGGGCTCTAATAAATTGTGCAGATTACCCAAAACAACTCAACGGGGCTGACCAACATCGATGCGAATGGAAGAATGCCGAAGAATGATTGAATGAGAGAGAAGTGCAATATTTTGAAAAAAAAACGCCTTTTAAAGTTTGGCTCACTTTTATTAATCAACGTTTAGAGAAGACTACACAAGCGAACAATAGTAAAAGCCCCAGTTCAGATTGGTCGGATGCGGAGATCCTATTACATTACCATTCCGTTCTTCAGCAGCGCGGAGTGTACTGTTTTGACAAACTTCTGAAAAATTGTTCATTTATGTATTAACTGCCAAATTTTGATTAATGCGATGAGTCCCCAGCAGAGTCATCACTGTGGGCACATGCCCCGAAAAATTCCATTTTTCATGCATAAAAAAAATCGGGTGCGCCCTTCTTGGAAAGCACGGCGAAACGCTTACAATTTAGAGTCGCCACTCGGGTTTTGCGATGTGCACCCAAGGAACCGAACTTGAAACGTTTTGCTATGTTGCTTGATTTGAAAAAGGCATGTAGACTGGAGCATCGTCACCTTCGATATCTGAGGTTCAGAAGCCAGGTTACGAGAGGGGAAGGGTTTTATGGCACCCCTCTCACCCAATCCGGAGATCGATCTCTACTCGGGCATTTTGCAAAACATTTGTATTTTTCTCTCATTAATCATTTTTTAGCCAATTAGGGCGGGGGAACGTTAAAGCTGTAGCAGTTTGCATTTATATGGCAGAAATGATAATAGATTGAGAACAAGCACCTGTGAGCATTTTAAACAAACTGGAGCACGTTGTACCAGAATGAGGCATGCAAGAGCAAGCTGTATGGACTGGCTAGGCCACTGCATACAGAGACTACTTGTGTGCGCCACAGGGATACTGGCGTGTGCCAGTAAATCTAAACTCATAGCTCCCGTTTCTCAACCCTCTGGGTTCTGGAAGGACCAGTGCATGCCTAAGATAAACCACGCAGTCAATATAGCAGAATAAATATAGTTACAGACAGCAGAGATGATTTTAGAGCCATAAAATAAATAGAACACCCCATAAACAATGTGGGGGATATAAACAGAGGCCAGGATTAGCGAACATGCAAGGCCAGCCATTGGACCCATCGAAACTACCGCACGCCAGTCCAAAGACCTCGTACGCCAGTTACACTACTTGGTCAGTGCTTGGCTTTGCATTATCTAGGCTCTGGAACATGACCAGTAGGATCCCAGAGGCCTTCTAAAATAGAAATAACAGATAAGCAACTACACAGTTCTAAAATACAGAAAGTAGTAAACTGGTTCTTATCATGCTGAAAGGTGATAAAGTGAAAAGAAATCAGAAAGATGGATGATCAATGATCCCCATGCCAGTACTGCACGTATCACCATTACTGGCATACGGCTTATGATCACAAGCGTGCGCCATTGATGACCATACTCGATCCTTGAAATGCTGCCAGCTTTAGGGTCAGGACTGGGATTGATTACCAGCCTTGACCCTGCTAACACCCCTCAGGGGTCAGAACAGGTTGCAGAATAAAAGGTGGTATACCTTTTATGATGGAGTTTGATGGAAGGTTTTGGGCTTTAAACTTGAAGCTTAAAGGATGGATGATGAGTGTGGGGGTGTGGCGAGTGTATGGAGAAGTGTTTGCTTCCTCTTCCAACTGATGGGAGAAGTAAGAAAGCAAAAACAAGGAGAAAGAGAGCTTGAATGCTTTTTATGAGTCTTAAAACTTGTGAATCCATTGCATATAAATGCAAGGAGGTATTTATAGGTCAGAAGTGGACTGAGGAGAGGGCTGATCAGTTGGGTTAAGGGGTGGTTAGGTTAAGGAGAGAAGCCTCCATGCATTAAATGCATGGGACTTGGGTTGAAAGGTGGTGTAGGAGAGAGGGGGAGCCAGCTGCACAATTGTAATCATCGGGGGACTGTAGACTACGTTAGGGTGGCCACAAAAGTCTCAAGCATGTGGTTGAATAGTGATAGTTGACTAACTTTTGACTGGCGTATGCTGACATTACACCTGCGTGCATCGGTGGTAACTGAGTGATCGGTCGATGACTGACACATGGCAGTTGACCGGTGCATGCCAGCACAGTACTGGCGTAAGCAAGTATGGTTTTGCTGAGGCCATTTGGTTCTGGCTTGAAAGGTCTGGACAAGGCTCGACAAAGGTTTGAATGAGGTTCAGGACATTCAAAGCTTAAACACACCAATAACCTCATAATGTTCTTGACCGTAATCATCATTGGGAAATCAAAAACCGTAAGTAAACTAATCTGGACAGTCCAGAATAGGGTGTCTACAGAAACGCTACAATTCAGAGTCGCCACTCGGGTTTGCGGTGAATCACCCAAGGAACCGAACTTGAAACATTTGCTACGTTGTTTGATTTTGAAAAGGCATGGACTGATCCATCGTCCCCTCAATATCTGAGGTTCAAGAGCCAGGTTACGAGAGGGGAAGGGTTTTATGGCACCCCCTCTCACCCAATCCGAAGATTAGTCTCTATTCAGGCATTTTATATAACATTTGCATTTTCCTCTCATTGATCATTTTTTAGCCAGTTAGGGCGGGGGAACAGTTAAAAGGGATTAAAACTGTAACAAGTTTACATTTATGGCAAAATGTGGTGGATGATTGATGGAAACAAAGAATATAGATTGAGAACAAGCACCTGTGAGCATTTTAGACAAACTAGAACACACTGACCCAGGATGGCGCATGCAGGAGAAAACCTGTATGCTTTGGCCAAGCCACTACATATAGAAATGACCTACGTACTCCACCATAGGACTAGCGTGCGCCAATAGATCTATGTTCACAGCTCCTACTCTCAACCCTCTGAGCTCTGGAAAAGACCACTGCACACCCAGCACAAACAACGCAGTTAGTATAGCAGCATATGTATAGTTACAGACAGTATAAATGAATCTGTCGAAACAAAATGGACATAACACCCCATAAACAGTGTGGGGAAACAAATAAAGGCCAAGACTAAGCTACCATGCAAGGGCCAGCCATTGGAGTTTGACCTAACTGTCGTACGCCAGTCATGAAAGGCCGCACGCCAATTACGTCATTTGTTCAATGCTTGGCTTTGCATTATCTGGGCTCTGGATCAGGACCAGAAGTATCCCAAAGGCCTTCTAAAGTAGAAATAACATGTAACCAACTACATAGCTCTAACATACAGAAAATAGTAAACTGGTTATTTACATGCAATAAGGTGATAAAATGAAAAGGAAAGTAGAAAATGGATGATCAATGATCCCCACACCAGTATTGCGCATACTACCATAACTAGCGTACGACTTTATTATACTAGCGTGCGCCATTGATAATCTCACACAATCCTTGAAACCTTGCCAGCTTTAGGGCCAGGACTAGAATTGATTACCAGCCTTGACCCTGCCAGCCCCCTCAAGGGTCAGAACAGAAGGTTACGAAAGTTGGTATACCTTTGCTTTTGAGGTTGATAGTGTGTTTTGAGCTTGAGCTTGAGGTTTGATGGATGGATGATGAGTGAAAGGGGTGCTATGATATGTGGGAGTGTACTCCTTACTTGTTCTTTGAATGAATGAAAAAGAAGAAGCAAAGAACTAAGAAAAGGGAAGGAACTGGGGAACTCTTAATGAGAGTTAACCTTGTGAACCCCTTGCATATAAATGCAAGGGGGGTATTTATAGCCCAAGGGAGGACTGAAGTGGGCAATAACTAGCTGGGTTAAGGGCTAGTTTGGTTAGGATTGATTGGTGCACGCCAGCTTTGTGCCTGTGTGCGCCAGTGGTAACTAAGTCAACGGTCGATGACTGACACATGGCAGTTTACTAGGGCACGCCAGCTGGTATTAGCGTATGCAAGTAGGGTTTTGCTGAGGCCATTTGGTTCTGGCTTGAAGGGTTTGAAAGAGGTTCGACAAAAGTTTGAATGAGGTTCAAGACACTCAAAGCTCATACGCACCAACAATCTCGAAACGTTCTTGACCTTAATCATCATTGGGGAATCAAAGACCGTAAGTAAACTAATCCGGATAGTCCAAAATAGGGTGTCTACAATATTTATTTGTTTTTGAAAACTTAATAATCAATAAATATGTTTGGGCTAAGCATATTTTTGGAGTGAGTAGTCAACCATGGGCTTCGCATAAATGCACATTGTTTTTGAATGCATGCACCTTTCTTGTTGAACCCCACTCATGAGATATATTCGAACATTAGTTGCACCATGCCTTATGACTCTATGATCGCCACATTTACACGTCAGGATTAGAGAGATTATTCAAATTGGATAGTTGGTTCTCATGTCCATTGGAATGTCTCATTTTGTTTCCTCAGCGATTGACCTTTTGGCATCTTGGTTGGATACAGTGTTCTCTTGGTTCTGTTGAAAAGAAAAAAGAAAAAAAAATATATAAGAAATACAAAAGTCTATTTGTGAGATCTTAATGCTTATCCGGATGTTCATCGAGTATTGGACAATTGGGATGAGGTATTCTCCCTCTGAGCGTTCATGTCACAAAATGTATAGACTTTGTGAATGCAACTGTGTTGGACCACTCGCATAGTAACTGAGGATTGGGTATGAGGTACTCTTACTCCCAATATTCGTGTCAAACGGCAGTGGGGTAAAAATATAAAAACACGTGTATTAGTTTGGAAGCATCAATAAAAATTGATATGACAAAATACTCATTGGTTGAAGGGGAGTATTTAATCATTGAGGGGGAGTTATTTCTAAGCCCTAGGATGTCATTCATATCATGCCTGGTTTGACTTCGTGGGAGGAAGGGTGGTTGCCATTCTCATGGAACATGAGAAATCTTGTATCCAAAGATGGTAGTCTTAATATTTCTGACATGTCACACACCCACTATTGTCATTGTCTCATATTGCATGTTGTACTTAATTCCAGATTTATTCATGTTTGGGACACATACAAGTTCACTCATGCATGACAAAAAATTGTAGTGACATTTTTTGATTCTCATGGTTAAGCATTCATCTCTGGATCCATGTGCTTGTCTTCCCCGGATTTAAAAAAAAAAAAAAGCAAACAAAGTATTTTTAGTCCTATAAAAATTTTCTGTGTTTTGATTTGGGCTTATTCATGTGTACTCTATCTTTGTCATTCCATGACAAAAAGAGGGAGTAGTTACTTGACAGATTGTCTTTTCAGTGTTTATTTCTGCAACTTCACAGATCGTGATCAATCTGTTAATGTATTAGTTGTTATGTACGTTTGTCATGGAAGTGCCAAAAGGGGAGATTGTAAGGTCTATAGTTTTGGCAAATCCCATGACAAAATCTCATATTAATTTGTAGCCCTTATTATTGAGTTGTAACTTATTTTCCTTCTATGTTTAGAGCATTTGTTTTAGCAACTATATCAATCATAGTGTGTAAGCAAGAGATATAATTAGTCAAAGAAATTTGGTAGAGTTTGTTAAGGAAAAAGGATGGAAGATATCAAGGAAATTCGTGATTATAGTTGATGCATAAGGAAAGGGAATCATAGAATCAGTGGTGTGGAAATATGGAATTGATTCTCAAAAATAGTGCTCAAGCAACTCTAGCAAAGCATTAACCAGTGCTCGAGCAACTTGACAGATTTCTTCCATCTATATATATGAGGCTCACTTGGGATTTCGTGGCGACCGAACATATGAAAGCCGCCCCCAAGCACCTCCAAACCTAAGAATACATCCAAGGGGTTTCGGTTTTGTTTCTTGAAGTACAAACATGATCAATTGATCATCGAGCAATAAGGTTAACTTCATGGAGTTTCTTTCCAATCTTTGATTCAACTTACTTGAGTTGGCCTTCGGGGGATTTGCGAAGGACAATGGAAGGCTTGTGGATTCAAGGCAACAGTAGTCAAGCACAGGGTGTGGTGAACGAGCAATTCGGCAATCAACCTTGGTCAACCATTGGGGCAAAATACACCAAAAAAGAACCTTTTTCTCTCTATAATAGGGTTTGTTTGTTCTACTCCTTTAGAGCTTCTCCCTTCTCTCGTGCAAACCCACCTTTTCACTCCACCAATATAGTTTTCTCAATTCCTGCTCCGTATCCTTCTTTCGGCGTAATCTTTCTCGCCCACTCTTGTGGCTTGCGTGGCTTGATTTTCGATCTTCCTAATGATTTACAGTTCCTTTTCTGGATTGGTCTTCTGAATTTCCTCTGATATACCTGAGGTTCCTATCTAGGGATCCCTATGGTTAAGCTCTCTATAAATTCAATGTTTTCTTCTCTTTAATTAGGCTTACCCCCTCTGAATCTCTGCATTCCTTATTTTCATTTACTGTTGTTTTAATGGCTTGCTTAAGTGTGGATTCCTCAAATACTGATGACCCAGACTTCATTGATCAAAGGGGTTGGCTTTTCCCTACTCACCCTGTCATCTCCTCTCAACTGAGAAATCTCTGGGAACAAACTTTTTTGGGACATTTCATTGATGACCGCATACTTCTCTGAAGCTACTATTCAACATGTAGTTAACTCTTTATGGCACACAAAAGGCCCTGTCTTCGTGGAAAAGCGTTCAGGTGTCTTTTGCTTTCACTTTGACGACATCTATGACCTCGGATGTATCTTGGCTGAACAACCATGGAATGTCCATGCGGCTGTTCGTGTTCTTCAACCCTAGGCCCCAAATACAGTCTTGCCTCAGCTACAATTCCCTGCCATGGATGTATGGGTTCAAGCTCACAACATTCCTATTGAATGCTTTTACTCTGATCTCGCAAACTTACTTGGCTCTGCGGCTGGTCATCTTTTCCAAGTGGACTGGTCTGAAGTCAGAACAAGAAGCCTTGATTTCTTCATATTCAAGGTTAGGATTCATATTGATGAACCTCTTATTCCTGGTGCCTTTTTTGGAGGGAGATTACCACTGGATTCCGTTTAGATATGAAAGAATCTTCAGGGTATGCTATAAATGTGGTAGGATTGGGCATTCTAATAGTGCATGCAATAGCAATTTGATGGAGGCTCTGGATAGCCTTCATCAGGGATACAATGAGTCCCCATTCAGCTCAACTTTTCCCCTTATCCTTGAAAATAACAAACCTATGTTCTCTCCATCTTTGAGAGCTCTGAGAAACACTGACTGTAACAGAACATCTCATATTTGGGTGCTTTACGAAGAAGAAGTTCAGGATATGGAGATGGATCAAAATCTT
Source organism: Rhododendron ovatum (assembly GCA_019656835.1). NCBI lineage: Eukaryota > Viridiplantae > Streptophyta > Magnoliopsida > Ericales > Ericaceae > Rhododendron > Rhododendron ovatum. The sequence goes on from CM033799.1 coordinate 23,020,262, forward strand.
GTTTTTAATGTTGATATCTCCAACAGTCATTCCTCTGACGAAGTCTTTCACACTCCTGAAAGAGACCCTTCTCCTCTTCCTATCCCCAACCTCCAATCTGTGGGAGAACCTGTTCCACCTCCAATGCAGGTCTCTTCTTCTTGGTGGCAGTCGGCCATATCCCTATTTAGTTCCCCCTCCCCAAGTCTTATCAATCCTCCTCAACCAACCAATGTCAACCATACCACCACTCCTCCTCAACCAACACCCAACCTTTTAGATCACCAACTCAATTGTGGCCAGCCTTCTACTCTGCATGCAACCACTTTAAACCCTTCTCCACTTTTACCATTAACCCCTACCACCCCTTTGACAGAAGGAGCCCTAACCACTACAACTCAGCCCTCCCTTCCCTTTGTAACCCATACCTTCACCCATGCACCTCTAAACAATGAAAGCCAAGTTGATTTGACCCCCATCAACATCCCTCCTAAGGTCACTGAGGTGTTTCGATGCTCTGCTCCAGATTTCTTTGGAGATGATAGTCTGGCGAACTTTGACTCTCATACCTTAAAATCTGCTCAAGAAGGCACTGATCTATCTTTAAGCAATGCCATTAAACAACAGTCTTCACTCCCAAAGAAGAGATCCTCTTCCTCTTCTTCTGATGCAGATTCTTCAAGGGGGGGGGGGGGGGGGGGGGGGGGGGGGGTGGGTAAGCGCTCTAAACTAGTACAGCTTAACCAAAGAGAACAACCCCCAGGTATATCCTTTCTTTCTAAAATTCCACCATTATCTGTTCTGTTAGATTGCATGGACATAGATACCTGGAACTTTTCTGTGACTTGTTCTAATCATCCTCTTCTTCATTTACATCTTGAATTGGAGCCTAACTCCTCTAGTTGTTATTTCTGACCATGAAACTGCTTTGCTGGAACTGTAGGGGGCTTGGTCGGACCCTTACAATTAGATCAGTTTTCCATTTAGTTTATGATCATGCTCCTGATATTCTCTTTCTTTCTAAAACTAAATCTGATGTAGTTTCTATTAATAAATTATTTGCCAAACTTGGTTTTTCTTGTTGTTTTGGTGTTGACTCTTTAGGATCTAGTGGAGGCCTTTGGGTAGGATGGAAAAACTTTTTGTCTTTATCTTGTCTTGCTTCTTCTCCTAATTACATTTTCACTTCCATCATTGACGAATTGGGTCTCTCCTGGTTCTGTGGCTTCATCTATGGCCACCCTGTGTTAGAGCTTAGGGACAATGTTTGGTCGTCTTTGTCGGACCTCATCTCTTCTTACCCTGGTCCTCTTTTTCTTTGTGGTGACTTTAATCAAGTTCTCTCTCCTAGAGATAAAATGGGGTAAGAACAACCTTTTTACTCCTGGATCTCCTTCTTTTCACTCTTTTTTGAGTTTCATTGGCTTGCTTGAAGTTAAAAATGTAGGGCCATGGTTCACTTGGACAAACAATAGAGAAGGAGATGCATGCACCTTTAAAAGACTAGACAGGGGTTGGTGTAACATGAGCTGGTTAGACATGTTCCCTAGGGCTTTCATGACCAACTTAGGTATCTCACGCTATGATCATGCTCCAATTTCCTTTGTCACCTCTCCACCTTCCAATTTGTTTCCTTTTCCTTCTAGGTTTGAAGCTTGGTGGCTCAAAAATCCAACTGCTCTTCAAATTATTTCTTTCACCTGGACCATGCATATACCTAGTTCTCCTCTTTTTAGAATTGTGAGTTCTAATAAGATTATGATCGAAGTTCTGAAACTTTGGGCCAAAGAAAGAATAGACTCCATCCCTCTCAAAATCAAAAAGATTCAATCCCAACTTTGTAATGTTCAAGAGAACCTCTCCCCTTCCAATGTTCCTCTTGAAAAGTCCTTGAGGATTGCACTGGATTCTCTCTTAGAGCAAGAAGAGATTTTTTGGGCACAAAGAGCTAAGCAACACTGGCTGGTTTTAGGTGACTCTAACACAAAGTTTTTTCACTCAATGACAAAAGCCTGGAAAGCTAGAAATCACATTTGGTAGATTACCTCCTCCTCTGGGGCTCTTTTGACTGATGAAATCTCCATTAGAAATGAATTCCACCAACACTTTAAATCCTTTTATTCTTCTGCTTCTTATTTTCCTCTTGATGCTCTTCAATCTTTGGCTCCATACTCCACCCTTTCTGTAGACCAGCTTGCTCATTTAAACCTCCCCTTTCAAGCTTAGGAGGTTAAGCAATCCCTCTTCCAAATGGCTCCTTTGAAGGCCCCAGGCCCTGATGGTATTCCTCCTATTTTCTATCAAAAATGTTGGCTTGAGTTTTCTGTTAAGATCACCTCTGCTGTCCTATCTTTTCTTAATTCTGGAAGGATTCTTAGAGAAATCAACAAGACCTTTGTTGCACTCATCCCAAAAATCAATAACCCTTCTTCTGTTGATCATTTTAGACCAATAAGTCTCCATAATGTTCTGTATAAACTCATTTCCAAGGTCTTAGCTAACAGAATTAAATTGGTTATTGGTTCTCTGGTTTCTCCCTTTCAAAATGGATTTCTCCCTGGCAGACTAATCTCTGATAACATCTCCATTGCTCAGGAGCTTACTCATTTTGTTAGCAATAAAAAACAAGGCTCTGACTATTTTGCTGCTATCAAACTGGATATGAGTAAAGCTTTTGACAGAATAAGGTGGGATTTTTTGGAGCATGTTCTTCAGCTTTATGGTTTCCCATTTCATTGGGTTCACCTGATCATGCAATGTGTTACCACTGTTTCTTATTCTATTCTAGTCAATGGTTCATATACCTCTTTCTTTCACCCTTCTCAAGGCTTACGCCAAGGAGATCCCCTCTCTCCCTACCTGTTTGTCCTTTGTGTTGACATTCTTTCTTCTATGATTGGTTTAGCAAAAGCTCAAGGTTTGATTGATGGCATTAAGGCCTCCAGATTGGGTCCCTCAATCACTCACCTTTTATTTGCTGATGATAATTTCCTTTTCCTCAGAATGTCTGATTCTGGAATATCTACCATTCACTCTATCTTGAATTCTTACTGTCAACTTTCAGGTCAGCTGGTAAATTTCCAGAAATCAAGCATTTTCATCAGTCCTAACTCTCCTCCCTCCCTCTACTCCTCCATCTCCTCTTCCCTCCACATTCCTTTCTCCCCATCCTTTGGGAAATATCTTGGGGTTAACTTAGACTTGACCTCAAAAAGAAAAGAGATCTTTCAGGATATTATTAATAAAATTGATGATAAGTGTTAGGGTTGGGTTTCTTTACTTCTCAATAAAGCTGGTCGACTTTCTTTGCTTAAATATATCCTCACTTCAATGCTAGTTTTTCATATGTCCAGCCTTAAATTCCCTATCTATGTCACTAAGAAAATCTCCTCCATCCTTTCAAATTTCCTTTGGTCTGGGGCTTCCAATAAAAAATCCTACCACTAGAAAAAATGGGATTCTCTTTGCTTATCCAAATCTGATGGAGGTTTGGGAGTCAAGGATTTACAGCTTTTCAATCAAGCTCTTCTAGCTAAACAGAGTTGGAGAATTCTTGACCAGCCAACTTGTCTCTTCTCTTCTTTTTTCCTCTCAAAGTACTGTCACTCTACCACTTTTCTTGAGTCTAAAGCTCCTTCTTCTTGCTCTTGGACTTGGAAAAGCATTTTATATGGTAAAGATGCCCTTATTAAGGGCATCAGATGGCAAGTTGGTAATGGAGACAAAATCTCCATTTGGAATGATTTTTGGTTGCCATCTCCCATTCCCTTTGCTTTGAAGGACTATCTTTCAAACAATGCTCCTCTTAGTTCTTTCCTTTCACTTAGAAATGCTACTGTTGACAAACTGCTCCTTCCAGAGAAAAAAGAGTGGAATGGTCAACTTGTGTCATCCTACTTTCCCTCTGATATTGCATCTCTTATCTTGTCCATACCTTTATCCTAATTTGGCTTTGAAGACACATTCATCTGGGGATTTACAAATAATGGAGACTTCTCTGTTAATTCTGCTTACTCCATACTCCTAGCAATTAAATCCCACCATAACCACTCCACCTTACCTCATCTGGTTCATAGTTTTTGGCCTAATCTCCCCTGGAACTTCATTTGGTCACTTCCTATTCCCCCACAAGATCCAATTTTTCCTATGGCAATTAAGTCATGAATGTTTGCCAGTAAGGGACCTCTTAGTCAGAAGAGGTTGGCAAGGGGCTTCTGTTTGCACTCTTTGCAAACATCACTCAGAGAGCCTTGTCCATCTATTCCTCCAATGTGACTTTGTAAGACCTATTTGGTTTGGATCAGATCTGGGAATTCCCATTCCTGCAACTCCAAATCACTCTATATCATTTTGGTTAGGCTGGTTACACCATATGGGCCACATTTTTTGTAACGCCCCTGAATTTTGGTCTCTGAAAATTTCACTAAATATTTGAATTTTATTTAAATTGCTTATTTTCTCTTGAGTGGCGATATGACTTCTTGTTTATTTCGTCGTAGTTAGATTTTGGTCGTTGATTAAACTCTCGACTAGAAAAACTTCGTGACTAATTTGGTTAATTTCCAACCGACTAGTTGGAGGAACCGAGCAACCAACTTACCCAGTTACTCGATGAACCTTTTGGACCTTTTGAACTTTTGAACCTTTGCTTTTATCCATTGGTCCATAATAGTTAGGGTAATTTTTGTCCATTGGATAATAAACTTTTTATTCCAAAAAGTACATGTAGTCTTTTTTAAATATTATTTTAATAAAAAGGTACTTGTACTCTTTTTGTCCATTGGTTATTAAAGGTAAGGAGAATTATTATCCATTGGGTAATAACCATTAGGGAAGTTAGTAACCATTGGGTAATAACTCTTTTGACCAAATAAAGTACCGATGTGACTAGAAAACCTTTCCAATAAAGTTGATTTGACTTGTACTTTATTATTATCGGGAGAATCCTAGCATTTTTATTTAATTGGGGTACTTGGTACCACACCTATATTTAATATAGGGCTTTTGTCACATGCTTTAAAAAGTACTCCTCGATTATTTTAATATAAAAGTTCCCTAGTAACTATTGTCCATTGGACAAAGATTGTTAGGGTAATCTTTACCCATTGGACAATAGCCTTTCCTTTATTATATTTGGTGAAGTACATGTATATATATACACATGTGTATCTTCAAAGGACATGAAGTCTTTTTAAAAAGGACTTATTTTACTCTTTAAAGTACTCACCCTTTATTATCCATTGGATAATAAAAGTTAGGGTATTTATTAACCATTGGGTAAAAGGATTTCTCTTTTAACTAGTACATGGGTTTAATAAACTAGTCTTTTTCAAAAACCCCATGTGATGAAGTACCCATATTTTATTTTGGTAAGTACTTATTAGCCTTAGTAGCCTTTAAAGCCTAAGGATTTTCCTAAGTACCCTTTTATTATTTTGTATTGGGATTTTGTACCCAATTGGATTAATTTATGGGGAGTTGATTTTTCCTAGATTACAAAGTACCCTAGTTTATTTGTTTACTCAAACATGTGCCTAAATTGTATTTCTTTAATAGGATTTGATTTTGGAAAATCTTGTACTTTGTACCTTTATTATTCTTGCATTTGTTATATATATACATACATATGTGTGTGTGTAGTGTACTTGAGAGAGAGAGGGAGAGAGACCCGAGAGAGAGAGAGAGAGGAGAGGGCCGAGAGAGAGATGGGCCGAGAGAGAGAGAGAGAGATGGGCCGAGAGAGAGAGAGAGATAGGAGAGAGAAGAGAGGGATTTTGTTGTACCATCCTTGATTTTCCTTATTCTTTCAAATCCTTGGTGATATCTTTTCTTCCTAGCCTAAATCTTTCTCCTAACCAAACATAACTCCCATTGTACTTCTAGGATTTGTTCAAAGCCAAATCTTGTACCTTTGTCTCCAAATCTTCCAACCAAATCTCCCATAATCCCATCCTTGGTACATCTTAGCCATGCAAGCCTACCATTTAGCCTTTGATCTTCCATAAGTGCTTGCCTTGTGTCAAAAATTGAGGAAGAAAGAGAGAGAGGGGGGCCGGCCTTGGGGAGAGAGGAGAGGGCATGCCTTTGCCTATAAATAGCAAGCCATTCCAAGCATTGAACTCACACCTTCACCTAGCAACTTCTCTCTCTAGAAAAATTGTGTTCTTTCTTTGTTCTTTCTTTTGTTCTTCATGTTCTTGAGTGTTCTTGAGTTCTTCAAGAAACTCATCCTAAGCCGCCACTAGACCGCCACTCGACCACCCTCTCGATCCAAAAGTAGTAGTAGTCTTAGTCAAGATTAGGTTTCGAGGGAGACCTTTCTCTTTCGAAGCTACCGGAGGCATACCGTAGGACGTTACTCCGTCCGACCACCGACGTACTTTCCGACCGCCGACTAACCTTCCGTAGCCGACTACCGCCAAGAAGGATTGTAAGGAAAACCTTACTTACTCCTTACTTACTCCGTATTTACTTACTATTTACTTACGTACTTAAGTATAACGTTATTGTTTAGAATTGTTAAACGATTACCTATTTGCTTTAAGTATTCGTATTTTGATCTTTAAGATGTTTATGAGCATGAATATATGAATTGCTTGTATTACTTGTGGTGTGATAAAGCATAAGTGATTTCACTCCAAAGACGTCCGTACATGTGGCGTTGTGCTTTGAATAAAGCATAAGTGATACACTCCAAAGGCGTCCGTACATGTGGCGTTATGCTATAAGTAGTGAATGAGCGTGATAAGTAATATAGAATTGAATGATCTTGTTAGTATATTTCATGCCTACCGCGGAGTCTTTGTATGATAACGAGACACGAGAACCGAGAAAGTAGAAACATGACACCTAGGGTGTGGTTAATAAAGGGAAATGTTTTCGAGGAAGAAAATATTTTGAAAACTACATAATGACCGGTTTTGGGTGGCATTATGTGAGTCGTGTGTTTGCGTGTGTAAAAGAAATGTTTTGAAAACCGCAATGTGGCCGGACTTGCCCATTGTGTGGTGTGTGTGTGTGCCAATGGGAACCCGGCGCGGCGGAACCATTGTGAGGATACTCGGGAACCCGGCGCGGCGGAACCGAGGTTGGGTGTGTATGCTTGGTTATCCGCGGTACGGAGCCAATGCAATTGTGTGCCAATGGGAACCCGGCGCGGCGGAACCATTGTGAGGATACTCGGGAACCCGGCGCGGCGGAACCGAGGTTGGGTGTGTATGCTTGGTTATCCGCGGTACGGAGCCAATGCAGTTGTGTGCCAATGGGAACCCGGCGCGGCGGAACCATTGTGAGGATACTTGGGAACCCGGCGCGGCGGAACCAAGGTTGGGTGTGTAGCTTGGTTATCCGCGGTACGGAGCCAATGCAAAACGATTTTGGAAAATGTGTGGCTTGGTTATCCGCGGTACGGAGCCAATGCAAAACGATTTTGGAAAATGTGTGGCTTGGTTATCCGCGGTACGGAGCCAATGCAAAACGATTTTGAAAATGTGTGGCTTGGTTATCCGCGGTACGGAGCCAATGCAAATGATTTTGAAAGTGTGTAGCTTGGTTATCCGTGGTACGGAGCCAATGCAAATGATTTTGAAAAGGTTGTTTTGTAAACGAAAATGTTGACACGGTCTACGATGAGTCGCGTAGGAGAAACACGGAAATCTTGGACACCAACGATAGTTGAATAATGAATGTGGATGTGTCATTGTTAACTGTGTATTTACGTATCATGTGGAAATTGATGTTTGATTTTAGCCTTGTTGGTAAGTTAAGGTTGGTGGGTTAGGATTTCCTTATTGAGCGTTGTAGCTCACGGTGTTGCCTTTTTGGTAACCCTGACATATTATATTGGTGGTGACGCCGGTATAATGTGTCAGACCTTGTAGTTGTTCAAGACGAACAGTTCGCCGTGGAAGCCTCTGGAGCTGAAGAGCTGGCTAGGATGAAGGAGCAGGAGAAGCTGTAGTTAGGAACCCTAGAATTCCCCTTCATTTGTGTAAATATTGAACTCTTATTAAGAGATTGTTGTAATAAGAGCCAGACTCTATTTTGAGGTTTTCAATAAAATTGTCCTTTTAACGTACCCAAAATTCGGGGCGTTACATTTTGTCACTTCACTATAGGAGTTTTTTTTTCAAAAATTTCGTGTATTCTTTGGTGTATCTGGCCGGCACGGAACGAGGCTGTTTTTAAGTCTATTTTTCCATCCCCCTCTCAATTTCTCACTCATGCAAACCACCTCACTCAATCCATCAACCAAGCTTTTGCATCTCTGAAACCCTCCATATCTCCATCTCCACTCCCCTTCTTTAGAGAACTTTCTCCTAGAACTTCTAATCCTTCACATTCTGAAATGCATGCTTTTCATGTTACTCCATGTTTATGCAGTTGTGAGGATCCGGTTTTGGATATTTTTTGTGCCCATGCTTATAATATGCAGTGTAACAAATCTGGTGTGGGTATAACCTTTAAGGTTCAGTCCAGGACTGTGGGCTCTATTTTCAGAAGTTCTTCCTCTGCAAAAGATTGCGCCTCTATTCTCCCTTTAATTGAGGCAGTGAGTTGGGTTTTAAATAGAAATATGTTGCATATTCACATCTATACTAACGATTCTTCTCTTTTTTACTAGCTGAGAAGCATTAAGGAGTTTCCAGCCATTGCAGCTCCTTTGTTTTTTGATTTTTGCTTCCTTATGCAGTTTGTTCATTTCTGCAGCTTATCCCTATGTGACCATAGCAGATTACATCAAGCATATTTTTTGGCTAAGTTTGCGGCATTTTTCAGGATCCATTCAGAAGTGGACACTTCTTATCCTTTTGACACCGGATGAGATATCAATCGTTCTTTTGCTCCGGAAGATTGTACCTTTTGATATGCTTGATGCATTCTTTTTTTGTCTCTCTTAGCCTTGTGTTTTGGGTTGTAATGAACTATGGGATGTAATGACTCTTTTATCTATGAAGTTCTTCTTTATTGTCAAAAAAAAAAAACCTTAGTCAACCGAGTGCAATTCTAGGTTGTAAGTATAGGTTTGTTTGTAACCGTACAATGAGTATAGTATTTTGATTCCTTCTCGTGGTTTTTTCCCGTTTAGAATTTTCCATGTATATCTTTGCATTCATCTTTTTACTGCTCCCCGTTCGTTTGATTAGTTTATCTATCGATTGGTGGATTGATTAATTAAAAAAACAAAAAATAGCAAATATTTATAAACCAAGGCGATCTAAGGTTTTTTCAATGAGTATAAAGTAGATAAATATGAAGCAAAAGATGATTTCATTGATAGGCCTGAAGTCCCGGGAGTTCGTACATCCGAAAAAAAAAAAACAAAAAACAAAAAAAGGGAAAAGGTGAAAAGAAAAGAAAAACTCCTAAAAAGGGAACTTCAGGCCAGCGCCTCCTTCTGTTCACTGCAGCCTAGTCGTTGTCCACGCGATCAAAGACGGTGAATGCATCGTCATCAACCTCATTTCCACTATCATCCCCGCTCCCGAAGTTGGCTCCGCCGCTAGCATCATTAGCGGCGTCAGAGCAATCATCTAAGGCATTGGGATTCCCGTCATTTTCCTCCTCAGTCCCTTCAGCCACTTGACCTCCTCCGAACTCCGGGTCGTGTTAGTCATTTCCCACCTTGAAAGTGGTGTCTTGAAGATTTGATATTGCCCTACGGAGAGAGCGGATAGTGGAAAGGAGTGTCGCAATGTGACCATTGAGGTGTTCAATCTCCTCGCGAAAAACACCCATCTCTGCCTCTAAATCAAAACGCAGGCACTGAGACTTGCCATTTGAAAAGAAAAAGAGAAGAGACTTGAAGAGGTTTTTTGGAAAGTAGAGAGACATGAGGAGATGACGGTGCTTGGAATGAAGCACACCCTCTGTTTTTAAAGAAGGCGTCAGAAGCGAAGAAGCACGTCTACATTGAATGACCACCTTTGAACAAGAAACTATCTGTAGAAAACGAAGAGTCACCTGGAAAAATGGAAACGCCGCACGGCATTCCAAAACACCGCACGGTGTTTTAGTAACTAGGAAATAAAATTATTCTGTGGGTCGCTTCTACCCCTTCCATATCGTTCTTGGGATCGTTATTTTATTTCCATCAAAATACTGAGTTGTTAAAAATAACCTTTGTCAAATAATGCACCGCTTTTAGTGCCCCGAGCACTCGTCCTCCAGGACTTCGTCGCTTTTAGTGCCCCGAGCACTCGTCCTACGGAACTTCGTCGCATTTAGTGCCCTAAGCACTCGTCCTCCGGGACTTCGTCGCTTTTAGTGCCCCGAGCACTCATCCTCCAGGACATCATCATATTTAGTGCCCCGAGCACTCGTCCTTCGGGACTTCGTCATATTTAGTGCCCCGAGGATATTTAGTGCCCCGAGCACTCATCCTCCGGGATTTCATCATATTTAGTGCCCCGAGCACTCGTCCTCCAAGACTTCGTCGGTTTTAGTGCCCAGAGCACTCGTCCATTGGGACTTCATCATATCTAGTGCCCCGAGCACTCGTCTTTTGGGATTTCTTCGTTTTTAGTGCTCCGAGCACTCATCCTCTAGGACTTTGCTATTTGCTTTTGCATCTTGTCCTTCGAGACTCACTTTTACCATGATTATTTGCATTGTCCCGATAGAACTACGTTGGTCGGTCTGATCCCTAAAAACGGGGTATGTAGGCAACTCCACGAGCGCGACCACCCTTATTATTTAATTGCATTTTGGTTCTTGTTTAAAGACCTTGGAGCAATAGATTGGGATGCCTAGTCTTTAACGTCACTCATACCAATTAATGGTATTTGAGTTTCGTTAAAGAATGACTACTGTAGACACCCCAATCCTAACCTTTGAATAATCATTAAATTCTCCGATGATGAAATAAATGAACGATACCTCGTAAAGCTTGAATATGGACTTTCATAGTCCAAAGAACCCCACAATCCTTCTTAATTGGACCTGAACACTGCATGGTGTTACTAATAAACCGTACAGTGTAATGCTCGTATTAAACCTCACGTTGTTTTGTAGTACGCCGCATGGTATTTTGGAAAAAGTTCTGACAAGTGCAGAAAATTGCCGGCTATGCCTGCAGGAGCCATAACTGAAAAACAGCATTGTAGATAATACCCATAATTTTTATTCGGTCTAGAAGCCACCTCCCCTCTTTGCATTGATGATCCTCAGCTCTCTTGCCTATAAATACAATCCCCCCACCCCCTCCCTTTAGTTGAAAGGTACCTCTTCAATCTTGAGAAAAGTTACTCTGACATTCTCAGAACATTCTTTCTTACAAAAAACTCCATTCTTCTTCTCCCACTCCAAAGCTCAGTAAACTACTGACTTTGGAGAATCACAACTCCAAAGCTCTCAACCCACACTCTTCAATCCTCATTCAAGCTCTAAAGCGAAGGTATGAATTGAGTTCCTTGGGCTAAGCTCGGTCTTAGCCCTGAGGAGAGCTTCATGCAGTCACACTTAGTCTCTTCGTACTAAGTGCTGGCCTAAAAATGATTTTCAAAAGCAAACAAAGCAAAAACCAGTGACTGCACTGAAAACATCACCGCACGATGTAATGGGGTCCACCGTGTGACGTTCTGTTTTTAGTGTGCTTTCCTCTTTTTGTCATCCCATTTAATCCATGGATCATACTTATTTGGTTCTTGTTCTGCTGATATTACAAAGAGAATGTGCAGGCGTGTTTCAAATCAGAGCTTTATGATGAAGATCACCTTTTAGCTTGTTTAAAACTCTAAATACTTAAAAAGGGGTTTTCAACATCATTTTCCATGATCAAATGAACCGGAAAGGTCTAGTACACTATTTTACAGAGGATCGAAAAGAATATAATGACAAAAGCTAATTTCTTGACCCACAATTCATTTCATCTTGAAAATATAAGTTGTTCTGAATACCATGAAAGGTATGCCGCACGGTGTTTCAACTACACTGTGCAGTGTTTTGTGTAATATTGGCAAATTGTTGTTGTACTGTTATTTCATTTGTACATGATATTCATTCGGCATCTATTGTACAGTGAGTACCACGAGTACGTTTAAATGACATATCCAATCCCATGCCCCTATCCCATACTTGTTCTCTGAAAGTTTAGTTTTTCAAATGATATCAAAATTCTAACATTAAAGATGTTTAGTAGAGATCGGTCTTTACCGGGCGCGCGGGGAGCTTTTTCAATAAAACCTTCTCCATTCGTAACATGGCTCCCGAACTCAAAATCTCAACGTTTTCGCAAGGCCAAAAGCCTTCTTTTTCCAAATCAACCCCTCGGTTTCTCGAATCATCCATCTCAAAAAATCTGATTGGCGACTTTCGAGCATTCTAGTCGGGGAGCCCACAAGAGTCCCAGAGACAAATATTAATTATGACCAAGGGCAATATGTGCAATTGAGTTATTAATCCGTATTCAAATCAAATGTAGGATACACAAGATTAACATTGTCTGTTATTAAATTTCATACACAAACAAATATGGATATGAGAGACTATAATCCCAAACAATAACGCTATGCCCACTGACTTGGGAATGGATGAACTTCCACCGAAATGTTGTATGACAGTGTTTGGGTTGTTTTTTTGGTGTTGGAAACATTTGATTTTATGGTTCTTTTAGGGCTCTTCAATGAGAGCTCTAGAGCTAAAAATTAATTATGACTCTTTAGGATAAAATGATCAAAAAATAAGATTTTTGTACCGGTTCTGAAACACTTAATTTTTTCATTTGGTTTTATGGTTCTCTTAGAGCTCTTCAACGAGAGCCCTAGAGCTAAAAATTAATTATGATCCTTGAGGATAAAATGATAAAAAAAAAAAAAAATTGGATCTTTGCACCGGTTCAAACCGATTGAAAATTGAAACACTTAATTTTGTTAGATGGTTTATATATTTAAAAATATAGTTAAAAAATAAGTGTTTCAATTGTCAATCTGTTTGAACCGCTGGAAAGATCTTATTTTTCTAATCATTTTATCCTAAAGGGTTTTTTAATTCTAGGACTCTCGTTGAAGAGCCATAAGAGAATCATTAAACCAAATGAAAAAAACTAAATGTTTCAATTTTCAATCTGTTTGAATCGGTGTAAAGATCTTATTTTTTTATTATTTTATCCTGAAGGGTCATAATTAATTTTTAGTTCTAGGACTCTGTTGAAGAGACCTAAGAGAACCATAAAGGGACGAGCTATTTGCAACCACTAACTCCCTAAATGTAGCCTGTTCTAAAATTAATTACTTTCAGACAAAAATACCCTTAAAAAAGTGGACAAAAATACCCTTAAAATTACTACATACAGTTACAACTACATCTATACCACCACCAGCCAACCCATCTTCCTCTCTCCCTCCCACCGGTTCCACCATAGCCGCCCATCTTCCTCCCTCCCACGTTTCCACCATAGCCACCAAAACCCACCTACGCCCCACCACCAAACCCCAAACGAACATCTGAAAAATTGTCGCCACTAACCTGTGCAAACTATACAAAGTAAAATTTTCTCCCACGATTGCAATCAGTGCATTTACGTATGAACCAGATGTTCACGATATTCAACCCCTAACGACGACGACAATGACAAAGCAGAAGACTACGACAACTATGAGTTTCCTTTGTAAAAATAGTTTATCGCACATTACCAAAAAGCGTGATGTCAATCACGCATTTAAAAAATGCGTTTTACGGAGCAAGAAGCATTCAAGAAATGCACGAAATGCATTTTTTTAATTAAAAAAAACATGATGCATCTTGAGAGATGCCTTATAAAAGTTTCAGGTTTTAAAACTCGAAATTGTCATATATTTTCGGATTTTAAAGTATGATTTTGTTTCTAAAACCATTCAGATATCAAAACCCAAATATGTCTAAGATTTTCAAGTATTAGAATCTGAATTTTCTAAACATTTTCAAGTTTTAAAATCTGAAAATTTTTAAATTTTTCAGAAATGTGTATCCGACATGTCAAAATTTTTTTTTGAAGGAGGTGGTGTTGGTGATGGTGGGACGCAACTGGTCATAGTAGTGGTGCGGTGATTATGGAGGTGGTGACATGGTGTGGTGTTGTTGGGTGTGGTGGTGATGGGCCGTTGGTGGTGTAGTTGTACTGGTATTGTGTGGTGGTGGTTTTGGATGGTGTAGACACCCCAATTTGGACTTTCCAAATTAGTTTATTTACTGTTTTTTATTCCCCGATGATGAAACGGATCTTGAACACCTTCAGGAATGATAGTGTGATTGAGCTTTGAGCGTTTGATCCCCTCTTAACCTAACCTAGCCTAAGTCAATTCAGAAGCCAGAAAACCCACCTGCACACGTTGGTCCAAGTGCCGCGTGTTGGTCAACAATCAAACTTTGACTGTTGACAAGTACAGTGTTGCTTGGACCCGCGCGCGCCAATTTTGCCTGTCCCATCACCTTTATTTAGCCACGATCACAAGACTTTTGGGGCACCCTTAACCCTGTTTATTCGTCTAAGGGGCGATCTCAGGGCAAATGATGTCCCCTTACGCTCTCTCACACACCTCCCATCAACCTTTCTTGAAGGAGAGGACTTGTTTGCCAAGCCAAACCAGCCATTACTTGGCTGGTTACTCCTCTTCACCCCCTATAAATACCCCCCATGCTCACCATGCCAAAGGGTTACCAAGTTCCAAGGTTACCAAGTTACCAAGTCAGACTCTCTCCATAAAATGCCAAAGCTTCTTGTTCATCTCTTTCTTGCAAAAGAAAAGCCATTAACAAGCTTCACTCTCACTCATTAGCAACACACATCCATCCATCAAATAACCCTTCAAGCTCAATCATACCATTCAAACCCAAAATCCAAAGGTATAACACCTTTGTTCTGCATTATGTTCAGATCCCTGAGGGGGGGCTGGCAGGGTCAAGGCTGGTAATCAATACCAAGTCCTAGCCCTAAAGCTAGCAAAGTTTCAAAAATCGTGTTGCAGGTGACCAGCGCACACTGGTCCATAAAACGCGTGCAACACTCTGTGGCTGCGCGTGCAGATCTTGCACGGGGACTAGAACCCTATTATTTTGTGTTCTCTTTTGTATACAGATCACTGCAAGCATGCTAAAAACCAGTTTTTTGCTTTCCTTAGTTAAAACTTCTAGTTTTACTCTAATATTCTTAACTGCTGCAATGGAATTCCCCTGGGGCCTTTCTGGACATGTCCCAGAACCCAAAAACATGTAGAACCAAGCATTGGTTTGTTGACGCAAACCTGCGCACAGCAGTGGTCTACCCACGCGCGCAGGTTCAGTTTAGACCAGTGGCTGGCCTTTGCATGGGTAACTAGGCCTTGGCCTCTGTTTTTATCCCCACACTGTTTATGGGGTATTTTGTTCATTTTGTGGCTTTGTAGCCCTTTCAAAACTGCCTGTGACTGTATACTAACTACCATATCTACTGCTTGGTTTATCCTGGGTGTGCACTAGTCCTTCCAAAGCCCAGAAGGTTAAAAATAAGAGCTGTGGGTTTAAACCTACTTGCGCGCGCAGGTCCCATTGTAGCGCGCGTAGGTTGAATCAGCATCCAGTGACTTGATTAGTGCATGCTGGTTTCTTCCTGCGTACAACACTCCAAGACAGAGCTCTTCCTAGTCTGTTTAAACTCCCACAAGAGTCTGTTTTCATCCTATACTAACTGTTTCAATAAGTGAGCATGTCATTTATCATATCCTGCAAATCTGTTACACTTTTAAATCCCCTTAAACTTTTCTCCTACCCTAATTGGCTAAAAATTGATTAATGAAAAAAGAATCACAAACGTTTTACAAATGCCCGAGTAGAGATCGATCTCTAGATTGGGTGAGATGGGTGCCTTAAACCCTTCCCCTCTCGTAACCTGGCTCCCGAACCTAAGATATCAAGGTGACAACGGACCAGTCTAGAAGCCTTTTCAAATCAAACAAACGTAGCAAGCATTTCAAGGTCGGTTCCTTGGGTGGCAGACCTTCAAACCCAAGTGGCAACTCTAAATTGAGCGTTTTGCCGCGCTTCCAAAAAGGGGTTCACCTACTTATCGTGATCGAATTTTTGGGTGTGTGCCCACAGTGGCACTCTGCTGGGGAAATTCATTATTAGTCTTTACTTCGAGTTTAATACACTTGAGAACAATCCCGTAAGAGTTTGGCTAAATAGTAAGCTTCACGCTGCTGAAGAACGGAATGGTGATTTGACAAGATCATCGTATCCGACCAATCCGGACGAGGACTTTTCCGATTGTTCATTTGAGTAGTTTTCTCCAAGTATCGAGTAATAAAAGTGAGCGACATTTTAAAAGGCATTTGCAAACATTGCGACTCCTTCTCATTAATCAAATCTTCTTAGCATTTTCATGTGCATCAATGTTGGCTAGCTGCGTTGGAGCATTTTAGGTAACTGGCACAGTTTACCGGAGCCCGGGGTCCTCGAATGCCCAACAAACTTGGACAGTGATAAGTCATTTTGCCGTTCGACTGTTGCTCTGCAGTTACGCGGGCAGTGGGAGGTATATCTTGGCTTTAGTTCGAAGAACCCCCTCAAACCAAAACTAGCCTTTTGCATATACAAAGCACTAAAACTCTCCAAACTAGGATAGGCACCCGCAGGGTAAGATTATTTGCATCTAACCCCCATATACTGTCTATATGTTACTGCTTTTCTATCACATGCACTGTACATACATACCATTCTGCATAGGAGCATGTTTAGGGCGGCTTCAAGGATGTCTCTCTTTCAAGTCTGTCTTATGTTTATTACGACGCTGCCATGACCCAATGAAGAGTCGTGCATCTCGATAGTGCACATTATCAAATTTCAAAGTCCTTAGATCAACGAGACTTTGAGAAATCAAGACTTTCTAAGTCCTTGTCTGATGCCCGACCGAGGTTTCAAACAGAAAACAAGGAACAACGGAGAGAATGCCACCCTGCCAAGACCCGATGAAGAGTCGTGCATCTCGATAGTGCACATTATCAAATTTCAAAGTCCTTAGATCAACGAGACTTTGAGAAATCAAGACTTTCTAAGTCCTCGTCTGATGCCCGACCGAGGTTTCAAATAGAAAACAAAGAAGAACGGAGAGAATGCCAGGATACTTACACCACCCAGGTTAAGTGCTAAACACTTAAACTGCTCAGGCTAACTGGCGCTATGTTGCTTACGCCACCCCGGTTCCGGTATCACGTCATCTACACAGAGTTGTTCCAACTCCAAAGTTGAAACTCTGAGAATGGAATAGTAAAAAGCTTAGACTATTTTGACATCTCTTAGTGTTAGTCAATTCAAACAAGGATACTGCCTCGCCACAACATAACCGCTGATATAGGTTGAATTACCCTGAGCGTAGGGCTAGGTCGTTGTCAGCATAAATACTGGAAAGTCCGAGATCGCACCCATAGAGATAATCTTTATAGCTAATTTGGATTGTAGATGTAAGGGTTTGTGGTGTTTAGGCGGCCAACTTTTAGTTTTCCTTTGAAAGGTGAGAAATACCCTTATGAAAAAGACTAGAAAATGAGTTTGGACTAAGAATTTAAGGTGGCAAGGCATTGGAGTTACTAACACCCGTAACTTAAGTCATCTAACCATTCTCAACGAAGACTCGGTTCAATCACACGACATATGTTATCAACCGGAAGATTTAACTATGAAACCAATAAAAAACTAGAAGTGTAGTTTGGAAAACAAGTGAGCTCTTTCGTTCTCTTAGCAAACACAAACCGAGACATCGCTCCAGAACCATGTGAGCAAGCACATGATCACCGGAGATTAACATCGGCAAGTTTTGTTACACAAAAGGTGAACCCTCCTCATTTTACAAGCCAAACTTCATGATTTAAGTTGAGAAATGCAAGATTTACATAAGCCACAAGGTGTTAATTACCCCGATGCCAAGCCTAATCGACTACTCAAACATAATGAAAATACTAGAAAGCATGATAGAATTGGAAAACATGATTAACTGATAGAACTGAAAATGAACTTGATATTATAAAGGATCCAAAGCATACGAACAACTTTAACACTCAAGAAATTAATGTAACGCAAATACGTTAATGAGTTCTCGAGAAATTATAACTTGAAAAGCTATGGAGGAGTTTTTAGATCTACAAGACTTAAAGTAATTTGTATCTAGGTAATGAATGAGAGAGTGAGAGTGTGGTATTTATACAACGCAACCCTTCTCTCATAATAAATATCCCAGAACTTGCCAAAAGTGGCAAGTATTCCATAAATGGAAAGTTGAAAAAGTAAACAAAATGTGGACATTATCTGTAGGCAGTACCGATATTGGCCGACACCCAGTACTGGTACTGGGTCTTTAATTTGCTCCCAAAATGCAACTTCTGGAGAGTGGGTACTAGTACTAGCCAATTCACAGTACCGATACTGGGTTGGCAGATTCCAGATCTTGGTCTCGCCTTGGTCTGCACAGCCCGATGACCACTCGACGGCACCTCGCCCCTTGATTAATCACCTGACGGGACTGGATGGGGGGCCGTCACACGGCCTTGGACACTTGGACGCTTTCGAGAGCAAACCTTGGTGATAAAAACCACCGTTAATCCACGTTCTACCTAAAACTTGACAAAAACAACCTTCCGAGAAATATCAAATAAAAACAAAAACTTAAATGCTAACACGCTACAAAGTGGAGACTTTAAGCGCCGAGATTATGCAATCTTGGCCGCTTATCACACCCCCCAACTTGAACGTTGCTAGCCCCTAGCAAAGATATAACAAAATACTAAAGTGAAACCTGGCAATCCTTTCGGCAAATCTACTACGGCACATGCTCCAACACATCTCACTTGCAAAAGTTCAAAAATTGAGCCATTTATTCTACAACAACTCGCATCAGGTTTCTGGATGAGCAACTAAATACTAAGCAAGTAAATCACAACCATCCAACAAGCGTATCCAAAGCAAATGGCGGATACGACACTACTAGCTATCATTTTATGCAAAAGTAACCATATCCCACAAAAAGGTGCTCGGATATAGGCTCAATGAACAAAAATACCATGCCTTAATATGTGGAGAACACCAATTGATAGAAAACTAAACTACACAGCCAACAGTTTACTGAAAAGAATTATGCCACAAACTAAGCATGCCAACATTCAATCATTGAATCAAAACGGAATCAAAGTGAACTAAAGATCAACTAAGGACTTTAAAGCTTGTAATAAGCTTGGTTTAACAAAAGTACGGTTAGCAAAATGGGTGGCGGCCATATACTAGCTTGGTTTATCTACCCTTGGCCACCACCGATACTAACTACCAAGTCAAAAGGCCACATGCCAACCTCAACAAAAACTTTCTAAAACTACTATTTACGAATTCAACTATTAAAACTGAAAATGAGATAGGATAGGTGGGCTGTCAACCACCATGCACCCTGACCAAGTCGAGGGATTTCCTAAAGCTAAACCACCGACTCTAATCATCATCCTCTTCCTCCTCATCATCTTCCTCCTCCTTAACCACATGTTCCTTGCCTCGCCTCCAAGTACTCGACGCACCACCAGCACTTGTACCACCCCCCCAAACTTCAACAAAAACTAGCACCTGTGGCACAAACAACAGAACAGTAGCTGCCACAGAAACAACATAGCAAGTTCACACAAAAACTGGTATCCCGACAGCCGCTAACCAACCAACAATAGCTCAACAGCAAATCCCAATTGCCAAAATAAATTAGCAATGTAGCAAAAAAAATAAGCAGCCCTGGAAATCTTTCAAACTCAAGTTTTGCATCACCAATTCAGCCTGGAACTGCAATCCACTCAATAACAATATCCACAAATAAAAACCCAATTTCAGTTCCCAAATGCAGCAAAATTTCAAAAATCCAGGCTAGGGGTTCAGGTGATTTTCGAAACTTGGGGTCTTGGTATGTGGGAAACTGGTTCTGAACATGTAGTGGATGGACAATGGTGGGAGATTAAGGAGAAATACGAAGAATGGTGAGGGAAAGGGAGAAATTTCAAATTACCCTTGGCAATGGGAGATCTAGGGCTTGATACATGAAATATTCCTCATAAACATGAAAATCCTTGACTTTACAGGATAAACATGAAGAAAGATGGAAGAATATGATTTCATTGGGGAGAGTTGGGATTTTTGGATTACCTTGACAATGGAGCAATTTCGGCAGTGGGATGGAAGAAACAAGTTGCAAAACCCTCGAAATCTCCCTTAAATCCTGAAGAATGAGTGATTTTCCACATATTAATGGAGGTTTGGTGGAAGATTTGGGATTATTTGGTGGTGATTTGAGAGAGAAATCAGGTTTGGAATGGTTAGGGTTCGACTGGGGCCGTGGGGTGTGAATAAGACAAGCGTTTTGGTTTATACAGTGGGCCAAGAGAGAGAAAAGAAGGAGCCCGAATTTTTTTTAAAACTGCATAGAGGATACTGGTATTGGCCAACTCCCAATATCGGTACTGAGTCCCTAAAATTTTAATTCCAATGTTCTGCCAAGTGGGTACCGATACTGGCCAATTCACAGTACCGGTACTGGGCTACCAAAAATTTGCATTTTTCCCACTTCACCTGTTTGACCTCTGCTCATTCCTAACTCATTCCTAATATCCTCAGAACACCTCCAAATAGTAGAATACCATTCCCAACAACCCTCCATACTCCGACTTCCTAAGTTACTGAACAAATGGTAGGACACGGACTATCACTACAAGAAAAATGACTTTTCCCCACATTTTTTTTCTGGCATTTACCAAAACCCCCGGTAATAGTTACTAATACACACGCGGCAGTCTCTTTCTCTCTGAAAAGCCCTAGCCCCTAAATGTTATCCCTCACGCATCCACTCATCTTCTCATTCTCTCTCTCTCTCTCTCTCTCTCTCTCCTCAGACTCCTCTCCATCTTCTTGCACACTCCCCTTCCTCACTCTCTCGTTCATCCACACCCACCACCCACCACCACCGACCTACGTCGAGTTCTCTCAACGACGATCAACGCCGCAAACGTCGACCATCACCATGAACCACCGCACTGTACCTCCAAGGTTCCTCTCTTTCTCTCTCTCAGTCGCTCAGTCGTTGTGTGTGTATGTGTCTCAGATTAGGGCTTTGATTAGGAATCCGTCACCTCGAACGACGACCACCACGAACGACGACCACCAGAAACGACGACCATCAACCACCGTACTGTACCACCGAGGTTCCTCCCTCTCTTTCGATCAGTCGCTCTGTGTGTGTCTCAGATTAGGGCTTTGATTGGATCCTAAAGTCCTAATCTTCCTATTTTGAACATTACAGATTCAGCTTCAATCGTACACCAGTTTTGCCCTGTAAATTGTAGTGGTAAGTTTTCTCTCTCTTTGGGCTAGTATTAGGGCTACTATTTGCTTTGCTACATACACTCTTCTGATTGAATCTTATTTTGATTCATCTTTGTTTTGCTATATATATTCTCTGATTGAATCGTATTTTGTTGACTGACAATAGTGCTTTGGTTATTTAAATATAAAATTGAAAATTGGAGCTTATGGGACAGGGATTTTCCCGTCCAGAAGGTAACTTATTGATGGTGAGACTGTCAGGGTTTTTTTTCCTTCTGGTATCAAAATGTGGAGTTGTGAACTGAGTTTTGTTGTATGGAACTGGTTTCATGACATTGACAATGGCAATTGTTACTGTTCTATCTGTGTTCGGTTTTGGAACACGAATATAGGAGGATTCTGTGATTTAGGTGTTTGATATTTTGTGGTGGTTTACTTCCCTCAGTTAATGAGACAATTATCGCCTACGTTTGATTCCTGATTCCTGTTATTCAAGTGTTCGTATTGCAATTTGTGTCGTTACCAAAAAAAAATTGTGACTTGTGATTTCAGGTCGACAAGAAAATAGATTTGGTCTACGGTAGATGAATTGTTGGGCTGATGGGTTCGATTTCCTGGAGAGTATATGACATAAGTTGCCATGTTCTTGGGCAAACTAGAGCCAATATGTATCTTACATATTTTAAATCGACACACTCTTTCGTCAATTTAAATTAGGGTCTGTTGTTCATGTTTTAGCATATGACTCAACTCTTAAATGCTCAACCTATGCAGGGTCATGCCGAAAGCGTCCCTCTTGAGGTATCAATAGTGTTCTGATTTGTAACTTTGTTTCCAATGTTAGTATGTCTCAAGTAAATGCTGTTATTTCCTCGTTGATAGAATTGGAGTTGTTCTTACAATCACATTATTTTTTCGATCAAAAGGTGGTCATGAGGTTAATTTGATTCTTGGTGATATTCTTAACTTTGATTGTTTCTATTAGTTGCTTGTTGGGTGGTCTAATTTTTCGAAAGAATGACTTAAAAAATACTTTCCAGGGTACCTTTTAGTTGTTGTCCTAGTTCTCTATCCAATGGAAGTGCTTCATTAGCCCTTGTTGCATGAGAATAAAGCTAAAATGGCTAGAGAAGCTGATGCTTTTATTGCTCATCCGGGTAATTAACTAGACATCTTTGTTCTTCGTGGAGAAAGTATAGTTGCATGCATTTCGTGTACTTATATTAGTGAATTTAAATTAGGGTTTTTTAGGTGGATTTGGAACTGTGGAAGAGGTTCTAGAGATGATAACATGGTCGCAACTTGGAATTCATAAGGAACTAGTGACCCATCAATCTACATTCAGAAAATATTTAATCTATTTTTTCTTCTTCCAGTTTTGTAAATGTGTAATCCTCTTGCAGATTGGTCTGCTAAATGTTGATGGGTACTACAACTCTTTGCTTGCATTATTTGACAATGGTGTTGAAGAAGGTTTCATCAAGCCAAGTGCTTGACACATCATCCTTTTCGCTTCAACTGCAAAGTAAAGATGGAGGTATTGGTCCCACTTCACTGTCAAGATGATTTCATTTTCATGTTTTCCTGTTTTGCTTGGTTTGTCAATGGAAGGAAGCAATTTCTGTTGAAGCAGACACAAAATCATGTTTGGCTGTAAATAGAAACAACTCCACCTGCTTTCTTTATCAATAATTTGTTATTCTTTGTGATTTGATTTCTAGTAGAATCTGCCTTGCTGTTTTACAAAAAAAAATATTGGATTATAATGGAAATGGTTAATCAACACACTATTCCCTAATCTTATCTTGCTATTTTACCTCTTTTAAAAAACAGAAAGTTGATTTGAATGAATCAAGGTAGTTGATGTTTATGAAACTGATCTTACCCTTATCTATTTGTTACATGGGTAACTTGTTATCACATCACTATTCTGAACTTGGATAGTTGCATCAATGGATAAATTCCGTGGCTGCAATGTCATTTTCCATTTCTTTTGTATGGACGTAAAAGCATGAACTAATGCTATGTACCGCTAAACAGTAGTGTGTTTGCTTAGAAACTGAATTAATGTTAAATCTCGTGGAATCAATTTTGTTCTTGAGGACCCAATAAATGAGTATAAGGAGGGGAGAATTCTGGCACTTTGATAGAGTCGGAATCAACCATTACTCCATTTGTGAACTGAAAGTAGAAATACTATAACTCATTTGGTGCTGTTATCTGATGTCTAAGAGTTTATAGCAGTTTCTGTGGTGGTTCACATCAGTTCTTAGATTTGAATGGGAAACATAGACTTAAAGAGTGTTTAGGACTGAAAAATATTGGATAGCAGTAGTGCTAGGTTGGAATCAGCTAGGTTGACGTTGGAATTGTATTATTAGAACCTGAAACTATATATAAGTGCTGGAACTATGATTAGGTTCTGAAATTTTGTGATTAAACATGGAAAACTTAATTTTATTTGCTGAATGTAGGGGTTCAGATTTGGAGGGACCTTCGCCTGACTCAATACTCCTCTTCCGTTGCTCCGTTCACCCGCCTTGGAACCTGCAACAAGTCACTAGGGCTTCGTCAGCCCAGTGACCCTCCGACGATCAAGTTAGATGTAAGGAGAGAAGTTCAGGTTTAGGGTTAGGGCAGAATGGCATACCTCTTTAGGTTAAAGTCCCTTTGTATTTATAGACCTAGGTTAACTTGGCCTCCAAGGTAGCGCGTGGGAGTCACGCTTAGGTAACCGCCTCTGGTGACGTCATAGGTGATGCACTGGATAAGGCAGTTACGAAGCACATGGCCAGACCTGGCCTAGGTGGCCCTATCTGCCATGTAACGCCCTTGGTCCCCTCCTGATAGGTTACATTCCTTCTAGAGATCTCAACGGAATGCATGTCTCAGTAATTAACCGAAGTGCTAACAGGAGGATCTATATCGAGCCGATGAAAGTAAGTGTATCTTCAAGGGCTTGCCTGTATAGGGCTACAGACCGTTCATACCATAAGTCCTCGGTTATCGGGAGTCTATTTACCGAGGTCATAGCCGAAGCCTCCACAATAGCCCCTCAGGACCGTGGAGCTTTGCATCCTTGCTTCAGGGTCTTGATCCCATCATACGAAATATAAGACCTTGATGAGAGTGCTCGCCTCGGTAAATTCCAGTCATCCTACGCCAGCAGCGAATGCCGCGTGTCAGCAATCGCTGAAGTCTCGGGATGGAAAGGCTGTCTCGGCACATGCCCTGTCAGTCGATTGGTACGAAACGTTGCTTCGGTGACACGTGTCGTTATACTAATGGTTCGTATGTTCGGCGCCTATCCTCGGTGCAGACCCCTCAATTCTGGCCGTCCGATGGCTACACGTGTTGAAGATCTGACGGCTCAGTACACGACGCTTCGTTTCCCGCGCAGATCCCCATCTCTCCCATTATAAATAGATGGTCCAGAGGACGAACGGCCACCTTCTCTCTGCTTCTGAAGTCGAACCACCGCCGCCGTCTGTTTCCAGCCTTCGATCGAGCTTTTTGAGCATTTTGGCGCGGGTCTTGACACTAAACTCAGGTACGTCGATCTTCAATGGCTGGTTTTCATGCTTTGATCATTTTCTTCGAGTTTTCTTTAATGCGATCCACATTTTTCACGCGTCGTAACTGCTCCGCCGTTCGCTACTGTTCAGCCTGCGGCGGCGCTGGGCATTTTCTGGGTTGTTCATAGTTTTCCCGAGGCCTAAATTCAACCCGAGGCCCACATTCTTCCCGAGGCCAATCTTCGACCCGAGACCATAGAAACAATCATTGGCCTCGGAGACCTCTCTCGGGGAGAGATTCCCTGAAATATACCGAAGAGTGATGACCGCTCCGCCCCCCTTATTACTAGGTCGTGTTGCTTTTCCCTGGGCATATAGCTAACGGGTTTTTGCACATCTTTTGCTAGGTAGGGGCGAATGGTCATTGAAGTCTCTTCGGACAGTACCAGTAGCAACACTTCTGCTGAGCTTGAGGAGATCTTTGCGGAGTGTCGCGCTCAGGCCGTTTACCAAATCCCACTAGATATCATTGAACCTTCGGACCCTTCCAGAACCTCACGCCCAGTCACAACCTTTGCCCCTGGGAGATGGAAATCCCTAGTACCTCGGACCATGGACCGGGCCCATTCGCCGATGCCCCCGAGGAGGTTCAGGGAAGAAGGAGGCCGATGAGGCCATGCCCTTACTTGAATCAATACTTCAATGGGACACCGGCTGCCCTAGCCGAGTTCAGAAGGGTTTACAGCATCCCTCCGGGCGTAGAGATCCGGCTGCTTCAAGACAACAACCCCAAGACCCTTCCTCACCGACGGGGTACGACACATTCCTCCTCGACCGACTCCCGGACTCCGAAGAGTAGGCAAACATCTACGTCTCGGTGACTGGCAATTTTATGTTCGGGCCCGGAGAAAATGCTGATACCACCACGATGGTGCAATATGAAACCGGGGCTCCTGGTCAGTAGAAATCTCTCTTCTGTAAATACTTATGCTTTTTGTTATGCTCTGCGTACTTTGTATTGATCCTTTGTTTTGATTTCTGCCTTGTAGCCGAGGGAATCGTCCAACAGCTCCGGGAAAGAGCTGATCGGGCTCGAATTTCAGTGGCCTACGCTATCCCAATCACCAGTCGGTACGCTCCCGAGCTACTCGGGTACGTCCCAACTTATACCAATTTTTTGAAGAAGAAATCGAGGCAACAGGGGGTCCCATGGGCAGGCCGAGGATGAGGCCGAGGAGGAAAAGCTGGGAGAGGAGCTGGGAGAGGGGAAAGGAGGGCAGGCGGAGAAAATGAAACCGGGGCAGCACATCAGCGCCTCGGGGTGTTATTCGTCAGGAGATTGACAGAGAGACCCCAGAGAAAATTGGGCTGAGCAAGGAGATGGTGGGACCCGGAACTCGCGAGGTGCTGAACCTGAGGTGCCGGAGGCCGGCTGGTCCCGGGAGGGGAACAGTCCCCGGTACTCTTGGTGCCGGGACTTCGAGTGCGCCTCCCGCTTCCCCCCAGGAGCCCCCAGAGAAGAGACCGCTGTTCGAGGACCGAGGGGATGGCCGAGGGGGCGGCCAGGAAACGATAGAAATCCCTGAGGAGGAGGAGCAGAGCGGAGGAGCTGGGAACGCCGGGGAGGAAGGCAGAGAATGGGTTAATCCCAGGGAGCTCCCCTGGGCCCCGGAGTTCCGGCACTTTGCTGGCCGCCCGATCCACCACGCCGGCAGCGTGAAGAACCTCGGTGTAGCCTTCGGGATGCTCCGAGGAAGCATCCTTCCGAGGGACGCCCGGGCTGTCACTGGCTTGACCGAGAACGTCACGGTCGAGATAGCTCAGGCCCTCTTCAATGTAAGTTAATGGTTTGCATTCCATTTTCTTCAATCTGAAGGCTTGCACTCGTTGAACTTCTCTTTTTTTTTTTTTTGCTTGCAGGCTGGAGCTCGGGCATTGGCCATCAATGACCGATGCAAAAAGCAGGAAGAGAAGAACGACAAGCTTGCTCGGGAGCTGGCTCGGAAGGAGGAAGACCTCAAGCTGGCTCGGGAAACTTGCGAGCTCTACCTGGTGGACTTCCAGAGGTGCGACAGGGAGAGGATGGAGGCAGAGACCAGAGCCGCCAAGGCCAAGGAGGATGCCAACACATTGCAAGTCACCCGGGCCACAGAGGTTGACTTAGCGAGGAAGAGGGGCTACGATGAAGGTTGGGATGCAGCCGGAGTAGAATACAAAAAACAGGTTCGGGAGATCGAGGCTGAGCTGCACCGGGACCGTTTCTTGGATGGCCTTCGGTACAGCCATGAAGCCTTGTTGAGGAAGCTCGACCTCCCGGAAGACTCTGATCTCCGAACCCTCCCCGAGGCGCCTCCCGAGGAGCTTGTCCTTCCAGAAGAGGAAGAGGAGGTGGTGGAGCCGTCGTCCGAGGACCAAGGCCCTGGGAACCAAACCGATCCGAATGCCCCTGCACCCGAGGACCAGCTCGACCACCTAGCTCGCTCTTAGGATAGTTTCTTCTTTTTTGTTTGTCTTTGAGTTCTGTAACTTTTGACTGGACAGCTCCAGACATTAGGAGTTTGCTGTTCCAGAGTTTGTAAATATTTGATATTTGAAGCAGTAACTTTGTTTATGGATTGTTGATGAATGCTTCTCTTTTCTTGAATTTTTTTTTGAAATGCTTGTATGATTGGATTGCCCCTTGGGTTATGATGCCCCTGCTTTGGTGAGACTTGGATGGTTCGGTAGAAAAAGTCTGACCAAAGCATTAACCGAGGAATATTTTGCCAATCGTAAAAAAGATTTTGATCAAGAAAAGGTGATTTTGATCCAAAGCCCCTGCTTCAAGGAGGGTCAGTGGGGACCAAATCAGAATTTTAATGAATTTTGGGTTTGCACACCCGTTGTTTTAATGGAATTGAGTCTAGCGAGTAAAACTCGAGGTCCTATTACTGCTAGGGGACGTAGGCCGGGGTTACGAGGGGGTATGGCATGTGCCATAGATTCGTTAACACAGCGAGTCCGAGCAGTGGGGAACGTCTGGTGGGTCGGTATAAGGGGCTCGGGGAGAGGCCGAGTATCCTTAAAGCGAGTGACCAGAGATCCAGACGACCAAAGAGGCCGGGACGACTTGGTAGGGATTTTGCCCGAGGGTGCCACCTATGGGAGGGCAATATCCCTGAAGTCGGTATAAAACGGTCCGAGTAAGGGTGGACCGAGTAGGTAATTTAAACAGTCAGATTCAAATTGTACGAATAGAGCCAAAGGACGAGTTCTCATTCAAACTTCAAGTGCTGTCAATACATAAGCAAATTGCCATTCAAAGTGCTAAAAGAAAGTGTAACATAGTAAAGACTAGGAAAGCTTCGGTAACCGAGCTCTATCCGTAGAACTTCTTCAAGTTGTTTGCATTCCATGTTTTCGCAATGGGGGAACCATCCAACTTTTCTAACTTGTAGTTTCCTGATCCGAGGTGCTTGAGGACTCGGTAGGGGCCCTCCCAATTGGGCATGAGCTTTCTCTTCTTGGATTTCTCCACCACCTTCTTCCAGACAAGGTCGTCGGGCTTAAATGACCTGAGGCGGACGCTTCAGTTGTAACCCTTTGCAATCTCCTGCTGGTAGGAAGCGAGCTTGATTCTTGCTGTTTTCCCACTCTTCTTCGGCTAGGTCGAGGTCCGAGGCAATGCTATTATTATTGACCGACTCATTGAAGTTTTCAGTGCGCATTGCTGAGAGTCCGACTTGTAGAGGGATGACCGCCTCCATGCCAAATGCTAGGGAAAAGGGGGTGCATCCAGTGGATCGCCGAGGAGTAGTACAATAGCCCCAGAGTACCCTGGGTAGCTCTTTGGCCCACTTTCCCCGTCGTGACTCGAGTCGTCGTTTGAGCCCAGATGAGATTGCTTTGTTTGCAGCCTCAGGCCTGTCCATTACCCTGCGGGTAAGCCGGAGTGGAGGTGTCCCATTTAATACCGTACTCGTCAAGCAAGGCCCGATACTTCTGTCCTGTAAACTACCTTCCATTGTCTGTGATTATGGCGAATGGTACACCGAAACGAGAGATGATGTTTCGCCACACAAAGCGGATGACGTTTGTTTCTTCGATGTTGACAAGGGGCTCGGCCTCGACCCATTTTGAGAAATAATCGGTTGCGGTTAGGAGGAACTTGAATCCACCCGGAGCGACTGGGAGCTTTCCAACGATATCCATGCCCCATTGGGAAAAGGGCCAGGGGCTGAGGTCCCGAGCCGGTTGATGGATAATGGGAGTGAACATCTGACACTTTTTGCAACGCTTGACAAACTCTTCTGAATCCTTCTTCATTGTCGGCCACCAATACCCCTGAGTGAGGGCTCGGTGGGCCAGGGACCGTCCACCGGAGTGGCAGCCGCTGTCACCAGCAAGAAGCTCTTCAATGATGCCTGGGACTTGATGGGGGTGTGCAACCAATAAGTATGGCCCGGTAAATGATCTTCGGTAAAGCTTGTCGTTGGGATTGAGCCAGAAGAGAGCGGCTTTGTTTCGGAGTCGTTGAGCTTCCTTTTTGTCAACTGGCAGGGAGTCATCTTTTAGGTAAAGGACAATTTCGTCCATCCAGCTTGGGCCGAGCTCTATGTTGAGTATCTCCTTATTTAGTTCTTCAAGCTCGAAGCTGGGCTTGTCAATGGAATCAAAGGAGATAGAACGATGTCCCAAAGATGAGCATGCCGAAGCGAGTCCTGCAAGGGCGTCGGCCTAGGCATTTTGTTCCCGGGAAATGTGCTCGACTCTGATTGCTTTCAAGCGTTGAATGATCTAGACTGCGGCGCTGAGGTAGGTACGCATGCGGTCGTCCCGAGCTTCATATTCTTCGGAGAGCTGGTTAACTCCAATTGGGAATCACTGTAAACCACGAGTTCTTCGATGCCAATGGCTTCGGTAGTTTTGAGTCCGGAGATTAATGCTACATATTCGGCCTCGTTGTTGGAGGCTGGGAAGTTAATAGAGATTGAGCTTTCGTGCAGAACACCGGAGGGTGAGAGGAGGATGATGCCAGCACCGGCGCCTCGGCTGTTGGAAGCGCCATCGACGTACATTTTCCAAACGTCTCCATGAAAGAGCTGCCATGTTGTGCTAGGGTTGGCCTGGAGTAATGCCTCGGTGCTTGGGGTGGGAACCGAAGCGATTGTATTTGTCGGTGTGAGCTTGGCGATGAAGTCGGCAAGCACCTGAGCTTTTATTGCTGTCCGAGGCTGAAAGTGGATTTCAAAATTTGCAAGCTCAACGGCCCACTGTGAGATTCGATTGGAAAGGTCGGCCTTCCGCAGGAGAGACTTGAGAGGGAATCCAGTAAGGACGATTATACGGTGAGACTGGAAGTAGGGAGCAAGCTTCCTGGATGCTGAGACGAGGGCAAGGACGAGCTTTTCTAATGGAAGGTGTGGGCACGTCGCCCCGAAAAAAAAAAATAATCGCTCGGCCTCGAGTACCCTTTTAAAGACTGGGCGCGACCCTCTTTTGAAAATGCGCGGCGAAACGCCTCGATTCAGAGTCGCCACTCGGGTTTTAGTGGTGGAATACCGAAGGAACCGAACTCGAAAACGTTTGCCACGTTTATTTGATTTTGAAAAGGCGTGGACCGGTCCGTCGTCACCTTCAATATCTGAGGTTCGGGAGCCAGGTTACGAGAGGGGAAGGGTTTTATGGCACCCCCTCTCGCCCAATCCGGAGATCGGTCTCTACTCGGACATTTTACAAAAACATTTGCATTTTTCTCTCATTTTATCATTTTTTTAGCCAATTAGGGCGGGGGAACATTTAACGGGGACGAAAGCGGTAACAACTTGCAGTTCATGTGACAAAAATTTTCTTATGAATGATTTGATTGCAATGCTAAGTATAGATTGAGAACAAGCACCGAGCAGCCTGAACAAACTGGAATACGCTGCCATGAAAGAACGTGAGCAGATTCTGCCAGCATGCACTGGCCGAGCCGCTGCATGGTGATCAAACCTGCGCACGCCACTTACAAACTGGCGTACTCCACCTGTTTGGTTTCTCAGTCCTTGTTTGCAACCCTCTGGGCTCTGGAGAAGGACCAGCGCACACCCAGGACAAACCACGCAGTCCAACATAACAGAATAGACATAATTACAGGCAGAAGAAATGGCTTTAGGCCATGAAAGAAAGTTGAATACCCCAAAACAGTGTGGGGACAGAAAAATAGGCCTAGATTAAGCTCAGATGCAAGGGCCAGCCACTGAACCCGGAGGTATACTGCCGTACGCCAGTCAACGACCACCGTACGCCACTTGGCCTTTGATTTCTGTGTTTGGCTTTGCATCATCTGGGCTCTGGAACATGACCAGAAGGATCCCAGAGGCCTTTATATGACAAAAATGAACAAGTATGGGATGCTACCACTAAACAGTTCTAAATACAGAAAGCAGTAAGCTGGTTATTAGCATGCAAGGGTGATTGACAGGAATGAAACTGAATAAAAGGGACGATCCATGATCCCCACGCCAGTATTGCACGTACTACCATAACTGGCGTATGACATATATTGACTGGCGTGCGCCATATTCCCCTTCATACGATTCAACGTATTTTACCAGTTTAAGGCCAAGACTAGTATTGTTTACTAGCCTGGGCCTTTCTGGTTCCAATCAGGAGCTGCAAACAGAAAAGGATGCAAAGGTGGTATACCTTTTAGTATTGTGGTTTGGGGGTGGTATTAAGCCTTAGAGGTTGAAGATGGAGGATGTATGGTGGTTGAACATTAGTGGGGTGTATGGGAGTGGATTGCTCTCCTTTCTCTTCCAATGGAAGGAAAGAGGTAGAGAGCTTGAAGAAAGGGGAGAGAGAGAGATTGCACTTCTTAATGTGGCTAACCCTTTGCAAATGAATGCAAGGGGGGTATTTATAGAGGAGAGAGGGACTGAGATCAGTTTGGGCAAGGCCATGTTTGGCTGGCCTTAGGTGCAAAAGGGGCCTTCCATGCATTAAATGCATGGGACTAGTTGATGGGGGGTGTAGGAGAGAGAGGGAACGCTCCCTGCCGAATGCAATCATCAGAGAGACTGTAGCCGACGTCAGGGTGGCACAAAAGTCCCGCCCAAGTGGCTGAATAAAGTTGATTTGACTGGGTTTGACTGGCGTGCGCCACTATTAACTGGCGTGCGCCAGTAAAGCTGGGCCAATGGTCGATGACTGACACGTGGCAGCTTACTGGCGTACGTCACCAATGCACTGGCGTATGCCAGTTGGGTTTTGCTGGGGCCGTTTGGCTCTGGTTTGAAGGGCTTGAAATGGGTTTGAAAGGGGTTTAGGACGCTCAAGGCTCAAACACACCTTTGTCCTCGATCTGTTTTCGACTATAATCATCATTGGGGAAGTAAAAGATCGACAAATAACGTTATCTGGACAGTCCAGAATGGGGTGTCTACAGAAGCCCCCCTTCGACGGCACTTGATGCACCATTGACTGGAGACAAGTAACGTCGAAGGTTTTCTAGACACCCTCTTCAAGGCTATCCAGAATGCATGAAATTTGAAGAACCTGTTGATTTTGAAATTGGACGGATAAATCGTCGTTGATTTGAAATTGGACGGATAGATCGTCGTTGATTTGAAATTGGACGAATAGATCGTCGTTGATTTGAAATCGGACGGATAGATCGTCGTTGATTTGAAATGGGACGGATAGATCATCGTTGATTTGAAATCGAACGGATAGATCGTCGTTGATTTGAAATCGGACGGATAGATCGTCGTTGATTTGAAATCGGACGGAGAGATCGTCGTTGATTTGAAATTGGACGGATAGATCGTCGTTGATTTGAAATTGGACGAGTCTCTGCTTGGGGATGGGCCCAACACTGGTATTAGCACGAATCACGGCCTTAATTGGAAGATAATTTTGGCATAGGGGCATTGGATTGGGCCTGAGGCCCAACAATATACTGGCGTACGGTACGCAACTATACTGGCGTACGCCATTTCTACAGAGACCCGAGCCCAGATCCGGCCCAGACCGGCCCATTTGCCCTATACGTCGTAAACTTCTGACAGAGTGCAGGAACCGCCATTCTTCGTTTTGAACTTCCAACCTCAAAATCTCTCCAAACTCTTCAACCTCTCACTCAATCTCTCATCTTCTCCATTACCACACGCAACCCTCCTCCATGGCTGAATCCGGCGAAGGTGGGGGCAATGGTGGTGCGGAGAGGAAAAGGCCAACAAAAGGCGGAAATCGAGGCTCATGGGGCCCGAATCGACGATCAACGACAGATGAGAGGTTCGTCGACTGGTGGCAGCAGTACAGGCGTGAGTGGCGGTGGGGACAGCCATGCAGCAGGTGGTGGTGGCGATGGCGGCGTACGCCAGGAGCAGAGGGGCGTACGCCAGGTGTTGTGGGTACGGGGGGTCCACTGGTTCGGCGACTGGACCCGAAGAGTGGTGTTGAAGGTGTGGTGATTACGGGTATAGGCTCGGTTGGGGCCGGCAGTATCGGCGGTGTCAGTGGTGATGTTGGTGATGATGGTGGTGATGGTGGTGATCGAACGGGGACTCCACCGAGGGATCCGGCGAGGGGTAAGGCTCCCGTGGTTGAGGAGGGTGCATCCGGAGAGGTACCCACGGAGGAGGTGGAGTTTAGGCCGGCAGTAGGGTCTTCGGCACACGTCCCCATCACTCGGGGGGACTTTGCCGAGTTTGTGTCCGAGGAGGAGCTCGGTCGGTTGCTCCGGGAGAATCCGGGGGTGGTGGCTGCTGTGTTGGCTGCGCGGGAGGATAGGGCCCGGCAGGTTGAGAGGGCGCAGGAGGAGGAGCGCCTGAGAGAGGAGGCCGAGAGGGCCAGGGCCGAGGAGGAGGCCTTTGAGAGCGAGACCGGGGCTGCAGAGGAGGCTCAGGGGGAGGTGTGGTCCTTTGAGCGGGCGGTGACGCTCGCAGAGTCCGCACGGCTGGCACCCCGTGCCCAGTTTGACGCGGCCACGTATGCTCCACCCGAGCCGCACATTTTTATACCGTCCGGGGTCGAGAGCCTTGCACCTTTGAGGGAGAGCTACGACGCCGAGCTGATACTGAGGGACCCACAGAGGCACTTGTCAGTGGACTGGGCACAGGTATCCTTTTGAACTTGCCTTAATATTTCATGCTTTGTCATTTGTACCGATATGCAATTTGAACTGTAGTAGCTTGACTTGTAATGCATGTAGGCTAGAGCCTTGAACTGTAATGTGACTGAGAAAGTAGAACTTTGAATAGCATGCCTCGACTTTGAAACTTGACTTGAATGATAGAACACTTGAAGTAGTTGAATCGACTTGTAGGATGCCCATGACTTCGACAAAACGGTTAGTGCCAAACTCGAATCGACATTAAGTGGCCTTGACTTGATAGGGTTGCCCTTTGAACTTGCACTCGACTAGGTACATTGCCATGACATGTTGAATGCCCGGATGGCGTGCCTCGTAATTTGTGTCGACCATATTAATAAGCTGAAAACTCGTGCAATCGACTGAGAGACATACCCTGAGAGAAAAGAGGCCCTGTAGCTCGGAACTTGACTTTGAATTGATTCGACTGATAGCAGAACTGAATAGGATAATACAAGTGCCTGGTAGCTTTGTTCGACCTTTATGACGCTTGTTTCGACCGTAGAGTTACCTTTTGAGATTCTGAATTCGACTAATGGTTTGGATTGCCATTACTGATGAAATTCTCTCTGTTGTCTGTCTTTGTTGTGCAGAGGGGAGCAGCCAGCACTCGGGGCCATGGCGGTCCAGCGAGCTCGCTTGAGTTGTACAGGAGTTTGCCCGAGCGGGTCAGGGCTCTGGTTGACGCGGCAGGGTTCCGGCCATTTATCCTCACACTGACGCCCGTGAAGAGCGACCACGCGCTACTGACGTCGCTGGCCGAAAGGTGGTGGGATGCCTCGAACACCTTCCACTTGCCGATTGGGGAGATGACGGTGACTCTGTCGGACTTCGCAGCGCTTACTGGCCTGAGGGTAGGAGGAGAGCCTATCCCGTTCGACTCAGAGATTCACAGGGATCCCGAGGCTCTGGCATGGTTTTTGGGGCAGGCGCCGGCAGGTGAGGCGGAGACTGTCCATTATGATCAGTTCAAGCGGTACTTGCACGGGAGGGAGCCAGGAGTCGGACTTGGAGGCTGAGCAGATGGCGAGGGCCTACTTGCTGTACTTGTTCGGGGCTACGTTGTACCCGAACAAGCGATCCACGGTGCACCTATCCTACTTGCCGGCTCTCTATGACTTGAGCACAGCCTCGAGGTTCGACTGGGGAGGAGCAGCTCTGGGTACCTGCTATGGCTTCATGGGGGCTTTCTCGCGCGGAAAGAAGGCGACTGCCGGCTACTGGAGGGTGTGGGAGGTAAGAAACAAGGCCTGTCATTTACTTACCGCTTTTCCATTTATTGCACTTGTACTTTGATTTGCATATGAACTGTATTCTGATGCTTTGATTGTTTGACCATTTGCAGCTATGGGCCTACGAGGTGCTGAAGATGTACCCACCGGAGAACAAGTGCCCGAACCTGAGGATGCTCCCCCGTGCCATGATTTGGGGTCCTATGTACAGCGGGAAGAAGAAGTCAAGAGGGAGCCTCTTAGCCTTTCGGACCTACCTCGACGAGCTGTCTGGCACTCAGGTATGCAACATGTCGAATTTGATCATTCTGCCCGTAGAATTGCTTTAATGCTGTCGCTGATGCTTTACAAACTGTGCCATTGTCTTGCAGGTGGATTGGAACCCCTGGAGCGGCGCTGAGCCTGAGCCTGAGTACCTAGCACAGAGCAGGGCGGTGACTGCGAGCCGGGTGCTGTTGGAGTCGGCCTTCGGGTGGCGGTGGTACCTGGGCGACCGGGTGACACGGCAGTCACTAGGCGCTCTTGACTTCCAGGTTCCAGGGCCACTGCCTCCTCACGCTTCCCATACGGACAAGTACACCCTGGCCGAGCTGAGGCGCTTCACCGTTCCGACCGGGCTGGCTGCTTTTCTGAGGCCTGAGCGTGACTACGCTGTCTACCGGAGGCAGCACTTGGCGAGGCCGCTTGGAGTGCTGGAGCATGTCGCCGTGCAGAGCGAGGCGCTTGAGGCTGGCGAGGAGAGGCGGAGCCGGGAGAGCAGGGCAGCTCGCCCGAGAGAGAGGAGCGACTACGCCACAGCGACCGGGCTGCCTCGGCTTTCTTGGACCCTAGCAGTGCGGGACGCCAAAGGAGAGGAGGCCATAGTTCAGTTCGAGCCTGCCAGGACAGACCCGGCAGAGATCGTAGGACCGGTAAGACATTCCTTATCCCTTTTGTAGTTTCCGTACTTTACTTTCAGCATGTGTACTTGGCATTTGATTCTGACTTTGCCCGATAATTGAATCACAGGCCCCGATGGAATGGGTGCGGGAGGCGGCTCGACTGATAAAGGCCATGGAGAAGGAGTTCCATAGGATAGCTGGCGGCGCCTCCTTGCAGTTGCAGTACCCACCTCCAGCTCCGGCTCCTACCGTGCAGCCTCAGGTATAACTCTTCGTTTTGCTTTTGAATATGGCTGCTTTTGAACTTTCCTGCACTTTGCATTTCAATATATACAATATGCACAATGTATGCTAAATGACTTGAATGACCATGCAGGGACATGCTAGGGCGGCTCCTAGGAGGAAGAGCGTGCGGCCTCCTCCAGCCAAGAAGGCAGCTTCGAGCTCCTCACAGCCAGCAGCTAGGGTGGAACGGGGAGCACAGACTGCTCCGGCCAGCGAGGGGCTCCAGTTCCGCCGAGAGCTGAGGAAGAGGCCTGCCGAGAAGAGGCCTTGCTGAGGGACCCTCACAGAAGAAGAGGAGGGAGGAGGAAGAAGCAGAGGAAGAAGAAGAAGAGGAGGAGACATCCCTCAGCAGCGGCTCTGACTCAGCGAGCGACCCCAGGTTCCGCATAGACCCTCGGGAGGTGGAGGATAGCGAGGAGGACGACGACGAGGAGGACCTTTTTGACGACTGAGGGCTATCACCGAGCCTTAGTCTATTTTGCTAGTACTTGATACTTTGATACTGATTCTCTGATACTTTGACACTTTGATGTTTTGGATGGGGCCTGCGTGCCTCTTTGACCTTTGGGCGAGTGTGCCCTGCTACTATTAGTTCTGCCTGGGCCGTTGTGCCGTTTGATACTTGATACATTCCCACCGTTATATTTTGCCACAGTAGTATGTAACATATGCATTTTCGGTTTATTGTTTTTCCTTTGCTTTGATGAGATTTGATAAAGGAAAATAATAAACCATCCACTAATATCTAACATGCATTGATGAACGTTCTGAATCGACAACAAACACTTACATATGTACAAAATCAACTTAGCTCGAAGAAAAGATGGATAGAAAGGTCCTAGGATACGACACGTATCCCAGACACGCGGGGGATACGGGAATTTTGGGCGTTAGCAAGCCAAAATCCGTCATTCCCCCCGGGGAAGGAAACTGACCCTTTTGAAAGGTAACATAGATGCATAATGACTTGCACGAACCATCAAAACCGGTAGAAATGCCCCGGTGCAAGGGAAATACCAAGAAAAAGCTAAAAATGTCATAAAAACGGGCATAAGACGCCAAAGATGACTCGATATGGTCCCGGACTGAAACCGACACCCCCACACAGTCACATAAGTCCTATGCAACTTGTATGGTATGACAAAACTTGGCAAAAGCCCCTGAAACGAGATTTGACCTCCCGTATCCTTGATTTTAGGCTAAAACGGGCCACCGGGGGTCCGAAATCTTTATCGAGCGTGGCTTTTGGAATCCGACGCTTGGCCATAGTCTTAAATGTCATTTGTGACTTGTAGGAACCAACAAACGGCCAAAGCCATCCCCGGAATTGAAAACGACCACACGGAGGCAGTAGCTGCTGCAAACTGGTTTCTGGTGAAACCTACTGGCGTACGCCAGAAGTTGAGGGCAGTACGCCAGTAGGTGGGGACACGGACACGCCAGTTATTAACTGGCGTACGCCAGGTTGCTGAGTGCCAGATCCACTTGACTGACCAACTGTCCTTTTTCAGGGGCCACTTTGTTTTTACCCCCACACGGTTTGCACACGGTTTCTGGGTTCTCAGGAGGCAGTGTCCTTTGCAGGAGCATGGTTTGGAGGCTAGCATGAAGCTTTGAATGCTTCATTGGTGGAGACTTTGAAAAGGGCAAGGCCTATAAAGCAGAGGCATTGCATTGGTCTTCAGGACTGCATTGCTTCCCCTTTTCTCCAGTATATTGCTACATTCCTCCATGGACAACCCCCTCCCCACTTTACTCAGGCCATGGTTGGCGCAATTTCTAAGTGTCGACTGGCTCAATTTTCAATATCATGGCCTTGCTTCATTCCGCTTCCTCCGACATGTACCGCTCCGTCCGGCACTCCTACGGGCTGCCCTCAGATTCTGGGATCCTGACGTCCATGCCTTTCGTTTCGGCGATGACGAGCTGTGCCCGACTGTCGAGGAATTCCAGGCGTACCTCCGGACCTACTCGTCCTCTACACTCGTTGTCCCGCCCTACCAGGCGAGCATGCCCAAATTGCTGGCCAGCTCGCTCGACATCTCTCGGGGTTTGGCGAGCGCTATCCTTGAGGGCGGCCAAATGAATGTCATGCGCCTGATTGAAATGTACAGTCCGGACGGTGACCTGGATAACAACGAAGTGCAAGCGCGTCGCCGTTTTGCCTTGGTAATCTGTCTGCTTGCCGCTTATCTGCTCGTGCCGGCTCACGGGCAGGTTAGCCCTTCACTTGTGAGCGTTGCTGCCCAGATGGGGGCACGAAGGAATGTGATCCCTTTGGTCTTGGCGGAGACACTCTTGGGCTTGGACTTGGTGTATACGGGCCAGTCGGCCGTTTTCAGCGGCAGCCCGCTTTTGCTTCAGGTAATCTCACTCAGCTCACCTTTTCCTGGCTATTCGCACGTTCTCATTTTACCTCAACACTCGGCTCAGGCTGCTTCCTAGCTCCTCACTTGTCTTTTCCCTCAGGCTTTATCTGGTTTCTTACTTGTCTTTTTACTCATGCAGTTGTGGCTGTCGGACAAGCTAAATCTCTTGCACCCTCCGGTAGCGAGCTGGAATCTCTTTCCGAAGAGGATCCATCAAAGGGAGATGCGGTACCCTGACATGGACATAGAAGGCTGGTATGAGTTCATGCAGCAAATGCAGCCTGATGAGATCGCTTGGAGGTGCCCCTGGCTGGACCTTCCGGATATGGCTGTTTACTCCGACGGATTTGACAGGATGGTGATCGCAGGACTGTCGAGCTTCACTTTCTACATTCCCGGCCGCGTCCTTCGACAGCTGGGTGCCTCTCAAGAGAATCACCGTGTCAGCATTGGGGATTTCCGTGTCCCGAATTTCAACGCTCAAACACTCAACGGTTATCAGAGGCGCTGGGGCCTTAGAGCCCTCCAGGCTGAGATGCCAGAGTTTACCACAGGGCTAAGGAGTCGCTACAGACAGTGGCTGAGAGCAGATGTGAATGCAAGAGAAAATATTAACTGACTCCGGGCCACTTTGCTATGCTTAGAATAAACTGCGAGCCGTTAGGCTTCCTAAGCATTTTGTTCTGTTTTTCATGCTTCAACTGTTTTTAAGGCTTTTATGCTCAGCTTATGTATTAGAAGTAGTAATTTGCAATAAAGTTGAAAGATGATGGGTTTCCCCTTTCCGATTCACTTCAATGCATCCTTGACTTGTGCTCGACCTTCCCAAACTGTGACGTGTGCCCAGAATGCCAAACCTGGATCGAACTTTTGATGGAATGTGACCGAATCTCGAGGTGAGATTGCCTACGTATCCCTTTTCAAGGAATCAGGTCAGAACGTAGTTCAGGCTAAGGTTCACTCGTGTATTTTACCTCTCCTTTTACGCTCTAACTTTTGCCTAGTGCCGCCTTTTCAGGTTTTCGGCCTAGCGAGCTTTCGACTTGTGCCTATTTATTTTTGCCTAGAACCGCCTCCTTAGGTTTTCGGTCTAGCAGGCTGCTCTAACTTTTGCTTGGAATCGCCCACCCTTGTGGTTTTCGACCCAACGAGCATCTCTCAGGGATAGTAACGCTTAAGTTGATCCAGGTTGACCAGGGTGCTGAATTCGTTGCCATCGAGGTCAATAAGCTTAGCAGCGCCCCCGGATAGGATAGTCTTGATGATGTAATGGCCCGGATCGCTTCGGCCTGAATTTCCCGCGAGGATCAAACACTGGAGCCCGGATCTCCTTTGTAACCATGTCTCCTTCGACTAAGCCCCTGGACTTCACTTTCTTGTTGAACGCCCGAGCAATTCGACGCTGATACCCCTGAACATGATACAAGGCCCGGAGCCGTCTTTCATCAAACAACATTAGCTCGACAAACCTTCCACTCAACCATTCAGATTCTTCGAGACCGCTTTCGACCATGATTCTCAGTGACGGTACCTCAAGCTCGATGGGAAGTACTGCCTCCATCCCGTAGACTAGGGAGAAAGGAGTTGCACCCGTTGACGTGCGGATAGACGTTCGATACCCCCAAAGGGCGAGAGGCAGCTGCTCGTGCCAATCCCTTGCAGACTCGGCGGTCTTCTTGATGATCATCTCGACATTCTTGTTCGCAGCTTCGACCGCCCCATTCGTTTGCGGGCGATAGGTCGTTGAGTGATGGATCTCGATGCCGAATTCCTCGAAGAGCTCCAGAACCCTTCCTTTGAAATGACTTCCGTTGTCTGACACAAATGCTTGAGGAACCCCGTACCGGTAGATGATATTCTTTCGAATGAACTGAGCAACCTGGACCGTTGTCAGTGTCTTGTAAGATTCGGCTTCGACCCACTTTAGTGAAGTAGTCTATCGCTACCAGTATGAACCTGTGACCATTCGAAGCAGACGGCCTGATCATCCCAATAACATCGATGCCCCAAACAGAGAAAGGCCATGGCGAGGTCATGCCATATAGTTTAGATGGAGGGACATGCTGTAGGTTCGCATGGATTTGACACTTGTAGCAGCGCCGCACGTAGTCGATGCATTGCGATTCCATTGTAGACCAGAAGTAACCCTGCCTGAGGATCTTTCTAGCAAGCATGACACCGCTCATGTGAGGCCCGCAGACTCCTTCGTGAATCTCCTCCATTATCCTTGTTGCTTCGACGCCGCTGACACAGAGCTTGTGCATCCGCAGTGAGACCTTCGATACAACTTTCCCCCACAGATGATGTACTGAGAAGCTAGCCTTTGCAAAGCAATCCGATCTTTCTTCGTGGCCTCGACAGGAAACTCCCCGCGCTCCACAAAGTTCCAAATGTCATGGTACCATGGTAGGCCATCATCGACATCATCAATGGCGTTGATATACTCATAAGCAGGCAAGTCCCTCTGTTCAATCACAATCGGCCGCAGCTTGACGCCTATTGGAAGTTCGATCATTGAAGCCAAAGTCGCCAAAGCATCGGCGAACTGATTCTTCAAGCGTGGGACATGGGTGAAAGTCACCTTATTGAAGCGAGGAATCAGTTCTTCCAAGTCTTGGTGATAAGGCTTCAGCTTTTCCTCACGAACCTTCCAATCTCCATTGGCCTGGGAAACCACCAAGTTCGAATCCCCAATTACTTCTAACTTCTCGACGCCTAAGGCAATAGCAGCTTCCATTCCGACGATGCAGGCTTCGTACTCAGCTTGATTGTTGGTGACATCGAAATTCAGCTTGAAAGCGAGCGGAATGTGAGCGCCGGCGGGCGTGATTAGCAACACTCCGATCCCAAATCCCTTCTGGTTAGCAGGCCCCATCAAAATAGAGCGTCCATACTTCCTTCGATCCACTGTTAGAACCTCCTCGTCGGGGAAAGTGAAATCCACATCTTCCGGGCCGTCGATCGGGTGATCGGCCAAGAATTCGGCCACGGCTCGTCCCTTTACAGACTTCCTCGTGACATGTTGGAGTTCGAACTCAGCTAGCAGAAGCAACCAACGTGCTAGCTTATGGGTGAGCGCAGGTTTCTCGAACAGGTACTTGATAGGATCCATCCGAGAAATCAGTCTCACCGAATAGGCTAGCATGTAGTGTCTAAGCTTTCTGGTAGCCCAAACTAGCGCCCAACACGTCTTTTCGAGGGGAGTATAACGCTCCTCAGATCCCACCATCTTCTTGCTCAGATAGTAAACGGCTTTCTCGACCCCATTGCTTCCTTCCTGTGCTAGCAAGCATCCCATGGCTGTTGAAGAAACGGACAGATAGAGAATCAAAGGTCGACCCGGCGTAGGCGGCATCAGTACCGGTGGGTTCTGCAAGTACCCCTGAATAGACTCGAAGGCGGCTTGGCATTTCTCTGTCCATTCGAACGGGACCCCCTTTTTGAGTAGACGGAACAACGGTTCGCAGGTTAGAGTTAGCTTGGAGATGAATCTGCTGATAAACTGGACCTTTCCTAGAAAACTTCGCACGCCCTTCTCAGACTTTGGCGGCTCCATCTCGAGGATTGCCTTGATTTTGGAAGGATCCACTTCGATTCCCCTTGCGGTGATTAGAAATCCCAACATCTTGCCTGACGTGACCCCGAACGTGCACTTCTGAGGATTCAGGCGTACGTTGTACTTGCGAAGCCTTTCAAGAAACTGCCTGAGCGAGGGGAGATAGTCCTTTTCCTCCTTTGCCTTCACAATCATGTCATCGACGTAGATCTCAACGGTTTTGTGGATAAAATCATGAAACAAGGTCGTTTGAGCCCGTTGGAAAGTGCATCCGGCGTTCTTCAACCCAAACGGCATCTTCACGTAGCAGTAAGTACCCCATTCCGTGACGAACGTCGTTTTCTCTTGGTCCTCGGGCGCCACAGAGATCTGGTTATATCCGGAGAATCCGTCGACAAAAGAGAGCAAGGCATGCCCCGCCGTGTTGTCCACAAGCACGTCAATGTGAGGCAAGGGAAAACTATCTTTGGGGCTTGCTTTGTTTAAGTCCCTAAAGTCGACGCAAACTCGGATCTTTCCATCCTTCTTGGGAACAGGCACGATGTTGGCCACCCATTTGGGGTATTCTGCAACCCTGATGAATCCTGCGTCAATCTGCTTTGTAACCTCTTCCTTGATCTTCTGAACCCAATCCGGCCTCATCCTGCGGAGTTTCTGTTTGACGGGGACAGCCCCGGGCTCCAACGGGATTCGGTGCTGTACTATTTCAGGATCAATGCCGGGCATATCCTTGTGAGACCATGCAAAAACCTCGGGAAATTCTTTGAGCAGCTCGATTGTTCCAGCGTGGTTTTCCGGAGACAGGTTTGCACCGATTTGCATCATACGGGGGTCATCCTCGTCTTTCAGATTTACACAAATTACTTCTTCTTTTAGAGGCTGAGCACGCCTTTCGTCTTCCTTTTCGATGAGGGAACGCAACTCAGCCGGGATGTCCCCGTCGAAGTCTGTTCCTTCATCGTCAGGGTCGACACAGTTTATATAGAAGCTAGCAAAGTAGTCAGAAGTAGGATCATGCATTTCATAAAACCCAACAGGGTTGCCAAGTACAACAGACTCGAACTCGAAGTAAAAGCTACGACATGGAGGGCCGAGAGGCACAAACTCCGACTCTGAGCTAGACTTAGACTCGACAAACTCTGTGTCAGATTCAGACTCATCGTCAATGCATGTTAGAC
Source organism: Rhododendron ovatum (assembly GCA_019656835.1). Lineage (NCBI taxonomy): Eukaryota > Viridiplantae > Streptophyta > Magnoliopsida > Ericales > Ericaceae > Rhododendron > Rhododendron ovatum. Next base: position 23,063,663 of record CM033799.1, read on the forward strand.
GCGGAGTGAAAATGCAATTATTGATACTTCCCTGCGCCTTGACTATGAGAGAGGTGGGATCCTCGGGAGCATTTGATGAGTCGGGCCCAAGCATCAGCACTTCAGCTTCCTCGCCCTTGCCAACCAAACCTACTTGGGAGAACAGCATCTCCAAACCCCCTTGATCAAAAGTCTTCAGCCAGTCAAACTCTTCCTTGGTCCGACCCAGCTGTTTCTCGAACTCCCTTCGAGCAAGCTTCTCTTCAGCTGTCTCCTCTTCACCGTCGGACCAGGTGTCCGCAGCAAAGATCTCGAATCCCGGCAGCCAGGTAGAAGTCTCCGGATCCCAAAACGGCTCTATCTGTCCCGAATAAGCAGAGCCTCCTCCTTCTCGCACAAAGTAGCTATCGGGGTTACCAAAAAGGGTTCGAGGCTTTCCCGTGTCTTTCCTCTTTTTGGCATCTTTGGCCGGCGGAGTGTAACCTAGGCCAAAGCGGCCTTCGGTGGAAGGAAAGACAGGGAATTCAGCAATCCCTTGTTGGTTGATCCCGAGTCCTAGGCCAGGCATGAATGACATTTTCCTCATCATTTCGAGGACGGTTGAGCTTATGGTGAAATCGTCATCCATGGCGATGGCGAAGGACTGAGCCAGATGTGTCGAAAGAGAAGCCTCCAAAGTCCGAGTCTTCTTCCCCGTGCATGATGCCCAAGACAGGCGTTCCATCATCTGCGAGCGGGCGGATTCCAGAATCCCCGCAGATTGTCAAGGTACCAGTAGGCAGCCCCAGCATGACCTTTTGATGTAGAGTTGAAGGCACCGCCATGATGTCGGCCCTATGAAGCCATGGCCTGCCCAGCAGCAGGTTGAAGGTAGCAGGGACATCGACTACGTGAAATTCAACGTCCATCTCAAAGCCCTCAGCGTCAAGTTTCAGCATTAGAGTTCCCTCCACTGTACGGCGAGTGCTGTCGTATGCCTTGACGGCCAGATTGGAAGGTGTTAGGTCACTCTTGGCGAGCCCCAAGCGGTAGGCAACCCTCATCGGGCAAACATTGATGGCAGAGCCATTGTCGATCAGCACGGTTGGCACCCAATGTCCCCGGCACTTGACGGTGATATGGAGCGGGCGGTTGTGAGCAGTTCCCTCGACAGGCAGATCCTTCTCGGTGAACGTGACAGAGTGTTTAGAGAGGAGTGGCAGCACCAAGGCAATCATGGCCTCGGGGGTGATGTCAATTGGTACTGTGAGCCGGGCCAAAGCAGAGGACAGCTTCTCACGATGCTCCTTTGATGACGATATCAGACCCCAAATAGACACAGCGGCCGGAATCCGTTCAAGCTGTTTCAGAATGGCGTCTTCTTCGGGAACTCCATTCGGAAAGAGCGGGTCAGTCCTTTGAGCAGCGGGAGCGGTGGTTTTCTGAGCGGGCGGATTGGACGAGCTTCCAGCCTGAAGGTTGGCTGGCTGAAACACTCGGCCACTCCTAGTGACGTTGGCCACATCCCACCAAGACGATGAGTCGAATGGAATCCCACAGGTCGGCGGGCACTTCTTCCTAGCTTGCGCTTTCCTTTGTCCGTTGATGCCACCGTTGCAGACGAGTCTGTCCCCAGAGCAGTGTCCCAGTCCAAATCCTCCATTACTAGCCCTTCCCAGAAAGTTGGATCCTGTGCAGCTTCTTCTTCAAAGGGTGCCCCCGGATTAGTGACGAACGGAACATCCCAGAATCCTCCATCGACCAGAGCAGTGTTGACGGTCCACACTTCATTCCCCATGTCCAAGTCGACAATGTTATCCACATCCCAAATATCCGCGGGCAGCGGAGTCTTAACGGTTTCCCCTGCGTCCCAAAGGTCGGCGGGAGGTGCACCCAAGATCATGATAGAGCAATCATCTCCGGGGACCGAAACAAAAGGACGAGGCTGCTTGGCGGAAACGATGCCCCGCGTAGGGTCAAACTCATGGGCGCAACGGCCGATTGCACCGTCAATCGAATTTACCAATGGTAGCATGGCGCCGAGCGGGCGGCGGATATTGGCCACAAGCTCCCCTTCTTGAAATTGGTCCCAATACTCCTCACCGACGTCTCCTTGGTCCAAATCAGTCTTGAGACCTTGGCCTATTTGCCATCCATCGGGCTGCGGATCCCACACATATTCCTCGACTTCTTCTTGAACTTGCTTCGGCTCGGGCTGGTAAAAGAGTGCGAACAAGGAGAGCCCGTCTAGGGTCAGTCTGTGCCGCATTCCACTCTCCTTCCCATTGACCTAACCATAGCTGATTGACTTGGGGGTGAGCAGGGAACCCCATGTTATACTGTTCGATCCAATCATTGCAAAGCTCCTTCCATTCTTTGGCTTTGTCCTCCATAGCCCAGCCGGCTGCCATCATGTTAATGCTTGGTTCAGAAGGGAAAGGTACGATCGGTTTAGGGTTGTCGGTTGAGGCAATATGGTCGGTGGGGTTGAATATAGTGGAGCTGAGGTTTATCTGGTTCACTTGAGGGTTAGAGTCATGTTTAGGGAGGGAGTTGGAGATGACGTTGGGTTTGGTAGGTGGGGTTGGAAGGGTACCATTGTCCACCAAATCTTGTATCGCATGACGGAGGCGATAGCAAGAGTCGGTGTAATGGCCGGGCATTTGGTGGTACGCACAGAAAGCGTTGGGGTTATGGCTAGGGGGTGGATTTTGAGGAAGTGGAGTCGGGGCTAAAGGCCTGAGATGCCCGGTTTTGATTAACTTCTCCAACACCGAGGAAAGTGGTGCCTCGAAATTGGCGAAGTTACGGGGTTGGTTGCGGTTTCGGGGTCTTTGAGGGGTTTGAACTTGGTTTATGTCGGCAATGTGGTTAGAGCTTTGGGTAGAGGGATTGTTAGCAGAGTTTGCGTTGGCATAGCTGTTGCCACCGAACAAAGCAGTGTTGTTTCCGGTGTATACACGGGGTTTGGATTTTGAGGCTGAGGTAGAGGAGGAGATGTCACTCCTGGGCAGAACACCAGTTTGGAGGGCTTCCTCGATAGCCAGCCCGGAGTCGTAGAACGTTTCGAAAGTTTGCCCCTTGAACCAAGACGAGGTTTTTGGCGAAGTCCGGCTGCAGATTACGGGAGATGATGCGGATCTGATCCTTCTCGCTCGGGCGATCGGGCATGAGAGCGGCCTTGGCTCTCCATCGCTGGATAAAGTCCGCAAAGGACTCCTTTGCAGTCATCTTGGTGGATTCCAATTCCCGAGTGGTCATTTTGAGCTGGGCATTGTAGCTGTACTGAGCATTGAAAGCCGTGCCGATGTCCTCCCATGTCCGTCTCTTGGAGATGTCGAGTGATAGGAACCACTGGAAGGCGGGACCGGCAAGAGTTTGTGGAAACAGCTGAGCCATGGCATCCTCCCCAACACCATGCAGTTTCATTGCACCATGATAGGCCAACAAGTGAGTTTTCGGATCTCCGGTACCGTCAAACTTTGCAAAGTCAGGCATTTTGAACCGATCGGGGAGCCTGGCGTTCGGGAACGGGCAGAGGCGGTCCATGTCTAGTACTCCTGACCCTTTCCTTTCGGATTTGGCAACAGCTTCCTCCAATTTGGCCATCTTGGCGACCAAAGCTGCCATTTCTGGGCTTGGAGCGGGATTCTCCATTAGCAGCTCCTCTTCGAAACCGGCTCCCTGTTGGCGCCTTCCGTCGCCTTCCCCTCCTGCTACAATGGGAAGTCGCTCTTCGATGAGGGTTCGAAGATTAGCCACAGAGGCGTCGGCCTGGTCGGCCCTTTGCTGCATGATGGCCAGGTTGTGCTGCAGATCGGCCAACAGAGTTGCAAGATTCGGAGGTGGGACATCCGCCATGGTCAGCACTTCTATCTTAACACGCTTTGGAGATGCTGGTGGAGACGGAGAAGACGGAGGAGACTCGTGCGGAGTAGTCGGCGGCGAATCCTCCCGTGACACAGTGCAGGCCAGAGCTTCCGTTGCGGTCGACCGAGAGACAAACCCCAAATCAAACCCTCAAACGGACTCGACGGACGGCCCCAAGTAGGTTTGGCTCTTGATTGCGGAATTCTGCTTTGATACCGGCATGACTAGACAGCAAAGTATAATAGCTCAATGATAGCCTGCAGTCATTTTATTTGAAAGAATTGACAAAAACGGAAAATGCGCATGCCAACGTCGTCGGTGTCCTCCTAGACGCTAGAACTAGAGGGAGTCTGCCTTACGACGCCTCGGACAATTGCCATAGGAATCCTCGGATTTTCTTTTCGACGGTGTATCCTTGATTGAATCGAATGTTACTAAGGGACGCCAAAACAGTCTAAGCCTTTGACTTCCACCCTTATCGATGTTTCAAAGTTTTGATTTCGGAACAACTCGGTGTAGATGGCGTGATACCATAACCGAAATGGCGTAAGCAGCACTGTGCCGGAGCCTAAGCGGTGTAAGTGATTAGCACTTTTAACCTGAGTGGTGTAAGTATCACGACATTCTCTCCGTTGTTCCTAATTTTTCAGTTTAAAACCTCGATCGGGCGTTGGGTAAAGACTTAGGGCGTATTGATTTCCCGAAGTCTCATTGATTAAGGACTTGAAAATTTTTGATAACGTGCAACATCGAGATGCACGACTCGTCATCGGTCCAAGGCAATGCCGAACGGGCGCGAGACAGACTCGACGAAAGACCACCTAAAAGCCGCCCTAGCATGCTCCTACGCAAAAACGGTCATGGATGTATGTACAAGCATGCGATATGGAAAGCGGTAACACATAGACAGTATATGGGGTTAGAAACAAGTAATCCTACCCTGCGGGTCCCTGTCTTAGGTTGAAAGGTTCTAGTGCCTTGTAAGCGCTGTAGAGGCCGGTTTTGGCTAGAGGGGTTCCTCTGACTAGAGCCGCGATATGCCTCCCACCGCGATGCGTGGAGCAAAGCAATGGTCGAACGGTAGTACGACTCATCATCGTCCAAGGTTGTTGGGCGTTCGAGGACCCCGGGCTCCAATAAATTGTGCCGGTTACCCAAAACACCTCAACGGGGCTGACCAACCATCGAATACGAACGGAGAATTGCCGAAAAATGATTTGACGAGAGAGAAATGCAAAGGTTGAAAAATGCCCTTTGAAGCTTGGCTCACTTTTGTTAACTAACACTTGGAGAGAACTACATAAGTGAACAAAAGTAAAAGCCCCAGTTCGGATTGGTCGGACGCTGAGATCCTGTTACGTTACCATTCCGTTCTTCAGCAGCGCGAAGCATACTGTTTTGACAAGCTTTTGAAATTTGTTCAATCATGCATTAATCGCCAAATATCAACTAATGCAATGAGTCCCCAGCAGAGTCGCCACTGTGGGCACGTCGCCCCGAAAAAAAAAAAATTAATCGCTCGGCCTCGAGTACCCTTTTAAAGACTGGGCGCGACCCTCTTTTGAAAATGCGCGGCGAAACGCCTCGATTCAGAGTCGCCACTCGGGTTTTAGCGGTGGAATACCCAAGGAACCGAACTCGAAAACGTTTGCCACATTTATTTGATTTTGAAAAGGCGTGGACCGGTCCGTCGTCACCTTCGATATCTGAGGTTCGGGAGCCAGGTTACGAGAGGGGAAGGGTTTTATGGCACCCCCTCTCGCCCAATCCGGAGATCGGTCTCTACTCGGGCATTTTATAAAAACATTTGCATTTTTCTCTCATTTTATCATTTTTTAGCCAGTTAGGGCGGGGGAACATTTAATGGGGATGAAAGCGGTAACAACTTGCAGTTTATGTGACAAAATGTTTATGAATGATTTGATTGCAATGCTAAGATATAGATTGAGAACAAGCACTGAGCAAGCCTGAACAAACTGGAAGTACGCTGTCACTGAAAGGACTGTGAGCAGATTCTGCCAGCATGCACTGGCCGAGCCACTGCATGGTGATCAGACCTGCGCACGCCACTTACAAACTGGCGTACTCCACTTGTTTGGTTTCTCAGTCCTTGTTTGCAACCCTCTGGGCTCTGGAGAAGGACCAGCGCACACCCAGGACAAACCACGCAGTCCAACATAACAGAATAGACATAATTACAGGCAGAAGAAATGGCTTTAGGCCATGAAAGAAAGCTGAATACCCCAAAACAGTGTGGGGACAGAAAAATAGGCCTAGATTAAGCTCAGATGCAAGGGCCAGCCACTGAACCCGGAGGCATACTGCCGTACGCCAGTCAACGACCACCGTACGCCACTTGGCCTTTGATTTCTATGTTTGGCTTTGCATCATCTGGGCTCTGGAACATGACCAGAAGGATCCCAGAGGCCTTTATATGACAAAAATGAACAAGTATGGGATGCTACCACTCAACAGTTCTAAATACAGAAAGCAGTAAGCTGGTTATTAGCATGCAAGGGTGATTGACAGGAATGAAACTGAATAAAAGGGACGATCCATGATCCCCACGCCAGTATTGCACGTACTACCATAACTGGCGTACGGCATATATTGACTAGCGTGCGCCATATTCCCCTTCATACGATTCAACGTATTTTACCAGTTTAAGGCCAGGACTAGTATTGTTTACTAGCCTGGGCCTTTCTGGTCCCCCTCAGGAGCTGCAAACAGAAAAGGATGCAAAGGTGGTATACCTTTTAGTATTGTGGTTTGGGGGTGGTATTAAGCCTTAGAGGTTAAAGATGGAGGATGTATGGTGGCTGAACATTAGTGGGGTGTATGGGAGTGGATTGCTCTCCTTTCTCTTCCAATGGAAGGAAAGAGGTAGAGAGCTTGAAGAAAGGGGAGAGAGAGAGATTGCACTTCTTAATGTGGCTAACCCCTTGCAAATGAATGCAAGGGGGGTATTTATAGAGGAGAGAGGGACTGAGATCAGTTTGGGCAAAGGCCATGTTTGGCTGGCCTTAGGTGCAAAAGGGGCCTTCCATGCATTAAATGCATGGGACTAGTTGATGGGGGGTGTAGGAGAGAGAGGGAACGTCCCTGCCGAATGTAATCATCAGGGAGACTGTGGCCGACGTCAGGGTGGCACAAAAGTCCCGCCCAAGTGGCTGAATAAAGTTGATTTGACTGGGTTTGACTGGCGTGTGCCACTATTAACTGGCGTGCGCTAGTAAAAGCTGGGCCAATGGTCGATGACTGACACGTGGCAGCTTACTGGCGTACGTCACCAATGCACTGGCGTATGCCAGTTGGGTTTTGCTGGGGCCGTTTGGCTCTGGTTTGAAGGGCTTGAAATGGGTTTGAAAGTGGTTTAGGACGCTCAAGGCTCAAACACACCTTTGTCCTCGATCTGTTTTCGACTATAATCATCATTGGGGAAGTAAAAGATCGACAAATAACGTTATCTGGACAGTCCAGAATGGGGTGTCTACAGAAGGTAACGCGTCTCAGCCGGAGTCATTGTTTTGCTGGAATCGTAGATTGGCTGATGATCCCGATTCTCCTGGCGGACGAGGACCGAGCTGATGACGTGCTGAGAGACAGCTAGGTAGAGGAACAGGTCCTCTTGGTCCCGAGGAGTGACGAGGAGGGGAGCTTTGGAAATGTACTCCTTGAGTTGTTGGAGGGCTCGGTCGCAGTCTTCTGTCCAGTTGAAGCTCCGTCGGCTGCCTTTCAAAAGTGTGAAAAATGGCTAGCATTTATCCGAGGAGCGGCTTATAAATCGTTTCAGGGCTGCGGCCATGCCGGTCAAACGCTGAACATCTTTCTTGTTGTGGGGGGCCGAGAGCTGAGTAATAGCAAGGATCTGGGAAGGGTAGGCCTCAATGTCGCGTTGGGAGACGAGGTGGCCAAGGAATTTGCCGGAGCTAACACCGAAGACGCACTTCTCGGCATTGAGGCGGAGCTTGTGTTTCTTGAGTATCTCAAAGACTTCGGCAAGGTGGGTAAGATGATCTCCGGCGCATAAACTTTTAAGGTGGGTAAGATGATCTCCGGCGCACAAACTTTTAACCACCATGTCATCGATGTAGGCCAGCATAGTGTCACCTAGTAGTGCTTCGAACATCTTGGTAATCATTCGCTGAAAAGTGGCCCCGGCGTTCTTTAAACCGAAGGGCATAACCAAGTATCCGAAGATGCCATGAGGGGTAATGAAGGCTGTGTTCTCAACATCGCCTTCACTCATGGCAATCTGGTGGTAGCCCCGGTAGGCATCCAAGAAGCTAAGACGCTTGTGTCCGGAGGTGGCATCGACGAGCTGGTCAATACGAGGGAGTGGAAAGAAATCCTTTGGGCAGGCGTCATTGAGGTTTAAGTAATCAACGCAGACTCGCCATTTGCCATTCTTTTTCTTGACTACGACGGTGTTGGCCAACCACTTAGGGTACTGAACTTCTCTGATTGCCTCTGCGTTCAGGAGTCGGTTCACTTCTTCAATAACGGCTTCGGAATGATGAGGAGAGGACCGTCGCGCCTTTTGCAAGACCGGGCGTTTTGTTTGGTCGATGTTGAGCTTGTGGCAAATGAAGGAGGGGTCGATTCCAGGCATCTCATATGGGGTCCAAGCGAATACTTCGATGTTGCGATTGAGAAAAGCTACCGTGTTATTCCGCTCAGTATCACTAAGTGAGGAACTAACAAGGAAAAAACGAGAACCATCTTCGGTAATTGGGATGGTGGCCACGTTTTCTATGGTTTTATCGTCGGGGGATCTACCGACGTCTTCCAGAATTGGGGCCTCGGGGACTTCAATGAGGTTAATCCGAGAGGTTTGTTTGTTACTTCGGACGGCGTTTATGTAGCACTTCTTGGCCGCTGTTTGGTCTCCGTACAAGTCTTCCTGGTGTCCGTGAATGCCAATGAAACGAACCACTTGGTGATAGGTGGAGGCAATCGCTTTGAGCCTATGCAACCAGGTGCGTCCGACAATGTCGTTGTAAGGGCTAGGGACGTCAACTACCACAAATTCCATCTCAAGAGTCACCGAACCGGCACGAACAGGAAGAGTGATCGTGCCAATGGGCCAGACAGGAGCTCCGTTGAAGCCGATAAGAGGAACTTCAGAGGGACGGAGGTCGGTGTCGGGAATCTTTAGTTCTTTAAATAGAGAGTAGTACATGACTTTGGCCGAGCTTCCCTGGTCTACGAGGACGCGACGGACGTTGAAAGTTCCGATGCGTAGTGTGACCACGAGGGCGTCATTGTGGGGAAGCTGGATGTGGTCGAGATCTTTCTCGGTGAATGTTATTGTCCATTTGGAACCGTCGTCGGTTCTGGGGCGCTTCGGTTCAGGGCCGACCAACATGACCTGTTTGGAGGAGGAAGTTTCATTTAGGTCGGCTCGGATGATGCAGGCGGCTTCGGGGTTTAGGGGACCGTGTATGACATGGATTGTCTGGACTTCTTCCTCGGTGTTTACTTCGGTCTTTTGTGCCCGAGCCGTTGTCTTTTCCTGATCGATGAAGTTGCCGAGGTGGCCAGCAGCAACAAACTATTCCAAGTATGTCTTGAAGGGCTTGCATGCTGTGGTGAAGTGACCCTGCTCGTTGTGGTAACTACATCGGACAATGGGATTCTTGATTTTGCCGTTTTCGGTTCCCATCTTTTGATTTGGGAAGGAGAAAAAAGGTTGATCCTTCACTTGATCGATGATCTGATAAATTGGTATGGTGAAGACGGTTTTCTCAGCGTTGAAATCACTAGGCTTTGGTCCTCTTCTCGGTGACTGCTTGATGGTGTTAACCTGCTTCTTTGGAGTTGAGACAGGTGGGGGAGCCGGTGTGGACGCCGAGGCGTTTGTTGCCTTTAAGCTTGTCGGCTTCCCGATGCCTCTTTCTGCCTTCGATTCAATGAGCTGGCACCAGCCTTCGATACGAGTCATAAGGTCCTTCATAGAGTTTGGCTTATGGCGAGCAAGGTCGTCATAGACTTGCTCATCTTGGGAGGTAAGACCGAGCTTGAATCCTTGGGCAGAGATGACGCCGTTGCAGCCCTCTATCTCATTGAACAGCTCCCAGTAACGACCGGCGTACTGCCGAAGCATTTCATCGTTTCTCTTGCGGAGGGCTAAGAGGGAATCGATCTCCTTCTCGTGCTTGTTGCTTGTTACAAATCGGGCCATGAAGGCATCGCAGAGGGAATCAAATGAGGAAATTGACCAAGCCAGGAGTTGATTGAACCAGGTGAGGCTAGGTTACCGAGTCTTGCAGGAAACACTTTGCATAAGAAAGCGTCGTCCGAGGGTTCATTCCGAAGAAACAGAGACATGACGAGTTTATACTGAACCAGGTGGGTGTACGCCTCGGTCTTGCCATCGTATTTGGCAAACTTGGGTTGGGTGAATCCTTTGGGTGGGGTAACCGAATCGATTTCTCTCGTAAAGGGAGAGGTCGTGAGTCGTGCGTCGCGATGAGGTCGGATCGAACGGTCGGGACCGTCTGGACGCTCAATCGCTGTACGCTTTTTGGGAACAAGTTTGTCCAATCGTTCATATTCCTTTTTATCAGGGGCAGTACTAACCGATTTCCTGGGAAAGCGGTCCTGGCGGTGGTAGCGGTAGCTATCCCGAGCGGAGGGCTCGAGGCGCTCGGTGATCGGGCTCCTGCTGTGTGCACCGGCGGGGTTTGTGACTATGGGGCTTCTGGCTTCGGGACCCTTTAGGCCCTCGCGGTATCCCCTGGTCTGGATCTCTACAAGGCCGTCATCTCCCCTGGCTGCCCTTGTGAGGCTAGGGGTAGATTCCCGGCCTGCCTTGCCCACCTGGACCGAGTGAGTGGAGGAGGCAGAGACGCTCCCAGCACCGAGCCTTTCGAAGGCCGATGGCCTCCTTCGAAGTTGCACGGGGAAGCGAGAACGGTCTCTGTGCGATGCGTCTCTCGGGGCTCGAGTGTCTGCTGCTCTGGGTGACTCGAGACGATCTTTGGCGAAAGGGCGAGATCTATGCTCTAGCAGGTGGCCAACTTCATGACTGCGAGGGGATGTGCGACGGTCCTTTCTTCCGCCGCGGCTTCCGGAGGAATGAGACGGGAAGATTTGGAGGAGATGTTTAATCTCGGCCAACTCATCTCTGACGTGACGGTCGCACTCCATCACCGTCGTGAGGTCATCGATCTTCCGCTCGAGACGGCGGATGTAGGAATGGAGCTCGGAAGATGGGCCTGCTTCTGGTCCTCCGGCGCCGATCCCTATGGATACGTGGGTCTTTCCCACGGCGGCTGCTCTGCCGGAGGCCGGGCTGTGATCCACGAGGGAACCGAGCCCGTGGGTGGTTCCTCCGTGGTGAGCGTCATCGATTTCGACCATATTTGAACCAGGAATCGTCGAATGGAGCAGAAGGAAAAGCGAAGATGTTGGATTGATGGCTAGATCCCCAGCAGAGTCGCCAATTGTAGGGGTTCAGATTTGGAGGGACCTTCGCCTGACTCAATACTCCTCTTCCATTGCTCTGTTCACCCGCCTTGGAACCTACAACAAGTCACTAGGGCTTCGTCAGCCCAGTGACCCTCCGACGATCAAGTTAGATGTAAGGAGAGAAGTTCAGGTCTAGGGTTAGGGCAGAATGGCATACCTCTTTAGGTTAAAGTCCCTTTGTATTTATAGACCTAGGTTAACTTGGCCTCCAAGGTAGCGCGTGGGAGTCACGCTTAGGTAACCGCCTCTGGTGACGTCATAGGTGATGCACTGGATAAGGCGGTTACGAAGCACATGGCCAGACTTGGCCTAGGTGGCCCTATCTGCCATGTAACACCCTTGGTCCCCTCCTGATAGGTTACATTCCTTCCAGAGATCTCAACGGAACGCATGTCTCAGCAATTAACCGAAGTGCTAACAGGAGGATCTATATCGAGCCGATGAAAGTAAGTGTATCTTCAAGCGCTTGCCTGTATAGGACTACAGACCGTTCATACCATAAGTCCTCGGTTATCGGGAGTCTATTTACCGAGGTCATAACCGAAGCCTCCACACTGAATAAGGTGTTCAATTGCTGAAACTTTAGTCTAGAATGTTGAGAACTATGTGGGATGATTTGATATTGCTGAATTTTTAATGAAGCTACTGTTGCTATTTTTTTAAGTTGAATTGTTGATCTTCTTACGTGATTCTCTGGTATAGTTCCTATATTTTGTGCGATCACCCTTGAGAGTTGAGACTTCCTTTCAAATAGCATAGCAATGTTTGAGCTTGAGTTATTTTGTGTTTCCCTCTTCTTTTTGTTTTTTCCTTTTATAAGTGTGTTCTGTTTTGCTACAATGTTAACGTATCATTTGGCATTATGTTATGTGCAGGTTATTTGATGACATTGAAAGACATCTTTCTACCGCGATGAAGGGAACTTTTTTTTCCTATTATGTTTGTGATTGGTTGCAAAATATTCCACTTATGTGGATGAGACAATGTAATATAAATTGTTAGAAATTTATCTATTTCATAGTTTTGATGGATGAGGAATGAATTTAGAAGCTTTAGATATCCTATTTTGTAATATTTGTCAATTGTTGGAGTACAATAATTGCCAGTTTTTATTGTACAGAAATTCTCCATATTAATAGACCAAAAAAATAAGAAAAAGAAATACCCAGGTTTTTTTTTACCAGGGAAAACTTTTCCTGGCGTTTAAAAAAACGCCGGTAATGTCTCGCCGGATCGGAAAAGTTTGCCGGCCATGGAGGTATTTCCGGGGTTTTCATAAACGCCGGAAATAATGTTAAAAATGCTAGGAACTATTACCGGCGTTTTAATAAATGCCGGGAACTGTTCCCGACTACGGCAGTCGCGGCGTTTACAACAAACACCGGGAAAAACGCTGGGAAGACTTTTGCCGGCGTTTATTTCACTTTTTATAAAACGCCGGAAATGCCAATATTTCTTGTAGTGATACGAAATAGGACAATGGTGACACATTTGTGGTTTAATTAAACAAAGAATGCCTTGTATCACTTCCTAAGTACGCCATAGATTCCAAAATGATTCAACAACGATATTAAACACACTTAGGCATGACATGAGATTATTTACCTAAACTACAAATTTATGATGAAAATGGAACGGGATATAGGTAAAACTTGCTCAAAACACACTTAACTCCTAATTGCTCATCCTTAACCATGCTTATAAGTTGAAATGTACAAAATCACTTAAGATCAAACATCGAACTCTTGCCAATTGAGAATCATTGAGCATGCGCCAAGTTGTTTTAATCCACTAAATTTGTAATAACGGAAGGATTACTCTAATAAAAACAAAAAATTTTATACTAAAAATAGAAAACCATATATATAGCATATATATATATATATATATGCCTCCCCCCAACTTGAATATGCTATGCCCTCATAGCATAGAGAACAACAGTATTGAGAGGAAAAGAACAAAAGAGTGTACCCCTGGGGGAATGTCAACCCCCTTATACCTCAACCAAGTTGGAGGTTCTTGCGTCACCGGCTCCTTTCGTCATTCGAACAGCTTTCAAGGTCGACTCCTTCGGCTCCTCCAATGGAACCACAGCTAGTCACATAGAGTCATGGTCAAAGCATTATTGGACTAACAACCGTGACACATAATCGCACCCATGCTTAGGGCTCCTAAATGCCGCATTCACTCCAACTTTAGACCCAAACCACCAAGGCTGGTGTGGTAGCACATTCACCCTGCAAAAGACTTAAGCTCGAACTACCTACTAAGAGACAAATGACATTAGAACCGTTCGGCTCGTGTTATCCAGGCACCAACAAACAGATATATACAAATAAAAATGAATGGAAAAAAAAAACACCACCCTATTTTCACGCAATCTGACGAGTCATACGTTTCTTCTCGTGTCTCACCGGGGAGACGAGACATGGGTGGCTATACTAGACCGTCGAAACTTGTTACATCATGCCCGAAGTAAAATTTACCGCTTGACCTCGCCAAGCAATTAAGCCCAGCGTTCCCTATGATTGAAACAAAGCAAGACAAGACAGAGCCTAGCGCCAAAGCACGGGACATCAAGTCTCTCCCAAAGACCTAAACTGCCCCCGATAGGGACATATTTGAAAAGCATGGATCATTAACGGCAAATTACTACAAAGAGAGCTAATGAAAGCTTGATACAACAATGCATTGGTGAAATCTCATAATGAGAATATCCCAAAATGCAACAAACATGCATATATGTACAAGAAACGAAACATTGCCCTTACTAACCGGAGCTGGGCACACAATCCTTTTTTTAATAGTGGTGTGCGGAGCTATATATACCCAAGTCAATGGTGGGTACCCCCTACCTGGGGGCTAGGTCCGACAAACAATTAAGTTCAGCGGTTATGCTTTCACTCCCCGTACAAACATAGATAAGACAACCAAATCAAACAACAAGGTCGACCGGATACACCAGTGCAACAAACTCCTCCTCGATTTCCTCAACCGGAAAATATTCTAAAAATGGCTTAAGCCGTTGCCCATTTACCTTAAAAATATTTCCATTCATGGGATTAACAACTTCAATGGCCCCATGAGGGAAAACTTTATGCACAATGTAAGGGCCAATCCAACGGGAATTCAACTTGCCCAGAAAAAGATGAAGTTTTGAATTGTAAAGAAGAACTTTTTAACCTGTTTCAAAATTTTTCCTTTGAATATGCTTATCATGAAAATCCTTAACCTTAGAATTGTAAATATTCGTATTATCATATGCATCTCTACGGATTTCTTCAAGCTCATTCAATTGAAGTTTACGGTGAACTCTGGCATCGGGAAAATGATAGTTTAACTGCTTAATAGCCCAATACGCCTTATGCTCTAATTCCATCGGAAGGTGGCATGCCTTACCATATACAAGCCGATAGGACGAAGCGCCCAAAACGGTCTTGTATGCAATATGATACGCCCAGAGAGCATCGGTCAACCTTAAAGACCAATCCTTCCGATTGGGATTTACCGTTTTCTCAAGTATGCGTTTTATCTCATGGTTGGCAAGCTCGGCTTGACCATTGGTTTGAGGATGATATGCGAGGGAGACCTTGTGCATAATGTCGTATTTCTTCATCAAAGCCTCGAAACGCTTGTTGCAAAAATTAGACCATTGGTCACTAATAATGGCACGAGGGACCCCAAACAGCGACAATATATGCTCCTTAAGAAACTCGAGCACCACCTTGTGATCATTCGTACGAGTGGCAATGGCTTCAACCCATCTTGACACATAATCGACCACCAAGAGGATGTACAAGTTACCAAAAGACACCGGAAATGGCCCCATAAAGTCAATACCCCAACAATCAAATACTTCAACAATAAGAAATTTGGCTTGGCGCATTTCATTCCGCCGAGTCACACTACCCAACTGTTGGCAACGGTCACAAGATTTGCAGAAGGCGTAAGCATCTTGGTTAAGGGTTGGCCAATAAAAACCACATTGTTGGATCTTGGTGGTGGTCTTCCTTGCAAAAAAATGCCCGCCACATACTTCAGAATGGCAAAATTGGAAAATCCCACGTTGGTCAGAATCAGGGACACAACGGCGAATGATCTGGTTGGGACAGTATTTGAACAAGTATAGATCATCATAGGAAAAATGCTTCACTTCCGATAGGAACCGCCAATGCTCATGAGAGGACCAATATGATGGAATTAGCCCCGTAACCAAGTAGTTAACAATGTTAGGAAACCACAGGGCCGTGGATACACCAAAGAGTTGCTCATCGGGGAAAGTGTCTCCAATAGGAATATGCGATGTACGATCCTCAAACTCCAAACGCGAAAAATGGTTGGCCACCACGTTTTCAACCCTTTTTTTCCCTTGATGGTGATGTCAAATTCTTGCAAAAGAAGGATCCATCGGATCAAGCGGGCCTTTGCATCCTGCTTGGTGAAAAGGTATTTGAGTGCCGAGTGGTCGATGTAAATTGTGATCGGGGCACCGATAAGGTAAGACTGGAACTTGTCCAAGGCGAACACTATGGCTAGAAGCTTCTTCTCTGTAGTGGAATAATTCATTTGGGCATCATTGAGGGTCTTGCTCGCATAATAAATCACCCACGGATGCTTGTCCTTCCTTTGGCCAAGAACGGCCCTGACGGCATAATCACTTACTGTCTTCTATTGCTTCGACCGGAAGATACCGCAAATGGCTAAGGAGAGATGTGAAAGCAAGGATGGGTTGACTGCTTACTTTGCCAGACTTTGAAATAAGAAGGGTGCTTTGATTTTGTGCTTTTTCATTTTCATGCTCAGCTTGTAATAAAGAAGTAATCTGAATAAAATCGACTGATTAAGGGTTTCCCCCTTTCGGTTCATTTGATCACCTGCGGCTCTGAAAAATGTTCTGGATTTGTCAATTTGGACTTGATTTGGGATCGAATTTTGATATTTAGAAATTAGGACCGAATCTCGGGATGAGATTGCCTACGTATCCCTCGTGAAAGAGAATCAGGCCCGCACATAGTTCAGGCTACGGGTTCACTAGGGTATTGACACTCTCCTTTTGCGCTCTAAATTTTGCCTAGTACCGCCCTTTCGGGTTTTCAGTCTAGCGAGCTTTTCTTTGATTATTTGCCTTAACTTTTGCCTAGGCCGCCCTCTCGGGTTTTCAACCTAGCAGGCTTGCTCTAACTTTTGCCTGGAACCGCCCGCCCTTGCAGTTTTCGACCCAATGAGCTCTCTCAGGGATAATAACGTTTGAGTTGATCCAAATTGACAAGATTCACAAATTCGTTGCCATCGAGGTCGACGATTGAAGCTGCTCCTCCAGAGAGGATAGTCTTGATGATGTAGGATCCTGCCCATTTAGGTCGGAACTTCCCTCGTAAATTGGCGCACAAATTTCCTTGACTACCATGTCCCCTTCTTGTAGATCCCTTGACTTCACCTTTTTGTTGAATGCCCGGGTGATTCTTCGCTGATAGCCCTGAATGTGGTATAGCGCGCTCAGCCTTCTTTCATCAAACAGCATGAGTTCCTCGAATCTTCTGCTGATCCATTCAGCTTCGTCCACTCCGCATTCTGCCATGACCCTCAAAGATGGCACTTCTAGCTCGATAGGGAGAACGGCTTCCATACCGTACACTAAAGAGTAGGGTGTTGCCCCTGTCGGTGTACGGATAGACGTCTGATATCCCCACAAAGCTAGTGGTAGCTGTTCGTGCCAATTTCTTGCTGACTGAGTAGTCCTTTCCAGAATCGTCTTAATAGTCTTGTTTGCTGCTTCGACTGCCCCGTTCGTTTGTGGCCGATAAGTGGTTGAATGATGTACTTGGTTCTTGAATTCCTCAAAGAGTTCCAAAACTTTTCCCTTGAAATGAACACCGTTATCAGATACGAATGCTTGAGGGACCCCATACTGATAAACGATGTTTTGCCTGATGAAGTGAGCCACTTGAACCGTCGTCAAAGTTTTGTATGAAGCTGCTTCGACCCATTTAGTGAAGTAATCGACTGCCACCAAGATGAACCTGTGACCGTTAGAAGCTACAGGCGTGATCTTTCCAATGACATCAATGCCCCAGGCGGAGAATGGCCATGGCGTTGCCATCGAGTGTAACTCCGAGGGCGAGACATGGATAAGGTTGGCATGAGTCTGGCACTTGAGGCACCGGCGTACATACTCGATGCAATCCGTCTCCATGGTAGACCAATAGTAGCCTAGCCTTAACACCTTCTTAGCCAGCATCATCCCATTCATATGAGGTCCACAAACTCCTTCGTGAACTTCTTCCATTTCTGCTCTGATGTCATCCCCGTGAACACACAACTTGTGAACTCCGCAAGGAGATTGCCGGTACAATTGTCCTCCACAGATGATATATTGAGATGCGAGTCGTTGCAGTGCGATCCGATCTTTCTTAGTTGAATCCACAGGGAACTCCCCCTTTTCAACGAAATTTCGAATATCGTAGAACCAAGGGAGTCCATCATTCGGTTCGTCGATGTTCATGACATAGTCGTACACATGTTTTTCCCTCTGCTCAATCATGATAGGCCTCAGCTTCACCCCAACTGGAAGTTCCAGCATGGATGCCAAAGTGGCCAGGGCGTCTGCGAAGCGGTTCTTCATCCTCGGTACATGCGTGAAGGTCACCTTTTGAAAATTCGGGAGAAGTTCATCGAGCTGTTGATGATACGGCTTCATTTTCTCGTCTCTGACCTTCCATTCTCCGTTTGCTTGCGATACAACCAGGTTGGAATCTCCGACGACTTCTAGCACCTTGACACCAATCTCCAACGCGGCTTCCATTCCTACAATACACGCTTCGTACTCAGCTTCGTTGTTCGTAACTTTGAAGTCCAAGTTGAATGCGAGGGGAATATGCGACCCCTCAAGCGAGACCAACAGTATGCTAATCCCGAATCCTTTTTGATTTACGGCTCCATCGAAGTACAACATCCACGTTTCATTGACCGTCGACATCACATCTTCATCCGAAAATTGAAATTCTGTATGCTCTGGCCCTTCGATCGGACGATCTGCCAAGAACTCTGCCACCGTTCTCCCTTTTATTGATTTGCGAGTGACGTACTTGATTTTGAATTTCGCCAACAAGAGCAACCAACGCACTAGCTTACCGGTAAGTGCTGGCTTCTCGAATAGATACTTGAAAGGATCCATCCGAGAGATCAGCATCACCGAGTAGGCGAGCATGTAGTGTCTCAACTTCTTTGTGGCCCATACAAGCACCCAACATGTCTTTTCCAGTGAAGTGTATCGCTCCTCGCATCCTACCATCTTCTTGCTCAAGTAGTAAATCGCCCTTTCAACCCCATCTTCTCCTTCTTGTGCCAGCATGCACCCCATTGATGAGGGCTTGACGGACAACTATAGGATCAAAGGTTTTCCTGGTGTAGGCAGCATCAGGATCGGAGGGTTCTAGAGATAAGTTCGCACCGCTTCGAAAGCTTTCTGACACTTCTCGTTCCACTCGAACTTTACATCTTTCTTGAGTAGTCGAAATAATGGTTCACAAGTCGAGGTCAACTTGGCGATGAATCGACTGATGAATTGAATTTTTCCCAAGAAACATCGGACCTCCTTCTCTGATTAGGGTGGCTCCATCTCAAGAATGGCTTTGATTTTAGAAGGGTCTACCTCAATCCCCTGGGTTGTGATCATGAACCCGAGCATTTTCCCAGCAGTGACTCCGAATGTGCACTTCTGTGGATTAAGGCGCATCCTGTGTTTCTGAATTCTCTCGAGGAACTTTCTCAGCGCTGGGAGGTGATCTTTCCGCTCCTTCCCTTCACTATCATATCATCGACGTACACCTCGACTTCCTTATGGATCATGTCATGCAGCAATGTCGTAGCACCCCTCTGATACGTAGGACCAGCATTTTTCAACCAAAACGGCATAACCCAATAACAGTAGGTTCCCCACTCGGTGATGAACGTAGTCTTTTCCCTGTCTTCCGGAGCCAAGAGAATCTGATTGTACCCCGAGAAACCGTCCATGAAGGATAGTAAAGCATGCCCTGCTGTGTTATCAGCGAGTATGTCTATATGCGGCAATGGAAAGTCATCTTTAGGGCTTGCTTTGTTCAGATCTCTAAAATCGACACACACTCTGATTCTCCCATCCTTTTTGGGGGCAGGCACGATGTTTGCAACCCAAGTGGGGTATTCTATTACAATTAGAAAACCAGCGTCGATTTGTTTCATTAGTTCCTCTTTTATTTTTAACACCCAATCGGGTCGCATTCTTCTCACCTTTTGTTTAACGGGTTTTGCATCGGGATAGAGAGAGATCCTGTGCTCAACGATTTCTGGGTCGATTCCGGGCATGTCTGCATGGGACCAAGCAAAGACTTCTTTAAATTCTTTTAGTGAATCGGTGAGCTCTTGAAGCTCATTTGGAGACAACCCAGAACCGACCTGAACCAATCGAGGGTTCTCCTCATCACCCAAGTTTATCGAGATTATTTCTTCTTTTAGAGGCTGAGCATGCCTTTCATTTTCACGCTCGATGAGGGAACGGATTTCCTTGGGGTCTCCATCGAAATCTATTCCTTCATCGTCAGGATCCAAAAATTTATTTCAAAATCCGGCAAGTAAGCAAAAGCGTCGTTTATTTCATTGATAGGCTCCTCAGAGGGAGGGAATACAGCAGTTCACTCAAACTCGAAGTAAAAGCTACGACGAGGAGGGCCAATAGGCACAAACTCCGACTTACTACTAGACGAAGAGTCGGCATCAGACTCAGACTCGGACTCGGTGCTAGTGTCGTGAGTGCGCGTTACAAATGGAACGAAAGTGCAGTTTTCATAAGCACCCACGGCGTCCACAATGAGCTTAGAAGGGTCTTCCTATTCATCTTCTCCTCCCAGCATGAGCACAGCCGCGTCTTCTATCATACCCTCTGGTTCCTCACCTTCGAACAGAGATTGGAGACTACCCAAACCAAAGGCTTCAAGCCAATCCAGTGCTTCAGACAATTCTTCCATCATAGTTACCTCTTCATCATCCTCCCAAGTGTCATTGGCGAAGATTTCAAACCCAGGGTATTTCACTTTTGTCTCGAAATCAATAAAAGGCTCGGGTTCTCCTTGATACGGTGTTTCCTTTTCCTTCTGCTTCTTTCCGACTGCATGAGCTCGGGCGCGGGTGCGCCACCTTTTCTCTGGATCACTCTTCTTGAACTCGTAACCTAGGGCCGAAGCGTTCATTGCTCCCGGGGAAATGGGGGAACTCGGAGACTCCTTGCTCATAGAGCCCCAAGCCCATGCCCGGCAGGTAATTCATTCGCTTCATGATTTCCAATGCCGCGGAACTCACCAAGAAACCATCTTCAGCCCGAATGGTGCAAACCTTTGAGGTCATGACAGCAAACCCCCCCATGGCCACATCTTCTTCTCCGTGCATGATTTTCAGCAGCGGGGAATTATCTTCGGAGTGTGGACGAATACCAGAATCCCCGTGGATGATAAGAGTCCCAGAATCCAATCCTAGGATGAGTTTCTGATGCAGCGTAGAGGGTACCCCCATAACGTTAGAACGGTGCAGCCATGGCCTCCCCAGTAAGAGGTTGAACGAGGCAGGTATGTCTAGTACACAGAATTCCATGGTGGTCTTGAACTTCCCAGTTGTCAATTCCAGGTTGATTGTTCCCAGGACATCACGCCGCGTGTTATCATAAGCACGAACACCCAGAGTCGATGGCGCAAAGTCCTTGCTTTTGAGGCCCAGGCAGTAAGCGGTGCGGAGAGGGCACACGTTGATGGCCGAACCATTGTCTATGAGTATCGCGGGGACCCACTTTCCCAAGCATTTCATGGTCACGTGGAGAGGCTTATTGTGATCGGTTCCTTCAGGCGGGAGGTCTTTCTCGGTGAAGGACAAGGTGTGTTGGGTAAGGTTTGGGGTTATAAGGGTGATGAGGGCTTCTGGGGCTATGTCGGAAGGGACCTCAAGCTTGGAGAGAGAGTTGACAAGCCTTCGGCGATGCACGCGGGAAGCTGCCAACACTCCCCACATGGACATGCGGGCAGGGGTTTCATGAAGTTGCTGGATGATGGGGTTAGCGTTGGTATTTAAATTTTGGTGGTGAGAGGCATTTGGGTTTGAGTTGACAAATGGATTAAGGTGGGTGGACGGGTTAGGTTGACGTGGAAGGTTATTGGAGTTTGAGGAGTTATTTTGTGGAGCTGGCGAGACAGGGGTGGGGTTGACGGGATTCTCAGGAATGTGAGGGTTACTCTGTTGAGGGGGGGCTGCTCGGGACGAGCTTCCTTGCTGGAGGTTGGCGGGCTGGTATACCCTACCGCTTCTGGTAAGATTACTGACTGCCGTGGGGGCGGATTCCCATCGAAGACCCTCCCAGAAGTCGGAGAGATCGATATTGGCCTTGCGTTTTCCCTTATCGAGCTTTGTCTTCTCCAGGGTGTCATTCAAGAGTTCCATCTCCAGGGTATTCCATATGTTCTCTTCTTCCAAAGAGTTCAAGAAGTTGTCGTTGTTGCCGTTGTTGACCTACAGAGAGCCTTTATCCAACATAGCCTTGTTGACAATTAGCTCTTCACCATCGACCCATACGTTCACCATTTTAGCCCTACCCCAAAGGTCTTCAGGATCTAGCACACAGATATGGGGTTCGTCAAGGATCTCAACAACCGGTTGTGGGAAGAACTCATTAATAATGTACTCCTGCGGACAGAAGACATGATCCAAGGTACGGGCGAGGGCGTCAGAATCCCTAGCGATATTGATTATGGCTGAAGTGGAGAGTCCGGAGAATAAGCGGGGGTTCATCAGATCAGGGCCCTGTCCCTCTTCCTACTCCCAAAACAAGTACACCAAAGATGTTTCGTCAAGAGGGTCTGAACCGTCTAGCCAGAGCCACCCACTAGGTTCTGGGTCCCATTCGTCAAATTCCTCGATTCGTTCAGGCTCCAAAAATAGAGTAAATAGGGAATGTCCATCAAATGGGTCAGCCATCATCTCATCCCAGACTTGTCTCCACTCACCATGTTCCAATTCTTCGACTTGCTGAGCATTAACTGATATGGGCCACACTCCGCTGACAATGGCTCGTTGTTCCACTGCAAGGAAATCACTTGCCAGGTCCTCCCACCTTCTTTGAAAATCCCACTCCACCGTTTCAAGTGCACAGATAGCATCCTCGGCCGGAATCTCGACAATTGGCTTGGGTTCGGTGATAGGGATGATGTGAAGGCTTGGGTTGAAGGGGTGGCTTAGGGAAATGTGGTTTGTGCGGGCGTTTGAATGTTTTGGGAGTGGGTTGGAGATGGTATTGGGCTTTTGGTGAGGCATAGGAAGAGTCTTGTTGTCTATGAGGTCTTGAATGGCGTGGCGAAGGCGGAAGCAGTTGTTAGTTAGGTGGCCAGGATTTTGGTGATAAGCGCAGAAGGCGTTGGGGTTGTGAGAGGCAGAGAGTTTTTGTGGCAGTGGGGTGGGAGCAAGCGGTTTGAGGAGATCACTCTTGACCAACTTTTCAAACACCGCAGAGAGAGGTACTGAAAATTGGGCGAACACACGGGGTTGGGACCGAGGTTGACTGGTTTGGGTTACAATCTGGTTGACGGGTTCAGCTTGGGCCGTGTTTGAGGAGTTGTTTGGGAGTTGGGTGTAATTGGAATTTCCGAACAGCATGCTGCTGTTACCGGAATAGACCTTCTTGGCTTTAGGAGGAGGTTCAGGTTTGTCAAGGATTCCTAGTTGAACTGCTTCTTCGACGGCCAAGCCTGTGTCAAAGAATGTCATAAAATCAGAGCAGGCCTGAGCCATCACCATATGCCTTGCAAGGTTGGGCTGAAGATTCCGGACAATCATCCGGATTTGATCTCTATCGGTGGGCCTATCCTTCATCTGTGCTGCCTTAGATCTCCACCTTTTCACAAAGTCTGCAAAGGTTTTCTTGGCTTCCATCTTTGTAGATTCGAGTTCTCGAGTGGTAACTTCCAATTGGATGTTGTAATCATATTGCGCCACGAAAGCCGCACATATGTCTTCCCATGAGCGTTTCTTCCTTTCATCCAACGAAGTGAACCAGTAAAGAGCATGTCCCACCAAGGTCTGGGAGAACATCTGGGCCATGGTGTCCCTTTCTACTCCCCACATAGACAGTGCTCCGATGTACCCAGTCAAATGCGCTTTCGGATCCCCAGTCCCGTCGAATTTAGCAAAGTCGATTGGTCTGAACTTCTCCGAGAGCTTCGCATTGGGAAAAAGGCAAAGCTTGTTGATGTCAAAACCTGTCGAGGCAATCTTCTCGTTTCTCACAACAGACTGTTCTAACTGGGTGATCTTCGCCAAGACCGCTGCCATCTCGGTATTCTGCGGGGCTTCCGCTTCGAGGATCGGCTGCTCCGGGTTAGGATTCAGGTTTAGATTAGGGTTTGGGTTTGGCATTGGGGTTAGATTCGGATTTGGATTAGGGTTTGGGTTTGGATTAAGGTTCGGATTTGGATTAGGGTTTGGATTTGGGTTTGGATTTGGAGGTCGTCGGGCAACCCCAGTTATCATCATCATGAGTTGGGCGATTTGGTTGTCAGTACGTTCGCCCAGACGCTGAATAGCTTGCGTGACTTGCCTCATTTCTCCACTTGGGATTTCCTGGTTTGGTTCCGGGTTTGGATTAGGATTGGGATGCAGATTTGGATTTGGGTTTGGATTGCCTTCGTTAGGATTTGGATTGCCTCCGTTAAGGTAGAGGTTTGGGATTAGATTTGGGTTTGGATTGTCTCTGTTTGGGTTGAGGTTTCCTGATTAGTAGGTCCATTTCCACCCTTGAATCCGATGCACTGGGGGGTCTGCCTGAATTTGGAGCCGTTCTAATCTCTGTCCCAAGGGTCTGGTCCAAGAGGGTATGATATTCTTCTTCCTCGGCCCAATTGCTCAGAACTGATAGCAAAGGAAAAACCGTGCTCAGATGTGGTCCCTGCTTACATTTTATGAGATTTGTGCATAATTCTTTAGAAGATGCATGCGTCACCATCACCGTCATCGACTCTAGTTTTTTTTTTTGAAAAATAATTGAATATTTGTTATGAGAGGTTGCCTTGATCATCGGATTTTTAGGGTGTATCCTTATTTAGGAAGCGTCGTTCCCCAAAAGATGCTAAAATAGGTTAAGTATTCAGCCAGTGTTTGATCGAGAAATTGACCATCGGTTTGGAATGACTTGGGATGAACAACGTGATACGATAACCGAAGTGGCGTAAGCAGCACATTTGTTTTTAGCCTGGGCGGTGTCGGTATCACGATGTTCTGTTTCCATATCATTCCTCCCTTTGGTTAATTCTCCGATCGAACACTAGTCAAGGACTTAACGAAATCCTAGTTTCCCTTAGGTTTTCACTTGAGGACTCATACGGTTAACAACACGCACAAGGGTGCGTGACTCTTCATCAGGTCTCGGCAATCTCCCAAAGACCGCGCGAGCAAGTCTCGAGAACCGTGGCTGACCGCATGATGACATGAGATGAAATGCAGCACATAATTCTACCCTGCCGGCTCCTGTCCTAATTTGGAATGTTATGTGGCTTGCCAAACATGTACAAAGGCTGGTTTTGGCTTGAAATGGGTTCCCTGGACTAGAGGCAAAGTAGACCTCCCACCATTGAGCGTACACCCAATAACGGTACAAACGATAGAGGTGACTCATCACGGTCGAAGGTTGCTGAGCGTTCCGGGATTCCCCATCACCGGCAAGCCGGGTAGGATTGCCGAGACACAACAGCGGGGCTGCAAAAGATATATACACAAGAAATAGACAATAAAACAAAATCAATTTGAAAATCCCACAAACATTTTTCAAGCTTGGCTCACAAGTTTAATTAAACCCTTTCCCCAGCAGAGTCGCCCCTGTGGGCTACCACAGCCCCGGGTGAGATCGGGGCGGCCTGGAAAAAAAAAAAAACACATTCCGCTCCATCGAATCGATTTGAAAAATTTGAAGAGTCGCCACCCGGATTTATGGTTCGCCACCCGAGAAACCGTTTTTGATTTGAAGATTGATTGATTTAAATTGAAAACCAGAGATCATTCGAAGGTTCGGAAGCCATGTTACGAGGGGGGAAGGGTTTTACGGCACCCCCCTCGCCCGACGCGATGTCGGTCTCTACTAAACATTTGTGGGATTTTTCAAACGGATTTTGTTTCATTAAGCACGTAGCAAGTATCCACAGGTATGGCAAATAGAAGGTGTATGCTGGTGCTTGTGTACAAGGAGTGATGAAATGATGATGGACACATGCATGATGGCAAAGCAGTGTAAACTGCCACTGGATCAACTCTCGAGCGCTTGAGAGCACTCTTGAGCGCTTGGGAGCGTTACAGACCAAATCCTGCAGAGTTTGTTAGTCACAAATAGGATGCCAAATAACGGTGTATACTGGTGCACGTGTATAGGGGGGATTATGTGATGAAAGACAGCAAGATAACAGGAAATGAAACACTGCTCACTGGCTTCACTCTCGAGCACTCAAGAGCACTCTTGAGCGCTTGGGAGTGTCTGAACCCCCACCTGCACTTTCTGTTAGTACTGATAAAACATAATATAAAGACTATAAAATGAAATACTATTAAGCTGACCACTGGCTCAGCTGAGGACTTGAAAGACTGAGATAGGACCTCCAGTTTTCAAGTCATGTATCCTTGCCATTACACGAACAGATCTATAATTTTAGAAAAGCAAATGTACACATCTATGCATGCAGGAGCTCAGAAAACACAGAAAACCGGAAAAGTGAAATGCAATGACACGCGTGCACTCCCGAGCGCTTGGGAATGGCTTCAACGCTTGGGAGTGAGCTTCATGCCAGCTTACTCTCAAACGGAAAAATGACACTGCTTCACCATACAAACACCCTTATCTAAGTTTTCAACAAGAGAAGATCTTATTTTTAACTTAGGAAAACTTTGTTCTTACTTGAAATTCGTAAGAAACATTTCTGTTTTAGGAAAAATGATCTTCTGTGTCTGCATGCCAAAATAAAACCATTTTGTTTAAAAGTGCATCTCGTCCCAACCTACTGTTTACCAAAATGCCATGCATGGGACTGGAAACAGTCCCGAGCGCTCAGGAGCACTCTGGAGCGCTCTAGAGTGTTTCCAGTAGGGGTTTTGGGAAAACATTATCCGTGGACTCTTTGCTCTTGCTTTTTCACTAAGGTCTCCCAACCATGCACCAGTATTAAGGACTGGAACAGGCTGAGAGACCCCCCTCAGAAGGGAGAACAGCCTCTTGATTTGAACCAAGGGTAGAAATGTTTCTACCTTTGCTTGACACTTTGCTCCTTGGATGGTTGTAAAAGGTGAATGTAGAGATCAGAAACTAAGGGTACTCTGGATTTCTTGCCCTTTTCCTTGATGATTTTGAAAAAGACCTTTGAAGTTGGGAAAGAAGTTTTAGTTTTTGAGACTTTTTCCTTTGAACATGAAAGAGAGAAGATGAGGAGTTTAGAGAGAGAAAATTTTTGTTTTTTCCTTTTTAGCTGAAAGACAAGGTATATATATAGAGGATATAACCCATGGTTTTGAAAATCAAGTGATTTTGAAATAAATCCTTTTTTTAAAGAAAGAAATCTTCAGCTGATCTCTTCTCTGACTGAGGTTGAGTGTTGACTCACCTCAGCCGGTTCAAGGGAAATGCAATGATGGCTTGCATGGATAGTGGGAATCTTCTTCACCCATTGGGCACTGGGAGAGGTCTCGAGCACTCGGGAGTGGTCTCGAGCGCTTGGGACTTCACTCTCGAGCGCTTGAGAGTGAGCCAAGCCAGTGGTTTTTGGAAAACAGTTTGGAGCGCTTGGGACTGCTTCAAAGCGTTTGGGAATGATTTTGGCCATTTCCTTTAAGGAGCAACGTCTCAATTGGTACATGGCTTGTTCTGATCCATATTCATCATCGGGGAGCCTCAGGGCCACAAATTAAGGAAATTTGACAAGTCCAAATTGGGGTGTCTACACAGGTGTAACCGGCGGGTCAACCACGAGATTGTCAATGACCTTGCCACTCCTTAGAGTGATGATTGCTTGAGCTTGCTCGAGCAGAGGTACTGAAGAACTACCAATGAGTAGTTGACTTTGTCGATTGGGTTATGGTTAAGTAGGAAATTTACCTCTTTCTTGTTGTAGAAGACCGATTGACGTCGTTAACTTTCCCATTTGATTCTTTAGCTCCCCCATCATTTGCGTGTTGTTCTCATTGTAATTCGATTGAGCTTGCATGAAGGACTGGAAAGTATCCCCCAAAGATCGCCTCGGTGGAGGTTGAAATTGACTAAAGCCCTGAAATGGTCCGGATGGTACAAAACCTGGAGGTCCTTGTGAAAAGCGTGGCTGCCCTTGGCCTTGACCAGGCCGCCATGGTTGCATTTGAGAACCGAGAGGTGCTTGAGAGGGTCCTCATTCAATCTGATTGTTCCAACGGAATCCTAGATGTTGTCTTTGACCTTGCTTGAAGTTTTGGGGAAACGATTTAGATCATTGGTTTACTGCACTAACTTCTTTGAGAGAAAGGTTGAGGATGCTATAGTGATGCTTGAGAGTGGGAATAGATAAATAGTTGTCGGTTGAATGACCCGTCGTTCCACAAATAACACGAAGTTCCTCCACTGCTCTCACTGCCTTAACTTCCTTAACCGCTTTCAATTCTAACGTCTCCAACTTTTGTGCCAATTGCTCCATCTGTGTTTCAATAGCTTGGTGCTCATTGATGGAGAACTTCCCGGAGCCATCGGGGCCTTGGTTGGCCGTAGCTCCATCACCGACATCCTTGTAGTTCCAAGTCAAAGACTTCTTGGCCAACACCTCCAAGTAATCCCAGCCATCATCGGGAGACTTATTCATGAAACCCCCAGAGCACATGATGTCGAGCAGTTGCTTGCTTTGTTGCGAGCAGCCCATGTAGAAGTAGTGAATTAGTTGATACAAGGCAAAGTTGTGGTGAGGAACCGCAGAAAGCAAATCCTTGTAACGCTCTCAATACTAGTGGAAAGCTTCTCCCTCACGTTGCTTGAAACTCTGGATTTGATCCATCAAGAGATTTATTCAGCTAGCCGGAAAGAACTTCTTGTGGATAGCATCTTGCACTTCCCCCCATGTGGTCAAAGATTGAGGCTTCAAAGAGAGAAACCATGTCTTAGCCTTATCCTTTAAGGTGAAAGGGAAAAGCCTTAATCTTGCTTGGTTCAGTTGTGCGTCCACTGTAAACGACTAGAGGACTTCCTCAAATTCCCGAATATGTTGGTATGAATCCTCACGCTCCATGCCATGGAATATGGGAATGCAACAATGATAGTCCGATTTGAACACGAATATGTTTGCAATAGTGGTGGGGCGTAGAAAAACTATTGGCGATAGCTGAGTAACCTGTTCAAGATTCAAGTAGTCCTTAAGAGTCCTAATCGGAGCAGCTTCCTCATCTGCCATTGATGTTCTTGATGGAGAATACGGCCAAGAATATCTACTTGGTGGAGAGTAAGCTCGAAGATTGCCTCATACACGAGGCGGAGAGCTAGATCGATGCAGTTGGTTTGAGCGAGGACTACGATAAACCACAAGCATGAACCTTCGCTTTTACTGATTAAGCGCTATG
Organism: Rhododendron ovatum; assembly: GCA_019656835.1. Classification (NCBI taxonomy): domain Eukaryota; kingdom Viridiplantae; phylum Streptophyta; class Magnoliopsida; order Ericales; family Ericaceae; genus Rhododendron; species Rhododendron ovatum. The sequence goes on from CM033799.1 coordinate 23,092,580, forward strand.
GAACCGCTCTGTAATAAGAAAAACAAACTGGAGAGGCTATGCCGCCGCCTCGATATATATATGTATGCAAGTAAAGAAAAGGCAATAGATACTAAAACTAGCTTCGTTACACCTCAAGTTGATAGTATGATCGGTTAAAGGTATCCGCTAGAAATAGTAGAAGTTGCACAAAGAAAAATTAAATGGAATACTTACAAAGGTTTGTTGAACCTCCCAATAAGCTATATAAGAAAGATCCCCCGGCAACAGTGCCAAAATATGCCTCGCCACAACCTAACCGCTAATATAGGTTGAATTACCCCGAGCATAAGGCTAGGTCGTTGTCAGCATAAATACCGGAAAGTCCAGGATCGTACCCACAGAGATAATCTTTATAACTAATTTGGATTGTAGATGTAAGGGTTTGTGGCATTTAGGCGGCCAATTTTTAGTTTTCCTTTGAAAGGTGAGAAATAAAATGACTTTGGACTAAGAATTAAAGGCAGCAAGGCATTGGAGTTACTAACGCCCGTAACTTAAGTCATCTAACCATTCTCAACAAAAACTCGGTTGAATCACATGACATAGGTTATCAACTGGAAGATTTAACTATGAAACCAATAAAAGACTAGAAGTGTAGTTTGGAAAACAAGTGAGCTCTTTCATTCTCTTGGCAAACAAAAACCGAGATATCGCTTCGGAACCATGTGAGTGAGCACATGATCACCGGAGATTAACATAGGCAAGTTTTGTTACATAAAAGGTGAACCCTCCTCATTTTACAAGCCAAACTTCAAGACTTAAGTTGAGAAAGGCAAGATTTACCTAAGCCACAAGGTATTAATCACCCCGATGCCAAGCCTAATCGACTACTCAAACATAATGAAAAAACTAGAAAGCATACTAGATTTAGAAAACATGATTAACCGATAGAACCGAAAATGAACTTGATATTATAAAGGATCCAAAGCATACGAACAACTTTAACACTCGAGAAATTAATGTAACACAAATACCTTAATGAGTTCTTGAGAAATTATAACTTGAAAAGCTATGGATGAGTCTTTAGATCTAAAAGACTTAAAGTAATTTGTATCTAGGTAATGAATGAGAGAGAGAATGTGTGTTGTATTTATACAACCCAACCCTTCTCTCACAATAAATATCTCAGAACTTGCCAAAAGTGGCAAAGTAGAAAAAGTAAACAAAACGTGGACATTTTCTGCAAGTAGTACCGGTACTAGCCGACACCCAGTACCAGTATTGGGTCTTCAATTTGCTCCCAAAATGCAACTTCTGGTGAGTGGGTACCGGTACTAGCTAATTCACAGTACTGGTACTGGGTTGGCGGATTCCAGATCTTGGTCTCGCCTTGGTCTGCACGACCCGATGACCACCTGACGGCACCTCGCCCCTTGATTAATCACCCGACAGGACTGGATGGGGGGCCGTCACACGGCCTTGGACACTTCGATGCTTCCGAGAGCGAACCTTGGCGATAAAAACCACCGTTTATCCATGTTCTACTTGAAACTTGACAAAACAACCTTCCAAGAAATATCAAATAAAAACGAAAACTTAAATGCTAACACGCTACAAAGTGGAGACTTTAAGCGCCAAGATTATGCAATCTTGGCCGCTTATTAGATACACTGTCAAAAAAGATTTCGAGGATTCTCGCAGCATCCGAACATCATGTATAGACTCATCCTTAGTTGTAGAGTCTAGTAGGACACCGATGACGAAGACGTGTGCATTGCATTCTAACTACTGCAGGAATCTCACTGAGCTTTCACTTACTTCTTTGTCTAGCTTTGAGCCGTTGCACCGTCAAAGAAAGTACTGAAAAGAAGAGCCAAATCTGCTTTGGAACGTCCACCGGGTCCATACAGAAAGAAGACTTGCTAGGCTTACTCAGGCAATCACAACGGAAGCTCTGGCAGTTTCGCCGTCAAGGGCAGATTCACCGCCGTCTATACCACATGAGACACCTCCATCCTCTCCTTCCTTGACGTCATCATCTCTCACTCAAGCATTCGTCATGGCCAACACTCCACAAGACCAAGCCTCTATTCTGACAGGCCTCCAGCATAACATGGGCATCATGCAGCAAAGGGCTGATCAGGCTGAGGCTTCTATGGCCAGCACTACAAGAAATTGTGGCTTTAACGGCATTTTTATTATCGGCATGTGTTAAAGTGCCAGTAATACTAGTTATTCCTGACATTAACAATATTGCCAAAAAATATTAATTTTAAATGGCATAAGTAATAAAATGCTGATAAAAATTACTAAAAATGGAGAAAATGCCGTTTTTAGTTTAGTTATGGATGGCAATATATTACCACGAATGCGCGCAATTTTTTCTCCTATCCTAAATGATGTCGTCTCGTATACAAGTAAAATACTTTTCCTTTTTCCCTCCTACTTTTTCCCATTTCCCTCCTATTTTTCCCTTTTTCCCTCCCTCGTTCTCTCTTGCTTCACTCCTAAAATCTCTACAAACAAAAATCCCCAAATCAAAACCCCAAAAACAGAAGCCCTAACTTCGACAACTTCTCTCTTGCTTCACTCCTAAAATCTCTTGCTTCACTTCCCATGGATTTAGCTCACCAGCAACGACTTCGATGAAACCTTCATTCACGTGATCGATCGAAGCCCTAGCTCATCTTCACTGGTCATTGCATGAGATCTCACCGTTGCAGGTACACACGATTTCTTCTTCAAATTTGCGTTCTGGGTTTGAACTTCGCATCCCATCTCTCTATTTAGGGTTTTGAGTTTACAAAATTTATGTATTTGTTCACCTTTGAACCTTGAATCTCGTCTCTCTGTTTAGGGTTTCAGGTTTGCATGTAAGTGTTCCAAAATTGATGTCTTGCTTGTGTTCTATTCCTGTCATTAAACTGCGGTTTGTCACATGATTTGCTAAACTGTTGGTTTTGATTGTGTATAGATGTTGTAGTTGATGGTACAAGAAATTTTATTCAAATTTTTTGGCCAAAATTGGTGGAGAGCTTCTCGATTTTGTTTATAGATAGATATGGGTCTTTCAAAGACGCAGATAAACTGTTTGTTGAAATGCATGTTAAGAGAGTGAACACAGTGGCCATATGGTTGAAGTTTTGTTAGTATAATAAGCCATTTTTAGGAGCAAATTTTTCATTTAGCATGACTTATCCTTTCATTACGAGTATCACGTACTTGGTGTTTGAAAATCAGGACGATGACCTTTTACTTTTCTTTTTTCATGTCTTTATCCTTTTTGCATTTTGGTTAATGGATAAGCAATAGATTAGGGGAAAGAGAAGTGCACAAAAACTTCGCAAACCGTAACACCCACTGAAAGCATATCTTTAAACTCAAAATCTAATGATTCCTCCTACAGTATCTAACTAATGTGGAAAAGTCTAACGCATGCTACAAGAATACTCTAATATACACCTAGAAAATGTCTTGTAAAAGTTTAACTGTCTAAATTTTGAGGCTCATCTCAATTCTCAACAATATTGCCCGAGGAACTAATAAATAGGCTGATCTTAAAAATAAAATCAAACAGCTACCGAAGCCACAATCTCCAACATCTTATAAAAAATTGAATAGTAGTAGTCTAGACTCTAGTACCACTTGACACCTACCAAATCAAAAAACGCTATTGTATGTTATACATAGCGTTCCTAAAAATGCTATGTTAGCCCATGTAATTAAATGTCTTGACATTTAATAACATTCATTACCCGCTATGGATAACTAGATTTTATAGCATTTTTGTGACCGTTATGGTTTAAAAGATTTAATAGCGTTTATTGAATGCTATGTCTAAGTAATATATTGTAGCATACTATGAATGCTATCTTTAAGTCCCCTGTAATAGCATCATGTGAACGCTATTAAAATGAATGCTTCCATTGCATTTCTAACCATCATAACTCTTTCATACAAACAACCCTAAAAGTCTCCTAAACTTCTCATTTTGAATAGCAAGATCTAGAACAATTAAATCCAATAGTGAGACATCCAATTGCTACAATAGAAATACTATTACATTCACACATTGCTCCTTAGGAAACTACTAGGAGACCATCTTCCTCCAATATCAGTATTTAAGTACAAAATAGAAGGGAATTAATAGGTAGCTATCCTCCACATGCTAACACATTTTCAAAGAGATCATATGCACATTCAAATCTCTCAAAACTAAGTTGCCTAGCAACATGTCTTATACAAAAAAGGATTTAGCATATTCCAACCAACACTAGCACTGATATCCATCTTGAGTCGCAGCCTTTCTTCCTCATTTGCAGCGTTTTTTATGTCGCTCACTAATCTTGACTTGGAAGCTCTCCAGAGTCCACCCATTTGCTTAAAGACCCGGTCCCTCTCCCATTCTTTATCCAACTTGGATCTTACCTGCAATGTTATTTCTGACACAATTGAATTTCTATCATTTACACTGCCACAAGATTTAAATTTCAGCATTATGCTATCCCTTAATTGACTACCATAAGACTTCTGCCATCCCACTAGGAAGGTATCTCCAATCATTAAGTGTATATGGTACAATCTCTCGAACTAGAGGTCCTAAAAAAGAAGATAACTTCACTGATCCTTCATCGACTGCTTGACCATTGTCATCGAACAAGACTTGAACTCAACTACTTTCAATCACAGCAATGGTTTTCAGCTTGGTTGGACGTCTTTTACGTTTTTTATTCTGTGACACTTATTCAAGAACTGCAGGAGTTGAAAGAGAAGGTGGACCAGCTCTGATAGTACTTCAGGCATGTCCTTATTTTGTGTTGGACCTGTTGGTGTTTGTGTGCGACACAACTCACGTGATCCATCCTTCGTAGGAGAATGAAATAGGTATTAGACCATTCATTGATATTTGATACATATAACTTATAAGAGTAAGACTTTGATATGGCCATAATCAACACTATGGAGGAACTAAATAGTCAAGTATAAATATGATACATAGCCAAAAAAGTGAGTTAACAAATACAAATCATGTTTGACCAATAAGAATTACAAATGCAAGTTACACATATGCAAGCTAAAATGCATTTTCCTACCTTGGTATGTCCATAATTCACACTAATATACCCTCAAAATCTCCTCTAACGTTAGTTATCCCTTCATCATCATCATCATCAATGATCAGACCAAGTGCTGAAACATTTTTTGGCCTACAAGATGTATCCGTTGTTTCTTCGTACATATTGAAGTCATAATATCCCCCAGGAGGTGCCTTTAGCACAACATATTAATTCAATATAGCCAATAAGTACCAAGTTCACATCATTGGGAGGTAGGGAAAATTTCAATTTTCTTCTATATTAAAGTATCTAACCAGGTTTATTGTGATGTCTATAAATTTCTTATTTTACACAATGATTAATATATCTTGATGAGATCCAGCTGCTGTACAATACAAACACCATCGAAAATTGTTGTACTAGTACTATTAGATGAGCAGACTAAATATTGGATACCCGGGTCAGTCCTAGTTCAACATACATTTTGGGAACATGCACATGTACACATCAACAAATATACAACCCTTTGCCAATTTTGACACCAAACAAGGCTACAAACAACAAACCTATGGGAATAGTAGCAGCACAATGCATCATCACCAACAGGAATATTAGTTTCTCTCACTGTTAAGGCTTAACCCCTTCAATTGTCTTTTTCTATTAAAATGTAATTGTTACCATTATAGCCATATTCTAGAATGGACCACAACCACCACCAAGCAAGCACCACTTAATTTTTCGGAAGAGGATTCGACCGATAGTTTTGGCTTGGGGGCGTGCCCCCACAACGCTTGAAGAGTCTTTTTATCTGCAAATGACTGTTTTGGCCTACAAATGGTAGTTTTGTACACTACAAATGATAGTGTTTTTTTTTCCACATGAATCTGCAAAAAGGGTAGCATGCAAATCCTTAGGTGGCCCGAATATTAATCAAATGAAGGAAACATATAAAACCAACAATAATCCTGCATTTTCTGGGCAAATAGCGAAGGCCCAATAGATGACACAAAAATCAAATTGATTATTAAAGCCCTAGCCCGTATTTGGGCAAGAATCAAGGAAAAACTGAACTGAACATGTTTAGGGCTTCTCTGTTCGATGGCTCTTTGCTTCAATTGGTGCAATAGGTCACAACAGTTTGCTTCTTTCTATGTACGAATCAGGGATCGACAAGAAAAGGAGAGTGAAATCATAGAAGAACAACATTTCATTGAAGAACAAAAGAACATTTGATGGAAGAACAACTCACGATTGAAACCCTTGAAGAACCAAACTCACGCTGAATTAAATATGAACTCACGTTGAAATTAGAGAGCAAGATCACCCTACAAAACTCACGATCTAGCTATTAGAACCGAACTCACGCAAGAGAACTCACCACCCACGCATCTTATATCTGATACAAAGAGTTCAAAATCTTTTGAGGTAATCTGAAAGAGGGAAAATGGAAAACGAGATTAGCGCCCAAAATTTTAGAGGAAATTGGAAGGAGGGAAAAAGGAAAAAGAGATTGGTGCCCAAAAATTGGTGAAACGCTATGGTAGAGTTAATGAAAACGCTATGGTTTTCCTTCCGCTTTTTTCCATGTCTTTCAATAGCAGGAATGCTATTATTGCCCCCTCTATTATAGCATTTCAATAAGAATGATATCAAACTATGTGATTAAAAGGTATATTTGTTGCAGTGAAGAATAAAAGAATCACTCGGCAGAGGGCCTCAAGTGTGAGGTTTTCGTGCCCTAAACTACTGTTATTATTCTGCCAACACATGTATTCTTTTTAGGCTTTGAAGTGTTGTATTCTTTTTAGGTATTCTTCTTATATGTTCCTCCTAGGAAACGGCGGCGCCCATATAGGGATAGGGGGTTGATGTGAGATTACTATGTAATTTTTATAAGACAAGTAAGTTTTCTGTGCAACAACAAAATGTGTTCTTATCACTCTCATCCATGTTTCATTCTTATTGTGAGTTATAACCAATACTATGACATGATATTAATGTTAGGTTTTTTTAAGTTAACTCCTATGGATAAAAGCTGGATTGATATAAGGAATAGGCTAGACCCAACCTATATACAAGGGGTAGAAAAGTTTATAGAATTTGCTTATGATAAAAAGCATCCAGATTCAAAGATATATTGTCCTTGCAAGAAATGTGTGAACCTTATATTTAGGACAAGAAGTGGCATGAAAGAACATTTGATTATAAATGGATTCAATACTAACTATACAAGATGGACAATTCACGGAGAGTCTTTAGCTTCATCTAGTAGAAATGAATCGGATGCAAATCAAAGCTCTTATTTTCAAGATGATATGATTGATATGGTGCATGATGCATTTGGAGTCCCAAGGCAAGATGGTGGGATTAGAGACAATGAAGGACTTGAAAGTACGGGGTTAGGGCCCGATAAGGAGGCTAAGAAATTTTTTAAGCTGCTTGAAGATGCACAACGTGAGTTGTACCCTAATTGTAAGACATTCACAACTCTCTCGGTTACAACTTATTTGTTGCACATAAAAGTGCTTAGTGGTTGGACTGATACCTCATATGATATGCTAGTTGAGCTATTGAGAAAAGCATTTCCAATTCGTGAAACCTTGCCCAAGTTGTTTGCTGAAGTAAAGAAGTTTAATGAGGCCTTAGGCTTTAGTTACGAAAAAATTGATGCGTTTCCCAAGGATTGTATGTTGTTTTGGAAAGATAAAAAGGGGTTGCGCAATTGTGAAAAATGTGAAACATCACGATATAAAGAATCTACTATCTTTTCAGATGATGGAACGGCCAAACTAACACAAATTCCTGTGAAACAAGGCATTTTCCTTTAAAGCTAGCACTTCAAAAGCTTTTCATGTCAGAGGAAACATCAAAACATACGAGATGGCATGCAGAGGGACGGACCAATGATGGTAAATGGAGGCAGCCTACTGATACACCTACTTGGAAAACATTCAACGAAAAACACCCTGAATTTGCGAAAGACGTTCGAAATGTGAGATTGGGATTAGCAGCTAATGGTTTTAACCCGTTTAGAACAATGAGCATTACTCATAGCACGTGGCCAGTCGTGTTGATGCCGTATAACTTGCCTTCATGGCTGTGCATGAAACAACCATTTTTTATTCTGGCTTTGCTCGTTGATGGTCTTCATGGTCCTGGAAATGATATTGATGTCTACTTGCAGCCTTTGATTGAGGAGTTAAAAGAGTTGTGGACTGAAGGTGTGCTTATTTTTGATGCATCAACCCAACAAATGTTTCGTATGTGAGCGACAATATTGATAGGAAATATAAATGATTTTCTAGCATTAGCGATTCTATTTGGTTGGAGCACAAAAGGAGCACTAGCTTGTCCTTCTTGCAATGTGGAAACCCAATCTCTATGGTTGAAGAATTTTAGGAAGTATTGCTATATGGGCCATAGACGCTTCTTGGATTAAGGACATAACTTTTGAAAAGATGCCATATCTTTTGATGGAACTATTGAAACTAGACCAAGGCCACTTCATTTGTCAGGTGCTAATATTTTTAAACAAGTTCAATTCATTCAGAATAATTTTGGGAAGGGTAAAGCAAGGGGGAGAACTGCACTTAAAAAGAGACTAGTACATGCTAATGAGGGAATAAGTGCCAATACTATGGAGCAAGGAGTAGAACATAATTGGAAAAAGAGAAGTATATTTTTTGACTAAGAGTATTGGTTGGATATTTTGATTTGCCACAATATTAACCTGATGCATACCGAGAAGAATGTTTTGGAAGATATATTTGGGACACTACTCAATATTTTGGGGAAAACAAAGGACAATCTAAAGGCTCGACAAGACCTAAAGGTCAAGTGTATACGCATGGCACTCCATCCTCAACAATGGCCGGGTGGGAAAGTCTTTTTACTCCTACTTCTTTCACAATGAGTAAAGAATAGAAACATATATTTTGCAAAGTGTTGAAAAATGTTAAAGTCCCTTATGGCTACTCCTCTAATATTTCATGCCGTGTAAACCTCAAAGACACAACTATTTCAGGGTTGAAGAGCCATGATTGTCATATTCTTATGCAACAACTATTGCCATTGGCTATAAGGAGGGCATTACCTTCATTTTTTGATATAATGGAGCATTTACCCATTCATTTAGCAGCACAAGCAAGTGTCATTGGACCAGTATATTATCGATGGATGTACCCCGATGAGAGGTATGTATATACTACTAGACTACTAGTTGACATATTTATGAACAAAAATATAGATATAAACTTCCAACACTAATTAAAAATTTATGTTAATCATGGGTATTTGCTTACACTTTATAAGTACGTGCGTAATATGAGCCATCCAAAGGGATCCATTGCAGAAGGTTATTTGACAGAACAATGCTTGACATTTTGTGCATGGTACTTGCATGATGTTGAGACAAAGTTAAGTCGACCAATACAAAACTACGATGGTGAGCATGTAGGTCGCGGTTTAGGGAAAGGAAAATTGTGAGCTTGATAACGTTGCTTGGGTGCAGGCACATATATATGTCCTAGCCAATTCTGATGTCGTAGCCCCATTCCGGGAGTAAGAAATCGATTATACTTGTTACTACATTTCAACAATAGTAATGTAGTGCGTATGTAATGACTAGTCATTTTAATTGCAGAAAACACATTCAAGTTCTTAGAAATCATAGTCGCCGGTTAAGTGAGCGTGATCTTATGAGGAAGTACAATGAACAATTTCCTAATTGGTTTTGAGATCATGTAAGTCTTGTCAACATTTGTAGTACTATTCCAAATATCTCTAATCACCATATTAGTAACTAAGTTTCTCTAACCATATATGCTGGGAAAATATAGGTTCAATACTTGCTGTGAACAAAAAATGCGAACATATCCAACGAACTGAGTGTGTTAGCTTCAACACCAGATAAATGGGCTAGAAGGTATACTGGGTACATTATAAACGGGTTTTGATTTCACACCAGGGAGCATGAGGAGAGGAGGAAAACTTAAAACAGTGGAGTATCATTGACTGCAGACACACAAAGTTATGCAAGCTCAAGAGATAAACACCCAGTTACATGAGAGGTCATTTTCTATGGAGTTTTAAGGGATATCATTGAATTGAGATATTCTAATGACTTTAAGTTTGTGCTCTTCAAATGCGATTGGGTGGATAACAACGTAAGAATGAGGCAAGATGAGTTCAAGTTCACACTTGAAAATTCCAGGCACCTTTTGTACAGACACAATCGCACATCAGATGAACCATTCATCCTTGCATCTCAGGCGCAACAGGTTTGGTATGTGCAAGACACCATTGATGAAGATTGATATGTCATTGTTAAGATGACACCTAAAGACTCATACGACATGAATGGAAAATAATCTATAGAAGATGATATAACTTGTCCCCAAGCTTAGCCTTATAGTGGTCAACTCGTAATAACAGAGAGCCAGGGGGAGCGACTTTGCTTGTCCATATGTTGGGTGGGGTATAGGAGCGAAATTAGAAGTTAAATTGAATGAAGACGATCAACCAATAGGTAACACGGCAGGTCCCTTACAAAGTCAACTTGGCATCTTAGCAAGAAACGCAACTTTGGCACCCTTAACTTTTACTGATTGGAGGGCTCCGGAGCTATAACCATACAAGGAATGCATATGGGCAGAGGTTAATGTAACGCCCCTAATTTTGGGAACGTTAAAATGGAAATTTCATTGATAAACTAAGTAGAGTCTGGCTCAATATTACAGAATAATCTCAAAAGGGTAATCTTATTCCACAAAAGGAAGGTAGACTAGGGTTCCTATCTACTGCTTCACTTCTTCCTCCATCCTGGCCAGCTCCTCGGCTCCAAAAGCCTCCAAGGTGTAGAGTTCACCCTGTTCGTCTATAGAATCTGACACATTATACCGGCGTCCCCACCAATATAATATGTCAGGGTCACCAAAGGTAACACCGTGAGCTATAAAGCTCAATAGAATATCCAAACCCACTAACCCTTAACTTACAAACAATATATCATAAAATCAACAGAGTACAAGTAGGTTTACCAAAAACGATTAACGATAGCACATCCATATTCACTAATCAAGTATCGTTGGTGTCCATGTTTTTCTGTGTTTCTCCTACGCGACTCATCGTAGACTGTATCTCCATTTTCACTTTTCATAACCAAATCAACATTTTCAAAACCCGTTTTTAACCCACCCAACCTCGGTTCCGCCGTTCCGGGTTCCCGAGTATCCTCACAATGGTTCCGCCGCACCGGGTTCCCATTGGCACACAAAACACACACCACACAATGGGCTACCATATCCGGCCACATTGCGGTTTCCAAAATATTTCACCATTTCAAACACGCTTTTTCGTTAACCACACCCTAGGTGTCATGTTTCTAGCTTTCTCGATTTTCGTGTCTCGTTTTCATGCATAGACTCCGCGGTAGGACTTATCACCAAAAGTGAACATTCACAAAGGTAAACATAAATCATTTTTTTTGAAATCATGAAGCTAAACCAACAAGATCATCCAACTCAATATTGCTAAGCATGCTTGAAAAGATCAAAATATGACTACTTTAAATCAAGCGTTAAAATCTCCTTTTTCGAAAATCGTTCTATCTTACTTTTTGAGAAATTCAATACAACATATGTTTATTTAAGGTAACGTCATTTATCTAACATGCTCATACTTCCATTAGCAAGATAAACTTATTGATAATCATGCATTTTAAACGATAGATAACCTTATCTACTTGAAACTTAAATAATAGATAACCTTATCTACTTATGGAAAACGATAAGGATATTGATATTTTGAATCGAGAACATTCTACTTATACTTAGGGAAGTAAGTAGAGAAAATTCTACCTTGATCCGAAACAAGTCGGGGCCGAATAAGCTAGTTGGAAGTTTTCTACGGGCGGTAAAACTCGCAAATCTGGACCAAACTTTGGATGGCAGTAACTCGGTCAATATTTGGCCGAATATGATCGTTCTTGGGTCGAAATTGAAGCTCTCAAAGTGCTCTACGACTTTTGGGAAGGAAGTTGGTCCTAGAAACTACTTTAGGTAGGAGAAAAATGGTGATAAATGAGAAGACAGTATGCTGTCTGGAAATAGGAATCCGAGATTTTTACTGAACTTCGGATGCCAATATCTTTGTCATTTCTTCACTGATTTGGATGCTTCTTGGGTCTAACTTGAAGGTTTCGAAGTGCTCTACAATTTTTCCGAAGGGAGTTGGTCCTAAAAACTAACTTACGAAGGAGAAAACTGAAGATTTTCAAAGGGCAGTAGGCTGCCTGGAAAAACAGAAATGGTTTCTAAAGAGAAGTGAGTGAAGGTGTGAGTTGAAAGGGTGAATGGGAGGTGCTATTTATAGCAAAATTTGGGTTCTTCCTTCTCCCCCATGGCCGGCCCCCCTTTCCTCTCTTTTCCCCATGGCTTTTGCTCCATAGTCTTGTCATTTTAAGACTTTAATCAAATCTTAGCCTTCCATGACTTGTCACTTCCATTCTAGGCCAAATCTTAGGCCATCATGAAGGATTTTTGACTTGTCAAGTCTATGGGGAGGTTGCTTGCAAGAAAGAATATAATCATGGGCTAACTTTGTACTTTGGAAGACTAGGATGGGTTTGCATGTAGTAAATAGGCTTAGGGCTATTAAGGTTGCTTGTGTAAGTGTCCAAAACACAATCACACACTCCACCTCTCTCTCCACATCCGGCCTCTCTCTCTCTCTCTCTCTCTCTCTCTCTCTCTCTCTCTTTAGTACATATATATATGTGTGTCTAGGAAAGTAAGTCTAGGGTTATCCTAGGGTTGCATGCATGCATGGCTAGGTTAACTAGTTATGGAAGCAAAATGATGAGATTCCTTGGCCTATGATTTTGTATGGTCAAATCAAAGCTTCATTGGCAACTTAATTACTATTAACCAATGGTCAAAAATTCTCCTAGCATTTATTAACCATTGGTTAAAGAAATAAAGAAGGTAAGTATGGCTTGAATGACTAGTCAAATCTAGGTTCTCATTATGGCAAGTCTAAGGTTGCTTCTTTGGAAGCAAAATGATGGGATTCCATGTATGACTTGTCTTGTCATGCATTTTGGCAAGTCAAAGGTCTAATAACCAAGAGACAAAAATTCCCCTAACAATTATGGACCAAGGGGTAAAGGAATCTTGGTAATAATTTGATATGACTAGTCATGGGAATCTATTGTCCAAGGGATAATATTTTTCCTAACAATTATGGACCAAGGGGTAAAGGAATATTGGTAATAATTAGGGTTTGAAATGACTTGTCATGGGGTATAATGATTACCCCTAAAAGTCTAAGGGTTCAATTAGGGTTCGGGGGGTTCAAAAGGCTCCAAGACGGTCAAAAGGTCCAATGAGGGTTAGGGTATTGTAATTAGATTGAAACGGTAATTAGGGTTTTCTAACGAATTGGTTGGAAACTAATTCTACTTGCCAAGTAGGATTTCTAGCCAAGAAATATAATTTAAAGATTTTATTTAACTCACTAGAAAAAAATACAAGTGCTTCTACAAGAATACTTGTCTTTAGAAAAGGACTAGGTTGCTCGGCGTGAAAATATATAATTTTATAAATCTCAAATCTAATTATGACGGATTATTAAAATTAAAAAGAAATTTTTAGTAGCAAATCCAAGTAATTAAAATGAAATTTAAATATTTAACGAAATTTTTATTTACCAAAAATCAGGGTCATTACAGTTAAGGTATTTGTTATAGGGAAAATTTTAGATTATGGGCTAATGTTGCTGCTGCTATTGTTTTTTAATCTATCTTCTTAGACAGAATTTTGATTAGTTGAGTTAATGTTGTTATTGCTATATTGTCAGTGTTTATCTGTTGATATACTTATATGCAGGAAAATACAACTGCACCAGATACTTATAAGCATAATTGTCTGATGTCCGTTGGAAAGAAATGAAAGGATTGGAAAGATGAGCTTAAAAGAACTACTTATAACTTATATGATAATGATGAAGACCATTTGGTGAATTGTCCGAATAGGGTCGATCCTGATCAATGGAGAGTTCTTGTGCAATTTTGGGGCACTAAAACAGCCAAGGTGATGCATCTCAGTTCTTCTTCCTCTTTCTAATGAATATGAACACATATACAAGGATAAGTAATACTGGATTTTATTTGTTATAGAGACGCAGTAAAACCAACCATAAAAGCAGACACGAACAGAAAATGGGACACATGAGTGGGAGGAAGGGCCATTGTCATGTAAGGGATGAGGTAATTAACTAACTAACATGCATAACTAAATTTAATTCAATGCATTTATATATCAAATGTGTTACTAAACACTTTAGTTGCTTGTACACTAATAAAGTTGACACAGATTAAGGATGGAGTAGTAGTAGAGCTCGATCGTATATAGGTATTCATTAAGACTCATACGAAGAAAGATGGACAACCAGTTGATGAACCATCAGCTTTGGCCATAGTATGTATATTTATTTGGTTCATTTTTGTATCTATTTAGATTCATTTTAATGGTATGCTTCTTCTATGCCTATTTACATAATAAAATCTTTGCTTTTGTACTTTTATTTACTATAGATAGGTTTCATTTATTTCAGCGTCGTCTTAATGAGGGAGCCTCTCAGATTCTTGAGTCCTCAAAGTCACCTGCTTTATGGGAGGAGTTATTCACAAGCGTACTAAAACTAGATAGGAATGGATGTGTGCGTACCTATGGCCTGGGTGCTTGTCCAAGTCAAGTGTTTGGGACTAGATATACCCGATCTCAAGAGTAACATGTCAAGGATCAGTTGCGTACGGAGTTGTGTGCTGAGTTAGGTGCAAAATTGCATCTAGAGTTGCAACAAGAGGTGCTAAGAGACGTAAGTGATGAAATCACTCAATTGAAGAACCAATATGCAACCGTGGTAGCTTATATGAAAATTGTAGGACACCTTTGCCTCCATCACCAAAATGGAGATGGAAATGGAGATGTAGATCACACATCGTCACTAATGGAGCACAATGGACAGGTAAATTGTGGTTTTCATGGTACTTTTTCAGGCAATGAGAATAGAGTTGGCCATTTTATTGATTGAAAATACACCTGCCTCTTATATTGATCGATCAGTGTTGTTGCCAAAATATATAGCTTCAACCCAAATAAGTATGCCTTGTGGTTTCTGAAAGAGGCCTATGAATTGCTTGTTAAAATACATGTTTAAGTGGGTGAAGATGGTTTTAGTAAAATGATCTTTTGCAGTCTACTTTAGAAGCAAGTTTATTGGCAAGTTTATGTTCTTTGTAATGTGATTCTTGGGTCAACCCATGGTTGATTAGAACTTGAAAATTATAGATTAGATTTGGGTGTCGATGGTTGTGCCCCATTTTGTTTAGAATTCAATGTGTCCCTTTTTGTGTCTGTGTCCATATCTGTTTTCGTTCTACGTAGTTGGAGTTGAATTTTGTTGGTCATGATTAAAACATACGGATAATTGCAGTTTACGATAGTTTTTTTTGGCAATTTTAGACCAGTTTCTAGGCAATTTTTTTAGCAGTTTCTTGAAGTGCATGGTATTGAACTGAGCAGTATTTGACCACTTTTATAGCATTTGAAGTGCTGTCTTTTTTTCCAGTTGTTGCATGTTGAATCTTAGTGGAAGTGCTGTCTTTTTCTTCTTGTTTTTTTTCAGTTCTTGCAGTTTGAATCTCAGTGATTGTTAGGCTTAGTAATGTAGATTTAGTGCTGTTTTTAGTCCAGATTTAAGTCCAGTTGTAGTGCAATGGGTAGTTGGAGTTGCATTCCTTTATTTTTGGTTTATGAGATTACTAGGTTGTGAATTGATATGTGCTTAGTTGTTTTTGCTTTCAATCAAACTTGTATCAATTGTTAAGTGCAGAGAAATAGTAGGTTTAAAATTTGTTGAAAATAAGGGCATTTTTGGATTGTAGTAATTTGAGAAAAATTAATGGGGCTGGAGAGAATTTTCTTGGGTCCAAATAGACTTCAAACTTGTATCAATGTTGCTTTTGTAGCTGCTTTGATTTCTGCTAGAGTCTTGTCTTCTTTGGATTATTTCATTTGGTAGTGTGCGTGCCACTGTGTGGCCCTAAAGGGGATAATGGTGCTCTGGACTCTCCATGTTACAATTTTGGAATGAGAATGTTATATGCTGCTGTTTTGTTTCTCCTGTTGCATTAAGATATGGTGCTCTTCATGATATATTTCTAAATTCTATTTTTTCATGCTACCAGACTCAACTATTCATGTACGATACGTGTCGGTTACGAACATGATATGACTCTTTCCGAACATGTGTCGAGCATGGCTTAGTACTTGTCCATCTTTACTATATATTTTTTTCGTAGACACAGTGTAGATAGATATTCTAGGACACGTTGGGTATCCATTTTACATTTGACATGTCCCAGACGATCACGTTTGGCTTGTTGGTGCTTCAATCATAAATGGTTGAGCTTAGTTTCTTGCATTTATCCATTATACTGGGATATGTTTGATGCTTGTGTCCTATATCGTCAAACTTACTGATTGTGTAGGATATCGTGGACTATATAGATACCCACACATCGATGTATAAACGTGTAATTGTTTCTTGTATTTGCAGGTTGATAGGACATATACAGACATGGAAGACATGCAACAAGAATGACGGAAAATCTTCTTGATAATGAAAACTGTTTTTGTTCTTTTTGTTTTGGAGTTCGCAACTAAAAGCATGTTTTGGGCCTTTGTGTTGCTTTGGTTAGTATGATCTTTTGTTTTTGGAAATACACATGCAATTGGAACTTATATTTTGACACTTTGGGTTTTATTTTCACATTGCATTCTATGCCTCGCATTGTTATTTTTTGTTGCTTTGAGAATTGTCTTTTACAATGTCCAATTTGCTTATATACGAAACTTGCATTTTGGTTTTGGTAGTGGAACTTCAAAATTGTTTTGGACAGTTACAATTTTGTATGCAGGAAATGTGTAATCAAAAATGGTACTAGGTTAGGATAATTTGTTAATGAAAAAATCATGTATTAAAAATGAAAACTGCCAAAAAAAAAAAAGAAGAACTTTTAGCAGCGGTTTACAAATGCCGGTAAAAGCAATGAAAAGAAAATACCAAGATATAAAAATGGCATTTGAAAAATGCCGGTAAAAGTTATAAAAAAAATGCAGCACTTATAAAATGCCGGTAATATTACCTTTTTCGGCATTTGCACCAATTGTCGGTAATAAATGTATATTCGGCAATTCTTTTCCTGGCACTTTACAAATGTCGAGAAAACTAGTAACAAACGCCGGCTTTATTTCCAGCATTTGTACAAATGCCGTTTATGTATTACGAACACTTACCTAGACGGCATTTTTTACTTTCGTTAACAAATATCGGGAATACTATTACCGGCATTAATTTGATCTTTACCATCATTTATAAAAGGGCAAATTTTCGTAGTCATCCTTGTAGTTTTACGGTTGTCTCATTTTCGTCCCTCTAGTTTCAAAGTGCTCCAATTTCGTCCATGTAATTTGTTTTACATTCAAAATTGGTAAAATCGTTAACACCGTTAACAAAACTAACGGAAAAAAAAAGTGTTCCAATTTTTAATCCGTTTGAACTGGTGCAAATATCTTATTTTTCTGATCATTTTATCTTAAATGGTCATAATGGATTTTTTGCTCTAAGGCCTTTCAATGAGCACCCTAAAGAGTCCTGAAACTAAATAAAGAGTCTTCAGGTACTCGTTGAAAGGCCTTAGAGTCAAAAATACATTACGACCATTTAGGATAAAATGATCAAAAAAATAAGATTTTCGCACCGGTTCAAACGGATTGAAAATTGGAACACTTATTTTTTTTTTCCATTAGTTTCGTTAACAGTGTTAATGATTTTACTAATTTGGAACATAAAACAAACTACAGGGACGAAATTGGAGCACTTTGAAACTAGAGGGACAAAAGTGAGACAACCGTAAAACTACAGGGACGACTACGAAAATTTGCCCTTTATAAAATGCCGCAAAAAGCTTAATTTGGCGTAGTGCAACTTGCATGCACTAATAAATGAGTGACACCCGCCGAGAGTTGAGGCAAGAGCTGAGGAGGAGAGGGCTAATCCCGAGCTCGAAGTTCAAATTCCTAGCCCTGAAGCAGCTATTCCCAATCCTAAAATGGCTGCTCTAATAGTTAAGATGGCCAAGCTAGAGGAGACTGTCTCGAAGTCCAAGAAGATTAGTGCGGGAGGAATAGACTTGGATCGACTCTGCTTGTATCCTAATGCAAGGCTCCCCGAGAGGTTTAAAATGCCCGACTTTGTCAAATTCGATGGGAGTGGTGATCCAAAGACTCATCTATTGGGCTATCATGCTACCATGAAGCTACTAGGAGTGGAAAGTGAGGCTATGTCTCAACTTTTCCCTCAAACTCTCTCTAGCCCTGCCTTCCATTAGTTTCTGTCACTCGACATCTCCAAAAGAAGGACTTGGGAAGACATACGAGTTGGCTTTGTCTTGTAGTACAGCTATAACTCTCAAGTCAAGGTGACTACTCGAGAGTTTGAGTCTACAAAGATGGAAGCAAATGAGTCCTTTACTGATTTTATCAAGAGGTGGAGGAGTAAGGCTGCCCTAATGACTGATCGCCTGAGTGTGAGGGATCAAATTTACATCATCTCCCAAAACCTGCAACCCGACTATGCTAAGAATCTCGTGTTGGTTCAAGCATCCGCCAATTTCGAGACTTTTTTCGAATCTGGCCTAGCCATCAAGGAGGCGCTGCAAACTGGAGTTCTGCCAAAAAGGGAGTCCTCTTCTTCCCCTACTCAAGAAACTAAGCCGAGGGGACAACGCTGCTGCTTCCCCCAACCGTACCGCCGACGTCAATCAAGTTCAAAACACTCAAATCTTTCGGTCCCGACCCTAGAGTTTCTCTGTCTTCGAGACATCTTTGTCCGTGGTGATGGAACAACTCGTCAAATCTGGGCATCTCAAACCTTTGCCCCAACTCCCTTACCCAAAGTCCTACTTGTCGATTACAATCCTAACATCTTCCGTGCCTTCCACCAAATTCCTGACCATCTCATTGACGCATGCTATCGTCTTTGACATGAGATTCAAGATCTCATTGATAATGACACTCTTCAAACTCCACCCTCATCAAAGCCCAATGTCATCTCCAACTCCCTACCTCAATGCAATTTTAACCCATATGTTAGCCAGATATCTCTTACCTCCGCTCAAATCAACCCTAACTCCACCATATTCAACCCTAGCCACTATATCATCCTAGAAAGCCAACCAAAACCAATCGTATCAATCTTGTCCGAACTCGAGGTTAACATGATGGCTATAGGTTGAAGGCTTGAGGACAAAGCTGATGAATGGAAAAAGCTCTCCAATGATTGGATTGAGCAATACAACACGGGTTTCCCCCGAATACCCTCATGCAGATCAAGCATGGATTGGCCATTGGATGGATCAATGGAATGAGGCACAGGTTGACCCTCTGGACGACATCTCTTTGTTCATGCTCTACCACCAACCTGAACTCGCAGAGCCAAAAGAGGAAGAGGAAGAGTATGTGTGGGACCCACAACCTGATGCTTGGCAGATAGTATTGGGATTGAACCCTGATTTGGTTCAAAATGATGTTGCAGAACAATATTGAGGCTTTTATGAAGAGGGGGAGCCCATTCACTATGAGTATTGCCCCGCTTGGGGAAATGTTCCATCTTCTGACAATGGATGCGCTTTTAAATGCTATCGATGACTATATCTATAAGGACAAGCCAGCTTCTAATTTTGTCGCTGCGGAATTCCTGCGCCCTGTCATGCCCATTCTGGAGGACTATAGTGGTCCATCAAATGAGAAGACTGGCTAGCCGAAGACTTTCAATCAAGGGAGCTTGAATCTGCTGTTCAAGGATTTCTCCCAAGCAGGTTGGTCAAAGATGCTGAAGAGGCTGAAGTTCTGATGCTTAGGCCTGACACACTCTCATCATGGATGCCAAGAGTAGTAATAAAATTTGCATTTCAAACTGCATCTGACTTGCATTAATGACACTTCTAAGTCTGACACGAAGTCTTTTGCGTCTGTCTAAGTCTAGCTATGAGTTAGAGTTTGTGCTCCCTCCATGTCGTAGCTTTCTGTTTAAAGTTTGAGTCTGCTGTGCTTGGCAATCCCGAGGGTTTTTATGATATGCATTATCTTGCTTCTAAGTATTTCGCTGGCTTTTATATAAACTGTGTCAACCTTAACGACGAAGAGATAGATTTTGATGGGAACATCCCCAAGGAAATGTGTTCCCTCGCCGAAAGGGAAAACGAAAGGCATGCTCAGCCTGTTAAAAGAAGAAGTGATTTCAATAAACTTGAAAGATGAGGTAGACCCCCGAATGATTCAAATTGGTTCAACGTTGTCCCCAAAGGAGCATCGCACCCGTTCAGGCTTGCTCAAAGAATTCATTGATGACTTTGCATGGTCTCATTAAGACATGCCTGATATCGCTCCTAAGATAACAAAGCATCAAATCCCGTGCTACCAGATGCCAAGCCAGAAAATAGAAGCTCAGGAGGCCCCAGGCTCATATCATGTTCAAGGGTATCAATGAAGAGTCGTCCGTGCTTTCAATTAGAAGATGAAGTCTAGAGACCTGGTGGAGGGGGATCTGGTTACTAAGGAGGATTGTGCTCCGATTAGTTAACCTCCACGGAAAGTTCCAACCAAAGCGCTCTAGATCCTTCATTATCAAAGTCATTCTATCTGGGACTGCGGCCAAAGATCATCAACCTCGATGGCAACAATTTCAATACCTTAGTCAACCTAGATCAATTCAAAAGCTAATTTCTCCCTGAGAGAAGCTCGTTGGGCTAAAAACCCCAAGGGTGGGCAGTTCCAAGCAAAAGTTAGAGCAGCCTGCTAGACCAAAAACCTATGAAGGCGATCTAGGAAAAAATGAATAGGCAATAGTTGAAAGCTCGCTAGACCGAAAACCTAAAAAGGCAATTCTAGGCAAAAGTAAGAGCGTAAAAGATGAGGTAAAACAAACAAGTGAACCTAAGCCTGAACTACGTTTTAACTTGATTTCTTGAAAAGGGATACATAGGCAATCTCTCCTTGAGATTCGGTCATAATCTATCAATTGGATCCATGGTTGACGTTTTGGTGCATCGCAAAGGTCGAGAAAGGTCAAGAACAAGACAAGCTTCATTGGAGAATCGGAAGGGGGAAACCTTTCGTCTTTCAGTTTTATTGCAAACTACTATTTTAATTACAAAAGCTAAGCATAAAGCCTTACAACATTTTAAGCATGAAAAATAGAACAAAATGCTTGCGAGGCCTAACGACTCCTAGCTTATTCTAAGCACAACGAAGTCTACTCGGAAGTTAGTTGATATTTTGTCTTGCTCTAATTTCTTTTGGCAGCCTCAAGACCTTTTTCCATTCAAAAAGGAGACTCGTCAAGCAAAGGCACCTATAGAAGAATTGTAGCTGCGTGCACTGGTACTAGACACGCCCGCGCTTGTTTCAAATGTTGCGCTCTGGTCCTAGACCTACACGCATTGCTACAATTCCAACAGCAGATAGTAGCAATCAGTTACTGCCTTCGAGTGACTGTTTTCAATTCCAAGGCCTATTTTGCACTTCTATCAGTTCAAACAAGTAACTAAGGCTACGTATGACTATGTCGAAGTGTTGGATCCGGAATATCGCGCTTAAACCAAGATTTTGGACCCTTGGAGTAACATTTCAAGTTCAAAGCACCTTGAATATTGTTCAAGGGGCTTTTGCTAAGTTTTGTCATGTTGTGCAAGTCATATGGACCTAATGTAACTGCATAGGGGGGGTGTCGATTTCGGTCCAGGCTTTATAAGAGTCATCATTTGCGTCTTATGTCTGTTTTTGGGATATTTTTCCAGTTTTTCAATCCATTGTCATTTCGGGATGTTTTCCCGATTTTATCAGTTCGTACAAGTCATTGTACATCTATTTGACCTTACGCAAGTGTCAGTTTCACCTATTTTGGGATATTGTGAGTTTTGGCTCGTTAATGCCCAAAATTTCATTATATTCTGCGTGTCTAAGAGTCTGTGTCGTATCCGAGGGTTTTTCTTCCATTCTCATTCGAGCTAGAGGAGTCTGTACATGTATGTGTGTCTGGGCATCAGCTAAGTTCGCTCATCAATGCAAATTGGATATTAGTGGTTAGTTTTTGCATTCTCTTAAACACTTGCAAATGGAATCAATAAACTAGAAAATACAAGTATTGTATTGCTACCCAAAGTATCCATAGTCCAGCAACAATCGAATAGTCAATGCAAGGGGTTCACTGGTCAAAAGCATAGCATATCTATGGGGCACATCTGCCCAAGCATCAAAGAAAGAGCATGCAGGCCCAATGTTATTCCTACTCAAGGTCTAATGTCAATTGGGGCACGCCGGCCCGCTCAACGTCTCTCTATCCGGGGACACAAGCCCGAAACCCAGAAAAAAAAAAGACAATAAAGTAATGAGGCTTAGTGGTTGTCCTCAGGCGTCGTTGTCCTCCTAGGAGCCGCCCTTAGCTTGCATCTACATTTTCAATTTGTGCATACAATTTGGTATATGCATATTGTATATATCAAATGTTGAAAGTAGGAAAAGCTTGTCGAGTGCCAAAGCATGCCTATCTAGTATCGAAAGCAGCAATGATGGCTCGATCATCCTCAATGATGATCCACCCATCCAAATCAACTATGGTCTGATCAATCCTTAATGATGATCCGCCCGTCCAACTCAACGATGGTCCGATCATTTCCGATCATCCTCAATGATGATCCACCCATCCAAATCCAATGGTCTGATCATTCTTAATAATGATCCGTCCGCCCAAAGCAGCAATGGCTTATGCCGCTCAAAGCAGCGATGGCTTATGCCACCCAAAACCAGCGATGGCTTATGCCACCCAAATCCAATGATCTGATCATTCTGAATAATGATCGACTCGTCCAAAGCAGCGATGGCTTGTGCCACCCAAAAGCAACGATGGCTTATGCCACCCAAATTCAATGGTCCGATCATCCACAATGATGATCCGTCCATCCAAAGCAGCGATGGCTTATGCCACCCAAATCCAATGGTTCGATCATTCTGAATAATGATCCGTTCACCCAAAAGTAGCGATGGCTTATGCCACCCCAATCCAATGGTCTAATCATTCTGAATAATGATTCGTCCGTCGAAAGCAACGATGACTTGTGCCACCCAAAAACAACGATGGCTTATGCCACCCAAATCCAATGGTCTGATCATCCTCAATGATGATCCATCCGTCCAACTCAAGGACGGCCTATCCGTTCCAAATCCACAACGATAGCCTATCCTGTCCAATCTCAATGACAGTACTCCCATCCAATCAGTCCACAACAACCGTCCACCTATCCTAGTCCACATAGATCTAAACCATTAGCATATCTTCCGACAGCCTTATTGCTCTATCTCTGATGGTTTTTGATAAGGAGATTGGTTCTGATTCCTAATAGATGGAATTTAACCTACCTGATATGACCTACCCGTGATTGTTGGAAATTATTTTTGTCAAGGATACTTTGATCCTGAACAACGACGGCCAGGCCCGTCCAATTCAACGACGGCCAGTCCTATCCAAATCTGCAATGACAACTTGTTCTATCCAACTCCATCAATAAGCGGCGATTCACTCATCCTAGTCTACCTTCATCCTCAACAATGGCCCGCCCGTCCAATTCAATCCATCAATTAGGTTCCTTAATTTACATGTTTGCTATTATGTTTTGTTCTAGATAGCCTTGAGGGGTGTCTAGGAGTCTTTGATGTTACTTGTACCAAGTCAATGGTGCTCCAAGTTCTGTCAAAGAGGGGCTACTGTAGACACACCAATCTGGACTTTTCAGATTAGTTTACTTACGGTTATTGATTCCCCGATGATGAAATGGATCTTGAACACCCCCGAGAATGATAGCGTGATTGAGTTTTGAGTGTTTGATCTCCTCTTAACCTAACCTAGCCTAAGCCAATTCAAAAGCCAAAAAACCCACTTGCACGTGTTGGTCCAAAACTAGCGCGTGTTGGTCCAAGTGCCACGTTTTGGTCAACAGTCAAAGTTTGACTATGGACTGGTATAGTGTTGCTTGGACCCCTGCGCACAGGTCATACACTTATGCGCGCTGGTCAAACCTCTATCCCATTACCTTTATTCAGCCATGATCACAGGACTTTTGGGGCACCTTTGACCTTGTTTATTCGTCTAAGGGGCGATCTTAGGGTAGAGGATGTCCCTTTGCCCTCTCTTACACACCTCCCATCAAAGTTTGCAGACATGAAGTGGGTACAAACACAAAGTAGGTTAGGATCAAAGAAAGAGAATAAGACACAGGATATATTACTCAAAGATACTGGTTTCAACTAACTTGGTGATTACAGAAGTAGAACCCTCCTTTTATAGACGTAAGGAGGGGAATACAAACAATACAGATGGTACCCATAATTGAACATTGATGTTCTTAGTCCTATGTCCATCTGCAAATCTACTGACAACATTATATGACACTAATTACATGACACCAACTACTACGTACAACCTAATACTATTACTAGTCAACAAACAGTATAAACATATCATCACCCACTGAAACCTAATTCCTGCCATATTTATTACACACGTCATAAGTCAATACCTATTCCTACTAGGTACAATTACAACGTGATAATAGTACACATAACCAGTAAACACCAATTATACTTCCTACAACAATACACAATAGTAAACACCAATAATTTTAATTGTACCTAGTAGGAATAGGTATTGACTTATGACGTGTATAATAAATATGGCAGGAATTAGGCTTCAGTAGGTGATGATATATTTATACTGTTTGTTGACTAGTAATAGTATTAGGTTGTACGTAGTAGTTGGTGTCATGTAATTAGTGTCATACAATGTTGTCAGTAGATTTGCAGATAGACGTAGGACTAAGAACAGTGATGTTCAATTATGGGTACCATATGTATTGTCTGTATTCCCCTCCTTACGCCTATAAAAGGAGGGTTCTACTTCTGTAATCACTAAGTTAATTGAAGCCAGTATCTTTGAGTAATATATCCTGTGTCTTGTTCTCTTTTTTTGATCCTAACCTACTTTGTGTTTGTACCCACTTCGTGTCTGCAAACTTGGTATCAGAGTCAATGTTGTTCATTCTAACTTAAACCCCTTCTGGGAACTTCTTTTCCAAAACTACTTCAAATCTTTTCTAAAAGAAAAAAAAATTGAAGCATATGCTCTATGGTTACCTTTTAAAGGATCATCCACATCAGAAATTTCATTAACTATTTTGATTAAAGAATTTTGTATCAGTGGGTTAGAAGTACCTTGAGACTTTTGGCTTTTCAGCGGTGTGTATCGATTTATCTACCCTAGTATACAGAATTTTATTAATCAAAATTAGTTAAAAGATTTGTCATTGAAAAAGAAAAGATTTGTTGTATGAGGAAACAAAGAACCCAGACTTTTATCCATAAAAAATGAATCACTTGTTTTCCACCTACTCCTCTGCTACCTCCTCTTTAGTTCCTTCAAGATCATCCTCAACCTCTTCTTCTTCTAATCTTGAGCACTTATATGAGTTTGAATATCTACCTGATGATAGTAAGGTTCCCCTTACTGATCTTCCTTTTCTAAACCCATATAATGCTTTTGTAAGACCACAAACCTCTGTAAAAAAGACTGTCACCCAACTCTTCTCTACAAAACGGCCAATCTCCGTAAAAGAGTATGTCCAAGCCTCCAAGTTTGATCAATGTTTCATAGCAGCTACAGAAGCTGAACAACTTGTACCCCTGGAAATCTCGGTTGATTTGTCTCGCCTTTGGCAACAACAAGGATTTACCCATCTTCACTTTGGAGCAATCAGACTGGCTATCACTTTCCATGGCAGAAAGGGTTTACCTGTTACTTCCAGACTTGCTCTGGTAGATACCAGGTTCATACAGATCAGCACGCATGCATTGCTACAATTCAAACCACATTAAATGCTGGAACTGTGATCTTTACCTTTTACCTCAATTTCAACATGCCACTAGCAGATCTTCATTTGCTATCAGCCTTGAAGGTCCAAGTTCAAATTGGCAGTGCCTCCCAAATTTCAAATTGGCGGTGCCTCCCAAATTTCTACCACATATGCAGAAACCCTTCACTACCAAATGACCTATCGCCTTCAAAACCATGCCTTTGACATGTCATTAACTTCATCCACAGATAATAGTACACATAACCAGTAAACACCAATTATACTTCCTACAACAGTACACAACAATAAACACCAATAATTTCACCATCTTCCGAAAAGGATGACATGAGTACTACTTTTATACACCACACAGCTGGCCTGAGCATATGGTTGTCACTCTGGATTATCTGAACCACTGCTTTCAGAATAGCCTTCAGTTCTATCAATCAAGTAATACTGTTCCAAAAGATAGCGAATATTTTGGCGCCATTCTTCTGGATAAGTATCATTGAATTTTCAATTTGCAGATTTATAATGGAGGAGAGATGAGGGAATTTCTGCAAGTGTCAATCCATTGAGTGAACATAGTGTTTGAGTCATGACCAAATAATTTCCACTGTCATTCTGGATGCTCCGAGACTTTGGATATGCAGAGAGAAATATAGTGTGATACTCCTTCTGGCAAGTGATAGAACCATCTGGATTAGGATGACTCTTGTTGTTACGACTTATCCAAAAAACAAATTGGAGATCTCCGCCTGCACTATTGGGGATTTGTCTGATCTTCTATTGCAGTAGGATATGCTTTCGAAGAGCAAGAGAAATTTCAAAAAGAAATCTTCTGGAGGATGGACCTGATTGAATGCTGCATGTGCTAAATAAACCAAGACTACTGATTTATTAAAACAGACACTTATAGTATACACATCAACTAAATACCATAAGAGAAGATATGCTTCTTTTTTGAAATAAAAGACATTGTGGTAAGACACTTCAAACTATGTGAGAAAGGGATAGACAAGATGGAAAGGTAAACCTTTTATGGGACCTTCATTAAGACCATACTTGAAAATACATAGATGTTGAAGGTTTTGACACATTTGAACACACCTGAAAAGAAGGGTTAACTCCAAAATTTGACACTGAAAGTGGACAGAAAGATTATTTGGGTGGTAACAGGAAATCATTGGAAAACAACCAGGAACAAAGGAAGGTGGTTTTGCTTTTGAAAATTGGTTGATTTCTTTTTTGAGCCTTGACAGAAAATCAGAGAGGACATTTGTTTGTCCTTTTATATGAACAGCATCAAAACTCCAATTGGAAAACCAATTTGCCCATCTGGGTAACTGTGCCTTTGGAAGGTGCTTCTGTTTGAACTTGAGCATGCTGGAGAAACTCATCATATTAGTCCCAATTAGAAAATGATGACCGATTAGATGAAATTCAAACTTTTCATTGCTCCTTTTAATTGCCAGAATTTCTTTGTAAGTAGAGTGGTAATGAAGTTTTGCTGGAGAGAATGCACCACTCTTGTATTCACAAATTCTGTGCTTTTGTTCTGAATTTTCTTCCAAAAGAACTGCTCCCCAATATAGATCAGAGGCATCTGTCTGAAGGACTCTCTTTCCATCTGAAGGTATGATTAATGGATGAAGAGTTTTGGCTATGGCTTTGAGGTCTTTGATAGCTTTGGTACAATGAACTGACCAAGGAGGAGAGGTTTTCTTTAGTAGAGCTGAGAGAGGAGTACGGTATTGGGCAAGGTTGGGAATAAAATCACCCATATAATTAACAATTCCTAGAAATTGTTGAACTTGTTTGACTGTAAGATTTTCATCTGAAAAATGGTCAAGTTGGGAGGCTATATGAGGTTGAAGATTATATTGATCTTTAGAGATATGCATCCCTAAAAAATCAATTTCTGGTTGAGCAAGAAACATTTTTTTCTCTGAGAGTATGATACCATGGGTTCGGACCAGGAAATGAAAAATTTGTAATAGAACGGCATGAGACTCTATATCTGGAGAAAAGAGTATGATGCCATCAATATAGGCGAGGCCGAGGATAGAATGGGTGCAAATACTCGAATCATGGCCTTTTGAAATAAAGATGGAGCTATTTTTAATCCAAAAGGCATGACTGACCACTGGAAAATGGTGGTCCGGAATGCAAAAACCAATTTTGGGACGATCATCTGGATGGATGCCCAGCTGCCAAAAACCTACTTTTAAGTCAAACTTAGAGAAAATTTGAGCTTTAGGCAAGTTTGCAAAAAGAACACCTCGCTGAGGGAGAGGAAATTTGTTATCCTACAAAAAATGATTGAGAAGCTGGTAGTTGATAACCAGGCGAAGTTTTCCTCTAATCTGCTCTGTCCTTTTGTTCACATAAAATGCTTCACATGCCTACTTAGAGGTTGTGGGCTCAATCAGACTTTCTGACTGAAGTTGCTGGAGCTCTTGAAGAGTAAGCTGGTAGTATTCTGGGTTCATTCCATGATGAGTAGCTTTGGTGGAGTTGATGTTTTCATTTTTCTTAAAAGGAAGAGAAATGAAGAAATCTGAATTTTTCTAAAGTGGATTGGAGCATTTGGTGAGGAATTGAGAATGGGATTCAGCACAAGAAGTTTGGATTATGGCTTCTTTGATGGAGGAGAAATTTTCTATGGAAAAGGATTTGATTGGGTGGTCTAGGGTAACAAGTAGTTTACCTTTCTTGAAGGAGAAGACTTGTTCGCCAAGCCAAACCAGCCATTACTTGGCTGGTTACTCCTCTCTGCCCCCTATAAATACCCCCCATGCTCAGCATGCCAAAGGGTTACCAAGTTCCATGATTACCAAGTCACACTCTCTCCATAAAATACCAAAGCTTCTTGTTCATCCCTTTCTTGCAAAAGAAAACCATTAACAAGCTCCACTCTCACTCACTAGCAACACACATCCATCCATCAAACAACCCTTCAAGCTCAATCATACCATTTAAACCCTAAAACCAAAGGTATAACACCTTTGTTCTGCATTCTGTTTTGATCCCTGAGAGGGGCTGGCAGGGTTAAGGCTGGTAATTAATACCAAGTCCTGGCCTTAAAGCTAGCAAAGTTTCAAAAATCGTGTTACAAGTGACTAGCGAGCGCCTGTCCATAGAACGCATGCGCCACTCTATGGCTGCGCGCCCAGATCTTGCACAGGGACTGGAACCCTATTATTTTGTGTTCTCTTTTGTATACAGATCATTGCAAGTATGCTAAAAATCAGTTTACTGCTTTCCGTAGTTAAAACTGCTAGTTTTACTCTCATATTCTTAACTGCTGCAATGGAATACCCCTAGGGCCTTTCTAAACATGTCATAGAACCCCAAAACATGTAGAACTAAGCACTGGTTTGTGACCCAAACCTGCACACAACAGTGATCTACCCGCGCGCGCAAGTTCAGTCTTGACCAGTGGTTGGCCTTTGCATGTGTAACTAGGCATTGGCCTTTGTTTTTATTCCCACACTATTTATAGGGTGTTTTGTTCATTTTGTGGCTTTGTAGTCCTTTCAAAACTGCATGTGAATGTATACTAACTGCCATATGAACTGCATAGTTTATCCTGAGTGTGCACTGGTCCTTCTAGGGCCCAGAAAGTTAAAAATAAGAGCTGTGGATTTAAACCTACTGGCGCGCGCAGGTCCTGTTGTAGCTTGCGCAGGTTGGATCAGCATGCAGTGACTTGATCAGTGCATTCTGGTTTCTTCCTGCATATGACACTCCAAGACAGGGCTCTTCCTAGTCTATTTAAACTTCCACAGGAGTCTATTTTCATTATATACTAATTATTTCAATAAACAAGCATGCCATCTATCACATCCTGCAAATTTGTTACAGTTTTAAATCCCCTTTAAATTGTTCCCCCGCTCTAACTGGCTAAAAATTGATTAATGAGAAAGAATTGCAAACATTTTATAAATACTTGAGTAGAGACCGATCGCCGGATTGGGAGAGAGGGGTGCCTAAAAACCTTTTTTCCTCTAGTAACCTGGTTTCCGAACGTAAGATATCAAGGTGACGACGGACCAGTCTACAAGCCTTTTCAAAATCAAACAAATGTAGCAAACGTTTCAAGTTCAGTACCTTGGGTGACGGACCTTCAAACCCAAGTGGTGACTCTGAATTGAGCATTTCGCCGCGCTTCCAAAAAGGGGTTCACCCGCTTATCGCAATCGATTTTCGGGGAGTGTGCCCACAGGTGGTGGTGGAGAAGAGAGAACAGTGAGACAGAGAAGGGGGATGGGGAGGAGATGGCTGGTAGAAAGGAACGGGTATTTTATGGAAGTTTATGAATATTTGTTAGGTTGCATTTAGGAAATTGTTATAAGATTTGTGGGTTAGGTTTAGAACATGCTAAGTATAGGAAATTTGTAGTTGTAAATAGCTCGCCCCAACCATAAACCAATTGTTTCATCACCAAAAAAACAACCCAAAACGCCGTCGTCTAGCATTTCGGTGGAAGTTCACCGACTTGGGAGTCGGTGGGCATATCGTTATTGAGGTCCCGTTTGGCTAAATAAGCCAACTGACTTATTTTTTTGTCCTTATTTAATTTTTTTCGTATTTGTTAGTTTTTCGTCAATTTTTTGGGAATTATTGCATCGTCATGAAGAGAAGAATCTAAAAAGTAAAAAATTATGATTGAAATCCAATTTTTTTTTTAATAAAGTTGAAAAAATTGGATTATTGACTTATTTTTGTTTTTATTCAAAAAAATTAGGTTTCGATCGTAATTTTTTATTTTTTAGATTTCACTTGTTATGACGATGCAATAATTCTCAATAAATTGATAAAAAATTAATAAATACAAAAAAAATTTAAATAAAAATAAAAAAATAAACCAATTGACTAATCCCAAATAGTCCCTCCTCGCAAACAGAGCCAAACAACCCTCTCCAATACCCGTCCGAAATTCCTAGGGCTGCAGTGTACTCCGTTTCCACTCCCCACTCCCATAAGTACCTACACACACTCTGACTCCCTAATCTCGTTTTCTTATCCGCTCACAAGGTAAAACCTCATTGTTCTCCCGAATCTCCCCCGCCTGATAAAGCCTTCACAAAAATAACTCGCCGCCGTCACCAATCTCTTGGACTTTCCGAGGTTATATCAATATCCACATATCTTATTGCGATTTACATTTGCATATGCCATACGTAACCGTGGTGGCGTGGCGCTGCCGCTGCGATTAGGGTTTTTGGAATTTGCATATATTTCGATGAAATTAACATCCTTTTTCTAAATTTCGTTTTTGTTCGTGTGCAGGTAGTTTGATTTGATTTGATAATTTGGTGGGAGGATGTACTCCTCGCGCGGGGGTAACGCTTATGGGCAGCAACAGCCGTACGCTTCTCAGTCTTCGTATTCCCAGGGTGTAAGTTTCTCACAATTCCTAGGGTTATTCCCTTACGTTTTCTAAATCCGTAGGTTCCTCTGTAGGGTATTCGAATTGGGTATTCTTTGATAAGTCAGAAACTTTGTATTTCTCTTTTTCCTGTTTTCTGAAATATTTATGTATTTATTTTTTCGAAAGAGAGGAAAGAACCCATTTTGTTTGGAATTAAGAATATTATGTGTTTACGTCTATTAAGATTGTTTATGTATGTCTACATATTCCCAGGGTGTAGTTTCTTTCATTTGTAGTGATATTGGTTTATGGGTTCTACAAGTGTAGGTTACTCAGTGGGGTATTCATAATGGTTATTCTTTGTAAGTACAGTGTATGTAACTGAACGTCGTAGTGAAATAGGGGTAGAAGCCAGTGAGTGTATATGAAGGGCTTTTCCCAGTCATTTTTCAAAAATGTAAAAACTTTGTATTCCCTTTTTCCAGCTTTCAGAAAAATTTATCAATTTTATCTATTCCTCCGTTACGAAAAGGGGTCCACAAAACGAGAGGTTTGAAAAATACATTTTCGTCAAAGAAATCCAAAGTTTTATTTACACATTGAAAAAATTCGTCAATATCTAATAATTTGTGAAAACAAGTTTGAATTTTTTTGGACAAGAAGGTATTTTTTTGAAGTCCTTGTTTGGCGGACCTGACTCGTTTTGGAACAGGGGGATTATTTATTTTTCACAAGCCTGAAAACTTGTTTGGTTGATTGTTTCCAAACTTGCCTTGTTCGTTTCCTATTTTGAAAAAAAATTTCTAACTCAAACAATACTCATTACCCTTACTTCCAATCATT
The DNA here is from genome assembly GCA_019656835.1 of Rhododendron ovatum. Lineage (NCBI taxonomy): Eukaryota > Viridiplantae > Streptophyta > Magnoliopsida > Ericales > Ericaceae > Rhododendron > Rhododendron ovatum. The sequence continues at coordinate 23,124,843 of CM033799.1, forward strand.
AATCTCTACTCATTACCTCTAACGCCAATCATTATTCTTATTTCTCTCTCTATCTCTCTCCACTCATTATCCCTACTTCCAATGAATCCAATCATTACCTTCATAAAAAATTTCTCATAAACTCATCCAAACACAGCATTGTTTCCTGAGATTTTCCTTGAAAAGAACCCATTTTGTTTAGAAGTAATGACATTATGTATTTAGTCTATTTTGAAATCATTTTTGCATGTCTAAAAACTATGAGTTGCTGTTTTTCAATACCATTTCTCACAAGTGTTCTGCAAACCTAATTCTAAGGAGTATAACCTAACAGTGCCTGAGTGAGTTGCTTGCTGAAACCGTACTGAAAAGTGGCTTATTCAAGTTATCTTGGTGTTTGATCGTTGTTATTTGATTAATCTATTGGGAACAGTTAATTTGTTGGATTTCCATCATTTCATGTGTTGGTTTCCCACAACTTATTTGAAGCTTTTTCTAGTTGGGTGCTGCTTATTCTGGGAGTGCTGTTGGAGGACCTGATGGGGGCTCTCGGCACTCTTCAATGTTAGGAAGTGCTCAGGAATCAGATGTAACTGGATATAGAGGTCATTCCTCCTCTGGAGCTCATTATGTTGGGCAATATAGTTCTGTATATGGCTCTGCTGCTTTGAGCAGTGGTCAACAGGTTGGTCAATTTTAATTTGCTTCGTATCTTTGAACAATCTATGCTCAATCTGATCAAATGGGAAAGGGACTTCCGCAGCTACTAGGAATTCGGTTTAGCTGAAAGGAACCTAATGTTGCACTCTTTGTCGCGGTTGCTAACTAGAGTCTCCGTTAATCTTTTTGAACATGCTTATGACCTCTTCTACACTCTTGATAGGTAATACATGCTTTGAGAATCTGTTTAGTTATTGACACGTGTTATTGAGAAGTAGCTGAGGGCTTTATAATTAGAGGAAAGCTAACAATTTGTGTTTCATGATTATTGACTGTTCTGTGGGGACTCAGGGTTGTTAGGTTTCTATTTGTGTGCAAAGTAGCGCTTATTCATCCACGTTCTATTAGAGATTAGAGAGACGCATTTGTTCATTACAATTCCAGGGCACGGGCAATGACTTTATATCCATGTAATGTATGAGGCGATAGTTTGGTTGAAGCCAAAATTCTAGGGCGTTGGATATTTGTTTCTTTAATTTGTAAAGTATTAGATTGAAAGACAGCATTGTCGGATTGTAGATTTTTTCAGTGCCTTGTAGTTCTGTGGAGCTTTATAAACCTTGTAGGAATCTCCATGACTGAAGCGTGGTAAAGCAGGATTGGGAATTTTGATATGTTTGCTGTGTTTCTCTCTCTATCAAATGGGGTGGACAATTGACAACTAGTTGGCAGAGAGGAAGTGGGTGGGCCAAAAAGGTTGGTCCAGTCACTTTGTTGGCAGTATTCAGGAAATAACATGTGGTGGCCCATTCTCATTACATAGCAGCGTAGTATGTTCAGTGGCTTTTCATTAAGCAGTATTTAAATGTGATTTTAAGGTTCAGAAATGACGATGGAAACTTTAAATCCGGCTTTTATTATTTTGCTCATAAAAATGGTAATATGTAAAAAATTATTTGCTAATAGATTTCTCCAGGAATGGATGGATTGGAACATTTTAATTGAGGAAGGTATAATGTTTATGCCCGTTGTTCAACCATGTTGACTAAAATTTTGGGTTGAGCTATTTGCAGCCACAAATTTTCCATACGTAGCCTGTTTTAAAATAAACCATTTTCGGTCAAAAATGCCCTTAAAAAAATCGACAAAAATACCCTTAAGATTACTAAACACAACCCACCCATCTTCCTCCCTCCCTCCCTCCCTCCCTCCCTCCCACCGGTTCCACCATAGCCACCATCTTCCTCCCCTCCCACCATACCAGCCACCTCTCCCTCCCCCTCCCACCTCCCTTGATCAAGAGACTCACCACGCTAGGTTGAAGTTCACGGACGTCGTTTTGGTGGGTACGAGGGAGTGATTTCTCTCTGTAATTAAGTTTTGTTTTTCCTGAAGGGCTATTCTTCTATTTGACAAACATTGGAAGACGACGATGCCGCTTACGCCGCTGCAAAATCAGTCCCATCGCGCATTAACAGAATGAGTGATGTTGTTAATCGCGTATTCGAGAAATGTATTATACGAAGCATTATGCATTTGGAATCTGCATTTTTAACAGGAAAAAAGACGTCACGCATCTTCAAGATGCATTATAAGGTGTTCGGATATTAGAATATGAATTTTGTAAACATTTTCAAGTTTTAAAATTTTTCAGAAATGTGTATCCAAACATGTTGAATTTTTTTTTTGGAGGTGGTGTTGGTGATGGTGGGATGCAACTGGTGGTAGTAGTGGTGCGGTGACTATGGAGGTGTTGGTGGTGACGTGGTGTGGCGTTGTTGGGTGTTGTGGTGATGGGCCGTTGGTGGTGTACATGTACTGGTATTGTGTGGTGGTGGTGGTGGGTGGTGGTGGAGAAGAGAGAATAGTGAGATAGAGAAGGGGGATGGGGAGGGGATGGCTAGTAGGAAGGGAACGTATTTTTGGAAGTTTATGGATATTTGTTAGGTTGCATTTAGGAAATTGTTATAAGATTTGTGGGTTAGGTTTAGAACAGGCTACATATAGGAAATTTGTGGTTGCAAATAGCGCTGCCCCAAATTTTTGATGGCTTTGAATTGCATTATTTTTGTGTGTCTTTTCTGCTTTCCATGGTTTTCTGTTTGCTCCAACACTGACATCAAACATGTATTCACACAAACTTGAGTACCATTTGCCTGTGCATTTTTTAAGCTTGACAATTGGGAACTTTGGAGTTGCACCTTGCCATTCTTTGACGCATTCTCTGTCATCTATGGGACGTGGCCAGTTTTATTTTTTATCCTTAGCTGGGCTGTTTTGAGGTTCAACGATGTGGCTTGAGCTTTCATTAGTTGTTGGCATTTTGGGTCCGACCATTGTGCACTACTTGAATTGGACCAATATGCGAGTTAAAATTTTTCCTACACAGGTTTCTGGAATGAGTGCCAAAGGATCTGGGACATCTGCTTTGGAAGGTCGCAGTGGTTATGGATCAGCTATTCCAGATTCAGCTAAGATCACTACTGGGGACTATTCATTGTCATCAGGCCACGGATATGGCCACAAGAGTGATCAATTATATTCGGATAAGATTTCTGGATATCCATCAGTCGATAGGCACCAATATGGTGAGCGACAGAGTGCTTATGCTGGGAGGGATCTGCAGAATGCACCAGCAGGTCGATTTGGCGATTCTATTGGCTTTGATAATCAGCATAAGGTGTAGTGTCCTCTCACTTATGTTCTTTTAGTTTCTACAATTGTATTGGTTTTATAAACATTTGTTTTCCTCTCAATTATGTTCTTTTAGTTTCTACAATTGTATTGGTTTTATAAACATTTGTTTTGACAGATAACTTTAATGGTTTTTAACTGTCTTCTCATTTCCTAAGAGTGCTTTTCACACATTATCTCTCCCGTGATTGGTTTTTTTTTTTTTTTCAATGTGTTCTTGCTCCTGTAACAGGCAGACATCTATGATCGCATGGATCAGGCATTGCTGCTTCGACAAGAACAAATGCTGAAGGCCCAATCACTTCAATCTGCTTCTCTTGACGGGGGATCCAGGTATTATTTGTCTAAGGTTTTTCTAAAGTACTTTCTGTTTGTGTCGCTTCATTGTAAGTGTTTGATAACACATGGTGGTCAGTTATTTTACTCCTTTCTCCTCCACCTATGTCCAGCATAAGTTATCGATGCTACTTCCTGCAATATGGAAGACATGTTTCCGGTCGCAATGTTACACTGTTTGTGCACTGAATCTGTACGGAAAATTGTTGATAGCACCATATTTTCTACTGCTGAGTAGCAACACATTTTTGGCAGACAAGCTGATTATCTTGCAGCAAGGGGGGCTAGTATTCGTCATTCAGCACAAGATCTTATGTCTTATGGTGGAAGAATAGATGCCGATCCACGCAGTTTGTCAATATTAAGTGGTTCATCATACACCGGACAACATGCTTCATCCATTCTAGGGGCTGCCCCGCGCAGAAACATGGATGATCTTATGTATGCTCAGAGTTCTTCAAATCCAGGTTATGGAGTTAGCCTTCCTCCTGGTAGGGACTACGCTAGTGGAAAAGGGCTTCTGGATGCATCTCTTGACATGGATTACTTATGTGGCGGTCATCCAAGGATTGATAAGGATGATAGGGTTGGATATACTCGCGAGCTTGAGAGAAGGGAGGAGCGTCGAAAGGAGCATTTGCGTGAGAGAGAAAAGGACAGAGAAAGGGATAAGGAACGGGAACGAGAACGAGAACGCGAACGAGATCGACAACGGAAACGGGAAAGAGAGCACGAAAGGGAACGCATATTAGAGCGGCATGACAAAGAGAGAGATCGAGAGCGTGAACGCGGCCCTGAAGTTAGACGCGAACGTGGAGCTGATAACAGGCGTGAACAGACCCCACCCAGAATCTCTAAGGACCGGGCAGAACGGCTTGGTACCTCGTTAACTAAAGATCTTCCAAGAAAGGATTCACCACATCACGAAGCTTTGCATAGGTGGATCTTGTTGTTTACTTTTTGTGTCCTGTTCTGTTTTTCTGACTTGCGGCCTTCATGTCTAACTTGGTGTTCTGTCATGCTGAAGGCGTCGTTCACCTGTTAAGGAAAAAAGAAGGGAATATGACTGCAAGGTAAAAAAAAACAACTATACAAGAGCTTAGTCATTCAATGATTGTCGGAACTTATTCCTTTGCAAGGATCTGGTATTCACTGTGGCATATGGTTCTGAGAGCCTATATGTTGTTCGTTCCTGGTAGTCACTTTTGAGTTGGGCGCTTTGAGTCGACTTCATGTAGGTTTCTGCTGGTTCCAGTTTCTATTCTTCTCTCCTTCAGAGTTATTGTCTACTACTTTTTGAGAACCTCTTTTCTTCTTTTTTTGGCTCTTTAATCTAAGGAGAATTATTCTATTTCAACCACTTCTTATACTCCTAATTGTTTTTATTTTGTTCTTGACTTCCTTCAGATGATCTTCCTTCTGTTATTTTAGCACCTCCAACTTTGACTCTCCTACTTCGTTGGGAATGTTGTCTACTCTTACTTTTCGTGTCTCTTGCCATTTCTTTCAAAACGTGAACCTTGTGATTTACCTTGTATATCACTTTGTTTCCTCCATTTTTTTTTGGCGCTGCTTGGACTGTTTGAGAGTTTTTATGTTGTTAGTTGGGTCCTCATGTGCTTTATCATTTCCTCATCTGTATCAGACTCCTGTAATTGTTTGGGGATCTTCACTTTGCAATCATTTGCGGGTTCCTTAATCTTAGTAGTTATACATAGAACCTTTCAGCCTGAAATGTTTTGTAAGGCTTTTTGTGTTCTTATTTGGTTGTGGATGCCTATTAATTTTTGGTTTCAACCCTAGAATAGTAGATAGTTTGTTCTCTGGTATTCTATATGGTATGTTGATTCTTACTTTTTTCATATTAACTTGTTTTCCTTAGAAGATCTATTCTATACATGTCCTACGATTGCTGAATGTTTTAGTTTTTAATCCTTATGGATACCATCTTGTCTATGCAGGTTTACCCATCTAGTTTGGTAGTTTTCGAGAGGGACTATTTGGCACTAGACAAGCGTTATCCCAGACTTTTTATTTCTCCAGAATGCTCAAAGGTTCTCTAACTATTTTTAATCTCAGGGTAAAACATACTTTTTGGATAAAGTTTTTTTTTTTTTGCTGACAGTTGAATGTCTTTAGGTGGTTGTTAACTGGCCTAGGGATAATCTTAGGCTTTCCATCCATACTCCTGTCAGGTATGCCTTTGATATACGTATTTTGTTTAATGTAAGTGCTAATACTTTTGTCTTGGGCAAGATTTAGCTTTAATCTTTTTTCCAATGTGTTTTGGACTGGAAAAGTGAATCTATGCCCACGCTTCTCTCTCTCTTTCTCATGGAAAAAAGGGGAAAATGGAGATCTGAAATTGTCTTCTAACTTTGGATTTTGCTTCTTGCTATTTTTTTTCCTCCCCCTTTGTTTTATTCAAAACAAATAGTAATTAATAATTTTCAGTAATTAGTAATTTCCTAAAGAAGGGATAGGAGGTACCAATAGTAAGAAAGAAAAGCAAAGACAAGGACAAGCGATAACAGATCAAATTAATTTCGGATGGAACAGTTTTGAGCATGATTTTGTTCAAGAGGATGCTGGAGCTGAGCAGAAAGAGCGACCTGTCATGACTTCAACTGAACCTGTCAAATCGGAATGTGCAACTACTGCATGGAATGCAAAGGTATTTATTACAGATGAGTTTTGGAAGAACTCAAGTTGATCATGTTGCAGAATCTAGCATGTTGAAGTTGAACATAGAACTTAATGGATCCAAAGAGATTTTTTTCGCGGTTCTTATGGTATGAAATCAGAAGTTGTGTTGGAACTCTTGCAGCTAGTGATTTGGGCATCTTACATAGTATAGGCAATTTTGAACTTCTATCTATTGGTTGTCCTGGGATTTTTTGTCCCCAGTTGATGTGAAGTTAACTTCTTGTAATTTTCTGAAGTCTCCAATAATTGAGGGTGATGCCTTGAAGCATTGAACTGTTGAATAGTTGCTACTAAGATCCTTGTGGATGTTTTAGAACAGCACCAACGCTAATGGGTTAGACGGTGTTTAATCTTTCTTTCCTCTTCCCCCTGTTATGGCCACACAGAGGTGTACCTTGTTAGATGCTAATCTGCTGTCACCTCCTTGAATAGTTGATAATACTACGTGGTTATCCCTCCATCCTAATGATAGCCCCTACGAAAAGACTTGCAATTTTCATACCAAAAATAAAGTACTTCCGTACCTAATTTTTAAATTTATTGACACCAAATTAAAGAACTAATTATTCACATTTTAATATTTCTTGGTCCACGATTGCCAAGAAAGATTTAATTCAATTTGGTGTCAAGACATTAGAAAAATTATTCACAGAAGTACTTTATTTTTTTATACTAAAATTGCACGTCCTTTCCCAGTGGACAATTGTGGGCAGTTGTGTTCTAGTCTTTATAATTGATGTTATTCATCTTTTAGAAATTGTCTGTCTTTTCGTGAAAAGAATTTGTGGATCTTATTGTCTCATTATTCTTTATCTCTCTAGTAGTGTTTCTGCACTAGGATTTGTCAATCTTTCTGCTAATCAAAAAACAAGATGTCATTGTCATTCAAATTTCTTCCTTTTTTCCCTTTACCTTTTGGTGGATCAGATGATTTTAATGAGTGGACTTAGCCAAAATTCTTTGGAGGAGCTTTCATCTGAAAGGAGCTATGACGATCGTGTGCCCCATTTTTGCAATATGCTGAGGTTTGCTGTTCTTAAGAAAGATCAATACTTAATGGCAATTGGAGGATCATGGGATACTGTTGATGGTGGGGATCCTTCTGTTGATGATTCCTCTCTGGTTCAAACTGTTCTTCGGTATATTCTTACTTCTTACTTTTGAAGTCTATCCTCTTATAAGCAAGTTATGTATTTCTTTAACACAAATTGCCCACCATATCCATGGATTTCAGGTATGCGAAGGATGTCGCCCAACTTGATTTGAAGAACTGCAGGCACTGGAATAGGTTCCTTGAGGCATGTTTTTATCTCTGGGCGCTTAAGCTTTTGTATAGACAAATTAAAAGGGCAACTTGTCCACTCATTACTGTTTTTCCATATTGTGAGCCCAGATTATGCATTTTTTTGGTTTCTACTCTGATAATTCTTTCTGCACATTCATGGTGGTTGTCTCATGGCTTTCTGATGTTTGGGGAGTAATTTCAGCTGCAGCTTAGTTTGCAAATATCAATATACCTGGTAGACATACTACGGTCATCCATATCGGTAGACTGATGAAGGCTTTCTGGCTTTCTTTTTGGTAAATTGCACATTTAGCATCTCATAATTGGGATCCCTGTATGGGTATGGGGTGATAGGTTTGTTAGCGGCGCAAGTCATGTCAGTGAGTAAAAAGAATTCCCAACTATCAGAATATTTATATCATGGATGTATCTTAGGAACAAATTGCGATTGCAAACTTTTCAGAAGACCGAAGTGTAGATCTCAAGTAAAAATCGATAACACATGCATTGCAGAATAGTGGCTGATGTTAATAGCATATCTGAATTTCTGTCATGATAAGTTTTCCCTACTTAATTTCAAAATGTCTCTTCACAAGAACATTTTGGATTGGAACACGGTGCAAATTCCATACTCTATTAGTTAAGATTTCATAAGAAAGTTTTTTTCTGGTAGTGGGGTTAAGGTGGCTGTTACTTTTTCAGGAAAGTTGGGTATGGAATTACGAGAAATATTGTTGATTTTGAATATTTTTCTTCTCTCTATGCAGTTCTGCTGTAGTAGTAAGGATTAAGGATAAGTTGTTGCATCAATTTGGAATCATGTGGCTTGATATGCTTACTCATCCTTGTGTATTAATTTGCAGTAGTTTAATGACATATGAGAACACTCTAGGCATGTAAAGTGGTTCGTTGTGAGAGCAAATTCTTATTCAAATTGAGTTTGTACAGTTCATTTCCGTTTAGAGAGAAGATTTTGGGATTTATATCCTGTATTAAACATCTGAAATTGAATAAGCACAACTCGACTTCCTTCCATTAAGTCTTTCTGATACTATATGGCTGCACAGCTATTTTTCCATCTTTAGGGTGGTGTTTAGTAGCGTTACTTGGCTGATAATGTATTACGTCTTATTGTGTTTCTTCTGTATTGGGTATGAAAGCTGCAAGCTTATTGTACTTGAACCTTTGCAGATACATTATGACAGAGTCGGTAAGGATGGACTGTTTAGCCATAAAGAAGTCACAGTATTGTATGTTCCAGATTTGTCAGATTGTCTTCCATCGATAGAAACATGGAGAGAGCAATGGCTTGCTCACAAGAAAGCTGTTGCTGAGAGAAGGTGCCTGCTTGAAGTTAAAAAAGAGGTATATTGCTTTTATAAACTTCGGACCACCACTCTTGCTTGGTTTACCTTATTTGCTGTTTGACTTCTCATAATGCATTTAATTCTTGAATGGACCTTTTAAATGGAGATAATGTTCCATTTTTCTGTTATCTAACAATGTAAACACGATTTTCAAGGTTGATGTTTTTGATTTCCTCTTTTTTGCCTTTCTGAGGTTGTGTTTGAAATTGGGAAAGGAAGAAGGAAAAAGATAAAGTGAAATAGTTGAAGCTTTTTTCTTTCACAGTTTCTTTTATTTTCTTTACTTTTTCTCTTTCTCTTCTTTGTTAGTTTATCCTTTTGTTATAATATCAAACCAGTGATTTTCCTTCTCACTTCCTTTCCTTTTGCCAAAGAAAACAGAGAAAATAACAAGCTTTCTGAATTGCTTATTTCTTGATTTTTGGCACCTTCCTTTCTCTTTCTTTCCATGAGTTCCGAACACATTCAGGGTGTGTTTGGTGTGTTTGGAACAGCTCTGTTTATAAAAGGTGCTTATTATGATTCCTATATAGTATTACTATGTTTTCGCACTAGTAGTGGGTTTTCTTTCGTTGCAAAGTTTAGTTGAATTGTGGTTATGTCAGGTTGGTTTAATCATGCTAACTGTTGTCTTGCTTCAATTCGGAAATGGAGTTGGACTGTTTTTCACTAATGTTTCCTGTGCTTGGTTTATGTAGAAGTCTACAGAGAAGAAGGAAGCACCGAAAGGTAAACAACAATCTATATTTATCAGTTCTCAGTTGTCGTGCATTATATTCTTCTCGGATTAATCAGCACTTTTTCTCAATTCAAGATAAGGAAGGTGATTCCTCTAAAGAAGTCAAGGGGGATGATAAACCAAAAAAAAAATTAGAGTCTGCACCTGCTGGACAGGAAGCTGATGTCACCAAAAAACAGAATGATGAGAATGAACTGAAGGGTAATGCAGCCGACAAAGATGGGGGAGAGAAACAGGTGTCAGATAAAAAAGGTGGGGTGGCAGCGGGCGATAAAGGTAGTAGCATTGAAAAGAAGGAAGTGGGGGAAAGCACAGGTGTTCCGACTTCTGGTAGTGGAAAAATTGGGAGGAAGAAAATTATAAAGAAAATTGTCAAACAGAAGGTTGCTGGTAAGAAAGAATGTTTGGATGAGAAAAACATGGGAGAAAATATTGCTATCTCAGAAACCACTGGTCAACAAGATGTGCCCTTTGCTAATGCTGCTGCTGTTAAAACTTTTATAAGGAAAAGAGTTGTGAAAAAGGTCCCAGTGGCAAAGGCTGTTCAGAAAGATAATGAAGGCATTCAGCCTGAGGTGAAAACTGATAAGGGAACTGAATGTTCCGAAGATAAAGCAAAAGGTAAGTCAGACTCCAGTAGTCCTGCGGTGGTGCAAGATGCTATTGTGAAAACGACAGGAAAGAAAAAAGTAATTAAAAAAGTGCTTAAAAGGAAGCTAACTGTTGCGCAAGCTAATGAAAGTGTTCCTAATAACAATAAAGATGACAAGGAAGGGACAACAATTGTTAAAGCGGGTAAAGAACTAAAAGCTTTGGGGAAAAAAACTGTAGATGCCGAGGCCAGCACAGAAAAGAAAATCTCGGCAAAATCTGTAACTCTTGCAAAGCAAGATGATTTAGGGAATTCAAATAAAGCTGAAAGCGAGGTAGTCAAAGAAGAAAAAAAAGCTGAGAAGAAGGTTGAAGAGAAAAATGGTTCTGCATCCAAAATCATTAAGGAGGCTGACAAGCAAAAGATTTCCTCTAAGGATGGTCATACTGACAAGAGAGGTAAATCAAAAGAAAGAGAAAAATTGAAAGATGAAGAGAAAAAAGACAAGGAAGTAAAAGATGACTCTAGAAGGAAATCAAGTAAGGACGTCAAAGAAAAGAAACAGCTTGAAGAGCCTCCTCGGCACCCTGGATTGTTTCTTCAAACAAAAGGAAGCAAGGAATCAAAAGTATGTTGAATTATACTGAGAGATGTAGCTTTTATATCTGATTGATATGGGCAAACTGTGATCTTTCATGTTTCATCATACTTTACTGCCCAGCTTATCTAATCTTATAATTCTGGTACAGCTACGTTCAATATCACTTTCACTGGATTCACTTCTGGATTATACTGAGAAGGATTTTGAAGAATCAACATTTGAGGTGTTTAACGGCTTTCTATTGCAGCATGCCCCATTTTTTTGACTCTATCTATCCTTTATAGTTCTTGAGTTCAGGTTGCTCATATAGCTGAAAATAAACCTTTTTGGTGATGCCAATGATATTTTGTATTTTTGGTCCCTCGCCCTTGTTTGTGCAGCTTTCATTGTTTGCAGAGTCACTCTATGAAATGCTGCAGTATCAAATGGGGTGTCGCCTTTTAGCATTTCTTCAGGTTGGTTGAAGCACTATATCTACTTGAGTATCTCTTTTGCTTTGTTCACTGGTTTTTATTGTGATTCAAAGGCTTTCTTCATTTTCTTTAATCTATGCACTTTCCCCGTTGTGAAGAAATTGCGCGTAAAGTTTGTGACAAAAAGAAACCTACGGAAAAGACAAAGGGAAGAAACTTCCAAGGGGAGTGATAAGAAATCATCAGCAAAGCGCTTGAAGACTGATAAGGCCACTGTGGAAGTCAAATCTGCTAAAACTGAAACACAGGATGCTGCTAATTGTGAGGATGGAAAAAACTCTGTTAAGGAGGAAGTTACTTCTGTTGATGGCATTGAAAATGTGAAGCCAGAATATGCTGATGGGGCTCAAAACGTGAAGCAAGAAGATGCTAATGGAGTAGAGAATGTGAAGCCGGAAGATGAAATGGATATGGATGATGATGATGAAGATCCAGAGGAAGAAGATCCTGAGGAACCAGAGGAAAATGAAGAAATGTTGGATGCAGTCCCTCAATCTGACTTACCAAATAAGGCAAGGCCTGCTTCTTCATTCTTTATTTTTCGAAGAAACATTTTCATATATGCATGTGTACTTTGTGTCTTTCCATGTTGTCCACCCTTCTCAATAGGAAATCATACAGTTGAATTTTCTTCTGTATCTTTTTTTTTCTTTCTGACTAGCAATGTTGCTAGGGCCGAAAAGACACTTGGTAGCATCTGGCCCTCTACGGCTGTCATGACTCGCCCAAGTTGGTTGTAGTCAAATTGTTGTCGGCCTGTATCTCATTTCCTTTTTCTTATGTGTTTTCTTTTCCCCTTATGTGCTTTCTCCACCCTTCTGTTGTGTACAGTTTTGTCAATTTCTTTTTAGTATGTTCTATTTTTCCTATTTTTTCATTCTTTTATTTTTGGTGCAACCTATTTTTTCATTCTAATATCCCTTCTTCTCTCTCTCTGAGAGATAGAACAGGTTCTTTGGTTGACCTCTTGATAAAAAGGGCAAAAAAGGTAAAACATATTTATGATATAAATATTCCGCTCTAATCTCGTAACGTTATAGCCAACCCCAAGTGATTGGGACATAAGGCTCGGTTTGGTTTGGTTTAATCTCGGAACATTATGATTACGTAATTTTTGGATTTTCTGGTTGTTCCCTTGTTTCCAGGACCTGCCATGTTACTGTGCCTATTATTTCCAGTTCTAGTGTAGCAAGACTTTAAAATGCTATAACAAAGTTTCAAGTGCAAAGGATCGGTCTGATTCCCAAAATAAAGGGAAAAAAGAGAATAAAATGGGGACAACTTAAGATATATGTAGTAATATATTAATAATATAAATTTGAAGTAAAACATGAAATCATTAGTAAAAAGAATGTCTAATGATTAGGAATGCATTACAATGGAGTAGTATTCCCGTGTATGCTTGCCAGTTGCTAAAGTAAAAACGTGGTTTCGTATTCTTTGAGTGTGTTATTTAGCTATATCAAATCTACAGTGTCTATCTATCTTTCTATATGTACTTTCAGGGAGCTAATTTAACTTTCCTTGCAGGAAAATATTGTGGTGGGGAAGACTGAAACAGAAATGAAGGCTGAAAAGGTAGTTGGGGATGCAAAAAGTGGAGATCAGGAAACTCCTGTGGCAACTTCAGAGAGCAAGACTACATCAGGTTCAGAGAGCAAAGAAAATGTGGAAAAGATGGAGACAAAGAAAAGTGAAAAGCCAGTAGCTGTTGATAAGGAACTGTTGCAGGCATGTGTGGAAATTTGGTTGTCATCAGATTTTGTCTTTGCTTCCTTTTGCTTCTTTATTTTTTTTTGCTCTTTCTTTCATTTAAATTGGTTTCCTTTTAGCAGGCTTTCAGGTTTTTTGACCGGAATCGAGTTGGATACGTCAGGGTAATTACTAGCAGTCCATGTCATTTTGTACTATCAAGTATCATCTGATAATATTGTTTTGAGGCTTACATCTCTTTTCTTTCTCAGGTTGAAGATATGAGGTTGATTATCCACAACTTAGGGAAGTTCCTCTCATACAGGGATGTCAAGGTTAGTGTCGATACTTTTATCCAAGTTTTTGTTGTTCTATTTAGTCATTTATTACAAACAGGAAAAGCACACCGAAAAGTTACTCTCCGACCCTGTTGTTAGTCCTTTTTCTATTTTAAGATGTCCCAGGATTTTAGTTTTCTTTGCAGAGTCAAATAAATCTGTTTTGCATTTTAAAAATTAACCTCATAAGGAGATATAAATGTGTACGAATGAGAATGAAAGTCATGGTTGGAATTGTTGGTTTGAATTCTCGTAAATTAATTGCATTTTCTCCTAAAGAGTCAAAATCCTGAAAAGAAACCCACAGAGAGAGGGAGTAGAAACAGACATACAGACTTGTGGGCCCCATGACTTCAAAGTTAGGGACCCACAAATATGAAATATGACTATTAATTACAAAAATGCCACCGATGCTTCATTTTGGTGGAAGCTTCTCAATGACATTCTCCATATAATCAGAATTCTCTATTCTTTGAGAAAAGGAATATTGCATGTTCAGTGGCTGTTGATGGGTTGCCCATTGTTTTGTGGAATCAGGAACTTGTTCAAAGCGCACTTTTGGAGAGCAACACTGGGAGGGACGACCACATTCTCTACAACAAGCTGGTTAGAATTACTGACATTTAAGATTCGTGTGGAGTTGTTCAGATTCTTTCTTCATGTTGAAGGGAGTTGTGAACTTCAACTTTTCCATTTCTCTTAACGCAACTTGGAAAGATCTACTTATTGGAAGGATATTCTGCTTCTTAGAATTCAGCTTTCGATGGTAGAACTATTTATTTACCTTTTATGAACTTTTGTTTTGTAAGCAGTCTCCTCTTTCTTCAGTCTTTCTAGTGTAATTGTTGACCGATAAGCTTATGGAGGATAATGTGCATTTTCTTTTTAACAGAAACTCTGCCCCAGTTTTGAGGCCATATTACTAGTAATGAATTTTATCAAATCAGTGTTCTCTGGACATTTTGTTGTCGTGTCTGAAATTAGTTGTACATTCAATTGAAAGGGCGTGCTATAAAGAATTTGCAGTTCTAAGTTTTGTTAACTGCCCTGGGCCCCTCGTTAACATGATTCTTTTAGATTATGTTGCAACACTATAAATCTGATTCAAAGCCAATAGTTCAAAACGGGAAAACTTTTTTAAGGAAGGGTCATCAGCCACAAAGTGGAGATGCAGTTGCATATATCTTGTCTTCTACTTTTGTTCTTCGAGTTGTTGTAAGCAAGAGATTTCATTGTTGGTGACCAGGGAAACCGTCCTTGGTCTAGTCCACGATGCCTGTTTGGCAAGGTAAAACTTTGAAAATGTGGGAACCTGCCAACCAGGGAAACCGGCCTTGGTCTAGTCCACGACACCTGTTTGGCAAGGTAACATTTTGAAAATGTGGTAACCTGCCCGCGAAACTTGCCCACCAAGTTAGACAAGAAACATTTTCTTCACAACTCAAGTATTCGATTAAAATTAGAGGATCAATTCTACAATCCACTAGCGGGGTCTAATTAGAGGCATAAACCTATACGCCTTGGCATGCATCTAATAAATACTAGAATCCCCCGTCTTCTTATCCTATTACGAACATAAACAAAAAAATTAAATGGAAAGGGAGAGGCAAGAAAATTTGTTGATGAGCTTACCGAGGTGTTGGGGCCCTGTGCTACCAACAGCTCAACTGCTTTCTATCCTTGGTCGGGTGGCCGACTTGGAATGAGTCTTTGAGGACTTAGGCAAGAGAGGGATGACAAGACAGGGATATTCGCGATTGGGAATTATGCGAAGCAAAGGCTTGTCCACCCTTTCGAGAAAAGGTTGTTGTGCGTATTCCAAGTGATGGCACATTTGACCAATCTCTTCCAGTAGAGTTGATTAAAGAGGCCAAGCAGTGTTTTAGTTTTGACCTATCGTTAGCGACCAATCTGTGGCTACTATTTGTTTAGTATTGTGGCTTACTGGTTAGGTCATAATCGATTGAATGGAAGTGAAGCTGGAGCTAGAGAACCCATCGGCATTGGAACTTGACCAGAACAAGACATGTGGGCACACGCCCTGAAAATCGATCGCAGATAAGCAGGTGCATCCCTCTTTAGAAAGAGGGGCAAAACACTCAATTCAGAGTCGCCACTTGGATTTGAAGGTCCGCCACCAAGGAATCGAATTTGAAACGTTTGCTACGTTGTTTGATTTGAAAAAGGCTTGTAGACTAGTCCATCATCACCTTGATAAAATGGCATGCTTGCTTATTGAAATAGTTAAAATACGATGAAAACAAACTACTGTGGGGACTTTAAACAAACTGGAAAGCACTATCTTGGAGTGTCGTGCGCAGGAAAAAATCAGCATGCATTGATCAAGTCACTACATGCAAGTCTTACCTGTGCACGCAACACCACTACCTGCGCGCGCCAGTAGGTTCTCAAACCCACAGCTCTTATTTCCAAACCTTTGAGCTCTGGAAATAACCAGTGCACACCCAGAACAAAACCACTCAGTTTATAGGCAGTTATAATACAATTATAGGCAATTTGAATGGGCTCAAAGGCCACCAAAAGAATAAGAACCCCATAAACAGTGTAGGGATGAAGTAGAGGCCAAAGCCTAGTTACCCATGCAAAGGCCAACCACAGGTCAAGAATGGACCTGCGCACTCGCAGGTTTAACCCTTTAAACTAATGCTTGGTTTCACATGTTTTTGGGTTCTGGGATATGTCCAGCAAGGCCCCAGGGGTATTCCATTGCAGGAGACATGAATATTGAAACAAAAACTAGTAGTTTAAACCAAGGAAAGCAGTTCACTAGTTTTTATCATCCTTGCAATGATGTGTATGTAAAGGAGAGCATAAAACAACAAGACCCCAGGCCGCACGCAAGATCTGAGCGCACAACCACTGAGTGACGCGCGCGTGCTATGGACCGGCGCGTGCTGGTCCTTGCCACTATGGTTTTTGAAATCATGCCAGTGTTAGGGCCAGGACTGGTATTGATCATCAGCCTTGACCCTGCAAGCCCCCCTCAGGGATCAGAACAGAATCCAGTTTTTAAGGTGTTATACCTTCGATTTGAAGTTTGAAAGAATGATTGAGCTTTGAGCTTGAAGGGTTGTTTGATGGATGGATGTGTGCTGTTAGATGAGAAGGGGTGGTGTGTTGTTTGCTTGTTGATGTCTTTGCAAGAAAGAAATGAACAAGGAAGCTTAGGGTTTGATGGAGGAAACTTGTAACTAATTTTTGTAACCATTTTGAAGTTGATATTTGGGAGGTATTTATAGGAGATGAGGGAGTGAAGGAGGGGTGTAACCAGCCAAGTAATGGCTGGTTTGGCTTGGAGGGAAAGTCTTCCCTCTCATAAAGGAGAGGAGAAAGATGATTTGGGGGGGGGGGGGGGGGGGGGGGTTGGTGTGGGAGGGGATGGAACATCCCCTGCTTGTATCCTACTGCTCAGAGGAATAAGAAGGCTCTATGGGGTGTATAGACCCCTGATCATGGCTTCTGCAGGCTGTAGAAAGGTGATGGGTGCTTACACCACAACCTCGCCTTCAAATATAAGGTTAAAACACCCCAAGCGTAGAGCTAGGTCGTCGATAGCATAATAACCGGTAAGACCAGGATCGTACCCACAGAGAATCGAAAATAGCTTAATCGGATTGTAGTTTGTAAGGATTTCGGCGTTTAAGACGGTCAACTTGCTTTTGCTTTAAAAGTGGAAAAACTAAGGAAAAAGACTAGAAATGTGCTTTATGAACTAAAAAGAGGCAAGTCTAGGGATCGTCTTTCCCTTGACAAAAGTCGTTATCGGTTATCGATTATAACTTAAGCCAGAGTCACGACCGCGCACTCACGCTCGAAAGATTTAGCTTTAAAGACTACGTTTATCAAAAGATGTGATTAAACGGAACTAAACCAACCTATTTTTGCTAATGTATCTAACACGTAGGAGGCCACGAGCTCTCAGTATATCGCTTGCCAAGACCGCTTGACTAAATGACATATCAAGGAGTTAACACCCCTCACTTAGACCAAAATGACTAGGTTAATTTAATCCGAGAACCATGATTTTAAGCCTGGGAGTTCGAGAACCAAACAACAACCTAAGTCATTAGGAAAGATTAGCTTAAGACTTAGCTAAAAGGCTACTCAACCATAGCTAAAAGACTAGACATGGTAAGAAAATGGAGCGAAAGATTTAACCGAAGAAAACGTAAATAAACTTGATTTATGCAAAGATCTAGTCCGTACAAGAAACTTTAATAAACGAGAAATTAACAAACGAGAAAGACTTACATGTGTTCTTGAAGAAATTAACCTAGAAAGCTTGAAGATGACAATGGAGTTCCTAGGAAAGCAAGAAAGACTTAGGCCTAAAAAAGACTAGAAATGGCCATCCTTTCTATAAAAGGCATACAAGCCTATTTATAGGGCTTGCAAAATATCCCTTACAAAAGACCAAAAGGTCCTTAAAATATCTCAAAAACATTCCACAAGTGAAAACTTTCCATAAATGGAAGGTTGAAAAAGGTTACAAAAATCTGCAAATTTTCCCAGGCTGTACCGGTATTGGAAATGCCTCAGTACCAGTACAAGGCCTTCAAACGGGATGGAAAAATCAATCTCTGGACCCCTTGTACCGGTACTGGGAGTTGGCCAGTACCGGTACATGCTTGACAGATTTTTTGGGCAACTTCGCGAGTTTGCTCCGGACACTCCCGAACTCAGATTTAGGTGTTCTTTGCACCGTTGGAAAGCTTGTCGAGTCTACTTTCTAACCCAAGTGGTTTGGATCAAAAGTAGTTTGTATATCAAAAGTTATGACAATTCTACCCTCAGCTGGTCAGAAGATGAATTGCTTTGGTAAAATCCTCACATGTCCTTCATTTTCCTTGAACCTTGGGCAACCCGAGCAACCTCCAAACCACATTTTCATGACTCTTCAGGCACCACAATGTGGTGGCACATAGCCTTGAGAACTTGGTTACACCTAGAGCATTCCTTGGCCGTCAAACGCGCCTTATTTACACGAATTACCTGAAATACACAAAAACCAACCTTACGTGCAATATCGCATAAAAATGACAATATATATGTACAAACACAACATACTAAAGGATTTAAGCACCAAGAATATGCATTATTGGTTGCTTATTAATGGACAGAGCTTTGACTAGCACGCACGGGTAGGAAACTTGCATGCACTGGTCTAAGCTACACTGTGCTGGTCAATGGTCAAACTTTGATTGTTGACCAACACGTGGCACTTTGACCAGCACGCGGTGTGTTTGGACCAGCGCGCACTGGGTTTGGACCAACGCATGCGGGTAAGGTTCTGGCTTTTTTAATTTGGCTGGGTTTAACAGGGTATCACACACTAAAAACTCAACCATGCTATCATTCCTAGGTGTTCTTTGATCCATTTTATCGTTGGGGAATCAAAAGACCATAAGTAAACTAATATGGAAAACCCAGATTGGGTGGCACAAGCCATCGCTGCTTTGGAATTTGGGTGGCACAAGCCATCACTTCTTTAAATTTGGGTGGCACAAGCGATCGCTGCTTTGGATTCGGGTGGCATGAGCCATTGTTGCTTTGGAATTTGGTGGCACAAGCCATCGCTGCTTTGGATTCTAGTGGCACAAGCCATCGCTGCTTTGGAATTTGGGTGCCATGAGCCATCGTTGCTTTGAGTTTGGGTGGCACAAGCCATCGCTGCTTTGGAATTTGGGTGCCATGAGCCATCGCTGCTTTGGAATTGAATTGAGGAGGAGATGGACAGATCGTCGTTGTTCGAATAGGTCGAGACGGACGAACCATCGTTGTAAATTGAATACTCTGAGTTCTGTCAACCCGAGGTGGTGCAAACCCTTGGGAATAACCTAGATGGTAGCAAAATGGATTGCAGTCGGGGAGAATTTGGTAGAAACTGTTGAGTGGGCCTCAAACCCAAATGAACTCGCGTGCGAGGGTGGTGCATTAGAGCGGGCCGGTATGAATCCGCAGGCCTAAATTCAAAATCAGCCCAGACTCGGCCCAGACCATTTTTCTTCCTTTTCTTCCACGGGACGACACAACACTGTCGTTTTGGACGGTTTTCAAAACTTTCACGATGTTCTCTCTCTTGCACTTCCTTCTTTGATTCTCCACTGAAAATCATCAACCTATACACCATACACCATGACAGACAACGGCGGTAGTGGTAATGGCGGTGGAACTCGGACACCAGACAAGGGCAAGGTCATGAGGCCTCAAACCAATGATCCAATGATAATCGAAAGGGCGATGATCACTGGGGGTGCGAATATAGAGGCGACAGGTAGCAACGAATGCGATCAATGCCACGCACAATGAGCTACGCGCACACATCGGTAGCTAGCGCGCGCCAGTGGGGTCAAAAATAGGGGGCCCACTAATCGAGGAGTTAAACCCAAGTGACACAGTGGCAACGACAGTGATCACAAGCGGGGGTTCTGGCAGTGCCTCCGGTAGTGGTAGCGGTGGTGGTACTCATGACAAACCTCCATCGAGGGACTCGGCAAAAGGTAAAGACTTGTTGATTGAAGAGGAAACAACCGTGGAGGTGTCGATTGAGCAGGTCGAGTTTAGACCGACTGCGGGGTCCTCAGGGCACAGGCCCATTACATGGGGTGACTTCACAGAGTTTGTTGGTGAGAAGGTGCTTGCTCGTTTACTCCGGGATAACCCAGTGGTGGTTGAGGCGGTTCTAACTGCCCGGGAGGAGAGATAGAGGGCTATAGAGCTGTTCGAAGAGGGGGAGCGGTTACGAGTTGAGGCCGAGAGGGCAGGGGCCGATGAGGAGGAGCTAGTGAGGGAGGTTGAGGTGGCAAAGAGGGCCCAGTTTGCCGAGGCATGGGCATGGCAGACAACCGTCGCAATGGCTAAGGTGAGGGCTCAGGAGAAGCGCGCAAAGTTTGTAGCGGAGACTGACACACCACCAGAGCCGCACATGTTCGTTCTGTCAAGGTTCGACCACTATGTGCCGCAGCGTGATGACTACGACTCTGAGCTAGTGCTGAGGGACCCTACGGTGCACCTTTCGACGACTTGGACCGAGATATAATTTCAATACTTGCTTTAGCTTCCATTTGAACTGTTGCATTTGAGCAGACTTGAATTGAATTGGCCAAATTTGTATCATATGTAGCTTGAACCACCAAGCAACTTGAACTTGAACTTGAAGCGATACTTAGAACTTGAACCAACATAATATGCCTGGAATTGACTTAGAATGCCTCAACATTGTGTTTTGAACTTGACTCCGACTGTCTTGAAGTTAGAACCTATTTCCATTGATTGTATTGACTATTGAACTTGAATTGCCTATGTACTGATGCATCCCCTTTTGTTTGTTGTTGTCTTGAACAGAGGAGGAAAGCAGACACGAGCGGGCATGGAGGAGCAATAAACTCGCTCGCACTATATAGAGGGTTGCCCGAGCGGGTCAGGTTGTTGGTTGATGAGGTTGGGTTTGGTCAGTTTATCCAGACACTGACGAAGGCAAAGAATGCCCATGTCGTCTTGGTCGCTCTTGCGGAGAGGTGGCATGACATGACCACCTTCCACTTTCCAGTGGGGCAGATGGTTATGACCCCATTGGACTTTGCGGCCATCACAAGCCTAAGAGTTCGAGGCAATCCTATCCCATTTGACATAGGGATTTATAAGGATGAGACGGTTCTGAGGTGGTTCTTGGGGTGGGTGCTCGATCAAGATGAGGAGATGGTAAAGTATGCTCAATTTGAGGAGTCCTTGAAGAAAATCCAGACCACCTGGCAAGAGGAGGAGCATATGGCAAGAGCTAACTTCTTGTACCTATTCGGTGCTTCCTTGTACCCGAATAGGCATAGCAGGGTGCACTTGTCTTACTTGTTGGCCTTGTGGGACCTTAGCATAGCCTCGCAGTTTGACTAGGGAGGAATGGCTTTTGGTGGTGCTACAGTTTCCTAGGGGACTTCACCAGGACCAAGAAAGCAGTTGGTGGCTACTGGAGGGTGTGGGAGGTATGATTTCAAACTTTACATTGATCAATTTTCAATACTCACTTGTACCCTTGATTTGTATAGCTTTGCCTTGTATAGAATGTATCTGAAGCTTTGGCTATTCAAAACCTTGCAGCTGTGGGCCTATGAGGTGCTGAAGATGTACCCGACGAAGAACAAGCGCCCAGACTTGAGGACTCTCCCTCGTGTGCTAATTTGGGGTTCAATTTTCAATACTCACTTGTACCCTTGATTTGTATAGCTTTGCCTTGTATAGAATGTATCTGAAGCTTTGCCTGTTCGAAACCTTGCAGTTGTGAAAATAGTAGCATGCAGAAGTAGACTAGTAATAATAAAGGTAGGTGAGAATAGTATTTTCCAATTATATGTGTTACTGTGTAACACTATTTGAATGACACTATCAGTGATGTAATCTACCCTCCTTATGCCTATAAAAGGAGGGCTTCCCCCAGTGTAAAAACCAAGTGAATAAAAGCCTGTGTTTGCTAGTGTTTTCATAAGAATATCTTGTGTCTTGTGATCCTAACCTATTTTTTGTTTGTACCCACTTCGTGTCTGAAAAATTGGTATCAGAGTCAATGTTGTTCATTCTAGCGTAAACCCTTTTTCTGGTAACTTCTTTTCTGAAACTACTTCAAATCTTTTCTAAAAAGAAAAATTAAAGCGTATGCTCTGTGGTTGCCTTTTAAAGGATCCTCTACATCAGAAACTTCATTAACTATTTTGGTTAAAGAATTTTGTATCAGTGGGTTAAAAGTACCTTGAGACTTTCAGCTTTTGAGCGGTGTGTCTTGGTTTATCTACCATGGTATACAGAATTTTATTAATCAAAATTAGTTAAAAGATTTTACATTGAAAAAGAAAAAAGATTTGTTGTATGAGAAAACGAAGAACCCAGATTTTTATCCATAAAAAATGAATCACTTATTTTCCACCTATTCCTCTGCTACCTGCTCTTTAGTTCCTTCAAGATCATCCACCAGTAGAAATTTCTCAACCTCTTCTTCTTCTAATCTTGAGTACTTGTATGAGTTTGAGTACCTTCCTGATGATAGTAAGGTTTCCCTTACTGATCTTCCTTTCCTCAACCCCTATAATGCTTTTGTCAGACCGCAAACCTCTGTAAAAAAGACTGTCACCCAACTTTTCTCCACAAAACGTCCAACCTCTGTAAAAAAATATGTACAAGCCTCCAAGTTTGATCCATGCTTCATAGCAGCTACAGAAGCTGAATAACTTTTACCTTTGGAATCCCGGTTGATTTGCCTCACCTTTGGCAACAACAAGGATTTAATCTTCACTTTGGAGCAATCCGACTTGCTGTCACTTTCCATGGCAGAAAAGGCTTACCTGTGACTTCCAGACTTGCTCTGGTAGACACCAGGTTTCTACAGTACCAACACGCATGTATTGCAACTGTCCAAACTACCTTAAATGCGAGAACTGTGATCTTTACCTTTTACCCCAATTTCAACATGCCACTAGCAGATCCTCATTTGCTATCAGCCTTGAAAGTGCAAGTTCAAATTGGTGGTGCCTCCCAAATTTCTACCACATATGCAGCAACCCTCCACTACCAAATGACCTATTGCCTTCAAAACCATGCCTTTGACATGTCATTACCCTCCTCCACAGATGAAGCTCTTTTCCTAACTGTTAACGCACCTCACCAAGCTTCTTGTGTCCATGTTCCACATCAGATTTCTCGTCCTGAGCTTCTCAAGCTTCTCCCAGAGTCTTGAGTTATAGCTTATGAGAAAAACCAACAAAAGCCCATCCCAGTTCAATCCTCAAATCCAACTTTCATCCCAAAACCTGATGGTACAGTAGAGATTTCATTCCCAAAAGAAGTCTCTGCCTCATCCTCCACCCATCCTGTTATTTTTCCTTCGAGAATTGACATGTTTGTAGATGGTTCTCGACCTGGCCCTCCAATTAAATATTTCCAACCCAGTGGCCTTCCAGTCTTCTATTTTAAAAATCTAGAAACAGGTCATTGTTATTTTGATGCCTGTGACTATGATGAATGTCTAGAAGAAAGTCTTCTAGAGGATGAAGAAGACTTTGAAGAACCATGTCCCATATGTCCTCCGTCACCTCCCACTCCTTGTAAATCTCCACATTCTCCTCAACCTCCATCTAATGATGGCTTTTCGAGTCAACCAAGTGGGTGTTTTATGTTCACATCATCTCCTTCCTGGACTGAAGCAGATTTTCCTCATCTGGAATTTCATAATTCTCAAGAAAGAATGACCCACCATCATAAAATTCCAGATCCTACTACCATTCTCCCTGATGGTAGTACCAAAGCTGTGTCAGCAGCAGAAGCAGCAATAAATTGGCAGTCAGCAAATTCTTTGACTCAAAACAAAATCCTTCAGAGAATTGCTAACTCTCAGCAAAATTTGGAGAATGTTGTTCATAAGAAGTTATCCGCTTTGAAACTTCTTATTAGAGATTTGCAGCAGAAAATTCAAAATGTTCACCAAGAACTTCTCCAAATGGCATATGCAAACCAAGTATTTTCAACAGCTTTTTACCAAAAGGATGCTGAAATGAAGCATCTAAAAAATCAGCTTCATTCACTTCAAGCTCAGCAGTATTCTCAGCAAAAAAAGGCCTTTTGACATGTTCACATCTTCCTCTCAACAAAGTTTGTTTGGGTATCCTCAAATGTCTCAACCTTTACCTATAAATCCTACCTGAGAATTTGGTGAGTCAAGCTCCATCTTTGAAAGCTCATCAACTTTCCTTCCTCCACCAAAAAGACCATCTCTACCAAAACTTCCCTTCCCAAAGCCCCAGATAAAGCCTATCCAACCTCCAACAGTTCCATATCCACCGACTACCTCTACCTCTACCTCAATTCCTACTACCTCCACTCCTTCTAAACCAGCTGATCCAAATTCAAAGTCACCTCAGTTAATGGTTCAGTCAATTTCTAACCCTTCCAAAAATCCAATTTCCACTCTCCTACATACCTTAGCCACTATACCAGAAACCCCCTCACCTGAACCAACCATTGAGTTTGATTCGGATTCTGAATCTACATCTACGCACTCTATGCCAATTCCTCATGTTCTCATGATGAACCCAGGTCCTCCTAAATGTAGACACCCCAATTTGATTTCCCAATTGTTTTACTTTGTTTTTCGGTTTCTTGTTTCCCCGATGATGAATCAGGTCGAAAACACTCTTGAGAACATGGAATGGCTTGAGTTTGGCGTGTGTGGAACCCATCCTTAACCCTGAAAACCCTTGAATCCAAACCTGGACCTTGGGTTTAACCACCGTGCGATGCTCTAAGATTCTCGCGCGATGCTCTACTGGCCAGGTGGTGGTCAAAGTCAAAGTCAAAGTTTTGACTGTTGACCCTCGCGGGGTTTGTTGGACACTCGCGCGATTGTCCCACTCCATCGCACGATGGTCAACACCTGTCACTTTCACCCGGGTTTCGTGGTGATCAAGGGGCTACAGGCCTATGTGACCCCGTTTCGTCGACTGAACAGCGTTCTGGGGGGCTCCCCTTGCACCACCTCTACCCCATTCTCCCATCACCTTTGCTACCCCACTTCTCCACCAAGCAATTGTGGCCAGCCTTGTTGGCTGGTTGCATGGCCATGTCTAGCCACCAACCAACTCATCCTTCTATAAGAACCCCCCCCCCCCCCCCCCCCCCCCATGCTTCATTCTACCGTACGACTGTTGCTCTGTAATTATGCGGGCAACGGGAGGTATATCTTTGGCCTTAGTCCAAGGAACCCGTTACAAGCCAAAACCAGCCTTTTGCATATATAAAGCACTAGCACTCTCCAAACTAGGACAGGTACCTACAGGGTAAGATCTACTTGCATTTAACCCCTATATACTGCCTACGTGTTACTGCTTTCACTATCGCATGCACTGTACATGCACACCGTTTTGCGTAGGAGCATGTTTAGGGCGACTTCTAGGTTGTCTCTCTCTTGTGAGTCTGTCTTATGCTTTTTAGGACGCTGCTAGACCCGATGAAGAGTCGTGCATCTTGATGATGCACGTTGTCAATTTTCAAAGTCCTTGGATCAACAAGACCTTGAGAAATCAGGACCTTTTAGGTCTTTGTCTACATACCTAACTGAAATTTCAAACAGAAAACGAGGAACGACGGAGAGGATGTCGTGATACTTATACCACCCTGGCTATCGTGCACAACACGTACACCACCCGGGCTATGGCATTGTGTTGCCTACGCCATCCCGATCAAGGTATCACGTCATCCATCCCGAGTTATTCCTAGTGCAAGGTTGAAACTTCAAGAACGGAAAAGTCAATGGCTTAGACCGTTTTGACATCTCTTAGTATTATTTGATTCAAACAAGGGTACACTCTCGAAAAGAAATCTGAGGGTTTTGGCAGCGTCCGAACATCATGAGATAGACTCGTCTGTAGTCTTAGAGTCTAGGGGCGACACTGACGACGATGGCTGTGTTATCATTTTAAGTCTTTTATTTAAGAGTAAGGTTGCTGCAGGGCTCTTATCGAGCCTTTTCTTACAGCAAAGCAAAGCAGAATTCTGAACCATTGCGCCGCCAAGGAAAGTATCGAGGCAGAAAGCCAAACCCACTTGGGAACGTCTGCATCAGAATTCGGTTCAAAGGCTAGTCAGGTTACCAGCTCAGTCAGTCACGACGGAAGACTCTCCGTGTTCCCTGTTGGTCGCCTCACAGTCAGGATCACCGTCAGTTATCCAGAAAATTGAATCTTCAGCGTCACCTACCTCTTCGTTCTCGTCAAGTTCATCCGGAACCTCCGTCAAACCATACTCATGAACATTCAGAACAGCATCGCCACCATGCAACAAAGGGGTGCTCAGACTGATGCAAATCTCACTAGGCTCAATGACCTTGTCAACACTCGTCTTCCGCTAACTGCAGAAACGGGAGGCGAGGTTGATGAGGATGACCATGCGGAGCCAATCTTTGTTGAAGACCCCAACCATGCAGGGCGGATCATAATTCAACCCAACCCAAGAGAAGCTCACCCGGAGGTAGCAAATCTGAATCTCGCTGTGGCAAGACCCGTTCTGGACCCTAACATGACTGCTCTCATGGCAAAGATCGTCAAGCTGGAGGAATCTGTGTCCAAGTCCGAGAAGATCAGCGCCGGGGGAATTGACCTAGATCGCCTTTGCTTGTATCCCAATGCTAAACTTCCCGACAAGTTCAAAATGCCTGACCTCGCCAAGTTTGATGGGAGTGGTGACCCGAAGACTCATCTTTACGGCTACCATGCTGCCATGAAACTCTTGGCTGTTGAGCCCGAGGCCATGTCCCAGCTATTCCCTCAAACTCTCTCGGGACCCGCTTTTCACTTGTTTCTGTCGCTCGACATCGCTAAAAGGAGGACGTGGGAAGACGTCGGTGCTGCATTTATTTCGCAGTATAGTTACAATTCCCAACTCAAGATGACAACTCGAGAGCTTGAGTCCACAAAAATGGAAGCTAAGGAATCCTTTGCGGATTTTGTCAAAAGATGGAGGACAAAGGCTGCTCAGATAACCGATCGCCTGAGCGAAAGAGATCAGCTCCGAATCATCTCTCACAACCTTCAGCCCGATTATGCTAGGCATTTGGTTCTTGTCCAAGCTTCCTCGAACTTTGATACTTTCTTCGAATCTGGGTTGGCTATCGAGGATGTGCTACAAAGTGGGATTCTGTCAAGAGGGGAGTCCTCTAACCCTCCGAAATCAAAGCCTCGGGTCTACTCAGGGAATACCAACGCGTTGTTTGGCAGTGGGACATCTTCTAACATAGCAACCAGCGGCACTAACGCCTCCTCTTCCAATGCAACCAATCGCATCGCTGAGATTAACCAGGTGCAAGCCCCTCAAAATAACCGGCCCCGCAATCAGCCTCGCAGTTTCTCTGTGTTTGAAGCTCCATTGTCGTCCGTCATGGAGAAATTGATCCGGTCAGGGCATCTGAAACCTCTCGATCCGACTCCTCTGCCTAAGAACCCTTCGCCCAAGTTCAAAGCCAATCTTTACTGTGCCTATCATCAAGGGGCTGGTCATCTTACGGACTCCTGCTTTCGTCTCCGTCATGCGATTCAGGATCTCATAGATGAAGGGACTTTCCACGCTCCACCTCCACCAACCCAAAAGCCAAACATCCTTTCCAACTCCTTGCCAAAGCACAATGCTGCTCCCCACATCAACCAAATATCCCTCAGCTCCACTTATATCAACCCTAACTCCACTATATTCAACCCTATCGACCATATAACCCCTAACAGACCAACCCAGGCCAGTCGTGCCCATCCCCCTTCAGCCCGAAGTTGAAATCTCCTATATTCATCTTGAAGAAGGACAGTCGTCCAATTCCAATGTACCCTCCGCACGCTTGCAGAATGGAATGTTCGTGTTCAACGTTTCTATCAGTGATTTGTTTCATTAGTCCATCCCTTCCGTGCAGCTTAACTCTGCCTCTTCTCTGGATAGCCTGTACTTTGATGTGACGGATCCAAACCCTTCTCAGAATTTGATGAGCCGTTCTAGGTCCGCTGTCCCTCCTTTTTCGGAACAACAGTTTGATATGCAAGCAGTGGGATGGACTATAGCTGATAATGATGACTATGCAGCCCCCATAATCAATGAATGGACAGAACTAGAATTGGACGGTTTCCCCCAGAATCCTGAGTATGTCCCTTTTAACCATGCTTGGTATGACGCCTGGATGGCTAATTATGAGGCAGACATGCTTGATCCTTTGGACGGTTTCTCTCTGAACATGCTATTTCAACAGCCTGAGCCTGTTCTTCCTGAGGAGGAGTACCATTGGGATCCGGAACTCGCCTGGCAGTTTTCATTGGAATTTGACCTTAATCCTCTTCAAGGATACGCTCTGCCCAATCATGAGATTCAGTTTATAGAAGAGGGTCTCATTCAGGAGGAAACCCGTGTCTTGGGGGAATGCTTTCTCCATTCTACACTCGACAGGCTGGTTGACTCTGTAACTAACGTCGAGTACGACCCCACATTTTACATCGTTAACTGAGGGTCTTTCGTGCCCCACACCACCTAATCTGACCGAAGATGATTGCAGCATTATGGTTACAGACCTTGTTCCACCAGCTGACCTTTGGGACGTTGATGATGTAGTTAATATCCAAGTTGGGTCCGAGGTTTGGACTGTCAACCGCTCTTTTGCTGATGGGGGACTCTGGGACGTCCCGTTTGTTGCTAATACAGAGCCTATCGGAGAGACTACAACTGGTAAGGATCCAGACTTTTGGGAGTCGCTGTTGTTGAATGATTTGGCTGAAGACCTAGGTGTGGGCATGGAAGTACCTATAGCCCCACCGCCCTCTGACTAAGGAAAACGCAAATTGGGGGAAGTCCCTGCTGATCTTTGGGATGACAGTCAAGACCTTCAAGTGGTGCCCTCTCTAGAGAACGTTCTCAACATTACGAGGAGTGGACGAGTTTTTCAGCCTGCTAGTCAGCAAGCTGAGAGCTCGTCCAATTCTTCCAACCAAAGGAACGAACCTTCTGCTTTCTCAAGATTCGTACCATTCAAGGTACCTCCTAGCGCCCCAAACGATGACATGATTCAAAGGCAGCTAGAGCGGATTCCTGCTGCTATATCTCTCTGGGGTTTGATCTGTTCCTCCCGTGAACATCGTCGGAAGTTCTGCCACACTCTCTCTCAGTCTTGAGATTCAACCAGATGTCACACCTGAGGCAATGATATCTATAATTCTCCCGCCTACTTCTAAGCACACCATCGTCTTCACTGACAAGGATCTACCGATCGAAGGGGTTGATCACAATCGCCCCCTACACATCACTGTTAAATGTAAAAGGCTTTGGATTCCGACTGTTCTTATCGACAATGGATCGGCTATCAATGTTTGCCCTTTGAGGGTGGCTTACTGCTTAGGGCTAGCCAAGAAAGACTTTGCACCTTCTAATCTGGCTGTTAAGGCATACGACAGCACTCGTCGCGTGGTCGAGGGCACGCTCGTGCTTAAGCTTGATGCTGAGGGTTTTGAGATGGATGTCGAGTTCCACGTGGTTGATATCCCTGCCACCTTTAATCTCCTGCTAGGAAGGCCATGGCTTCACCGATCTGACATCATGGCTGTACCGTCTACCCTTCATCAGAAAGTTATGTTAGGACTCCCTACTGGTACTTTGACTATCTGTGGAGACTCGGGCATTCGCCTGCTTAAGGAAGATGGCACACCTGTTTTGGGGATTGCGCATGGCGACGAAGATGTTGATCTCGGGGGCTTCTCCTTTGATACTTCTGGTTCGGTTTTAACCATCAATGTGGATGGGGACTTCATCATAAGCTCTGTTGCTTTAGATATCATGAGGAGGATGTCCTATCTACCTGGTCTTGGTCTTGGGATTCACCAAAAGGGATCTCGGAGTTCCCTGCCTTTCCTTCTTGCGAGGGCCGCTTTGGTCTGGGGAACTCCTCCTCTACCAAGGATATGCCAAAAGAAAGAAATGCACGGGAAAACCTCGATCTCTCTATGGTGAGCCCGATAGCTACTTTGTGCGTGAGGTGGGGAATGATATCTACACCGGGTAGCCTGACCCTTTTGTCGATGCAGTCACTGGGGAATTGCTGCCTGGGTTTGAGGCTTTTGCTGATGATACTTGGTCCTCTAGCGATGAAGAACCAGCAAAGGAAGGATTCAAAAGGAAGCTTAGCCAGCCCAAGCTGAGGACTGATTGGCTGATGTCTTTTGATCAAGGAAGCTTGGAGCAGCTGTTTTATGAGTTCTCCCAAGTGGGTTTGGCCAAGGAAGCTGAAGAGGCCGAGGTGTTCATGCTCAGTTCCGACGATCTCAAGGATCCCATTTCCCTCATCACAGAAGCTAAGGGTAGCCTAAAAAATTGCATTTTCAAACCACGCCTTACTTGCATTGATGATGTATCAGAGTCTGACACTGAGTCTGTTGAGTCGTCTGAGTCTAAGTCTAGCTCTGAGTCAGAGCTTGTGCCTCTCGGCCCTCCACGTCATGGCTTTTACTTTGAGTTTGATTCCCTTGTACTTGGCGACCCTGCAAGGTCTTATGAAATGAAGGGATCCTCTTCTGACTAC